>FPAK01000009.1:4994865-5612185 GCA_900116095.1 Euclidium syriacum
TCCGGAGCTCTTGTCCTCTCTCTTTTACGTCTCGGATCGACCCAAGATTCGAATACCCGACCCGTGAATATCAACGAGAACCGGTTAGGAGAAATTAGAAGCGTGAATCTCGAGGAGGCTGAAGAATCTAGGGTTTTGGTTCGTGATTCTTCGCCCGAGGCCAAACGGGAAACGGATTTCGAGACGAAGCCCCATTTTGTGGAGTGGAATCTGAGAGCACCATTGGAGGTGATACACGAAGCCTATGAAGACGATGATGATGATGAAGATGAAGACGAAGAAGACGAGAATCCGTCGGTTTCGGGTGAAAAAGACCCGACCCGACTTAGGGTCATGGAGAAATACCCGTCGTTGTCACTCTGTTACCCAGAATCAGATTCGGAATCGGATTCGGGTTCCTCGTCGGACTTCAATTTCCCGGAGGCCGGTAGCTGGATCTCGCCGGAGAAAATGGGATTCAGATGGGAAGAGGAGGACGATGGAATCGGAGGCGAAGGTTTGATTGAGATCAAGCTCGATGAGTGTCGTCGTAGCGATATCAAGATTATGAATAAATGGAATCAAACAGAGATGGATTTTCATGCGGAGGAAGAAGGTTTGATCGAGATCGATATTTTTCCATGAGAATATATATTGTTCTGCTTTCAAGTTCAATAAGCGTTTTGCTTATCAGAAAGAAAAAACAGTAATGGTTTAATTTCAAAACAAATATATCATCTATGTTTGTATATACATTATGAGGATAATACAATTTTGAACTTCATCAAAAAGAATAATGTTAAGCCGAATAAAGCCAACTCTGAATTGGGAAAATCGATTTTTTTTTCCAGTCCATTAAAAGTTGAACTATCTAGGTTTCTTTTTAATTTTTATTAACTCCGGTTTGTAGCAGTTTGCAAAACACTTAAATCAGTCTCGATATTAGGGATGAAACTAAAACAACCCATTTGTATTTTTGCTTAAAAATTAAAATAACTACCCCGAATTGAATTCCAATGATCCTAAACCGGAAATCGTTTTAGGCCACGAAACTTGTAGAAGGGGAGGGGGAGAAAATGAGAGAAAAAATTCTTACAATTTTTTTTTTTTTTTTTTTTTTTTTATGATTTGCCGGAAAAAAATTTAATATCGTTTTGCTTTTTTTGGAAATTGAGAAGTTTAATATAGTTACATTAACCGGAAAACTCTAACCACACAACAATACTGAAATCCGCATTGACCATTCCTAACCTTCCCTACTATATTATTTTAACCGAAATCACAAACGTAACAACCACTAGAAAACAATAGTTTTGCGAGATATAATCTTTATTTAATTTAGAAGATCAATAAACATGATCAGAATCTGCACCTATAAATCGAACTAGGTATCTCGCCTGCGCAGTTTCGTGCGGGGATGAATTTTTCCTCCCTCGTTATTTTTGTATTTTATATTACGTAATTGCGTATACTGTATTCGCGTATGTGTATATTATCGCCATATGTCATCTGATTGGGTCTCATTTACGTATGTTCGTATACTATCGACGCATATATTGCTCGGTCTCTTCTTTTCACGTCTATTTTTAAAAAATTAGTAACAAATAAAACTAAGGTATCTCATTATAATATTTCGGAGTAACAAAGTTGACATGTAACAAATTCTAACAATAGAAGATCTTTTTTTTGGCATGTAACAAATTCAAACAATAGAAGATGATGTTATAAAATTTAAAATAAAATATAAGTGAAAGAGTGTCAATTTAGGTTTTATATATATCATCAGGGAGTTGAATATTGCTTTATTTTATTGTATATATCTCCTTGAGCTTCCTCTCGAACTCCTTATGAGTAATAGGTGGATCTTCAAATCCCTTTCAAGATTCCCCTTTAATTTTCTCTAGAGTCTTCTCTTCAATAACATATGCCTTTTGAGAAACGTCTTCGACATCTCTTCGAGTTTTCCCTCAAACCTCTCTTCAGTAGTAGGTAGATCTTCTGATCCTTTTCAAACTTCATCTTTAACTTCCTCCGGAGTTTCCTCTTAAGTAACATGTAACTTTCAAAAATCATCTTCAACATGCCATTAGCTTCCCCTCAAACCTCCTCTTGAGTAGTAGGTGGATCTTTTGATCTCTTTCGAGCTTCCCTTTGAACCTCCACTTGAGTAGTAGGTAGATACTCTAATCCCTTTCGAGTTTCCCCTTTCACTATCCCTTTTGAGCTTCCCTTTAGCTTCACATGGAGTTTCCTCTTCTGAAACAGTAACATGTGCCTTTCGAGAATCGTCTTCCACATCCCCTCGAGCTTCCCCACAAAAATTTCCTCTTGAATAGTAGATGGATATTCAAATCCCTTTCGAGCTGCCCCTTTAACTTTCTCTTGAGTTTCCACTTTGGTAACATGTGCATTTCGAGAACCATCTTCGAAATCTCATTGAACTTCACCTTGAACCTCGTTCCCCTCAACCTCCTCATGAGTAGTAGGTAGACCTTCATATCCCTTTCAAGCTTCTCTTTTTACTTCTTTTGGAGTTCCTCTTCAATAACAGATGCCTTTCGAGTACAATCTTCAACATCCCATCGTTCTTCCCCTCTTACATTTTCTTGAGAAGTAGGTGGATCTTCATATCCCTTTTGAGTTTCTCCTTTAACTTTTCTAGAGTTTCTTATACGGTAATAGGTGCCTTTTGAGAACCGTCTTCGATATCCCCTTGAACTTCACTTCGAACATCTTCTTGAGTAGTAGGTGGATCTTCAGATTCCTTTCAAGCTTCCCCTCATACCTCCTCTTAAATAGTAATGTGGATCTCCATATCTCTTTCGAGCTTCCCCCTTAATTTCCTCATCAGTAACATGTGCCTTTCGAGAACTTTCTTTAACATCCCCTCAAGATTTCCCTTAAACTCCCTCTTCAGTAGTGGCTGGATATGTAGATCACTTTTTAGCTTCCCTTTAGCTTTCTTTGGAGTTTCCTCTTATGTAACTAGTGCTTTTCCAGAACCGTCTTTAACACCCTGCCGAGCTTCCTCACAAACCTACTCTTGAGTGGTATGTGGATCTCGAGATCTCTTTCGGTTTTTTTCTTTAGCTTTCTCGTTATTTTCTTCTTTAGTAACATATGTCTTACGCGAACCGTCATCCACATCCCCTCGGGTTTCACCTCGAACCTCCTCTTGAGTTGGAGGTGAATCTTCAGATCTCTTTCGAGCTCCCGGTCGAACATTTTCTTGAGTAGTAGGTGGATGTTCAGATCATTTTCAAGCTTCCCCTTTAACTACCCTTTCGAGCTTCTCTTTAACTTCTTCTGGAGTTTCCTCTTCAATAGTAGGTTCCTTTCGAGAAGTGTCTTCAACATCCCCTCGAGCTTCCCCTTGAACTTCCTCTTGAGTAGTAGGTGGATCTTCATATCTCTTTCGAGCTTCCCCTCATCCCTCCTCTTAAATAGTAGGTGGATCTTCATATCTCTTTTGAGCTTCCCCTTTAATTTCCTCATCAGTAACATGTGCCTTTCGAGAAGTGTCTTGAACATCCCCTCGAGATTCTCCTTAAACTCCCTCTTGAGTATTAAGTGGATATGTAGATCACTTTCGAGCTTCCCTTTAGCTTCATTTGGAGTTTCCTCTTTAGTAACCTATGTTTTTCGAGAATCGTCTTTAACATCCCCTCGAACTTCCTCACAAACCTACTCTTGAGTGGTATGTGTATCTTCAGATCCCTTTTGATTATTTTCTTTTACGTTCTCTAGAGTTTTCTCTTCAGTAACATGTGTCTTTCGAGATCATCCCATCGTGCTTCACCTCGAACCTCCTCTTAAGTAGGAGATGAATCTTCAAATCCCTTTCGAGCTTTCCGTTGAACCTTCTTTTGATTAGGTGGATTTTCGGATCTTTTTCGAGCTTCCCCTTTAACTATCCTTTCGATCTTCTCTTTAACTTCTTCTAGAGTTTCCTCTTCAATTATAGGTGCCTTTCGAGAACCATCTTCAACATCCCCTCGAGCTTCCCCATGAACTTCCTCTACAAAAAATATGACAAATCAAATTAAATAAAACACGTGATTTCTTATCTCCTTCATCGTTAACCTTCTTATTATTCTTCTTCTGCAAAGGAGAGAGTTTTTTGTAACTCTTGTGTTTGTAAAGTTTTCATTTCTTTTGTTTCTTGATAGAATGTGTGGAGTACTCGTGAGTCCTTTTCTTGGTTGTATTAAAATTATTTTGAGAACCCGAGCTCGTGACTGATGTCCTCCTCATCTTCTCTTCTTTGGCTTGCTTCCTCTATCTTTTTTTCTCTATTTTCTGATGGTATCGTGAGAGAGCTTTAGCCACGAGTTCCTTCTGTGATTATAATGTTAGCATTGAGTTTTTTGGAACTGAAGAAACTCCTAGTTCGTGGACTTTTTATTTTTATTGTTTGATCATGTAGAGTTTTTGCTTTTCTATTACCTTTGTTTCTTATGCATTCATCATGAGTATAGAACCACAAACAATAACCATAAATCGATTAGCTATTTAGGTCTTGATTGTTTCATATGCAAAAACTATATCATCGATTAATTTTAATTTAATATGTCATCGATTAATTTTATTTTTGAATAAATTGGAAAATCATAAAAACTGAAATTGAATTTTAATATTAGAATCACATAACAAATTGGTCTATTGTAGAGAAACATGAAACTAAAAAACTTAAAGGCAAGTATAATTTCTCTAAAGACGTTTCTCACTCTTACCAAAAAAATAGCGCTCAAACATGTAAAAGAATGTCAAAAGACATCCGCTCACTAAATTGTATTGTTTACATTTGAAAAACCAAAAAATTAAGGCAACTTTTTTCTGTGTGTATCTCTCTAAAAACCTATTTTCTCTAACAAAAAACATTGCTCAAACGTAAAAGAATATATTAATTCTTATAATTATTATTCCTTGATATTCTCATGAAAAGCAAACGCATAGCCGTGAAACCAATGTCAAGTGCGCGATGCTTTTTCAGAAATTCGAAAGCATAACTTTTAGAAAATTTATGTACATCTAACCTAGAGATATCAACGATGGCAGGCTTTTCATGATATTTGGTGCGTCTAAAGTCTCACACAAATTTTGCAGCATATACCAATGGCAATGCTATAACTCGAGTCACCTTCATACCGTGTATCATCCAACTTCCTCTTGAAGTTATTGTTATCCCAACCTCCTGAATCAGTTTCATGATTCCGTTTTTCTCAGAAACTTCAAGACATGGTGGCGATTAAAGTTATCCAAGTTATTATGTAGAAATCTCCCCGGTAACTGATGTTTCAACAAATAAAAATTGGAAACAATATATAAGTTCCACGCAATACAAAAAAAAACGAAATTGCAAACTATTCCTCGATTGTCTCTTGCAAACATGATGCTCTATATATAAAAAAACTCTTTAATAGAATCATCCCGAGAACATATTTGTGGTTCTTCAGCCGTTAGATATGAAACTTATCAACATACTCGCGGTGTATAAACGAATATCCTCAGATTTTTTGGTAATGAACTTATCTTCTTCCTGAGATTTTCCAAGTCGTCTTTAGAAGCATATATATCAAACGCGCAATAGCGTTAAGAGATGGAAGAGACATCTGATATGAACTAATTAGGTCTATGAACGGTTGTATATATAGGGGAAACAATAAAGATAGTAATAAACATAATTTTCTATTTTCTTTTCCTCATAGATATGTACAAATTCCATTATTATCTATTGTAGTCATATTTTTCCTTTTTCTTCATAATAGATATACACTAATTCCATTATTATTGTTATTTTTTGAAAAATATATATTATTTACTTCCACAATTTTCCTTTTTTTTTCTTATAGTATGTTAAAATTTCATTATTATTTATTGTAGTCACATTTTTTTTCATAATAGATATGTATAAATTCCATTATTATTATTATTATTTTTAAAGATATATATTTAATTCTACAATTTTCCATTTTCTTTTCCTCATAGATATGTACTAATTTCATTATTATTTATTGTAGTCACATTTTTCCTTTTTTTCATAATAGATATGTATTAATTCCATTATTATCTTTTAATTTCGTTTTTTTTTTATATTTTTTTAAAAAAAGTTACTAAAATTAAATATTCTAAAGTTGCAATTATCAAAGAATTCATTGTGGAGTAAAACAAAAATTTAAGGCCATTTATTGATGGGTGATGACGTGAATAGCTCCAGATGCCAAAACACTTCACAATTATATATAAGAGATGAAAATTTCTCTTTAAAGATATACATTTTAATTATATCATTTTCGTTTTTTTTTTCCTTTAAAAAAATATTAATATAATAATGTAGAATAATTCCATATTTAAATTAGAAAATATACATTTAAATTTTTTTCCTTTAGAAAAATATTATTTATCAATATTACATATCTAAATTAAAAGATATCAATTAAGAGATTTTTTTTTCTTTTTAGATAAAAATTATTTATCAATTTTTTAGAAATTATTTTTTTTCCTTAAAGATATACATTTTAATTTTATCAATTTCCTTTTTTTTCCCCTTTAAGAAAAATATTAATTATCAATTTTTGGGAATTTTTAATATAAAAATTTAAAATAATTCTATATCTAAATTAGAGGTTATAAATTTAGATATATATTTTTTTCATTTAGAAAAAATTATCAATTTTGTTTTTTTTCCTTAATAAAAATATTAATTATCAATTTTTAGAAATTTTGTAAGATTAATAATAAATTTTTTTTAATGTAAATAGAAAATAATTAATCTGTAGTTATTAAAAATTTGATCATGAATTTTTTAAATCGAAACAAAAGCTTGAGACCATTATACTTGAGAATTAAAATTATATAGATTACTAACAAATATAGAGTATATCAAAAATATGTATGAGCACACATGACAAGAACTTCTGGCGTGAACGCCAAGTCAAAACAAAAAAGCTGGAAAAAGCACCGTCACCGCAAAACGACACGCATTTCTGTTACTCCTCTCTACTTCCCAAGTCCCAAATCCCCCAACCTAGATGGTCTCCTTCTTAATTTTTCTTTTATTTAATTTTTATTTTCTCTAATTTTGCACACGCTTGACTAGTGACGATTCAAAACGGTTATCAAACAGAATTTTCCATATCGTCATCATTCTCCCACTTGGCCTCCCCAGATCTTTTCTCTCTTTCTTAAAAGCTGTACCGTCCTTTCTTCTCCCCAGGATTCTCGGCATTAGTGATTCACTCTCCGTAAGCAGAATAATCAAATCTTCTTGGCGATTCAATCGAAATGAGACCTTTCACCTTTTTCAAGAGACTGTCTACCGCTTTCCATGATTATCCTTCTCTCTACAGGATTCTCGTCGTCTCCACGATCAGGTCAGTGTAGCATTTCTTCGCCGATTCATCTGTATTTCTCCTTAGATTTTGTCTCGATATCCCCATAGTTTCAGCTTCTCCGTTACGCCCCCATCTATTTGAACGTCTGATTCTCTGAATTTTCCTAAGCGTTAATGTGAAGGCGTTCGTACTAGTATATGCTTATTCTCCTTATAACGATGAACAGATTCTGTATATTGTGTTTGTCTGGCGCAAAATCGGCGTTGCCGTGAATTGATCTGTGTAATGATACTCTCGATTTGCAGATTTCGTTTTCCCGTATATGTAACGGAGTCCTATTTTGTTTACGTTTCTTAAATAGTGATACTACAATTAACATCAGATTTTTTAGCTGATGATTCCATGGAATGCGATTGACACCGTTAACTAAGTTTCTATTACTTCCGATCTTTGATCTTCATTTTGTTGAGCGCAGAGCTTATGTTCGTAAATCAATCAAATAGATGACTGGTTTTAGATCTAGTTTTTCGTAAAGATAGCTTGTCTTATTCCCTTTTTTTTTTTTTTTTGCGTTGCTCGTCTGATTTTCTGAATTTTCCTAAGCCGTTCGTAGTAGTATATGCTTCTTCTCCGTAAAAACGATGAACAGATTCTGTATATTGTGTATGACTGGCGCAAATTTTGCTTTGCTGTGATTTGACCTTTGTAATGATACTCTCGATTTGCAGATTTCGTTCTTGGAGTCCTGTTTTGTTTAAAAGACTGATACTAAAATTACAACAGTTTGTTTAGCCGATGATTCCATGGAATGTGATTGACACTGTTATATAAGAACTGTTTCTTCCGATTTTTTATCTTCATTTTGTTGATGGCAGAGCTTATGTTCGTAAATCAATCAAATAGATGACTGGTTTTAGATCTAATTTTCGTGACATTTGTTTTCTGAGGTTTAGGATGTCTACTAGGTCTCTTCTGTTCCAATAAATTGTCTTGTGATTTATAATATTTACTTACTGGTACGATGTTTTACATTTGATAGTGGTGGGGGACTAATCGCGTATACTGAGGCAAGTGCATCGTCTGGCAACAATGGTGTTGCTACAGTTGAAACTGGAACCAGAAAGAAAAAGATAGTCCTGCTTGGAACTGGATGGGCTGGAGCAAGTTTCTTGAAGGATTTGAATAGTTCTTCATATGAGGTTCAGGTGATATCGCCTCGAAACTACTTTGCTTTCACTCCTCTGTTACCTAGTGTTACCTGTGGAACTGTTGAAGCTCGTAGCGTTGTTGAACCGATTCGAAACATTGGAAGGAAGGTAATTATACTCTAAAACCCTCCTCGTAATAGTGTTTTTATTGTTGAAAACTTACTAAAGAAGGATTGTCTTGTGTCTTGACAAGCAGAAAAATGTGGAGATGTCTTTCTTGGAGGCAGAATGTTTCAAAATCGATCCAGAAAGCAAGAAAGTTTATTGTCGGTCTAAACAAGGCCTAGATTCAAAGGGGAAGAAAGAATTTGATGTTGATTATGACTATCTTGTAATTGCTACTGGAGCTCAGTCTAACACATTTAACATTCCTGGGGTGGAGGAGAACTGTCTTTTCCTGAAAGTAAATTTTCTTAGCTCTTTTAATAGTTTTTCTTGCTCTAATAAGTGATAGTTATGTTGCTTTGATATGTTTGTAAGATGTGGTGGTGTGGTTTACAGGAGTTTGAAGATGCACAGAGAATCCGCAGAACTGTAATTGATTCATTTGAGAAGGCAAGTTTGCCAAGACTAAGCGAAGAAGAGAGAAAAAGAATGCTACACTTTGTAGTTGTTGGTGGTGGACCAACAGGAGTTGAATTTGCAGCTGAGCTGTATGATTTTGTTAACGAGGATCTTGTCAAACTCTATCCTGCAGCCAAGAATTTAGTGCAAATTACACTTCTGGAAGCTGCAGACCATATCTTGACCATGTGAGATTTCTTCATCAACAAAACTTTTCTTTATCAAAGTTGAAGATCTTACTTTCCGTGAAATCTTGTATCATGTTCTCAAGGATGAGCTTTTCTTTGACAGGTTTGACAAAAGAATCACTGAGTTTGCTGAAGAAAAATTTAATAGAGATGGTGTTGATGTGAAATTGGGTTCGATGGTTGTCAAAGTGAGTGACAAGGAGATTTCTGCTAAAACCAAAGGAGGAGAGGAATCTTCTATTCCTTATGGAATGATTGTCTGGTCAACTGGTATTGGAACCCGTCCTGTGATTAGAGATTTCATGAAACAAATTGGTCAGGTTGGTTGTTAAATGTTAATAATCTAAGCTTACACATTCCAATACTCATCATTTCCTAGAATCCGAACTTCATCGATTTAGTCTAAGATGTTTTCTTGTAATTTCCAGGGTAATAGACGTGCTTTAGCAACAGATGAATGGCTTCGTGTTGAGGGATGTGACAATATATATGCACTTGGTGATTGTGCAACAATCAACCAGAGAAAAGTCATGGTAACCAAATACAGAACCTTTGTGAAATTAGATTTTATTTCGTTACATTAACATTAGTTTCTCTGTGTGTTATGCTTTTGGATTGAGTTTCTTTTCTTTCTTTTACTTTTCAGGAAGATATAGCTGAGATTTTCAAGAAAGCAGATAAGGACAGGTCAGGAACATTGACACCGAAAGAGTTTAAAGAAGTAATAGATGACATATGTGTTAGATACCCACAAGTGGAGCTCTACTTGAAGAGCAAAGGTATGCGTGCCATTACTGATCTTCTAAAACAAGGACAAGCTGAGAATGGTTCGAAGAAGACCATCGAAGTCAATATAGAAGAACTCAAATCAGCTCTTTCTCAAGTTGACTCACAAGTGAAGCTTCTCCCACCTACAGCACAGGTTCGCTCTGTTTTTTTACCAACTTGAAAGTTTCATCTTCTGTGAAACAATTACACTCACACACTTTGTTTGCCTTATGGCTTAAGGTCGCTGCACAGCAAGGCACTTACCTTGCTAAATGCTTTGATCGAATGGAAAAATGTGAGAAGAATCCGGAAGGTCCCATTAGGATAAGAGGAGAAGGTCGTCATCGTTTCCGTCCTTTCAGGTTGGATCCAAATCTGCATCTTAGACACTTTAAGATACGAATTGAGTTGCAGTTTCAGTGAAGCGACCAGTATTGATTATGGTTTTAAACTTATAGTAAGGAGAAAATGTGTTACAGGTATCGACATTTGGGACAATTCGCTCCATTAGGAGGCGAACAAACTGCAGCTCAACTTCCAGGAGACTGGGTTTCGATAGGACACAGCAGTCAATGGCTCTGGTACTCGGTTTACGCTAGGTAATGTTGTTCGATTAGTGGAATTTCAAAGGAAAATAGTAATTATATTGTATGTATGGTAACATTTATTTTACTGTATGGTAACATTACAACAGCAAGCAAGTGAGCTGGAGAACAAGAGTCCTGGTAGTCTCGGATTGGATGAGGCGATTCATCTTCGGGAGGGATTCAAGTCGCATTTGAAAATCTCATGTTTCTTTATTTGAATTCTCATTGGTTTTTCATTTTTCACGAGTCGTCGTGTTTTTTTCCCGTAAATAAAAAACATAAACACCATTGGGAAGAAGTTAAACAGCATTGGTTACTTTCCTGAGATTTTACAGTACGCTTCTGTCCCTTTTAACGGATTCAAACATAGAACAGTTAGAAGAGTACGTGATTCTATATTTTTCATTTATTGATTACCATTTATTTCTTTTTTTCTTTCTGGAATTTTTTTTCGTGAAATTTATAATTCATCTTTAGGGAGTTAATAGATTTCACAAAAATGACTGATTTTAAACTATCTAGAGAATTCTCATCCTGCCCAAGGAGTCGTGCTGCTCTGCTCTGTTTATTTGCTCTGTTTCTGATTTAGAAACTCTGTACTGTACATATGAATGCTTTTAGTTCAATAAAGTTAAATTTTATCAAAGAAAAAGAATTTATGTTTTTTGGTTTTTTTTTTTTTTGAAAAGGAAAGAATTTTCATGTTTTAATCTGCAGAATTGACGTGATAAAAAAATATATAGCAGAAATGTTCGAATAAATTGCATTCAATTAAAATTTTATTTTACATTCTTCTTTTCATTTCTGGACGATTATCATTCGACATATATTTGCTGAGCTTGTTTTAAAATTTTTATTGTTAACAATTTTTAGAAATTTTTGGCCGCCTTTAACTTTTTTACCTGATTTTAAGAAAAATATTTTGTATAACGCTCACATCACGTTTTAATAATAATAAAAAATTATAATAAAAATATACTATAATATATGGTAAGATTAACTTATAGTAGTAGAATAAAGTTTCTTCATCATTAATTGATTATGTATATTTCACAACTATATTATATTTCATACGAACTGTGAATTATATATTTTTAGGAATGTGTTTTTATTATAGTTTGATATTTAAAATATTTAAAATATTTTTTTTCAATTAAATATTAATTAAAATATAACGTTCATATGGTAACTTAATAGAAGGAATACAAATTACTTAAAAATAATATATTTTTTATTAAATTAAAATAATTTTTATGTTATTTATATTCAATTCATATGATTAAAATATATTAAAATTCTAAAATTTATATTGAATTAATAATGTTGTACATGTTAACATTTGAAGTTTTAAAAAATAAATAAATTTTTCATTTCTTTTTATTGGAATATTTTCTAAAAATTCTCTAATAATAATATATCAGATTTTAATCATATCTTTTTATTTTCACAATAATACATCATCATTATTTTTTTTTACGTCTTCTCTATTAATATATGAGAAATTATATATTTCATAGATAATTTTTTTTCATAAATAAGTATTGTTCTCTACATGACAAAAAAAAAAAAAAAGTATTGTTCTCTACATTTAGTACTCATGATGTTTTGATATTGGTTATTTGGTTTTAATAAAAAAGACACGATTAGTTTTATATACGGTTTAACAATACTTCGACCATGTTATATTCGATAACTCAGATTTGGAGTGTGACTATTGGTGTCAGAGCTCTAGATTAGTCCAACTAGTTTTCACCCCGAAGAAATCATAATGATTTTACGCGATTTTAAAAGGAAAATGTTTCATCGGTTTTGGAATCAATGGAGTTTTTTGGGAAAAGAAAAATACCACCCAACGGAGCTGCAAATAAGTCGAGTTTAGGTGAGTTAGTCGTTTCAAATTCAGATCTAGTAGAGCTCTCGTATGGAAGCATGGATACTAGAAGAATTCAATGCAATTGTTCGAATGGAAGGCAACTGGAAGATCATACTGAGGACGTCTATAGAGTGGAAAATGGAGCTATGAAAGGGAGAACCCGCTGGGTGTGCCCCCTCCCATGAGGTGGTAAGTGTTGCAGTGCTGCAAGGCATCCAAGACATGCTTGCTCTCTTGTTACAAGGAATTCCCGTGGACAGTCAAGGTCCCCAAGGTATGATACATAGTTCCGGACGCTGGCCAATTTTCAACGCCACCTAGTGGGCATGGAGCTTTGGGAGGGCCAAACTAATAGGATGATCTTGGGTTCATGAGGATGCTCGAAACCCAATATTTCTACGGTTAAACTGTCAGTTGTTGCAGAAAATTGGTTCATGCAATTAAAGCAAAAATTTGCCACTATGTACAAGATTAAGCAAATGCATCGCGAAGAGGTTTGGGTTTCGCTCAAATTTTCGGAACGCGACTTTCATAAAATTAAAAATAAATTGGTGCAAGTTAAAATTATTTCTATCCATAATCCATTGAATACTTTATCCCCATTTCATCTAAATCTTGAACCTAATGGCTCTTTTAGACATATAACCAAATTTTCAAACTCTTTTAAATACATATGAAATTTTGGTTTTCCTTTTTCACATCAAAGCTATTTCTTCCACAAAATTTATCATATATTTCTTTTTCGAGTTTAGAGAAAAATAAACACTTTTCTTTAACAATAAAAAAGAAAAGAAATGAAACACTTTAAAATTTTTTTGTTAAACTGAGTGAAATTATCATTACTATTACTATGTATTGTTCTTACAATGCTTTACAGCTTTCCTAAAAAAAAAAAAAGTGTTTTACAGCTTAGCAGATTTTCAAAAACAACTAAGAATAATTCCTAGTCGTAAGTGAACGAGAGAGTAAGGTAATTTGAAAATTTATTCTCTTCATGCATGCGAGGATCTTATCCCGCATATTGCGATCGACTTGTGCGCAAACTATAGCAGCTAAGGTTTTTTATATATGTATGATCTCAGATGTTTCTTTTGCGTCAAACTCATCGCTAGTTTAAACTTATTGTCAATAAAAAGTCATTGCTAAAGTTTTTTTTTTTTGGAATAATGTTGGGTGATCCAGAAATCCGACTAATCTCAAGAGTATACAAGTTTATTGGGTACAAATATACTAATGTTAAAGCTATGGGTTTTGATCCGGATCCAACTGGTTCACACACAATGACTTTATTACTAGTGGAATTCGAACTCTAGGAGAAGCGAATGTCAACACATTCTCAAATCTCCAACCACTAACTCATTATGTGTTTCATCATTGCTAATTTATCTTACGTTCTTAAACTCGATTTCGATTCTCGAATCAATACCAAAGTAGTTAGAAAATACATTGTTAGATCTGTATCGTCAAAGTAGTTAGAAAATACATTGTTAGATCTGTATCGTCTTTACTCTTTAGCCAAAGTTTCTGATGATTAATTTCCATTACATGAAACAACATTAACTACAGAGATAGATATTGGGATAATCTTATGGCCATACGTAATACTTAAATTGTTCATCTTTCTGATATAAAACTAAAAACAAAACCTAACCCACCAAACACTATCCTTAGCTCGACTAAAATCGGTAACTTACCTATATCAATTTATGTAGAAGGGAACAAAATGTGCCTATATTATTTCTGATCCATATCGTTGAATTTATTACATGTCGCTATGCTAGCCAGCTAGGATACTAAAATAAGATTTACATTATTCATATTCTTTGTAATTATTCATTGATTATAATGTTTCCAATTAATAAGAAAATGGAAGATATAAGCGAGTTAAATGTGCCTAGATTATTTCTGTTCACTTGGATGAAAATAAGGTTGACTGATTTATTTCTGTTCACTGTTGTTGGTGTTAATTTACCACATAATGAAGAATCATCTTTAAAGCAAAAAAGAAAAAAAAAAGAGATAATTACAATTGCTTTAAAATTTAACAGTTAATCCACAGTTTATTTTCTGACCCACATTAACTTCTCTCCTAAAAACATTTAATAATAAACACACATTAACGATTCATTTGCTTCTTGTACTCTCCTAAAAACAAAACACAAAAACTAATTTAGTGAAAAAAAAAAAAAATGCCCGCAGTCGGAATAGTCATCGGAGATGGCAAAAGAGAATATCCCGGTAAACTCACTCCTTACGTAACCGTGACGTGTATCGTTGCCGCCATGGGTGGTCTCATCTTCGGTTACGACATCGGAATCTCTGGTAAAACAATTCTTCAAATTTTTTTCCATTTTCTCCGGCGATAAATTTTTAAGAAAATCTAATGGTATTCATGTTTATTTTTCAGGTGGAGTAACGACAATGGAATCGTTTCAGAAGAAATTCTTCCCGTAGGTATACGAGAAACAAAAGAACGATCACAAATCAAACCAATACTGTCAATTCGATAGCATTACTCTCACTCTCTTCACTTCCTCTCTCTACCTTGCCGCTCTCTGCTCCTGCGTCGTCGCGTCTCACGTCACCCGTAAGTTTGGCCGGAAAATTTCGATGCTTCTCGGCGGAGTTCTCTTCTGCGCCGGAGCTCTTCTTAACGGATTCGCAGCCGCCGTTTGGATGCTCATCGTCGGCCGTTTGTTACTCGGTTTCGGTATCGGATTCACCAATCAGGTACGATTTGCTTTATCATGAAATTTGGTTCCGGTTTTATATCCACCATTGTGAAAAGTAAATGTTTGATCTTTTGCCCTTAAGTCCTAGAATTTTACAAGATAGCTTCAATACTTTTTAAATTGTTCAAATTTGACCCTTGTGAAAAGTTGTTCTTTGATCTTTTTCGCTTGAGTTCTAGAATATTACAACATAGCTTCACTAGCTTTTTAATTTGTTCAAAAATGACCCTTGTGAAAGTTGTTGTTTTGATCTTTCGCGCATTGAGTTCTAGAATATTACGAAATAGATTCAATACCTTTTTAATTTGTTCAAATTTGACCCCTTGTGAAAAGTTGTTGTTTGATCTCTCTTGCCCTTGAGTTCTAGAATATTTTTAATATAGGTTCAGTACTTTTTCAATTTGTTCAAATTTGATCCTTTCGAAAAGTTGTTGTTTGATCATTTGTCCTTAAGTTCTAGAATATTACAAAATAGCTTTATAATTTGTTCAAATTTGACAGTCTGTGCCGTTATACCTCTCGGAGATGGCGCCTTATAGATTCAGAGGAGCACTGAACATTGGGTTCCAGCTCTCAGTCACCATTGGTATCCTTTTCGCTAACGTCTTGAACTTTTACTTCTCCAAAATCCGCGGCGGATGGGGATGGCGGCTCAGCCTCGGAGGCGCCGTCGTTCCAGCTCTCATTATCACTCTCGGTTCCCTTGTCCTCCCGGACACACCCAACTCTATGATCGAGCGCGGTCAAATTGAGCTAGCCGAAACAAAACTCCGTCTAATCCGAGGCGTCGCCGACGTTAAAGACGAGATCAAGGACTTGATCGTCGCGAGCGAAGCTTCGAAGCTCGTGAAGAATCCATGGAGAAACCTCTTGCAGAGGAAATACAGACCTCAGCTAACGATGGCGATTTTGATCCCGACGTTTCAACAGCTCACTGGAATCAATGCCATAATGTTCTACGCGCCGGTTCTGTTCAAAACTATCGGATTCGGTAGCGACGCGGCTCTGATATCGGCGGTAGTGACCGGTTTGGTTAACGTAGGAGCCACAGTGGTCTCCATATACGGCGTTGATAAATGGGGAAGACGATTTTTCTTCCTTGAAGGAGGATTTCAAATGCTGATTTCTCAGGTTTTCAATTTTAAAAATCCCAAATCCTTAACCGGTTTACGTTTCGGTTATTGTGAAACCGGTTTAGTTGTTTTAACATTTCGATCGTCTTCTTCGTTATAGTTCGCTGTTGCGGCGGCGATCGGAGCTAAATTCGGCGTCGACCGAAACCCAGGCGCTCTACCAAAATGGTACGCCATAGTTGTGGTGTTGTTTATATGCGTCTACGTATCGGCGTTTGCTTGGTCGTGGGGGCCACTTGCATGGCTAGTTCCGTCGGAGATCTTCCCGCTGGAAATCCGATCAGCGGCCCAGAGTGTAACTGTGTCAATGAACATGATCATGACCTTCGTAATCGCACAGTTCTTTCTGATGATGCTTTGCCACTTGAAATTCGGATTGTTCATATTATTCGCTTTTTTCGTGGTGGTGATGTCGACATTCGTCTACTTTTTCTTGCCGGAGACAAGAGGCGTGCCGATCGAGGAGATGAATCAGGTCTGGATTTCGCATTGGTATTGGTCAAGGTTCATTGACGCCGAATGAGAAGAGAGCTAATCAAATGCTTATAATGAACAAATACAACTTGTATTTCGAAAACAATCAGAGAGTTTGATTCGTTCTCAATTCATAATCAAGAAATGTGAAGAAAACAAGAGTTGTAATACTTTACATGAAAAAAAACGAATTGATCATTTAGTGAGATAAGGATCATCTTTAAACTTAGCATAAGATAGAAGATCAAGAGCTCTCTCAGCAACATCCCTGTCCTCATGAATCTTTGCAACCAGACTCTCTAGTGAAGGGAAATTAGCCTAGCAACAAGAACACAAACACATCACAGAGTCATGAACATATCAAGAATTGATTGATATAACAGAGTTTATAATAACCTCAGGGCGGATATAGCCAACGATTATAAGACGTAGCTCTTCTCCGTAGAAATCCTCAGTGAAATCATGAAGCAACCATGGCTCCTATATTTTTAACAAGAGCTAAGTTAGTTAGGAAACCAACACCATTGCAAGACTAAAAAGATTATGAACTTAACTTACAATAGTTTTCTCAGTGTTGTTGAAATAAGGATTCCAACCAATGCTCATGACCATTTTAAAGACACCTCTCGTTGCTAAACCCGCCCAACCAAAGTACACACCCGAAGGATGTTCGACTAACTCATCCGCATAATCCTTTGTTGACAAGTTAGCTGAAAACAAATGCAATGATAAGAACCGAGACCATAATAGTTAAAGAAAAAAGATAGCTTTGGTTAGATGATTTATGTACAGACCAGTGGGGATTCCGAGTACTTTAGAGCCACGACCAAACCCTTTGATAACCGGACCTCCAATACACCATGGATCAATCGGTAAAGTGTTCTCTATCCCTGGAAAATAAAAGTCCTATTACCAAAAGATGGAAAATTATAAAGGAAAATGAATGTTGAGTCTAAATCTTTACAGTCTTGAAATGGAGGAAGACCCCATTCTTCGGGTTTAATATCGAGTAGAGAGTTGATGACTTCATCTGCAGATGTATAGAGATGTGTTTGTTTAGGCAGAGAAGGAACAGCAATCACTTTCGTCCCTGCAGCTTTACCAGCCGTAACACCAGGCCTGCCCATTTCAACTAACACTATTACTAAAGAGAAAATCAAAATACGCAACTGCCAAAAACGATATTCCAAAATGTTAGACTCACACAGAATCTTCGATAACCAAACAATCTGATGGATCTTTGTTCAATCTTCTAGCTGCTTCAAGAAATCTTTAAAAAGAAGCAATATGATCATTGTGATTAGAATTGTAAACTAACTAATCGGTTTTTGTTTTGACTAGATGGATCTTACATATCAGGGGAAGGCTTTCCATTGGAGACTTCATCTCTACCGACAATAACCGAGAAGCATTCCTTCCAACCTAACACAAAATCGAAACCATTTCATGAAAGTCAAAACAAATTTACCTATACAAGATTAGGCATTATGTAACATTTCATTAAAAAAAAGGAAGCAAACCTTCATGATAAGAAATCTTGGATTCAATATTAGCCCTTGAAGAATTAGAAGCCAAAGCCATAGGAACTCCATGACCTTTCAAATGTCGAATTAACCGGTTTGCACCAGGAAGGGATTTGATTTTGTCCATCCTACAAAGCCACACAAAAATTGAAAAAGTCAAACCAAAGGAAATCAACAAATATTGGGATTCTTTTGCAGATAACTTACTGAGCAGAGAACAAAGGGTAGAATTCTGAATTGAATTCATCAACTGCACAAGGAAGTCCATAATCTTCAACAATTGTAGTTGCAGCTTCTAATGGAGTTTTCCCAACTATTTTTAGTGATTCTCTTCCATCCCATTGTTTACCATACTTACACAAATATTTCCTCAAAATGTCACCCACAACACCATCTACGAAGAGATTTTTTTAAAAGAAAGTCAATCGGATTGAAATTGAAACAGGTTATTGAGTTCTTGAAGCGTATGCACAACTTACCCGTGTTGATTAGGGTGCCATCGAGATCTATAAGAACACAAGAAGAGAATTTTTTCAAGGAATTGGCCATCGACATTAATCCAGCAAACTCCTTTATATAATCTGTAAATTTACAATCTATACAATCTTCGAGGCAGAGCTGTGACGGATATAGCGTTGTGGCTCGTAATCGCCGGCCACAAATTGGGGACGACGGGAGAATTCAGGCAGCAGGGCAAAAAATGAAGGAAGAGGAAAGGTGAGGAAGATGGACACGTAAGTTAGGGATTTAAGCATCTCGAATTAAGATTCCTAATTCCCGGTTCGACCGGATCATTACTGCCCGGTATTAGTTAATACGAGATTCAGTAAAAGAAAATATTAGTTTAAAACAGAAAAGTACACACCCAGTGGGACTCGAACCCACAATCGCTTGATTAGAAGTCAAGCGCCTTATCCATTAGGCCATGGGTGCTTCTATGCTTCGTTGATACGACATTTTGTATTAGTTAATATAATTTTGAGATTCAGCAGAAAAATGAACAGCGTCGAGTTGGAGAGATGCGAATCAAACTAACTATGGTGAACAGAGAGTCAGAGACCTAAGAGATTGAGTTTTGAGATAAATGAGTCTCATTTTCGTATTCTCATCAGAGAAGCCGGGAAAATACCAAATTTTTAAAGTTGGTCAATTTCTAACCCTTTAGATTAGTAAAGTGTTTGATGATTTATGGAATACCATAACTGCAATATAAACGGACGAAAATGCGCTGGGCTTTGTGAGATGGTGTGTCAGGTGCGGTGATGGAGTATACAAGTTTTACTCACATATCACTCCTAACGCAAAACATCTATGTAGCAATCCAAAACAAACATTTTTGAATTTCATATATAGAGTAAACAAAAACCCAATCTATGTCTTATGAGAAGCCCATGTGTATAGGTTCCTTACACATAAATTTCTATTTATACGTATCTATTGTGGTTTTTACTCGTTCTCTACCCATTCACTTTCACTTAATATGTTTTAGAGTCTTTTTAGTGTCTTTAATAGAAAAAAAAATTTAAAAAATGAGCAAGAATAATGCTCAAGTCGAGATATTTAAGAATAAAATTTAAGAATGAGTAGGGGTTACTGGTTTGTGTATTTTAATGGATTTGGAAATCCAAATCAAATTCAATGTTATTGATTCTATCATTTTAAAATACATGTTGAAATCATGTATTATTGGTTCTGTGATTTATAAATACTAATTAAAATCATGTGTTATTCAACCATACGAATTTACTTATAGATTTGATTTCACAATGGATTTTAGTGGATTTGGAAGGATTTCTATGTTAAAAATACAAAGACTGTTATTCGTTCATTGATTTTAATTGATTTGAAAATCTAAAAATCTTTATCAAAACTATTGATTTTAATTAGTATTTGTAAATCCGTAGGTTTTCCCTCGGATTCGAGTCTTTGTATTTTTAACATAGATGATGTATCATGGATTTTACTGGTTTTCTACCATGATAGTAGGTTTATGGAGTCTTTGTAGCATGTTTTGAGCATTTATGCAGGATTTACTAGCAAAAGACATTTTGGAATAAAAAGAGCTAAAAAGAAGGTTTTATGGAAGTTTCCACGTGAATTGAGAAGACTTAGAAGATTTGGAGCCAAAATGAAGAAATGTTACTGCGAGCCCCGAGTCGACCGACTGGAAGAGATGCAGTCGACCGACTGTGACGCCGACTTAATTTAGAAGATTTTCTTATCGGGCTTTTCGTGGAACCCTAAACCCTAAGACTCATTCACGACCTATATAAGCACCTCTTAAGCACTAGAAGAGGAACGCACCCCCACAAGAACTCAGAGCAAAACAAGTTTATCTTTGCTTTTTGTTTCCATTGTTTTTAGCTTTCTAGAGATTGTTCTTATCATTGTTACAGACTTTGAAGGAGATTTATAGAGTGTTCTTCCTCATTTGAGCTTGTGAGCCTCTGATCTTCTATTGTCTATTTCGTTTGTATTCATTTCATTAATAAAAAGATGATTTGTTTGACCAAACTCATGTCTGAGTAGTTACTTTATTAGATCTAGGGCTTCCTACGGTTTGCTATGAATTGCTAAAATAGTTTTAAACAATCTTTCAATCACGAAATTCTTTGCTACAGTTGCTCTTCACTGAGTAGACGGACTCGCGAACCGTTTTATTCAATCATAAATCGAAATCCGGTAGTCGAGAGACACCAATGATCGGTAGACAGTTCTGTAGTGAGCAAGGTGCATTCTAATTCAAATGAATGTTTGTTTAGACACCTTGTGAACAGATTTAGCTTGCACTCACATGCTTGTTTATTTCCAGGGACAATCCAAAGAGATTTGAGATTTAGGGATTTAAACAAAGGCGTTGTTCTAACACATCATTAGAACATCGTAGCTATTATTGTGTCTAGAGTTCTAGAGTTTTGAGATTTGAAATTGATTGTGTTCTTAATTCATAAATTCATAGTTTCCAACTGGAATTCCCTAAGATCTACTGTTTCTTCAAATTTGAAGTCACCAAACGTTTTAAAAGTTTTCTCGGTTTACAAAAAGATTTACTTAAGATATCTCACTCACAAATCAACCATAAGCTCTTTGTGGGATCGATAACCTAAATACTACAACTGTACACTGTGCACTTGCAGTTAATTTTGGGTGAATAACTTCACGCATCAAGTTTTTCTGGCGCCGTTGCCGGGGAGCTTCGGTGTTGATTTAGAGTTTTTTGAAATACAAGTTTTTAGATAAGAGAGTAGATTCCGTGTTGGTTAAAAAAAATTTCTTCTCCTAGTGTATGCAGAGCATAGCAACAAGAAGCAAGGCTAGAATAAAGAGAAGGGAAGAAGCAACAACCGCACACGACGAACGAGTCGCCCGACCGTCAACAGAAGACGATCGACTCGGGCCACAAGTCGACCGACCAACCACACCGTTGACCGAATCTCAACCAGAGTACATACAACTAAGCAGGTCTGCGAGGAAAAAGGCTAATCGAAGAAGAAGGATGGCCGACATCAAGTGGAATGAGAAGGGAGAGCGGATTGATGATGAAGGGAATCGACTAGATGGCCAAGGAAACAAAATCCTAGATGATGAAGAGGACATTCAAAACCTCGAAGATGAGCTCAAGGCCGCCGAATATTTCTCTAACAAATTACCAGTTGTACTGCCTAATCCTGGTAAAAAGACTTATGAGTTGAAGAACAGTACAATATCTTTTGTACGTGATAGGCAGTTCAATGGATTAAAGAGCAAAAAATCAATGGACCACATCGAGGCGCTTGAAGACCTCATGGGGAAAATGAATGCTGAAGGAGTCTCGAAGGAATGGTTGTGCTGCAAGTTATTTCCACATTCACTTGCACACAAGGCGCTGAGCTGGTTCAAACAACTTAAACCTGGATCGTTGAAGGACTGGATTGAGACGAGAAAGGAGTTCATCAACAAGTTTTTCGATGAAGCCAAGTCAGATGAGATAAGGAAGCAAATCTCCACCTTTGCACAAGAGATGGGAGAAACATTTAATGATACTTGGGAAAGATACAGCCAATATCTCAAGGAGTGTCCTCACCATGGTTTCACAAGATCACAAATTGTAAGCACTTTCTTCAGGGGATTGCAATGGGAGCACAAATGCGCACTTGATTCAGCAAGTGGTGGTAATTTTCATGGCCAAAAGCACACTGATGCCTTCAAGGTTATTGAGAAATTTGCAAAGAGTAGCAGTGCAAATCAGACAACAAATGGGAAAGGCGAACCAAACACTTTCCAAGCTCAACAAATAGCAGAACTAAAGGAAATGATGGAGCAGATGTTGATGAAGGATAGAAAAGGAGTTCATTCTCTACAGGAAGACCCAATGGAGGAGCCACACGTAGAAGAAGTCAATTTTGTCGGGGGAAATGGTTTCCGACCAATAAACAATTGTGGGTATGGAAGTCAAGGTACAAAACCATTTAATAGTCAATAGAATTATTATGGCCAGCAGCAGCAATACCCACGACAGCAAGGAGGATACAGACAGTATGGTCAACCCCAACAACCCCAACAGCAGCAACAACAAGGAGCCCCCATGAATCCGGATCAAAAAGACAACATGCTTCAACAAATTTTGGAGGGGCAACAGAAGATGAATGAAGAAATGATGAGCAAGGTAGATTATATGTATGGAGAGCTAAACAGCAAGATTGAAGCATTAACCACTCATGTGAGGCAGCTCGAAACCCAAGTGGCACAAACAGTAGACTAAGTTAAGCGAACAGAAGGAATTCTACCTGGAAAGACGCATGCTAATCCAAAGATGTTCGTTCAATCCATAAATTTAAGAAAAGGGTTGACCACAAGAGACCACATTGTGTTGGAAGAAATAGAAGAATAAATCGCAGCGGAGGAGAAGTCGGCCGACCACAAGCGGAAGACGGTCGACCCGACCCTAGAAGAAATTGATTTCGATCCGATCCACGAGTCGACCGACCCTCTTGAGGTCGACCGACCAGAAGCTCAGAAGATCGACGAACCTCAAATTGAGGAAAAGCGAGTCTATAGAGCAATTCCACCTTACCCCAGAAGAAACAAGAAGTCTAAAAAAGAGATGGAAGACACAAGATGTAAGGAGTTGGTGGAACAATTGGTAATTCAACTTCCATTCTTAGAAGCTTGTAGAATTTCACCTTGTTTCAAGCAATACGTGAAGAAGATAATAGCAAACCCAGCAAGTTTTGAAGAAGGAGTGATGCTATTGACCAGTGAGTGCAGTGCCATACTGCAGAACAAGATGCCAAGAAAGCAAGAAGACCCAGGTGCATTTGTCCTTAACATTAGCATTAATGATGTTAAATTTGATCATAGTCTATGCGATCTTGGATCATCTGTGAATTTGATGCCACATTAAGTAGCAAAGAGGCTTGGATATACTGAATATGAACCTACTCAGCTGAATCTTGTACTCGCTGACTGGTCAGTTCGTTATCCAGGAGGATTTTTACTCGACATCTCGGTGCTTGTAGAAGGATGTTTTATACCGGCTGATTTTGTAGTTTTGAAGTTCGATAAGGAGCCTTTTGACCCTATCATATTGGGACGCCCTTTCCTAGCTACTGCAGGTGCTATAATTGGTGTGAAGAAGGGAAGAATATTCTTACAACTTGGAGAATTACAGCTGAACTTCCAAATGGAGAAAGTCATGAGCCGACCACCTATGAAGGAACAAATGTTTGCTGTAGATGTCATCTCAAAAATCACAGAAGAAGTCTTTGACGAGTTAAGTATCACTGATCCACTGGAAAAAGCCTTAACTGTAGCAGTTGATAAGGATACATGGATGACCTGGCAAATGGGTTCACCAAGATGTTGGATTCAAGCGAGCAGATGAAGCAAATGGTGAAAAATTTGGAGTTACCAACAGAAACAACAAAGAAACCCAAGATGGCTGATTGGAGTGAAGAAAATGCTCCAAAGCTCGAGCTCAAACCATTACCAAAAGGGTTAAGGTACGCTTTTCTTGGTCCTAATTTCACTTACCCTGTTATTATCAATGCAAATTTGAACAATGTTGAAGTAACAATTCTACTGAGCAAGCTGCGTAAGTATCGCAAAGCTCTTGGATATTCTTTGGATGATATTGTAGGTATTTCTCCAGACCTTTGCATGCATAGAATTCATTTGGAAGAAGGAGCGAAATCATCAATCGAAACACAAAGGAGACTTAACCCCAATCTGAAGGATGTGGTGAAAAAGGAGATTTTGAAGCTGCTTGATGCGGGTGTCATTTTCGCCATTTCGGATAGCACTTGGATCAGCCCTGTTCACGTGGTGCCCAAGAAAGGAGGAGTCACGGTAGTCAAGACAGACGCAGAGGAGCTGATAGGCAAGAGGACAATTACCGGACACCGGATGTGTATTGATTACCGGAAGTTAAATGCAGCCACAAGGAAGGACCATTTTCCATTACCATTCATTGATCAAATGTTGGAGAGATTGGTGAATTACAAGTTTTACTGTTTTTTAGATGGATATTCGGGTTTCTTCCAAATTCCGATCCATCCCGATGACCAGGAGAAGACAACTTTCACATGCCCATACGGAACATATGCCTACAGAAGAATGTCTTTTGGTCTATGCAATGCACCAGCAACCTTTCAGCGGTGTATGATGTCTATATTCTCGGACATGATTGAAGAAACGATGGAGGTATTCATGGACGACTTCTCAGTCTACGGCTCATCCTTCCATGATTGTCTAGACAACCTTTGCAAAGTTCTAGCAAGGTGTGAAGAAAATCATTTGGTGTTGAACTGGGAGAAGTGTCATTTCATGGTGTAAGATGGGATTGTCCTTGGACATCGCATCTCAGAAGCAGGAATCGAGGTAGATAGAGCAAAAATCGAAGTTATGACAAGTTTGCAACCACCCACCGATGTATGTGGAATCCGCAGCTTCTTGGGCCATGCAGGCTTCTGTAGACGTTTCATCAAGGATTTCTCCAAGATAGCACGACCTCTCACAGCACTTCTATGCAAGGAAACAAAGTTCGAGTTCACTCAAGACTGCATGAACGCATTCAAGATGCTTAAAGAAGCACTGATCTCCGCACCCATTGTACAACCACCTGACTGAGAACTACCCTTTGAAGTAATGTGTGATGCAAGTGATTTTGCAGTAGGAGCAGTCCTGGGCTAGAGGAAAGACAAGAAATTGCATGTAATTTACTATGCAAGCAGAACTCTTGATGAAGCACAACGAAATTACGCAACATCGGAAAAGGAATTACTCGCCGTTGTGTTTGCATTTGAGAAATTCCGTTCATACCTAGTTGGATCGAAGGTGATAGTGCATACTGATCACGCTGCACTGAAGTACCTCATGCAGAAGAAGGACGCCAAACCACGACTTTTGAGATGGATTCTACTCTTACAAGAATTTGATATATCGGTACACGACAAAAAAGGAATAGAGAATGGAGTAGCTGACCATTTGTCCAGGATAAGAATAGAAGATGACGTCCCTATCAAAGATCACCTCCTTGAAGAGCATATCTATGCGATTGGAGTGACGATAACCACTGAACAAGGAGAAAGAAGTCAGAGACTAGTCTCTGCGAGACTCGAGTCGATCGACCGTCATCCAGAGACGACCGACTCCGATAAGGACGACCGACCGCATGATAAGGACGGCCGACCGAACCATCCTGGCCACACTATCTTGAAGAAACCACTGCAGAAAATGATACAAGTCATACACGGAGAATCCAAGAAGACGTCCAGACCACTCACACCACCATGGTTTAGTGAACTTGCAAATTTCCTATCCGCAGATGTCAAACCTGAGGAGTTTACCGGATATAAGAAGAGGAAGTTCTTGCGAGAAGTGAGGAAATTATTTTGGGAGAAGTCTTACCTCTACAAGAATTGCGCTGACGGAATCATTCGACGCTGTATACCGGAACACGAGGTACCCCAAGTGCCTTACCACTGTCATGGTTCTGATTATGCTGGTCATTTTGCAAGTTTCAAAACAGTTTCAAAAGTTCTCCAAGCTGGATTTTGGTTTCCAACTTTGTTCCGCGATGCACATCACTTTGTTTCAACCTGTGATGCCTGCCAAAGAAAGGGAAACATCAGTAAAAGGAATGAAATGCCAATGAATTTTATCATGGAAGTGGAAATTTTTGATTGTTGGGGCATCGATTTCATGGGATCGTTCCCGAACTCACATGGAAACCAATACATACTGGTTGTTGTAGATTATGTATCCAAGTGGGTTGAAGCAGTGGCAAGCCCTACCAATGGCGCAAGAGTGGTGATTCGGCTTTTCAAGCACATGATTTTTCCACGTTTTGGAGTATCCCGGATCGTGATTAGTGATGGCGGAACACATTTTATCAACCGGATATTTGCAAAGCTATTAAAGAAGAATGGTGTAAGACACAAGGTGGCAAAACCCTATCATCCGCAAACCAGTGGCCAAGTCGAAATTTACAACCGTGAGATCAAGAGCATACTGGAAAAAACGGTGGGACGTACGAGAAAAGATTGGTCGCTAAAGCTTGATGATGCACTTTGAGCCTATCGCACAGCTTTTAAGACACCACTTGGGACAACACCATTTCAGCTATTGTATGGCAAAGCGTGTCATCTCCCGGTTGAGATTGAGTACAAAGCATTTTGGGCCGTCAAGACGATGAATTTCGACATCAAGAGTGCTAGAGAGAAACGGCTCATTCAACTAAACGAGCTTGATGAGATTAGACACAATGCTTATGAAAGCGCGAAGCTCTACAAAGAAAGAGCAAAGATCCAGCATGACAAGAAGATCATTCCACGTGACATTCGAATCAATGACAAAGTCCTTTTATTCAACTCTCGACTTCGTCTTTTCCCGGGAAAGCTGAGATCTCGTTGGTCCGGACCTTTTGTAGTCAAGGAAGTGAAGCCCTATGGAGCTATTGTTTTTCATGGAAAGGATGGTGAAAGTTTCACTGTGAATGGACAGCGGGTAAAGCTATACTATGAAGGTGACAAATTAATGAATGAACCCATCATGCACCTTCAAGAAGCACCACTTCCACAACCATAACCGGGCACAACAGTCAAGCTATTGACTATAAACAAGCGCTGAGTGGGAGGCAACCCACTAGGTACGTTTTATTTTCATTTTTAGGTGTTTTTGATTTGATTTCAGGCGAGGAGATTCAGCAAAACTGGACTATACGCTGCCTGAGTCGACCGACCTCTCATTAGGGTCGGCCGACTTCAACTCGGAGGTACCGCGTTCGATCCTTTTAATTTCATTTCGGATATCATTCGCATTTCTTCTCCCTTTTGTTACACCGGGACGGTGTAATTTAAGTCTGGGGGAGGTTATCCACGCTAATGAAGTTCTTGTTGTTTATCTCATGGTTTTTCGCCTTGTTTTTAGTTGTTTTTATCGAGTCAAACCGTTGAGGGAACAATGATTAACTTGGGACACTAATCACATTCCGTTTCACACTTGAGAACATTAATGCAGGAACACAGTTAGAGTCTATGACTATTGGAAAACCTTGACACAATTCAATCAACTAGAAAATATCCATATCCTTGAGTCATGAAATCCATGTAAGTCTGAGCTATTGCACTTTCATAACTATATGAGTCAGTCCTCGTTCAATGTCATAATGAGAATGTCTGGATATCTATAGCATTCCACTCTCCCTTATTTAAATGAAATAGAATCCGTTTTTAACTAAAATCTAGTGATGAGGCAGAGGCAAATTCCTTAGGACGCCAATTATTCATCACTAGAAGCTCGGGATATATGCGGTTAGGAAAATTTCCTGCGATACCACTATGCATTAGAACCTTTGAGAACTTGGTTGACAGCGAGGTTAGGAAAATTTCCTATAATACCACTATTCGCTTAAACCTTGCGAGTTTCAAAAGATAAAGAAATGAATAAGTCTGGGGGAGAGTGAAGTAACTTTTGTGACTTCTTATTATGATATTGAAAAGGGAAGGAGCTTGTTCCTTGAGCAGTACTTCTATGGTTCTGGAATAGCTATGATGCTTTGGATTGATTGACTTGTAAATCGTGGGGGGGGGGATGCATGAAAGATTGTTGAGTTGATAGGGAATGTACATGTTGGTTTTGACTTGATTGGTTCTGGCATTGATAAACTTTTCGCTTATGTGATTTCCCAATGAGTTCCCAAAGTCAATATAACACTACCTAGCAGCCTTGATTATTTGCTTGAGGACAAGCAAAGGTTTAAGTCTGGGGGAGTTTGATGTATCATGGATTTTACCGATTTTCTACCATGATATAGTAGGTTTTATGGAGTCTTTGTAGCATGTTTTGAGCATTTATGCAGGATTTACTAGCAAAAGACACTTTGGAACAAAAAGAGCTAAAAAAAAGGTTTTATGAAAGTTTCCACGTGAATTGAGAAAACTTAGAAGATTTGGAGCCAAAATGAAGAAATGTTGCGAGCCCCGAGTCGACCGACTGTGACGCAGACTTAATTTAGAAGATTTTCTTATCGAGCTTTTCGCGGAATCCTAAACCCTAAGACTCATTCACGACCTATATAAGCACCTCTTAAGCACTAGAAGAGGCACGCACCCCCACAAGAACTCAGAGCAAAACAAGTTTATCTTTGCTTTTTGTTTCCATTATTTTTAGCTTTCTAGAGATTGTTCTTATTATTGTTACAGACTTTGAAGAGGATTTAGAGAGTGTTCTTCCTCATTTGAGCTTGGGCTCTGATCTTCTATTGTCTATTTCGTTTGTATTCATTTCATTAATAAAAAGATGATTTGTTTGACCAAACTCATGTCTGAGTAGTTACTTTATTAGATCTAGGGTTTCCTACGGTTTGCTATGAATTGCTAAAATAGTTTTAAACAATCTTTCAATCACGAAATTCTTTGCTACAGTTGCTCTTCACTGAGTAGACGGACTCGCAAACCGTTTTATTCAATCATAAATCGAAATCCGGTAGTCGAGAGACACCGATGATCGGTAGACAATTATATAGTGAGCAAGATGCGTTCTAATTCAAATGAATTTTTGTTTAGACACCTTGTGAACATATTTAGCTTGCACTCACATGCTTGTTTATTTTCAGGGACAATCCAAAGAGATTTGAAATTTAGGGATTTAAACAAAGGCGTTGTTCTAACACATCATTAGAACATCATAGCTATTATTGTGTCTAGAGTTCTAGAGTTTTGAGATTTGAAATTGATTGTGTTCTTAATTCATAAATTCATAGTTTCCAACTGGAATTCCCTATGTTTCCCCGAATTTGAAGTCACCAAACGTTTTAAAAGTTTTCTCGGTTTACAAAAAGATTTACTTAAGATATCTCACTCACAAATCAACCATAAGCTCTCTGTGAGATCGATAACCTAAATACTACAAGTATACACTGTGCACTTGCAGTTAATTTTGGGTGAATAACTTCACGCATCAATAGAAGTCCTTCCAAATCCACTAAAATCCTTTGTAAAATCAAATCTATAAGTAAATTTGTATGATTGAACAACACGAGATTTGAATTACTATTTATAATTCATAGAACCAATAACACTGGATTTAAACATGTATTTTAAAATGATATATCCAATAACACTGGATTTGATTTGGATTTCCAAATCCATTAAATATACAAACCAATAACCCCTACTCAAATCCGAGGTAAAACCTACAGATTTACAAATACTAATTAAAACATACAGATTTTCAAATCAATTAAAATCCTTGAACGAATAACACCTCATTATCGTCGACTGGCCTTAAGAACTGATTGAACCTCCAATTATTGGGTTTTATGATTATCCAAGACTTCTTGATCCTTCTGGGAAAGACCCAACACGTGTAATATGAATATATAAGCTATTTCAAAGCGATTGTTTACGTTATCTTCTTTTATGTTTTGATTTCTACAATTTTAGGTTTTCATAAACTTTTAGGGTTTTCTAGGGAGAAGGATTTGAGAACATTCCAAACTCTTTTGTTTCATCTTTCTATTTGATTTATGTTCATTTAATTATGCCTTTCATTTTAGTTATTATGTGTGAGTAGATCCTTTGTTAGAACTATGTTTTTCAACAGTTCGGACTCGATGATATTTCTCGATCAATTTGCCCCTCACCTTCTTCTTCGAGGATCATAGAGAGGCCTAATTCTTTGAGAATCATAAAGTAACTATTTTCGAGACGAGATTCACAATGGCTCTTTACAAACTTCCAAAGGTCACATAACTGAAGAGTTAGCATATATATTTACGAAGGCATTGAGTTCTCAACCGTCCAGACTTAATATTTATTGATCAAACTCTTCTCCCCTCACCTTATTCTTCGAGTATCAAAAAGAGATTTTTTTCAAGTTTGAATTTTTGTTCATTTGAATCTTTTTTGCGATTTGGGAATTTGTGACTTTCATTCACCAACTTAAGGAGGAATATTAGCAGAAGTGGGATATATTCATATTCTTTGTGTATTCCCCTCGTACTTTTTTATATATCTTATGATATGTTTTTAAAAAAAATTCTATTGTTTGTAAATACGTATATAAAGCGGTGTAATAGGTTTATTCAATACAATAGATAATTCAATTTAGTACATTGGTTCAAAACCAAATATCTAGCTTTTGGGATACATCTTCAACAAAAACCTTGGAGATTTTTCAATTTTGTCTCTCCTCTACTTCCTCCTCCTCAAAAATAGTCGACCCTCTACTGTAGCTCCTCCTCACTCATTGTGTTTAGTGAACCTTCGACCTCTTCTCTTTTTCTGAACAACACAAACCATCAGCTTCGGCTTCAATGCCTTCAACTAACCCTACTCGGAAACCTACTTGGGTATGTAGATGGGTTGTAGTGTGGTTCTATAAATGGACTAAAACTATTAGGAGATCTTTTGTAATGGGTTCCAACACTAGCCAAGGCGTGTAAAACATTTTACTTCGCTTAATTTAATTTGAATATCCATTTATAGATGACTGATATAATAGAGAATAATTTTAGTAGTTTGAGAGTAAACCATCCATCAGATTTTGCCAAAAAATATTGTTTCTTTTGAGAAAGGTAGTTTAGTGATTTTTTTTCACCATCCTTACTTATAAAATTTTTATGAAAATCCAAACTGAGGAATTAAATTTTACATAAAAAACAACACACGGTAAGACACATATTACATGCCAAATGATCCGCCTTCAAATTTAAAGAACGAGGAACTAAACATACGAAATGAAAAAGAAAATAACCTCAAACTCTAGAACTTTTCAAAGAGTTTGAAAACGTGGACCAATATCCTAGTGACAACATCTTCGGTAACTTCGCACAATTTGTTGTAAATGTAACATTCAGGCGTTGAGGTTACCTTCACAAAAGGTCCAAAACCATTTCCACATTAAAAAGTTAAAAAGGATTTGCTTTTGTTTTTCAAAAACCACTTTCACATTCTACCCTTCATGTCAATTTGTTTTGTTGTGTACTCCAAACTTGTGAAAACCTACATTTTGTTATATGTTAGTATTATTGACTGCACAGCCGTCTCAATAACTTTCAAATATTTTATCTTATTCGCAAAATAGTGTTTTTAAAATGGACCCTAATTTATATATGGTTATATAATTATTTAAAATAATTGTTCGTTATTTCTAAAAAAATAAATAAAATTTTATTACATATTACTCATTTTGAAGAGGCTCATTCTCGTCATCCCACATATCCAATCGTTTTCTCGCCTTTTTAACCTATACCATCATATTATATTATGATGTTAATAAGTTATAGAGCCTTTGAATCAAACTATAACTTAAATAGATTATAAAAGATAAAAATTATGATTTAATTTAATTTATCATTACTTCATTACCTCTTTATCCCAATCTGTTGTATATGTGACAAAAAGTAAGATGAGGGTTTGCATGAGAGTACCTCCAATCATCCCGGTCCATATTCCCTATAACCAAATTTATTTAAAATCATTTTCTTATATATATAAAACATTTATCATACACAAAATAAATAAACGAACCTTCGTTTGATAATTAAAGTAGAAGCCGAGAGTACACCCAACGGGAATACCAACAATATAGTAACAACCAATATTCACATATGCCACGTAAGTCTGCCATCCACATCCCACTGCCACTCCTGGAAACAATACCAAACCAAAATTTAATTTCACCCTTAGGGTGTTTCCAATTTAAATTAAAATTAATTGTTACCAGATAAAACAGGTTGGATTCCGTTGAGAATTGTTGTGACGGCAAGGAACGGACATAAGTCAGAGACAGCCTTAGCCACAACAGGGTCCGACGTGTAAATGTAGCTGAGGTGATCACGGAACGCCATCACGGCGAGTGCCTCAACAATCGAGATTACGAAGGAAAGGAAGGTCGCCATCCATGTAGAGAACAACGCCGATTTTGGATGTCCTGCTCCAAGCTCATTACTTGTCCTTACACTGTCATAGCTCATTTTTAGTTTCAACAACATTAATGGGTGAATAATTTGAAATTAATAAGGAAGTTTAATGCTACTAACCTTACAGCCGCATTGAAACCGATGGAGACCATGAAGGATAATGCTGAAATTGACATACTGCAAAAAAAATGTTATATTTATCATCTATCACTAAATCTTATTCACCTAAAAATATGGTAAAATGAGGAAAATATTTTTATATAATCATGTTCTCTTCTACTTTGATTTTAGAGATAAAGAAGTGTATCTACAATAAGTCACTGAATAAGAATTTGAAAAATAAAACTTAATTAATATACATACCAGATAGCGAGAGAATCTAGAGAAAGAGCAGGATCATTGAGTAAACCAGCGAGAAGAACCAAGATTTGTGAATACCACATTTCTAGACATATCATAACGGCGGAGCCAGCAGAGAGTTTAAAGAAACTCCAAAGACTTTGGAATGATCTCCAACTAAGACCAGTCCATGTGTGTCTGAACCTTGGGTTTGCGGTTATATACAAACTCTGTGCCCCGACTATGACACACCAAGAGATAGTAAGCACATAAGAAATACCCATAAGGCCCAGACCAACTGAGTTTATGGCAATCCACGTTAGTGAAATTTGGATGAGGAGGGCGGCGCCTGAGATGTACGCGCTAGGGATCACCACGCTTTGGGCCTGGAGGAATTTTTGGACTGTGAAGTTGACGGCGTAGGCGAATATTTGAGGGATGAGTCCGGCGATGTACATAGATGCCATATACGACACCGTTTTGGGCTCACCTAACATGAGTAAAATAGGATAGGAGAAGGTGTATAGTATTGTCATGGGCAAACCCACTAGAAGAAGGACAATTGTTGCTCTTTGGAGATAGATCCCAAGCATCTCGTAGCGGCCAGCCCCATACGCTTGTCCACATAGCGTCTCCACTGCACTTCCCATACCTAACTATAAAAAGGAAAAAAAGTTCAGTTCAACTATTTAATATGTAATATTTATTTTTCTTCATATATATATATTTACCCGTTTTTAAAAATATACACATAAGATATTAGATCATGAAGATATAAAAAGATCATTTACACACTCGAATACAGAGAGGAGATCATAAATGTTTGACTTTTTTTTTTCCAAGCGTACGAGAAATTCTAAAAGACTCATATGAAATTTTTTAATGGTACTTTTAAAAAAATTAATAAGAGTTTTTAAGTCGAAATCCATATATCCCCTAAACCTGAAACTAAAGTATATTATATGGTTCCGCTTCAAGCATCATTCGATCATGTGACCTCTAAATTTTGTCTAGAGTGATGTTATTTGTCGAGCTAACGACATTTGGTAAAAGTTTTAACAATATTTACACATTTTATCAAGCAAAACCACACATGAAAAAGACCGTTACAAGTTATAATCGACAGAAAACAATAAAACATGTATTCTCTCTCTTCTCATGTATTTTTATTATTTAGATACGCTTAACAGTTTTATTGAAGTTTGAAAGAATTATTCAGCGTTACAACATAATCTACCGTGCTATAACGACTAACGACCAACCATAGCTACCGTGCGGAGTATAATTTTATGTTACCACACACTAGCCGAGGCAACTTGTGTTCCTTGACTTAAACTTCAACTAGTGTCCTGGACTTAAATAACTAGTTCAAGTCAAAGAATGTTACGACATCAATATTTTCTTATATTCTGGTGGTCAAATATCACTACAAAAAGTGAGGACATGTCAACTTTAAGATTAAAAATATTAATAATAATGTTACTTAATATAACCGTGTGCGTGTGGTGGTAACGTAAAACGTACCATAAGGCCATATACGAGACTGAAGAAGCTGTTTCCGATGGACGCGGCGGCGAGTTCCTGAGCGCCGATATGTCCGGCGTAGATACGAGCTGAAATACCCATTCCCCCGTTGACTAAATAGACAAGAATCGCCGGAAGTGCCAACCGGAAAAGTAATTTTATCTCTATGCACGCGCCTAGGTACACGCGCCTACCGTACGAAAGGCTGCTATCGGTTAACACGCTCTCGAGTCCAGCATCCGACGGAGGCTCTTGCTTCACCAACGGTCGCCGGAGATCGGATATATCCGCGGTCTCATTTGGCATATCCATTAGATTATTAACTGAGTCGTACGATAAAAGCAAAGAAAACAGTTTGTTGTTTATATAAATAGTGACGAGGGAATTGGATGCAGATGTGAGGATCTATGTCTTTTTCCTATTTATAATGGAACGAGAGTTTTAGAAGGCTCGATCTGAAACTACCAAGTAGCATCCAGTGGGATAAACTGCCAGATTAAGATAGTGTGAATTATTTATATAAAACAAAAGAATATAAAAGACTAACAAAACAAACACCAAAACCCGAAAAAAGAACTAATAAAACTAAGACCAAAAACAAAGAAAACTAATAAAACAATGACCTAAACTGAAAAAAAAACTAATAAAACTAAGACCGAGGGAGGAATGGTAACATCAAAGTACGCAAAGAAAAATTAACAATTTTTCAATCATGAGAAATAACAATTTTATTCTAAACCTCTACAGGTTGATATTATTAAATCATGAAAAATTAGGTGTTTTATTCGCCGCAACGAAGATGTTGCCTTGTGATAGCGAAGTACATCAAGTTGATGTCTATTAATTTAATGAGAATTCTGTATTTTATAAAAGGGTGGAGTGTGAGCTTTGTGGGCTTATTTTGACCTAAGCCCATCGTTTCTTTATGTTGATGTGGATTATTCATTATTGTCAAAGTGGGCCAAAGACTAAATCGAGCCCAATCGATCAAAACAGTCGGAGGAAGAAAGCCATGAGCAACGATGTCATCGGAGACATGAGCAACGATGTCATCGGAGACGATGAAAACTATTGCACGTTTACATATCCAAACAAAACTTAAGTCTATGTCTAGTTGCCCATCGATTAAATTATGATTCCACACAATTCCTAATTTCCAATTTAATTACCCATAGTTTCGAATTAGTTGGTTTATTGTGAACCAAACCTTCTTAAACCGTCTCAGCCTCGTTTTAAACCGGTCCTAAACCATTTTTGACCCGATTAAGATCCCATCCACCCCAACAAATTTAATTAAAGAATAAACCTACAAAATCAAGATTTGAACCCATGTTTGGAGGAAGCATATGAAATCATTAGACCAAACAACACTTTCTGTATTTTTAACACAAGTATTACATAAACATTAAAAATTTGGATCTAATTAATTAAAAAATTTAATCAAAGAAACCCGACGTCATCGATTTCCCCTAATTTTTAGAATCATAACAACACCCCAATAATTTTAATACATTTGTTCTACAGTTTCGTTCAAGTTCGAAGTTGTTTTATAGCAAACTGAAACTGTGAAGCTTTCTCTGCAATGTTGAGAGATAAGTTTTGACCTATCATTCTTAACTGAACAACCATTTTTCGTCTTCTTCTATTTATTGATAAACAGAAAAAAACACAAAACTCAAAGTTTGGAGACAAAGAATACACATTGATCCTACACAAAACTCAAAGTCTGAACAAAGAACCTATTTAATCAAATCGAATTGGAGAATTCGAAGCGATTTGGGGATTTATTTGGAAGTCGAATCTGAGAGTTCAAAGCTTTTAGGGATTTTGGATTTGAAAATCGAATATGGGATTTTGTTCTTTTCCAATTCTCAAAGATTTTCGGCAATTTTACACTCTCAATCTTCTCATCATCTTCATCGTTTCTAAATCGAGTTGCTTCTCTGATCTTCCCCGTCTCTGTTTCCAATCTCTCTGTTTCTAAAAGTCTTCAACGTCGAACACGCGAATGAAGATAATCTTGAAGGTTGTAAGTTTGATTCTCGGTTGGTTGAATTTTTCTGGGAGTTTTGCCATTGATGGAGTTAAGAATATGGTGAAGGTGATGCCATTGGTTGAATTCCCCTCGTTTCTTAATTTTTTATTATCTGGATCAGATCGGTAATGCTTAATCGGATCGTAGTCGGGTCTGATAATGGTTTAAGATCGGTCCAATCGAGTTTGAGACGATTTAAGAGGGTTTGGTTCACAATAAACCAGCCAATTCGAAATTATGGTTAATTATATTGGAAACTTAGGAGTTGTGTGGAATCGGAGTGATAAACTTAATCAATGGGTAATTAGATATAAGATTAAGTTCTATATGGATTTGTAAACATGCAATAGTTATCATAGGGATCTAAAGAGTTCTCTCCATCGGAGACACTCACCAGAAAAATCCACTGTCTGATAAGTTGACAGCACTGAGAGCTTTCACAATAAAAAAAGAGGCATAGCGTTAGGAGTAGAGGTGGCCTGATCTCCGATAGTATCTAGAGAAAGCTGACAGTTAAGAGACATTGTCGGAAGCTGCATAGTTTTTAATTAGAGGCTAGGTAATGCTTCGATTGTTAGTCTCTACTGGTTAAAAGAGTTGAAGGAACAACCGAACTTGTTGTGTGAGTTCGTCTTGTCGATTTTATTTATGGGTTTCTCAAAATCAACAGGGTCGAGGTTGTCAGATTCATAAAATGCAGTCTACTAGTATTTATAGTCATCAACTTGGTCGAAAGAAGCAGAAATGACGATCTGATTTTTCTGAGTCTTTTTGTTATCATCTTTGCCTTTAGGAATAAAAAGGTTAAAACTAGAGTGGACGTGATTTTGATTCATTAGTAAAGCTGTATGACTATGAGGGAGTCTCTAAAGAATGTGCAACGGTGCCGGAAATGCTTCGACTGGTGTCAGCGAAGCTTCATTGGTGTTCCCAATTGGGCCAATAAAAGGTGAATACGGGCTCGTCTAGTTCAATCATTATGGGGCTGTCTCTTTGTTAAATTGGGTCAAGAATCAAGTCAAGCCCAAAGTAATAGAAAAAATTAAGGGTTTCGTAAATGAGATGGTGAGTTACGACAACAACAATAGAGAAGTTCATTGTGTATTGGGTTTAGATTGCAAAGTGTCTTAAACAGGGAGCTTCTTGAGAATAACATAACTTGTAAGGTTTTAATTCAAGGAGAAGAAGATAAGTGGCGAAGATTTTAGGAAAATTGTTGATATGAGTAATAAGTTCTCTTGTTTGTTGCAAGAAACGACCTAGTGCTGATGTGTGATGTAGCGCGATCAATTAATTTGATCGATTGGAGATGAATTTGAGTTCCTTTGTGCTTTGAAGAATTAAAGATTTCGACTATATCCTCTTTTAGAAGAAGAAGTAAATAATGGTTATCTTCATTGATTCTGAAAAGTTGTACAAGTATCTATATATATACACAAATCAGATGTGATAAACCATGAAATAAATTATACTAAACCATTATTAAACCGGGACAAACCGGCTATATACTAAAACCCCCCTTCAAGATGGAGCTTCATAGAGATTAAGAAGTCCCATCTTGGAGATTAAAGCATGAAATTGAGTAGGATATAATGGTTTAGTGAAAGCATCGGCCAGTTGATGTTCACTATGAACATGAAGTGTCTTCAAGAAACCGGATTGAATGCATTTCCGAACTTTATGACAATCAATATCCAAATACTTCGTTCGTTCATGAAAAACCGGATTCTTGGCAATATGTAAAGCAGCAGTGCTGTCACAAAACAGAGTAACTGGCAGAGGAGAAGGCAAACGCAAATCCTTTATAATATGTGCTATCCATATCAATTCTTTGGTACCAAAGGCCATGGATCTATACTCCGCTTCAGCAGAGCTACAAGACATAGTAGGCTGCTTCTTTGTTTTCCAAGAAACAAGAGCATCACCAATGAACATACAATACCCAAAAACCGATTTTCTAGTTTCCGGAGAAACCGCCCAATCAGCATCTGTGAAACCTTTGAGAGAAAGATCCAGATCAGAAGAATAGAACAATCCTGTACCAATGGTCCCTTTAAGATACCGTAGAACTTTATGAACAGCTTGAAGATGAACTTCCTGAGGAGCAGAAGTAAACTGACAAAGTTTGGTGACAGCAAAAACAATGTCAGGGCGTGTGTTGCACAGATACAACAACCTACCAACCAGTCTTCTGTAAAACTCAACATCAATGAGTAAAGGAGTATCATCTTTATGCAAAGAATGACTGGGCTCCACAGGAATCGAAGAAGGCTTGCATCCCAGAAATCCAGTGTCAATTAAAAGTTCTAACACATACTTTCTCTGACAAATGGAAATCTCCCTTGAAGAACGTGCAATCTCCAATCCTAAGAAATATTGTAGATCACCAAGATCCCGTAGTTTAAAAAATCCATTAAATTGAAGTTTAAAACCCGGAAGGACAGTCTTATCACTACTGGCGATGATAATATCATCTACGTAGACCAAGATGACCACAAAAACACCATCAGAGAGACGTGTAAAGAGAGTATGATCACCATAGGAAGTAGCAAAACCCAAACCACTGAGTGTAGATGAAAACTTGAGAAACCATTGGCGAGAAGCTTGCTTTAGGCCATAGATAGACTTATGTAATTTGCAAACCATCTGGCCATCAACAACAACACCAGCAGGAATCGTGTATCCAGGAGGCAAGTCCATGTAGATTTCCTCATCCAAATCACCATTGAGGAAAGCATTTGAAACATCTAGTTGAGTGAGATGCCAGTTCAACTTAGCAGAGATGCCCAAAAGAATCTTAACAGTTGCAAATTTTGCCACAAGAGAGAAAGTATCTAAGAAATCCAATCCTTCTTCCTAAGTATAACCTTTCGCAACAAGGCGAGCTTTATACCTTTCAATACTACCATCAGCATTATGCTTGATGGTATAAACAAATTTGCAACCAATAGGTTTCTTACCCGGAGGCAAAGAACACACATTCCAGGTACTCGTCCGTTCCATAGCTTGATACTCAACATCCATAGCATCACACCACACTTTATGTTTCTTAGCTTCAGAATATTTGGTGGGAGTAATGTCATGGGTAATAGAAAGAATAAAATTGCTAAAAGGAAAAGCTAGTTTATCATAAGAGAGAAAGTTTGAGAGAGGATAAGGAGTAGTATGAGAAGTATTAGTAGTACATATATAGTCCTGCAAATATAAGGGTTGTTTGGATTGTCTGCGAGAAACTGTTGCCAAGGGCAAGGGAATCTCAGAAGATGACACCTCTTGATGTGGAAGTGCATCAGAAGATGAATGTGCAGAAGGCAAAGATTCATCATGGATAGCAGGAGAAGGAAAATGAGGAAAGAAAGTCTGTGTTTCTTCTATCAATGGAGAAGAAAAGAACGGGAAAATTTCCTCATGAAATATGACATTGCGAGAAATTGAAATGACATTGCTCTCCATATCTAAGACCTTATACCCTTTATACCCAGACGGATAACCTAGAAAGACACAGGCTTTGGCTCTAGGTTCAAATTTATGTCTCTGTTTGGAACTAGTGGAAACATACAAAGACAACCAAAGGTGCGCAACAAACTGTAATCAGGCAGTTTAGTGGTAAGCAACTGGTAAGGGGTTTTGTTAGCGATAACTGGAGAGGGTAAACGGTTAATAAGGAACACATCAGTCATGATACAGTCACCCCAGTACTCTAAAGGAATATGAGACTAAAACATCAAGGACCTAGCAACATTAAGAATGTGTTGGTGTTTGCATTCCACCACATAATTTTGTTGTGGTGTCTCAAGGCAAGAATGATAAGAAATAATGCCTTTTTCTAGATAGAAATCATGGAAACACAACTCAGGAGCATTATCGGATCTAACAGATTTAACTTTCTTATTATATTGATTTTCAATCATATGAATGAATGCAGGAAAGATAGTCAAAACCTCTGATTTTAATTTCAACAAGTAAATCCAAGTAGCTCTACTATGATCATCAACTATGGTTAAAAAATATTTATAACCATCATAAGTAGGAACAGAAAATGGACCCCATGTATCAATATGCAACAAATCAAGAGGTTCTGGACAGATATGTAGATGTAAAGAAAATGGTAAATGTTTTTGCTTAGCTAATGGACAAATAGAACAATGAATCAGTTTTGTATTTGATGTTGATAAAGACAATACATCACGAAGTACATCGAGTCGAGAAGAAGAAGGATGACCTAAGCGTGTATGCCATAACCTAGCACTAACAGCAGAAACAACAGAACAAGTAGTACCTTTAAAAGTAAAATGCGAATGATCGGAATTAGACTCCAATATGTAAAGATTTGAAATTTGACTACCCTGACCAAGCATCAAATCCTGAGTAAGATCCTGAATGAAACAAGAAGTGGAGGTGAAACTGATGATAGAAGGTAACTGACGAGTAAGCATGCTAACACTCAAAAGATTAAAGCGAAAGATGGGAATAAAGAGAACATCATGCAAAATGATTTTATCACTGAGTTGAATAGATCCTAATCCAATAATGCTCATTGTAGTTCCATTAGGGAGTTTAACAAAGGTTATTGTCTAGAGTTTGAAAACCGAGAAACAGATCCCTAGAATTGGACACATGATGAGTAGCACCAGAATCTATAACCCATGAACTAGGAGAGATGTCATTTTCAACAGATTTAGAAGTTAGCATGTCATAGTATGTAGGAGGATACAAAGAGAGAAATGTACCAGATATCTGTGAGATACTTGGTACGGAAGATGAAGGCGAAGCAGTAGAAACATTAAGGGACGGTGTGAGACTAGGGCTGTGAAGCTTCATGCTGAGGTAAGAAATAACATCTTGAATATGCTCCTTAGACAGATTATCACCAAGACCACCAGACTGTAAAGAGGAAGCATGAGTGGAAAGAGAATCTGAGGAAGCCAAAGACGCCATATTAGTGCTTGGACTGATAGTAGACGAAGACTGTTGAGAAGAAGAGCCATTAGAAGCAGAAGATGCAGATACAGACTTATTCTTCCCTGTCCAGCCAGGAGGATAACCATGCTTCTTATAGCATCTATCCACAAGATGACCAACACCCCCACAATGACTACAGATATGACGCGGCTTGGAAGTGATTGCAGCCACATTCCCATCAATAACAGATGATGGCTCAGAATTCTCTTTACCACTAACTTGAAAAGCAACCGGAGGAACAAATCCTTTAGTCTGGTGTCCCACTGTCCGCTGACTCTGGTCTTGATCAAGCATGTTGTAAATGGAGCTCAAACTCGGTCTAGTCTTCTTGTTCAGAATCTGACCTCGAATATTAGCATAGGAATCATTCAATCCCATGAGAAATTGAATGATTCGGCTAGTCTCTGCATCCTCAAGCAACACTTCTACTTTACCACACTGACAAACACACGGTTTCTGCGATTTAGTAGCAGCAAGTCGTTGCCACAGAGTCTTGAGTTTAGTGAAATAGGTGCAGAGAGTTTTAAGTTTCCTTGCCGGAGAGTAAGAATCTCTTGCTCGAGTTGATAGATCCGAGGGAGATTACTCACATGGAATAGCTTGAACAGTTCATCCCAGATCTCAACAGTATCATTATAATAAAGCATACTGTCATAAATCTCAGAATTCATCGTTTTAAGAATCCATGATTTGATAAGACTGTTACATCTATTCCAAACCTTAAACATAACATCAGATTCAGGAGGTCTAGGCAAGGTTCCATCTACGAAGCTCCACTTATTCTTAGACTCTAAATCCATACGCATAGCAACTTTCCACCTATTGTAATTAGATCCATCCAAGACAGTCGAAATGAGAGACAATCCAGGATGATCCGCATCATGAAGATAATACGGATTATGAACACTATCAAGTGAGATAAAATCCGGTGTTACCTTCGAAGAATCCTTTTCCTGGCGACGATTCATCTAAGGAATAACAGATTCAAGACGAGATGAGGATCGTTGATGTATTGGAGAATCCGGAGCTGGCGAAACAGAGCGACGCTGATTTCGAGCTGTGCGTTTCGTCATCGGAACCGAATCAAGAGAAAACCGAAGTAAATCAAAAGATCCACGAGAAAGTTGAGCGATTCACAGAGAAATCAAGAGAAGGAAGATGCAAATCGAATTGGATGTGAAATGCGAGAAAGAAGAAGAATACGAAAGCGATTTGATGGTAAAATTGATCAAAAAACGTTATCAATCGAGGGAATGAAGATGTAGAAACAGGCTCGTTGGCAACGAAGAAGTTTGTTGAGCTCTGATACCATTTTAGAAGAAGAAGTAAATAATGGTTATCTTCATTGATTCTGAAAAGCTGTACAAGTATCTGTATATATACACAAATCAAATGTGATAAACCATGAAATAAATTATATTAAACTATTATTAAACCGGGACAAACCAGCTATATACTAAAATCCTCTTTTTGATTAATCGAAGATCGGAGAAATTTGTTGTGAAATCAGATTTGAATTTCAGACATTTCAAATATCAAATAGAAGAGTTGAGATCGAGACTTGAAGGTTTATAAAGAAATTTTTGTTTTAAAGTGGCGTAAGGAGAAGATACAATAGATTGATTCTCTCGTTATGGCTAAAGCTGAAGTGACGTCTGAATCGGCTCGTTACAGCAAGGAGAAAATTGGTTGATGAAAGAGTTAAATCAGAACTGCGTTAAGGACATGTGTGCTGGAGTAGAACGGTTGATGAAGGTTTAAGGAGTACTCTTTGTATATCTATGAACCCAACACAACAATTTCAACAGCCGGAAAAACACCTGGTCAATACTTCTTATTAGTCTATATCTTAAAACTAACTTAATGATTACAGCTTTATTGGAGTTACTTAATTCTACCCAAAGAATTAAACCCAACGATCTTTGATTAATCTAAGCTATCTTTTTCACAATCTTATTCATGATTGAATATAATTATAACACTCATATTCGCTAAAAGCGCCAATCTCTTGTCTTTCTTAGAAATGAAAACCCCCCAAGAATATTAAAGCTGAAAACCAGCCTCTAACCTTCTTTTTATACCTACGATACTCAAACCCTAAAGTTACACTATCCTTTAAGATTCTCGATATCTCCAAATCTTCCTATACTTTCATAACTTCCTTAGTTGAGGTATCATATTGATCAACACACAATATTCTCTCTAGAGAACATTCATTGTGCTCCTGCTGCCCACGTCAATTCCAGCACGCCTAGTCCACTTCCACCAGCCACATCATCACATCCTCCTGATGAAGCTTCCTCTGATTGAACAAATGCATCGCACATACATCTTCACTCTTGTTTTGCATGATCGAAGGCTGTAAAAAATTAGGGGGAATTACTAGTAACTTGGTCCAACATTTAAGATTTTGGACATCGCCAGATCCACCGTGTCACTACATCTTTGGCTTGTCTATCATTTATGTGGAGATCTAATCATATTTATTCACAACGTTGAATCGTTACCCTCCTTTAAATCACCAAGCTGCAGTCTATTGGGTTCGTAATGTGTCTCAGATCAAGCAGATCAACATTTCTCGTCACCTTCTTACAAATTATGGAAGAAAAAAAAATACAAGACTTAATAGTTCAACTTCGTCAACTATAACTCATAGTCCTAGGAATATCCGTCATATTCTTCGCGCAAAATTTGTTGCTCTTGATCGATTCTTTTCTACTCACAACAATATCGCAATCACTGCACTGATTTGTTCCTTGAACTATTTCCGCTTCTTCGAGGTTTAATTGTTTCTCGAGAAAGGTCCACATATGCTTCTCCACATTACCTACTACATAAGTGCTTGCTTTAGTTACTCATTCTCCCAGCCTGTTTTTTAGAATGCTTACCATTCTCGTATAAGCTCAAAATGATGTCTTTGTAAAAAGGGAAACACTAAAGAAAATACAAGTATATGTTTTTAAAAATTATATACTATGCAGTACATGTGCGTGAACCAACTGAAATAATGGATTGTCCACATGTAGTGCTCATATAGTCAAACAATATCAAATCCCCACATATGCCTATATGTATATATATGTACAATGATCTTCATGGTATATTACCTTAAGTACTCACGCAAAAGGCGAATATTTAGCTCAAATCACAATGTCAATGATGAAGAATACAAACCAATACACAAAGATAGAGAAAGAAGATCCTAACGAGATAATCCACAGGAGAGCTCAGTTTCTCATCCACAAGATTCTTCAACGAGCCGACACAGAGACGTTACGACAGCAGCGGAGGAGAACAACTATGATCAGAACGTCGTCGTTTAGAGTAGTAGGGATAAAAAATAAGATAGGGAAGAGACTGAGGAAGCTAAGGAAGAGTTGTGTAATGGCAAATAAACGTGGTGATGTTGTGCTACGTGTTCTTAAATCTCTAAGACGTTATTTTTTCTGTTCCTCTTCTCCTCAAAACGTCTCTGATCTTCCCCCTCTCTTCGCTCTTCATGTTTGAATACTTTCTTTAGATATAATTGTTTTATTTTTCTTATCATCATACCATATCATAAAATAAAAACTTATCGATGTAACTATTAATGGTCTATTATCAATTTTTCCTAGGAGTCTAAACATGTACAAGTTCTCTTTGTAATGGACAGACGAATTGATGATTAAAAAAATAAGGATCTGGATTCGCATCTGTTAACATTTATTCATTAGTATGAGAAACAAAGTCCTATATATAGATTAGATAGTAAATAAATCAACAACCCAGTATTACTCAGGCTGTCTGAGTCAGACATTCACGGAAAAGGATAAAAATGGTTAAATTGTTTGATGAAGACATTTTATGTTACTCCCAGACATTTTTTAACCAGATTTTTGAGTTGAGTCCAACCTATTTCACAATTTGTTGCTACTGTACTCTGTTTCTTTTTGGGCGCACAATAATACTCTATTTATCTCCTTTATTTATATAGAGTATTATTGATCTATCATTAACCTGAACATAATATAAGATTTACAGTATTTAATGGAACCATTTTTGTGATTGACAACTATTAAACGGTACATTCTTTACCATAACGGTAAAAGTTTATCAATCGCGAATCGTGGTGTGAAGTGGAAAATAGTTGTCTGAAATAGTGGAATAAGGTGTAAGATTGTGAACATGGCCCCAGTCGGGGACATTAATAATACATTGAATCTTTCCCTTAAATTTAATTAAAGTCGGTGATGATGCTTTAGTGCTTTCCGAAGCGTTATAATTTCTCACGTTGACTAATTCTATCCTTGTTTTGCGTGGGAGGTTGACTATGATAAAGCTGCTACGATCATTAATTAGATTTCTGACCTTCCCTTTTTGTTATTAAATTGCACTCACAATTTGTCTTTTGTTTCTCTTACGAATCCTCAATTACCATAACAATTGTCTCTTTGTTGGGGTACACTCTGTCTTTACTTAAAATCAAACTAAATTTGTTGAACCGGTTCCGAATTAAAGTTAAACTAATATTAATCCTAAATCTTAGGTAGAAGAAATTGTATAAATATGCAACACTGATATACCAAAAATCATTATCAAGAAAAAAAAATAAAACACTGATATACACTATATGCTACTTGGTTTTTTTTTTTTTTTTTTTCTTGAGAGCCATCCCTAAGATTTAGCCAAAAATATTGTTTCCCTAGAAAAAAAAAAGGAAATATGGTGAATAGCTTTCTTTGTTAATTCAATATGGTGATAGTTGTTCTATGTTATCACTTATCACTATAAAAAGCTTTTAAAAAGAATTTATTTCTCCAAAATCTACTTCCACATTCCACATTTCTTGTCAATTATTTTAAGTTGTTAGGTATGGACATTCGATTCTTCGATTCGGTTCTTGGATAATTCGATTCTAGAAAATTAGTAACTATACAAGAATCAATTAAAATTCAGTTCTAGAAAATTAGTAACGATACAAGAATTAATTAAAATTTAGTTTCGAGCGGTTCGATTCCGGTTCCGTATGGTTACACGAATTTAGAACCCTTTATATTCGAAAAAGTTTTGGTTATTATCGAGTTCGGTTCCAAATGGTTACTTTGTAGCCAAATAACCTGATTTAACCAAGTAAACTAAATAAAAATCAGAAACTTAGTTATTAATTTTTTGATGAGAGAGTTTAAGTAGATTTCCTATGCGTTTTAACATCTAAAGAAGATGTAAAATGGTTTAAGTAAATTAATATTCAGTTAATAAATATGGAATCGAAAGATAAATCGATATGGGTAAAATGGTTTGGTTCTTATTATGTTACTTTAGGTTCCTCAGTTTGTTTCCGAGAACCGTGGTTCTTAATTTTTGCTCTCATTAGTTTATTATTCACTATCCAAACCCTACCCAAATCCCAAATTTCGGGTAAATTGGGTTTGATTCTTTGGTTCCGCTTCATCTGCCCACGCCTAGTTACTGTACGCACAGTTCTCCAAACTTGTGAGAAATAAAATACATTTTATTAAATCAATTACTAGTTTTGGAGAAGCTATTTCTTGTCGTCCCACATATCCAATCGTTTTCTCGCATTTTCCACCTGTTTCATCATATAATCATGATGTAAATATTTTTGACACACCTTTTAAAATTAAAGTGTTAACTTAGGAAATACGATTATAAAGCAATATAATTTCATTTAAAATTTCTTTATTACCTCTTTATCCCAATATGTTGTATACGTGATGTAAAGTAGGATAAGGGTTTGCATAAGAGTACCTCCAATCATTCCGGTCCATATTCCCTATAACCAAATTCATACATAATCATTTTTATAGATTTTTAAAGCATATAATTATACATAAACTATATAAACGAACCTTGGTTTGATAATTAAAATGGAAACCGAGAATACACCCAACGGGAATACCAACGATATAGTAACAACCAACGTTAACACATGCCACGTAAGTCTGCCATCCACATCCCACTGCCACTCCTGCAAATAATACAAAACCAAAAATTAGTCTCAATCGGTTTAGTGTAAGTCTGATTTAAGTTAAAATTAATTGTTACCAGATAGAACAGGTTGGATTCCGTTGAGAATGATGGTGGTAGCGAGGAAAGGACAAAGATCAGAGACGGCCTTAGCCACGATAACGTCCGGTGTGAAAATGTAGCTGACGTAATCACGTAATACCATCACAACGAGTGCTTCCACAACCGAGATTACGAAGGAAACGAAAGTCGCGATCCATGAAGAGAACCACGCAGATTTCGGATTTCCTGCTCCAAGCTCATTACTTGTCCGTACACTGTCACAATTCATTTTAAATTTCAGCAAAAATAATTGATTAATAATTTGAAACTAATAATGAAATTTAATGATACAAACCTTACAGCCGCATTGAAGCCGATGGAGACCATGAAAGATAATGCTGAAATTGACATACTGCAAAAATAAAATGTTATATTTTTTTGATTAATTAAATTAATTTTTTGATTAAATAAAATGTTATATTTATTATCTATCAATTTTTTTAACATCTAAATTAATTATATTGATGAGAATTACAGATATCAAAATACATCGGATAAATAACCCATCAGCTTCTTAACTCAATTAGCATAAACTAAGAACAATCAATCTTCACTTCTAAGCCCAACAAATCAAACCGATTGGTAACACCAAAACCGACACTAGAGGGAACCCATACACGTTAGCCATTAGAACTAGGCATTTTACAAAGCTCACCAAAAACTATACTTCTACATTAGTCATGAGAAGCGGACATAACATAACCCCACCTCACCAGAAAATTAATAAATAACTAAATATTAATTATTCGTTTATTTTGTTTTTCGGCTAAAATAAAATTAGAAAAATCTTTCATATATCTTTTAAAAAAAGACAAAACTTAGAAAAAAAAAATTCAAAAACATTTAATACTAAAAACAAAGTAGAGTATATTATTTTCTCTTTTTACTTTCAAAAAAAAAGAGAAGCAAAAATAATAAGTGGTGACGAATCGTATAATGAATGTTTCCTTCTATTCTACTTTGATTTTAGAGATAGATAAGTGTATCTAAAACATTTTGGATAATGTACACAAAACGTATAAATGTATCAGAAAATATTAAATCTGTCAAATGTCATATCATTAATTGATTAATGGACTTACCAAATAGCGAGAGAATCTAGAGATAGAGCAGGATCCTTAAGCAAACCGGCGAGAAGAACCATAATCTGCGAATACCACATTTCAAGACATATCATAACAGCAGAACCAACAGAGAGTTTAAAGAAACTCCATAGACCTCGAAATGATCTCCATCTAAGACCAATCCACGTATGTCTAAACCTTGGGTTTGCTGTTATATACAAACTCTGGGCTCCAACTATGACACACCAGGAGATAGTAAGAACATAAGAAATACCCATAAGGCCCAAGTACATTAAATTAACCGCAATCCACGTCAATATAATCTGGACAAGGAGGGCGGCACCCGAGAAGCATGCGCTAGGGATCACAACACTTTGGGCCTGGAGGAACTTTTGGACCGTAAAATTGATGGCGTAAATGAATATCTGTGGCATGAGTCCGACGATATACATGGATGCCATATACGATACTGTTTTGGATTCACCTAGCAAAAGTAAAATAGGATACGAGAATGTGTATAATATTGTCATGGGCAAACCCACTAGGATTAGAACAATTGTTGCTCTTTATAGATAGATCCCAAGCATCTCATAACGATGAGTCCCATATGCTTGTCCACATAGAGTTTCCACTGCACTTCTCATACCCAACTGTGAAACAAGGAAAAAAAGGAATTCAACTATATATCATATGATATTTATTTTGGCGTCATATATATTTATGCGCTTTTAACAACGTATTATATACTATTAAATAATGTATATACAATTGTATCATTTTACTCTAGCTAAAAAGTGTAGAAGCTCATTTGAACATTAAAATATAAGGGGAGAATCATAAAAGTTTGACTTTTATTCCAAAGTATACAACATTTTTTGTTATACATACATGTAATATAAACATAAGCGATTCTTACATATTTTTTATGATTTTATCTTAGATCATTTACGATGGAGGTGTTGAATTAAAAATTTAACAGCAACTGTTGAAGCTTTACAATGCTGTGTTGAAATATTTTATGAATCTTAGATGGATTAAGTTGTGTTGAAAAATTTCAACAGGTTGAATATTATTTAGTGGGACACATGGCATGATATAATTGGAAAAGCAAAAAATTTGGTGGAAATAACAAAAGCAACTTGGACGTCGGAGAGAGGATGTAGGTGAGATTTTGTTTTTCCTTTTTTGTATCTACATTATTTAATGTAATTATTATATCTAAAATTATAAGTTTACACAAACAACAAACCGTTACCAGTATTATTTTTTTGATAATAATAACTTGTAACGGTTTATTATTGACGGAACAAAATTTGACGGAACAAGTTACAAGTTATTATTATTCTCACAAGTTATTATTGACGGAACAAAATTTGTTTTTCTTTCACTTCTCACTGGTTTCTTATCGTTAAGATATGCTTAACATTTTTTTATCAAAAAGTAAAAGAATTAGTCAGCACTATACCATAATCGTAACGGCCAACCATAGAAAAATAAAAATATTATTTCAATATTTCATTGCATCAATATATGCTACCAATATATAATCCGAACAAGGATTTCTGCAACCTTAAATTTAAGAAATTATTATTTCTGCACTTGAGGGAGAAAAGAAGAAAATTGTTGAAATGAAAGAAAAAGGGTACAAAATCATTAAGTGGTAAACAAACGAATAATTCAATATTGTTTTTCTTAACTTGTTAAGAAATACTCCTTCCAAATATATAGTAATATTTTGTTGTTCATTTTACTTTTTTTATAAAGTTTATGTTCAAATTTTAAATTTATCTTGGGACCATCCTTATATATTGATTATGTAGAGAAAAAGATATGTTTACATGTAAACCTGAGAGTAAAAGAAAAAAAATTAAAATATAATGTATCAATCTAATTAGAATTTGAGGAAGAGTACCCAATTAAAAATTTCTACCTCATAATGAATTATTCTATGTGGCAAAGCTTTTACACAATTTAAATATAAGTTCAATTTGTTTTAATAATATTAACTCGTCATAAAATTAAATTATATTAAAATTTAATTTACAGATAATTTTTTTTTTCCACATCAAATATGGAAGAAATTTGTGGACATGAATCATTCTTATAAATAATTAAACATTTCATAATAGTGAATTGATATCAAGTTTGATTTAACAAACATCAAATTCGAAAGATTTTATTTGTTTTAATCCGATTTTTAATTGAATTGTATAATTAAACAAAATAACTAGAATATATATTTAAAACATTTGAACTTGATAATTTTAACACACTAGCCGAGGACAAGTTTCAGTTCTCAAACTTCAACTAGTTCAAGTCAAAGAACATAAAAAAAGAGTGTAAAAACTTCAACTAGTTCATCTCAACGAACAAAAAGAAAAAAAGAAAATAAAACTTCAACTAGTATAGTTGGTGATCAAATACGCACCAGCAAATGCGAGAACGTGTCATCTTTAATTAAAATCAAATAAAAATAATTAGATTAATAATATATATTCATCGCGTCAAACTATGTTTACGTGAATGACGAAGGCAAAAAATTAAAGTTGGAAGAAAGGCTGTGAGTTGAAATTAGACGTGGGAGATATGACGCCGGAGAGGTACCGCTGCCATAAAATAAGTTGATGCGTCAACTAACTCACTACGTCTACGTCTATTATGATCCCTATTAGCTTTAGTTTACTTTATAATTTTTCGTTGCTGGTTATAGACACAACGGCCAAGCACCGAACAAAGTAATTGCATAGAAATTTCGTCAGAGAACCATTTCCAGGTCTCGGAAAAGTTTCAGAATCTAAAACACATGGAAACAAGATTTTTAAAATTATCCATTCGAAAACATGATGATAAGATCTTTTCCATTTTAGAAATAAGACTAGAAACTGTCCTTTTCTTATTTGAAAACATTTTTTCTTTTTTGTTAAATATTTGAAAACATAATTTGTAGATAATTTTGAAACGTAAAGGTACAATTGGTATTTTATGAAGTTTTTTTAATAAAGACTATTTCTATGAGGAATATCGAATAATTTCTCTAAACTATAATCGTACCCTAGAAAATTACTAAGAAGAATACGAAGCTTGTAAGATATTATTTTTCCAATTAAATTTAATTTTTCTTTAAAATTTAAGTGATTGCAAAGTATAAGAAGATGCCCTTTTAGAGTCGAGAATATATACTATTAATCTAATTATTTTTATAGAATTAAGAGATGCTCTTCTACTTCTCATGATCATGAGTGTTTGTTTATAGAATTTTGTTTTCAAACAAACATTTTTGTAGTATGGTTTTGTACTTTTGATTTTTGGTGTTTTCGTTATATTTATACATTTTCAAAACATACCCATTTCCTAAAAAAATTTAGAAAAAAGTTTTCACGTTTTGAAGCATTTCGCTTCCGCTAAAAACACTCTAGAGTAAACAAAAACGTACCATGAGGCCATAGACGAGACTGAAGCAGCTGTTTCCAATGGACGCGGCGGCGAGTTCTTGACCGCCGAGATGTCCAGCGAAGATACGAGCAGAGATGCCCATTCCGCTGTTGACCAAATATACAAGAATCGCCGGAAGTGCTAACCGGAAAAGTTGTTTCATCTCTATGCACGCGCCTAAGTACACACGCCTCCCGTACGGAAGGCTACTATCTGTTAACACGCCCTCGAGTCCAACGTTTGAAGGAGACTTTTGCTCCACTAACGGTCTTCGGAGATCGAAAACCTCCGTCGTCTCATTTGAGACATCCATTAGATTACTAACAAAGTCGTACAATGAAAGCAAAGAAATGAAAGGAAAGAAAAGGGTTGTTGTTTATACAAAGACTGAGGAGGAAAATGAGTGGAGATGTGTAATCAAAATGGAGCCCTTATAAATAAATATAACGAGAACTTTAGAGAGCTCGATCCGAACTGCGAAGTGGGGTGGGATCCAAGGGATAAACAACAAAAATTTACTGTAAGTTATTTATATAAAAACAAAAGACCACTGAATTTCATTACAAAGTCTTTATTAAAGACTAAAAAAACTGCTTTTTAGGTTTGATGAAACTTAAAAGACTAATAAAACTAATACCGAGCAATAAAAGTAAACTAATTGCATAGAAAACTAATAAAACTAAGACCGAGAAATAAATAATCTATTACTTAATTTATTCTATTTTAGTTTAAACCTATGGTATTAAACTACAATTATTCTTTTCTTTTTTTTTTTTATAAAAAAAACTACAATTATTCTTATTTAACCGATTAATTGATGTCCATTAATCTAAGATAAGTTGCTGGGTACGCACGCCATGTGCGGACTGAAAACAACTTCTATACCTGATTCACTTTCATCTCATTTCGTATGTGTAAGTTCAGAGTCAAATTTAATGTTCTGTACAATTTATTGTTAATTAAGATGTTGATATCCTCTTATAACATATGGAATATCTTAGAAAAAAAAATTCATATATGGGATATCATAAGAGAAGATCTATATATATTTATCTTATTAAAAAATTATATAAAAATATATCACATACCAATACCAATATAGATGATTCATACTTCACTAATTTGAATTATATATCGAATTTCGTAGATATGAATGAAATAAATAAATTTAAAAATAACAATATGACTATTGATCAAGAGAGTAGATATCATATACAATAATATATTGGGACATTTTGTCTATAAAAGTCTAAATAAAATCATCTTCATGTAACCTCTGTCTTTGTGATACAATCTCATGTAGAGTTTAATCAAATATAAGATCTGAGATTTCATCTGTTGATGATTCCAAAAACGTGTCACCTATAAATTCCAAGCTTGTTTTGCAAGAAATAATGTAGAGATAAAGACACAAAATAACATAAGTTTCATTTACCATTCACAAGTTTGATCTTCCAAAATCTCAATATAACAAAAAAAGATTTAAACTTTGATTTTTTCATTCCCGTTGGAAATGATAAGCATGTCTTTCTTTCGCCAAACACTTGATTTCCTCACCCCTAATTTATCGTATATAAAGAATTAAGTAATCTTAAAATGTTAATGATAAAAGTATATTAACATTTTATAATGAATTACTTAATATCTTTGAGAAAAAACACAATAAAACTTCTACTACTGTTATATTCATCTTCTTTGAGATATGAAACAAATCTCACATATCTAATAGTTTTTAAGAAATTATGAAGCACGGATTAAACACATTCTAACCAATGACATTAATTTCATTAGTTTTATATATTCTTTTATAAATAAACCTCACCGATAGGATATTTCAAAGATGCAATCTCATTATAGATCTTTGGAATTTCTTGAATTCGCCAATAGTTGTTGCTTTTTAATGCCTTGATTTTGAACATTTTCATTTCATCAAAAATCATAAAAAAAATAGAAAAGATTTGATACTTAATGTCGTAGATGTCTATCTCCGATTAGAAAATTAAAAAATTCAAACCATGATCCCTCTTCGTAAATATGATTGGTGAATCGGTGCATTAATAAATCATCAATCTCAAACTCAATGATATATCCCTAATAGATCAATAACCAAACAAATATCATAAAATTGTAGATCCATAAGAAATGAAAATTATTAACAAAATTGATAAACACAATTTACCGTTTCATCGGCTAAAACCAAATAGTGGAAATTTCGGTTGTATCAAACTAAAGTTTGCCAAACCCTTAAGACTTTAACTCAAACACACCAATCCGATCGATTTTTTTTATTTCTGAAAACATAAGTATTTCGGGTTCATCATTTCCAACTGTTTTGTGAAAAAGGTTTTCGAAGGATGTACTATTTTTTCAGATAAAAAAAACAAAGAAGATAAATGAATGATTGAGTAACATATAAATATCTAAATGGTGGAGAGATTAAACTATCATAAAAAGAAGAGAAAATAATTTTTTTTTTTAAACACACTCGTGACCACTTTTGTTTTTGACGTCATTGAAAAAAATACAACTTAAACAAATGGTTTGGAAATTTAAACTGGAGGAACACCACCTACATAAGAGAACTCTCCACCCTGAGCAGTAACATTACACACCAAAAAGTCCGTCTTACGATTGAGTCATCGAAGAATAAGAGTAAGGGAAAAATCTTGGAATTTTCTTATGAGGGTTGAATAATCAGCAAGTAGGGTTGCAAAAGCAGGCCAATCTTCCATCATTTTGATCATCTTCACTAACTCCGAGCAATCTGTCTGGAATGTCACCACGGCTTCTTGATGTGCAATCATACACTCCATCGCCCAAAGGAGGGCCTCCATCTCTAGATGCAATGGGGATAAGCTCTGACTCATTCATTCAATAAATAAAATGAGATTTTGTTTGCAGAGAATATATTCCTTGAAAAATAAATTTTTGGTACAAACACTATTAATAGGTAATTGTCAAATCGAAGCTTTTAAATAGTCAAAGAATTCTCATGCACATAAAATATCTATTTTAGTAATTTTGACTTCCTTAACGAACTATCTTCCTCAATTGTTTACATTTAAATTTGGGAAATGTTTGCTATTAAGGTAAATATGATATGTAACACATAAATAGTTTATAAAACAGAGAAATGTGTTTTCAAAAAATTTCAAAATAACATATTTAACAAAAAATACAACATTAAATTTTGAAGATAACGTAAGATTTCTTTCCATCTCTTTCACCACAGCCGAAGAGAATTATATGTAAACGTTGGCAATAATTGTAAGGGGATTATTATTATACTGTATATTAATTAATATAAAAAATATCTTCTTAAGATGATATATAAACTTCACATATCCATTATGACACACATCTCTGAAAAATGAAGAGGATGGTAAACAATCTTTGAATTTTTTTTATTGAATATATCCATCATTTTTCTAGGTTTTTAATATAATAAAACTGTATAACTAGTAAAGAACGGCAATGAAATATAAATATATAAAAACTCAATGAATAAAAAATACATTCATTTTTGAGTCGAACAATTATGAAACATCGTGATAAGAAAAAAAGAAAAAAATTTCTCGAGATTTCTTCCATTTAATAAATAGATCTTCGCCAAAATTACCACAAAGCGAGTTGCTAAATTTTGACAACGGAAGTAATATTAAAAATTATTATTATTTAAATAAATATTTAATGAAATATAACCACAAATTGATGTTGGTGTAAACTTACTGATCATGAAAATTTTTAATCTAACATTCCACCAAAAATTTATGGATTCCTTTATTTCAAGTTTATTGATTTTGACAACAACACCAACTACATCTTATATTAAAGTAATTAGTAAAAAATGCATATTAACAAAATAATAATAAAGTAAAACATTTATAAAGATGCATTTAATAATCTTACCAACATGAAGGTTTATTTCTTTACTTCCATCTAAATTAGAATTAAATCGTTGAAATACCAAGAAGTGGTGATCATTAAACAATCGATAGGTTTTACTTCTGATTTATCATAAAAATCAAATGATATGAATGGTCCGCAAGACGTCTATTGATTCAATTGGTCTCTATGAATATGTTTGATATTTCAAATTACTACAAATTTTTCCCTTCCATTATGGAGAAAAACCTCATGGCGTCTTCAGGAAGAATAATTGTTGAAATTGTTTTACCCTAAAATAATGTCACATGAATTTATGGTTTATGTAAAATAAAGTCAGATAACTATTGATATTTTATTTTTAAAAAGTGAGTATAAATTGATACTTACTGATTTACTAAAAAAAAAAAACTCAATAGTTAAATAACCACAAAAATTAGCAAATTATCATTTCAAGCATGTAATAGCTTCAACTTTAGTCTCCATTACGTTGTACTTGGATTTATGATGGAAAATTGTGAAAAACCGCATCCATTGATAGTGAGAATAATGTTTGGTTTCAGTATTTTTACTTTTTAGAAGATGTAACAATAAATAATGATAGGTGATACTTCAATAGTATAGTTTTTAAAGCGCCGTTTAGTTTAATCGAATAAATATTTATTTATTTTGACTATTAATTACAAATGGAGAAGAATGAATGGTTATTACAACATCAATGTTAAACTCTATACTTTTCCATCGAGTGCATGTAATCTAAAATTGTATTTAAAGAATTTCAAAAATAATAACACATATTTTTCCATTAAATTCAAAACAATGTATTAATTTTCGAGAAAATTCTCATATTTCATCGAATTAAATGAACATTACTTATCTATATATCTTTTCTTTTTTTGACAACTACTTGTCTATATACTTTATAGAAATTGTAATACCAAACAAACCTTTATATCAACAATGAAGTGGGTTATATAGATAACAAAAAATTATATTTAATTGAAATATAATTTATTAAGAAAAAATATAACATTAAAATTTCTAGATAACATAACATTTTATTCCATATGTGAACCTTGTAATAATAATAATGGAGGTTATTATTATATTATATATTAATTCATACGAAAGACATTTTCAAAAATGATATATATATTTGTTTTACAAGTACTATTTACATAAAGATGCAAAAAAAAATTATTTCATTCATACAAACAGTTATTTATTTCGCAACTTCTTGAACACTTTCGTAAAGAAAACATTTTTTTTTTTCTGTAAAACACCATCTTGGTATGTTATTAGAATCTTCAATCCAGATCGACGCTTCACTCCCGAAAATGTAACGTATAGTTTTCCATGAGAGAAGACAAGTATTGGTTGATACAAACCAACATTTTCCACTGTTTGACCCTGACTTTTATTGTTTGTCATCGCAAATGCTAAAGTTAATGGAAATTTTCTCCTACACATTCTAAAAGGGAACTTTGTCTCAGGTGGTGTCAAACACATTCTAGGAATCAAAACTGTCTAGATCATCATATTCTGTTAAAATCATTGCTTCAATTACATGACGACCTAGCTGCCTTACAATAAGTCTAGTGTCATTGCATAAAAAATTTTAGGATCAATGTTCTGTAGACACATCACTGGAACCCCAACCTTTAATTTCAAAGAATGACTTGGAAATCTAAATGTTTAATACTGTTTAGAAATTCAATTGGATATTGAACTTCATCGTATGATATTATCCGAACTATGATATATTTTCTCTCTTTCTAACAAGAATAACAAAAAGTTCATATAAAATTATTACTCTATTACGTAAAAAATAATAAAAAAAATAATATGTGTCGTACATGTAAAATGTTTGAGCATATACTCGTTAACATTATCGACGTCGTCATTAATAGGGAAAATAATGGTTTTGTTTCTATAAAAAAATATCACTTGCTGAGCCATTTAAACTACTCCCACAAATTTCTCCTACTATATTTTTGACAAGATCTCTAGATTTTGTAATCAATAAATCATGAAGAATAGGAATGTCTACAATTTCATTATTAGAAGTTTTTATCTTTCCACCACCAACAGCAAATATCCACTCTGAAAACTTCCTTATTTCTTCAAAATCTTGCTCATTAATACCTGCAAGTAATATCATGCTTTTGTTAAACCTCAACACTCGACAATGTTCCCAAAGATCAAACGAATATGCTTGCTATAACCGTTGCTGCTCTTCCTCCTCTAGGAATAACCGGATGAATCTATCTAAAATCACCGCCAAACACCACAACCTTACCACCAAATGGCTTATCTTCATCGAATTTAATAATATCACGTAAACTGCGATCCAATGTCTCAAAACAATGTCGACTCCTCATTGGAGTATCATCCTATACTATAAGTTATGCCGCTACAATCATATTACCTAGATCTGATTCTGAAATCATATTACGAACGGTGAATTCATAGGCATCAATTGGAATTCCAAATCTCGAATGAGCCGTTCTACCACCAGGTAACAAAAGCGCAGCGATGCCACTCGAAGCAATATTGAGAATGATTTTTCCTCTATAACGTAAAGAAGCAGAGAGTAAACTCCAAATGAAAGTTTTGCATATTCCTCCAAAACCATAGAAAAAAAAAATACTCCACCTTTCTTATTCAACACATCATCGAAAATTTTATCATACACTCTTCTCTGCTCATATGTTACCATACCAAGAAATCTATGTGCTTCATATCTTTCCTTTTCAGGATTATAGCTCTTCGCGTCGTCTATAAGGCGATTTTCATCATAGGTCTCAAAATCACCGCCAAATGGCATATCTTTCTATTTAGTAAACGTGCACCCATTGCTCTCCAACTGAGTTTGAAGTTTACTCAAAGCAACATTTTTAATTTGGTCAATGTTCAGCTTTAAATCTGCAATTAGTGAATATATAACTAATATATAAACGTATATAAAATATTTTTATTTTAAATAAAATCCAATATCTATAGACATGCGTGATCAAGTTTGAACATACCAGAGATATCACGATCTTTCCTCTTTTGGTAAAGAAGCTTCCAGTCATACATTCTCAGGTTTCATTCTACACAACATGAGAAAATGTGATGCATACATCAATAAGCATAACGCCAAAAAAACTCAACCAAAAAAATGAAACTATATACGATTTTGTTAGATTTTTTTTTAAATATGGTATTTATGAGAATTTTCCTTAATTTAATAAGGTTTTTATTTTATTTTATTAAAGTTCATTTTTGAGTACACCCATAAGCATTATATCTTAGAAATTTCATATAGCATAAGGTTAATAGTTATGATACATATATAAATTCACTATACATTATATTAAAAAAACTAGTAAGTGGAGATTTAAATTTGGATGATAGATGGTGACAAAACAACATTACTAATAATGCTTTGCTTAAAAAAGGTTGGTTTGCTACGTCTTTGAGTTATGAGTCTACGTCTAGAAAATGGGCATTCGGTTGGGTTTTTCTTCTTGAGGGTGGAGTCAAGTCGCTTAGTGACGAGCCAATTTTTTTCTAAACACCACGAGGTGTACCATGGGAACTCTGGCATTTTGAGATGTATGAAGCCGGATCGACATGCGTTAAACTTGGTTTGTGTTAGAGTAGTCATGAGGGCGAGGTTCAACCCCCCCCCCCCACCTTAGCAAATCTCTAACCCAAATAGCAACACTATGAAGTCTCCGAGAATACAAGATGGAGATCTGTCTTTGACAGGTTATTCGATGTTTGAGTCTGAAAAATTAAAAGAGAAGAAACACGAGACAGCGTTCAGGAATCGGAAAGAGAGATAGGAAACAGTGAGAAAGGTAATGTGTTGACTTCATGTCAAAATTAAAATATGGTATGCAGAGTGTTATGTCGCTTTAGGAGGCTATTTAGAGAACAAAGGTGGAAATAAGAGTATGTGGGTGAAGCTTGGTCTACAACGACTAGAAAGATCTCTATCTCATACGAGAATGGTGGTTATCCCGATGAGATAGAGGAAAATTGGTGGTATTGAACGGTAATCCTCTCAAAATATGTTTCTTTTATTTAAAGATTGCACCTTTTTTTTACTTGCAAGGCGCTCCACATCTCTATCGCCCACTCTGAATAACTTTCACTAACGAATATGATAGGATATATGAGTAAACCTGGAATACCGAATCCATAAAGATAATAAGGCGGAGATTCGATGACTAAAACATGATTAGAGACACCATATAAGGAGGACAAATGTGTCGCAGATGACGACGTTGACAGAGGTTTGACCATGATGACATTCTACAAGCAAATTTGGGGTTGGACACGGGGCAAATACTTTTTAATTTTTAAGTACTTACCCGGCTTGGTCTGTTGAAGTAATCAAATTTTGTTACTAGTTACTTGACCTGTTTAAAACAGATACTTCTTAAATCAAGCACTACAAAAAAATATATTCGTTAATTACTTGACTTGCTTTGTTACTTGCCCTAATCCATTACTTGAACATCTAAATATATAAAGTTTTATTTTTTTTTCTTCTTATGATGCCACATCATCAATTCATTATTTAAAATTCTGACACATTATCTAACTCATTTTTTCATTTATTTAATCTTATTTAAATCAATTAGACCCATTAACGTAGATTGGTGATCCAATCCATACAAAATTAATTAATATGAACATACATTTAATCTCAATTTTTTTAGATGAAAACAAAATTTAACCAAAAAAAATTAAATCAATATATTTTTTTTGAAACTACAACTTAATACATATTTAAAATAAAAAAACTTGAATCTTGAGTTGAGAAATTCTTAAAGAAAATTTAATTTTAAGTAAGCCGAAGCATGAATAAGTTTAGACAAGTAAATGAGTAAAGATTTTAGGTGAAACAAAATTTGACAAGTAAATGAGAAAAAAATTTATGTGAAAATAATTTTTAAAAAAAAATTCAATAAAGATTCATTCCAAAAAATGGAGGCACTTTCTATAATTAATTTCTTAAGAGTCATGAAGAAAAACTGTATGCCTCTTATGACACATAAAAGTTTTATAACTCACGAGTTTCATTTTTTGAATTATTAAATATATATATATATATATATAAAGATTAATTTTAGCTTGGTTTTATTTTAAGTCTTAAATCTTTATAATTTAAATTTAAAGTTCTCAAAAAAAAGTATTGATTGGTCTTTATTTAGGATAAACCTTTGCGATTCGTGAAATAGTTGATATAAATTGTTTATGCTCAATCAAGGACGTTAGAATTCTTGGACTTCTGCATGTCGTGTTGGGGAGTATATTGTTCAACATGTTGTGTTGAGGAGTACAAAAATAATAAGGATCGGGAAGAAGATTGGACGCTTCCATTAAGAGATCCATGTTAGATAAATAGACATCTAGCTTAAATTTCAGAAAAGAAAAGTGTAAGCATGAGTATTTCTCTATCGTAGGATTCAAATCTCTTGAGAGTTATATCCCTCTTTATTAAGAAAAATGAGGGGAAGGGGGGGGAGGTTGTAGGAGTGAAGTAACTAACTCATATTCTTCAATCGGGTTCTACGTGGTTAAACTGGATAATGCTTAGCTATAAACATTAGATGATATAATGTAGAGTTTTTTTCTCTAATGAGACTTGCATTTGATAGTTGAAAAAGCAAAGCATATAATGTGCATCACATATATCTGGAAAAGACATGTACATTTGATAGGAGAAAGGTAGTTACGCTTCCAACGTATCATTGGTTGTTTGTCATCTATGATAGAATATGTCTATAGAAATCAGAAACCTTTGAAATAAAAGATGGGAAATGAAAGTTCGGTAAAAAGGCTTTGGAAGTCCCCATCAGAAAAAAGTACATTTGTATTTGATATATCCAAAAATAATAGGGTATCAGGTCATTCAAATTCTTTTTATTGATTTAAACACTTTTGTATTTTTTATTGCTATATGTTTTAAATAATCTTACCAAGTACAGATAATCCATTAAAACTTATATATCTAATTTTAAAATTGTATTTATTAAATAAATAAAAAATATTTTTAAAATATAAACTTTAAATGTAGTTTTGTTATCGTCGACATTTTTTCACTTTTATATTAAATATTATCGAATTTCAAACAAAGTTGGAATCTCCCACTAATAAAATATATATTACTAGAACTTAAAATACTTGAAAAGAGAAATTTATTTATAGAAGAATCAAAAATATTATTTTCTCAAATAAATGAATTTAAAACTCTTCTTAGAATTTGGATTACAGATTTTTTTGGCTTTAATGATTATACTTGGGTAAAAAAAGTTTTCCCATGTTGGGTCCTATTTTTTTTAAAATACAGTTGTATTTTGTAAGTTTTGTTAAAAAAACAAAAACAAAAATTATTAGAGCGGATAACAAATACAAATAACAATTAACGGGTCAAATATTAAAGATGATATTTGACATTTGACATATACTTGCAAGTAAGAAAATTTAAAGGCTTGCTAGGTGACTTGACTACGACATATACTTGGATTTTCAAGTTAGGTAGGGGACAAGTAGCGGGTATAAGTCGGGTAATAAATAACCATCAGGTTTCAAGTTTCAACACTCTATAAAACATTTTAATTCTCTTCTTTTAAAGTTGAATATCTTTTAAAAATATGATATAATGTTAGTTAACATTTTTATTTTTTAACAGAAAACAATTTTTGATAGCTTGAGAGTGAACCATCCATCAAATTTAGCCAAAAATATTTTTTCTTTAGAATAAGAAATATGGTGAGTAGTTGTTCTATTTAACCTACAAAAAGCTTCAAAAAAGAATTTTTTTTCTTCAAAAAAACCACTTCCAGCTTCCACACTTCTTGTCAATTTTTTGTTGTATAGTCCAAACTTATGATAACCTGCATTTTGTAATAAGTTAGTATAATTTTTAAGAAAAATGTTTTATAAGCTACTAATCAATTACATTTATTAAATCTATTTCTAATTCTGGAGAGACTCCTTCTTGTCATCCCACATATCCAACCGTCTTCTCGCTTTTTCCACCTGAATCATTTGTATAATCATAATGTTAATAATTTAAAGTGAAATCAAAGTTAACTTGTAACATACAATTCTAAACAATATGATATGATTTAAATATATTTAGCATTACTTCATTACCTCTTTATCCCAATCTGTTGTATACGTGACGTAGAGTAAGATGAGCGTTTGCATGAGAGTACCTCCAATCATTCCGGTCCATATTCCCTATAACCAAAGTCACATAAAATTTATTTTCTTTTGTATTGAATAAAGTATATATTATACAGAAGAAAATAATAAAAGTAAACGAACCTTGGCTTGATAATTGAAAATGAAACCGAGGACACATCCAATAGGAATACCAACAATATAGTAACAACCAATGTTAACATATGCTACGTAAGTCTGCCATCCACATCCCACTGCCACTCCTACAAAGAATACCAAACCGAAATTTAATTTCATCCGGTTTAGTGTGTTTTCGGTTCAAATTAAAAATTAGAATATATACCAGACAAGACAGGTTGGATCCCGTTAAGAATAATGGTGACGGCGAGGAAAGGACAAAGATCAGAAACAGCCTTAGCCACAATAGGGTCCGACGTGAAAATGTAGCTGACGTAATCACGAAACGCAATCACCGTGAGTGCCTCCGCAACCGAGATTACGAAGGAGACAAAAGTCGCAATCCATGTAGAGAACCACGCTGATTTCGGATTTCCTGCTCCAAGCTCATTACTTGTCCGTATACTGTTACAATTTTTATATAATTAGTGTCGGCAACAATAATTGTTTAATAATTTGAGATTAATAAGGAAATTTTGATGAAACTAACCTTGTAGCCGCATTGAAGCCAATTGAAACCATGAAGGATAATGCTGAAATTGACATACTACCAAAAAAGTAAAATAAATATGTTATATTTATCTATAATTAAATAATTATTAGTTATTCGTTTTTTATTTTCAGCTAATAATATGATCAAATTAGAAAATTTTTTTTATAGTACCAAAAAATTTTAAGGCAATAATTTTTAAAGACTTTTAATACCAAACAAAACAAATCGAATATTATTAGTTATTCGTTTTTTATTTTCAGCTAATAATATGATCAAATTAGAAAATGTTTTTTTTATAGTACCAAAAATTTTAAGGCAATAATTTTTAAAGACTTTTAATACCAAACAAAACAAATCGAATATTTTATTTCTCTATAAAACCACAGGAAAACAAAAAACAGATGCAAAAAACAAAAAGGTAATGAAGAAAAAGTCATTTCTTTCTCGCTCTCAATGTGTCAGAAGTCCTATCATTGGACAAGGACCTTTTGAAAATATACACAAAACGAAAAACTGACTTGTCCTTCTCTTTTTCTATGTGTTTGTCAATATCTCAACCAGAAAACGGTAGAAAAAGACTAATAAGAATTTGAAAAAAAAAAAATAAACGTCCAAAAAAAAAAAAAGAATTTGAAAAATAATATCAGTTAATGGACTTACCAGATAGAAAGTGAATCTAGAGAAAGAGCAGGATCCTTAAGCAAACCAGCTAGAAGAACCAAAATTTGAGAATACCACATTTCTAGACAAATCATAACGGCGGAACCAGCAGAGAGTTTAAAAAAACTCCAAAGACCTTGGAATGATCTCCAACTAAGACCAGTCCATGTGTGTCTAAATCTTGGACTTGCAGTTATATACAAACTTTGGGCTCCAACTATGATACACCAAGAAATAGTAAGAACATAAGAGATACCCATAAGACCCATGCCAATTAAGTTAATGGCAATCCATGTCAACAAAATTTGGACAAGAAGGGCAGCAGCTGAGATGTACGCGCTAGGAATCACAATACTTTGGGCTTGGAGAAATTTTTGGGCCGTGAAATTGACGGCATAGACGAATATCTGTGGGATGAGTCCGGCAATGTACAATGATGCCATGTAGGACACTGTTTTTGGCTCTCCTAGTAGGAGTAAAATCGGGTACGAGAAGATGTATAGTAATGTCATGGGTAAACCCACTAGAGCAAGGACAATGGTTGCTCTTTGAAGATAGATCCCAAGCATTTCATAGCGGTGGGCACCATATGCTTGTCCACATAGTGTCTCAACTGCACTTCCCATGCCTAACTGTGAAACAAGGCAAACAAAATTTCAATTATATGTCATAATATTTATTTTGATGTGTAAACACTCCCCATGCCTAACTGTGAAACAAGGCAAACAAAATTTCAATTATATGTCATAATATTTATTTTGATGTGTAAACATACCCGTTATACCGTATAGTTTACTCCTACCTATGAAAAGAGCATAAAAAATTGCATGGTAAAAACTTATGGTCTTCTTTTATTTTCCAATAATAATATAAATGTAGTGATGCCTGAATATCTAAATAATAGAAGCTTTTAATTTTCAGGCATTAGGATTTTCCGATCAACAAACTACCATTTTATTTCCAAAATATATATTTTTTCAGAAGTTGGAATCAATCAATTTATTCAATACCTGCTTTAGTTAAAGAAGAAATGGACTGAGCCCACAAGCTCATTTACCCACTAAAATACAAAGAGAGAATTATGAATGTTTGACTTCTGTTCCAGACGTACGAGAATATTTCAAAGACGAACATGAAAATTAAATGATGCCTACACATTTTATCAATCAAAACCACACATAAAAATCGTTACAGGTTTACACAGATAAAGCCGGTACAAGTTCTCAAACAGAAAAAACATGTGGTATCTCTCTTTTCACTGGTAATTTTATCGTTTTGAGATGTACATAAAATAAAAGAGTTATTCAACATTATAATATAATACAATTTAATATGATAAAGTGGCACAGTGGTGATAATACTCGTGTTTCTTCAACAAAAAAAAATATAACATAAAAGAATAATAGTGCACAATTTTCCTTAATGAGAATAATATGAAATATTTTTATCTCTATATAGTTCAACAAAAAATAGAATAAATTTCAAAATTTTAATTCATCAATATATGCTAAAAATATTTAATTCGAACATGAACTTCTAAAACCTTATTTAAGAAATTATTATTGCTCTTTAACGAAAAAACAAAAAAGTTATTATTGCTAGACTTGAGGGAGAAATGAAGAAAATCGTTTAAAAAGAAAAAATGGCACGGAGTCATTACATGGTAAAAAACTAATAATTTAATATGTAGAAAAGAAAAAACTAATAATTTTATATCTTTTTGAACTTGTTAAGAAATACTCTTCCCTTCCAAATATTTTACAAAAAACTTTTATTAAAGAATATCTAAGTAAATATATTTGAGAAATCTTTTGTTGTTTCCTTTTCTTTGTTTTTTAAAATTTGATAGTCAAATATTAAATATAATTATTTTCTGTGATCATTTGTAATATGAATTTATTATAGGTTGAATTACTTTTACTTAGATATTAATGACTGCTTTTATATTAAAAGTAAATAAAAATTAATTTTTTAATCTATACTTACTAAATACTATTTTACAACAAGAAATGGGGGAGTAATTACTTACAGCTTTCGTGAGGTGCATAGAAAATTTTAAATGGTCAGAGAAAATAGGCTTAAGAAAAAAATCGTTACAGCCTGTAATCCTTAACCAATTAATTAATGGTGGTGACCCTCTAAATTAGCAATCGTGTTATAATATATTTTAACACACTCGACAAGTCCGGAGGGAAGTTTCAAACTTTAACTTGTTCAAGTCAAAGAGAACCAAAAAAAGAAAAAAAATTTCAACTAGTTATATAGTTGGTGGTCAAATACAAATACTCAATAGAAAATGCGAGAACGTGTCATCTTTGAGATTAAAAATCACAGAAGATAATAATATTAATAAGGGATATCATCGTGTCTGGGACTCTAGGGTAAAGGAAAACGTACCATGAGGCCATAGACGAGACTGAAGCAGCTGTTTCCAATAGACGCGGCGGCGAGTTCTTGACCACCGAGATGTCCGGCGAAGATACGAGCGGAGATACCCATTCCGCTGTTGACTAAATAGACAAGAATCGCCGGAAGTGCCAACCGGAAAAGTAGTTTCATCTCTATGCACGCGCCTAAGTACACGCGCCTCCCGAACGGAAGGTTGCCATCGGTTAACACGCTCTCGAGTCCGACGTCTGACGGAGGCTTTTGCTCCACCAATGGTTGCCGGAGATCGGATCTCTCCGTCGTCTCATTTGATGCATCCATTAGATTATTAACAGAGTCGTGCAATAAAAGCAAAGAAAAGGTTTTGTTGTTTATATAAAGATTGAGGAGGATATTGAGTGGAGATGTGAGGATCTGTGTAATTAAAATGAGATAAGAGAAATAATCCCTCTTGCATATACTAGTATATATAATTATAGGGATTGGACACGTAATAAAGTATGTGTTGGAAATAGGTGTATGCTTCCTTTTTAAAATAGAATGAGGATTTTGGAGCTCGATCTGAAAGTACAAAAAATAGTGTAAATTATTTATATAAAAACAAAAGACCGTTGAATTTCATCACAAAGTTTATAAAAGACTAATAAAACTAAGACCGAGCAATGAAAAGTAACATCAAGGTAAGCAAATTGCCTTGAAGAAACGTTTATAACTGAACTTATTCTAATTAAATATTGACTAATGAAAAGAAATAATAATTTAACTTTTTTAAAAAATAAACCTATGCTGATTGAATGGGTAAAAAAAAAATAACCTATGTAGATTGATATTATTAAACTATAACTATTTCTTATTTAACCGGTTAATTAATATCTATAAATTTAATGAGAATTATGTAGGTTATTAAATTTAATATTTAAGTATACTGAAAAGCATTGTATCACAGAAATTATATTGTATATATAAGTTCATAAAAATTATGTTACAAAAATTTACTATTTGTAATATTAACAAAAACAAGTAAATAATGTTTGTTTTTCGTCAATAATGTGCAATATGTCTATATGAATTCATATAGTGATGAAGATTTAAGTTGGTGAAACATCAACATCATTAATACGGACCACTAGGTTTTGTATGTTTCAATGATAGGTGTTATTATCTAAAGATGAACTTGGCTGTTTAAATCCTTGTTCCAGTACGCGCTAGGCGCTAGTCGGGCGGTAAGGTTGGGCCTAGCGCCTAATAATAAAATCGGGGATTACGCGGGGATTAATTGGAGTTTAGTTTTAGGGTTTTTATCTAATTGTATGTATATATATTAACTATTTTATGTTATATTTTAAAATATTGACGTTGGTGCAATGGTTAGTACACTTTATTTCGTCTTGGGGATCTGAGTTCGAGCAAAAAGTGTTTTATTTTGTTAGATTTTTTAACTTACCTATTAATGAAGGGTAAACTGATAATTGCAAGTTCATCTTCTTCATTATGTTTATCCTAAATAAACCTAAATCACGACAGTTCTTTTTTTTGCCCCATTTTTTTCAACGTTAGCGGTCGTTTCTCTTCATTTTTCTGTAGATTTGATATGTATTCACACTCTGAACTGATAAATCTATTCGTTTTCTAAATCAAAACGACCAAAAAGGGAAATTATAAAAACAACCGATTAGTTGGCCGGTTAACTCCAAATCGCGGCGGCTGGGCTCCGCCGAGCGTTTTTCCGGCGCGGAAGCGGCCGCCCAGGCCGCGTTTTAGAACAAGGGTTTAAATAGGGTTTAGATGTCTTATGAGTTAATCTCGGTGTGGATCTGCGCACTCTGGAATTAGTTTTCTTGAAAGCTTGAGCCTCCGAGCAACGTTAGAACAGAGCTCTAGACGAGGTTAGATTGACCAAGAAGCAGATCTCTTGGAAAATAAAAATGAAACATAAAGTCTTCGAAAACACAAGGAGGTATATTTTCAAAGATTCTATGACGCTCAAGTAATAATAATAGAAGAAAACAATAAGAGGTTTCTCTTTAGCTTTGTTAGTTGTTTCTTCACATTTCCGTCCATGCTTCCTTCTTTCTTTAGGAAAATGCTCATTTTCGTCTAGTGATAAATTATTTCGGTGAAAGAATGGTCAGTCCCAACTCGTCACGTCCTCCAAGGTATGGCCAAGGTATGGCCATGAGTCTTCAAAATGGCTCGATGTTAGGTTTTATCCTCTAATAGTGGGATTTGACTGCTTTGATCAGTTGGATGGCTTCTGAATTCATCTCGTGGTAGACCTATGCGATCAAGACATTATAAGGCAAGTATTATTTAGCATATTTTTATTGTGCGGCGTTCATCTTCTTCCTCTACTCTCTTAGATCTATCTCTTTGGTTGCCTCTCAGATATATCTCTCAAACCCCTAGTCATATGACTCCCATCAGCCTTAATTGCAAGATCCCAACCATTTTTGGCTGGTATTGTTACTAAAGATGAAGAACGTATGGTTACTTCTATTTCGAGGGCTCAACTATCCGATTCTCTTTTAACTATTTGGTTCTCGTAAACTTTGGGTTGTTTATTTAATATATATTGAGTTAAAAAAAACATAAGAATTGACCCAACATTTCTTGCATTTAACAGAAAATTCTTTTTCCACACAAAAAAAATTGGGATAACAAAATAAAATTATTTGAAGAGTTTTGTTGATTTATGTAGTTCTAATATAAAAAAATTTGCAGTAATTCATATTGAAAAATATTGTTGGAGGTTGTCTACCAATCCAACATTATATATGTGAATTTACTATTTTTGAGTCACCCTAAAAAGTAAGTGACAAATTCTCGAAACCGCCAATAAGCGACACATCTAGATTGGATCTACAAAATACTTTTATGGGGAGCTAAGATTCAAAATCAATCCTTAGACATTTTTGGGTGGCATGCCATTGTATGAACCCGTTACAAACCAACAAAGCATAATATGCATTCGTACAAGAAAATACTTATGTATATCACACTCTTCTTATCATCTGACATTCAAAGACAAAAAAGTGTAAAGGCAGTCCTACCATCTCACCAATGCCGAAGTGTACAAATATGTGTCATCTAGGTCATATAGATGGGTCGACACAACGCAAAAACATCATGTAAAAAATCTTATAAATACTTATCTAACCATTTCAGAAGAACTAAAGAGGTTGAAAGGTTATGATGTTCTTTAATTAGCTAAACGATGGTGACTTACACACGCATAACAATGCTTATTTTAAAGATCACAGTCTTTTGCATCTTATACAAATTTCATACTTTCTAATAACTCAGACCCCTTCCCCCTTTGAGAGACAATTTATCACTTGTAACCCTCATCAAATATTTTCTTAGAATTTGATTCGTCTTTTGATCAGAGCCCATAACTTAAACCACTATTTTTCTTCCGTAAATCCGAATTTTTTCTAATCACGTTTATTATGAACTTGAGCGAATCCACTTACAGCCAATTGATTTTGAGTTGGAAGTTCATGAATCTTAACATTGTATCAGAGTCCAATCCACACACTCCAACCTGATATGACCTATAGTTGGTCGAATCATTGACTAGGCCCAAAATTAATGTCATCGATCAATGCCTGAACATATTGAGATTATTGGCCAAATGAGTCATTATCTTGAAGGGCATATTAAAGAATACATGCCACATCATAAGTTGGAAGGGATCTCAACTTTTAATGTCATATATTTCCTAATATGAACTCTCGAGATGATGACTTCTTTGACCATTGATCTCGATATGTTTGGACTTGGATCGACGACACTAATTTTGTAGTAGAAAATTGAGTTTTTAGTTCATTTATCAAGAGGAACTATCATTATCTAAGAACATTATGTAAATATACATTAAACAACGAGATGAGGAATGAACAAAAGAGACAAGATCATCCTTTAGAGTCGCATCAGTCATCTTGTTAGAGGTTTTTATAGGCATATTGATTCTCCCAGCTTTGAGATATGAATGAATCATTGTTTTGAAAATCGTATTATCCATGATTCTGAAACCAACACTACGTGAATCAGCAACGAGAGACTCCGCTACCGAAAACATCTCATTTTTGCAACACCTTATGATAATGTATATGCCCCTTAAAGAGTTGTTCTTGGGCCCACCTTGTTGTAAGTCTCGGTTGCCTCGTTACAATGATCCATATAAAAACACTCGTCCACTATTATCTCCGACATAGAAAAGTTATTGTATATAACGGACTTGAGCCAATTCACTTACTGCCAAATAGTTTTGAGTATAATCCTACTATTACTGCCAATTAGTTATGAGTTGTAACCCCATTAATCTTAACAATGTTGAACTAATACTTACACGTCAAAAGAGCCATCAATATAAGAAAAAATCAATTTTTTTCTCTAGACAGTGGTCTTGATCATGTTATTGTAACAAGATGTGACACTCGGCAAACGACATAATAACCAATATAACGACATAATAACCAATATTTCACCATGTACACATTCTAGCGGATGAAATCCTATATACTATGCTCATTTGTTGTTTTACCATATTAGGATATTTCCAACCATTGCAATAAACATTATACTATATTTGGTGTAATTTCAGTACCAAATTTTTGTTTTTTCCAACCATAACATATAATTTCACACTAATTTTTTTTCCTATTATTATATTATTAAATTAAATAGTTTTAATTGAAAATTCATGAGATATTTATAATTACAATATCAGTATTTAGTATTATATAACTACATTAGAAATTTTATAATTATTTTATATCAATATTTAATGTATTATTTATTTTATTAATAAAATAAGTAAATAGTGTTTTAGTGTTGTGAATAGTGTTACACCAAATTTGGTGTAATATTATTCAAAACACCAAATTTGATGTTATTTTTACAGTCCCATTAAAGAGGTTTTGGTGTTAAAACTTGTGTTTTAGTGTTCGATTGGAGATGGTGTTAATTGTTTTGTGTTTCGAACAAATCACAACGATGTGAAATCTGACCCGGACAAATATAAAATCGTGGAACTTGTCTATTTAATTTGTTACTAAAATAATGGTTTTTGTACTGTTAAATGATCATCGACCAGACAAGAAAATGTTAACCGTAAGGCCATAAAAGGTTGTGATATTAAATCTACAAAAATATAATATTTAAATATTTTCAACGATCTAAAATAGTTTTAATTTTTTTATTCCTTACAGATTTCAGAATTGGTCTTAGAGAAAACAATTAGTGTTTATTTGGTTGATGAGTAGTTACACTAACATTTAATTAAAATTCCAGTGGATACGGACAACGGTACTAAGATTTTTGCTGTTCGGCTCGAAAATATATTCTATTTAAAATTATGTTTAGTCATAATTATACATAACTCATTTAGACTTTTAGTTTTGAAATTGTTAACGAAATTTGATGTCTTGCATACAGATTATTCAGTTTTCTATATTTTAGATTACAATAAATAAAAAAGTAATCATCAATTTTTTAACAAGAAAAGTAAACTTGAATAATTATAAAAAAAAACTGCAATTACGGTAAAAGTACCCACACTAGTTGCGTATTACGTTGTGCCTACCTTTTTTTATCATAATAAAGTGGCCACTGACGGACAAAGGATCAAATTGTCAAGCATGAATATGTATTTCACGACCAAAAAAAAAAGAAAAAGAAAATGTGGTTGATAAAGTGTGAGAATATCGTGAGGAGGAGAAATAGTTTGGTTTTCTTGTTTTGTTGTTGTTGTTGTTGTTGTTTTCCTCCCACGTGTAGTTTGGAATGTTTAGTTAGAGTTTAACTAACTTCAAATATTGTCACGTGTCTGTTGTGGTATAATAAAACTGATATATATATTTTATAAATTACAGTATATACCACGATTAGTTGGTTCCAGAAAGGCAAATATTCAACCGTGTACAGTGTCATTTTTGTTGTTGGGGGAAAATAATACAGATAGCATTTGGAAAATAGAAATCGAATTTTATAGTTATGTCGTGCAGGAGAGTGAGTCTATTTTTCATATAAAAGTAATTGATTAATTTACACATAGAAGAAAACTAAAAGATTTGAGATCTAATGAAGAGCTAAACCCTTTAACAAAAACAAAAAAAAACCTAATGAAGAGCTAGTGGTTGCCCAATACAACAGAGATTGTAGAAAATATATATAATCAAGTTATTAGAATTTATGTACTTTTAAAATTAATAGCTATGATCGGGTATATATAAACTGAAACTGACAAAGAAATTGAAATTATTGCCTATGGCGTTGGTTTGGTCTTATAGATTGCACCTCTAATTGGATTAAGTAGTTAATTTACGGCCGATAATTAATTACATTATTAAACGGTAGTCATAGGTCAAAGACTATGGACTCAATCAAACTAATCTATAAACTTAATATAGATAACTACCTCTCTTGACCCAAAAAAAAATAAAAAGCTTTCTCTCTAGGTTTTTGCTTTGGCGGTAGATAGTGAAAGGCTATGTTTCTTAAATTAGCGGTACTTTTCGTTTCAGGTTTGGTGTCATTGCGATGATTAGATATTGTGATTGTGAAACGAAGATCGGGTTTGGGGTCGTGAAGAAGTCGGAAATTCAAAGCTTATGTTGTCAACATGGTGCTCCTCGCTCTGATCCTCCTCGCGCGAATGAAATCGATCGCATGAGATTTCATCTTTAGCTGGTGTTCTGGAGGACGAGGCTATGAAAACGGTGGATCTGTTTCTGGCCGGTCTCCGTTGACATGCATGGCCGGATATGAAGAAATCATCGATGTCTTATTAAAAAATGCCGGTTAGCGACTTCTCATTGAATGGGTATAAAGGACGTCTTTTTTCTCTTCTGATCATTCTTCATCTCGTTGTTTAATAGCTATGATCGAATTTTTCTATGGTTATTTTCAAAATTCTACTAGTGTTATGGGTTCCAATGACAAGAATGTCGCCAATATAGATCAAAACATATAAAAAAAGTTGTTGCATGAAGGTTGATGAATAGAGACGAGAGTTTTGAAACCGGATGCAAGGATATGATTATTGAGTTCAAAATACCACCCCTCGGAGCCGATTCAAGGCCATATATGGCATTTTACAAACGAATAACGTAATATGGATTATTGTAGTTAATGATTTTGGGTGGTTGCCGCATATACATTTCTTCGGTTAAGGTGACTTGTGAAAATGAATTACTGACTTCTAGTTGAAAGATAGATCAAGAGCTCCGAATTACAGACAAAAAATTAGGTGATTTTTTTTTTTATCACATGGCCAAATTTTTTGGAGTAGTCGACACCATATTCTTAATTGTATCCTTTCGCGATGAGTCGACCTTTGTATTTATTTATGTCACAATTTAAAAAAACTTGTACTTGAAAACCCAGTGGCAACCAAGAATTTTTTTTACGTGGACTGAGGTAGAACAAGATCAAATGTGTTATTGATCATTATGGCATCAATTTTTTTACATGGTACTACGCCATTTTTTTTAAGAAAGCTTAGGTTAGTGTTGAAGGTTCACAAGAGATAGAGGGTTTGAGAGAAACAATTAAGATAAATTTGATTTGGGTTTGATGATTTGTTTTTGAACCTGGTCGTCATCAAATGGTTATTTGGTGATGGTTCATGCAATTGATTTTCAAGTTGGGAACAAGTCGACGATCGTGTTATGTTTGATATGAGAGATGCATGGTGGGAGGTGTTTGGTAATGATGTAATGAGTTTTATGTTTGTGAACTGTTGTAATATTTTGTGTGTGGGGTCTATGATATTATTTCTATTGTGTGCTACAGGAAAGAGGTATTTGGAGATGGGTCAGGGAAGTTATGCCCAATTGTGATAATTTGAGTAGTTGGGGGATATAAAGTGATAATCACGTACCTGATGTCACCAAGATTGATGTCGATGTGTGTTTCAGTAGCTAGATGAGGAAAATGGGTGGTTGGCGGCAGAGGAGACGTGTGTATTGGTGGTGGAGGAGGTGATGTTAGGAAATGTGTCGCGTGGGTTGATTTTGAGAAAGAAGTGGGTGTGTTTGACGAGATGTGGATGTAGCGGTGCAACGGATGAGGAAAATGAGTGGTTGGTTGGGGAGGAGTTGTGGGTCTGGTCGGCGGCATAAGAGCCATGGGTATGGTTGGCGATGGAGGAGATGTGGGTGTGGAAGTTGGCAAAGCCGATGTTTAGGAGGAGGAGCGCAAAGCTTGAATTTTAGAAGACATTGAGTGTGCTTGGTGTAGGGTGAATTCGACAGTGGGTGAAGCATCTGATATGGAGGTCGAGATGACAACATAAACAACGTGAACAATGGAACTGGAGTGACCATTGGTGTTATGACAAAAATGTTAGGGGAATTCGATAGTAAAGTCAAGTATTTAGACCGGAAATCAGTTTCTATGAATTGCACTTATCCGTAGCTGTAGATGCGTAGAATTGAGATCTAGGAAGTAGTAAGTGAAAATGAAGTTGTGGTTAGATATGTGTTTTAATGATTAACCTTATCAAAGAATGCTGATGTATCATGGATTTTACATGTTTTTACTATGATACATGATGAGTGAATTATTTCACCTAAATCAACTATAATGTACAATGTACAATTGTAGTTTTTTAGGTTAACAATCCCACAAAGATTATATCGAGTTTCAATTCTAACTAGAAAGTACGAATGAACCTAGGTAACTAGCTAGTATCTTGTCTTGTAACTTATGAATTAAGGGCGCTAGATCAATGAAAATATCGCAAGAGATATATATCATCATAAAATCAACAAACAATAGACTCTTAAACACAGAAGGCGTAAGTATATAATCTCCAATATTTTGTGGTATTATACCTATGTATTCACTACTAGACCATAAAGAATCTTTTTCAATCTAAGAGGCTAACACATGCAAGAAACATAGATCTGATTGTTCATGACTTTCCAAAAAAAAAGTTGATTTGAATAATGATGAAATCATCTCTAAAAACAATGTTATGATTGTGCTATAGAATAATGAATAGAATAGAAAAACCTAAAGATCAATCTTGTGATCAAGTTAGAATATCGTATGAAATACCATTAAAGTAGAGAGTCATATTTATTATATCATATTAAATGCTTTAGAGATCTATAAAACCATTGAAAACCCTAGATCTAACAAGTAAAATACTCACACATAACAATCAAAACCATAATCAATATCAAAACTTGCATAAAATTAGAGACTAGAGTTTAGAATATAGAACAGGTCGTGCGTCTTCTCTCTTTGTAAAATCCCTAGAAAGTAAAACTTCAAGAAATCTTGAGAACAAATGTGGATTCTTGAGGCAAAAGTAAGAGTTTTGGTGGCTTGAGTGTCTTTCTTCTTGAGAACTTGAAAGCTTGACCTAATTGTTCTGCTTAGGAGAGTATACATAGCTCCAAGGGTCGTGCATGGGTTTGCAATGAAACACCAAGACTTCGGGTTTTAGAAAAAATGCCCGTAAAATTAGTTTCTTTCTCATGACCGACCTAAACGATTCGTTCGACTGCTTCTTCCAGTCGGTTGACTTTATCGTCCTTCGATAAGTTCTTCATATTCGCTCCAAATCATCTAAATCTTTTCTAATTGCTCCATCACGTGAAATCTCCTATTTATCCTGTTTGAAGTGTGTAAAAGGTTCCCAAACCATATAGAATATGCAGGTGAATACATGTAAAAATATCAATACATCAAACTCCCCCAGACTTAGCTTTTGCTCGCCCTCGATCAAATAAATAGCTAAACCAGTGGTGTTAAAAATCCGAAAAACTACGATCAAACCATTATTTTTTAGCAACCATTTATTTCATAATGATCTCACCAACAACCTTTCAATCAATGTAATTCTCAAGAGAAATCTTTTTAAGAACACACCAGAGTTACCCAATTCACAGTAAGAAACCATATTCCACATACCATCCTAGCAATTTACCTAACATCATAGGTTCACCTCAAATTCCACCAGACATAAGAATGTCTTAAAGCACACCCCCCTCCCCAAGACTTATTCCCCCACCCCTCCCCCCCCCCCCGACTTATTCATTTCACAGCTCTTAAAGTTCATTCTCATTCATATTTCTTCATTAATTTCTTCTCACAAGATTTAACCGAATAATGGTCTCATGGAAAATTTTTCTAAACCTCACTAAAATCAAGTTTCTCAAGGTTCAAACACAAAATGGTATCACAGGAAATTTTCATAAACGTACTGGTCCCGAGCTTCTAGTGATGAAAATTTGGCATCCTCAAAAATTCTCCTCGACCTCTTCACTAGGTTTTACAAAACAAAAATTAAGGTTATTTCTTCTTTTAAGTCATCTAAAGGGAGAGTTGGGGACCACAATGACACATACAAAGCTTATATCCAGAAAAACATCAAGACTAGCTACAACGATAGAGTGATACATACTTAGCTTAATAAAGTTTCGACATTGCTGAATATTAAGTAAAAATGTGGGCCTTAATGAATCTGTCTATCAAATTCTCTGGTTTTCCATTATGTCATTCCTATTCCTTGTCAATGATGTTGAAACACTCAATCATAGTTAAAGAAAAATGAGGTCATTAGTCAATAGTTTCACAAATCAAAAAGTCTCAAGATAATCCATGAACTCAATCCAAGCAAAAATCCATAAAATCCAAAAGAAAAAATCAAAGAAAAATCATCACTAACACTCCCTCCAGAGTTAAATTTCACTGTCCCAGTGAAACAAAATCAAAAAGAAAAAAAATACACAGATAAATCCAAAATAAATATAAAAATCCAAAAAAAAAAAAAAAAAAAAAAAAAGAAAAGAGAAAAGATAAAATTGCCACTACTTCCGTGAATAGTGGGATCGTGGCCTTAAAAACTCAGGATCATATGCAGCAGAAGATCATGTACCTCCACAAAAATCAGGTGGCGGCCGTCTCATCATCATCGAATCATCCGGATAACTTGAAAATTTAGCCGGGGGCAGTCGAAAAAGTCATCGTGTCGCCACGCTCACCGCCACTCGACCGACAAGTAGCAAGGTCGTCCGACTCAATCTCCGCATCAACTCCTCGTCTATTTCTTCTCTCATCTTCTTCGGGTGCTGGCTCAAGTACACGCCTGGTGGGAATATGTGGGCTCTGGTTACGTGTATAGTCAGTAAGAAAAGACCAAAACCACTTCTCAACCTTGTTTTTCTGTCGATGATGCTCCATCTTGTATTCATACTTCACTCGAGAAACGCCTCAAATGGTGGTTGGTCTGGTAAATCAAACAAATCTGACATAGCACCAGTCGAGTATCAAGCTCCAGCAAACTCAAGATCATCAGCTCGAGGCTGTGAAGTGGAGGAACGTGGTGGTTGGGCGGTAGTGAGGCTGGTATGTTAAGTTTATGCATTGGCAGCTCCTGTTGGGCGGACTACAGCAGGGGCTACAATGGTAAGCAGCTCATAGGATGGTGTAAATATCAGGGCATCCACTCCATAATCATCGTGTAGTCCTCATTAGGCAACTGGAGCAAACATACAGCTCCATCGGCCTGTGTAAAATCATAAAACCTCCCAAAGCGCACAATGCCGGAATGAGCCAAGGAAGTTTCATCCAGGACCATCCTCCTTAGGAAAATCAGCTAGTGTTACCTCACAAAATTTCATAATTGGAGTAAAAAAGACTCCCACCGTCTCTTTCTTCACGGAAGAGACTCCTCAAGAAAAAAGACATGGTTCCTCAGCAAAACCATATGGCGTGCAAAGAGAGCACTCGTGTTCCAATCAGCCTCCTAGGGGCATCAGAAAAAACAAATCCATCACCAATGGCATAGTACAATAGAGTAAGCTCATGCTCATAGAGGTGTCCAACCTCTGTCAGTCTCAACAATGTGTGGCTAATGACCCGCGGAAAAATCCGTAAATTGGGATGTCGAATAAATGCATGTTTCATCGATTCTGATTATAGGCTCCGCATCCAATCAAACTGCAAAATTCATGGCGCTCTCCAAAATTCTTCATATCATAATATTTGGTACATTTACGTTGGATGCCAAAAACTGTACACATCTATGCTATGGTGATGGTGTATCAAACTCCATTGATCTTGAAACGTAGTCACCATTGGCTGACATCTTCACAACCACACGGATAGACAGAGTAACAAGAGGCCAAAAATTGCCTCACCGCATCTGGATAAATGTATTAATGGCGAAAACCATTGTTTCCCATCCCAATGTTGCTCATGAACATCTCAAGTTGATGCTTCGGTCCAAGGCTTCTCATCGTCTTCATGTCTAATAGTCACAAGGGCTGAATAGCAACTTCCAGATAGCGGTAGTAGAAAACCGTATAATAATCATCCCAAAATCGGTTACTCCTCTTCTTGCACTAACAGTTCCTCACCACTTCAGCTCATTTTCTTCCTTCGAATGGGTTGGGCAAAGATCCATCTCATTCTTTTCTCACATCTCGGCGTAAAACTCATGCTCAAAATTGCAAAAAAAAACATCAAATTGAAAGAATTAAAACCATTATTTTCCGGGTTTTTTCCAAAGTCGACCGACTCGAGGAAGGCGAAAATTTTCCGCCTATTCGCGTCTTGCGTCCTTCGCACGTTTTATCATTTAAGCTCAAAATTCATCTATAATTCAACCATATTCCAGTATAAACAACAAAATTCTCCTGTTCTACATCCGATTTTGCCAAATTTATGCTCTAGTACATAATGCAAGTATTCTAAAATTTGTGATAATTGTTTCAAAATTTAGAAAAAAATCGCACAAAAACTGATTAATACCTTTCAAATCAGAAAAACTAAGTACCAAAGGTGATTGAGTACAATATATTGAGTTTGTCAAGTTTTGAGTCGCGAAACTCGGTTGTGAAGCGAGAGAGAAAATCGAGTTTGAATTTTTTTAAGTTTTTGTGAATTATGATGAAAATCAATGTTTTAAAAGAAAAACAAAAAATGAGTCGACCGACTAAAAGCAGTAATCGGTAAATTTGAAAAGATTCGGAAATACGTCGACGCAAGCCGGCTTCGTAACTCTCTGACTGACTTATTTCATCAGGTGAAGGTGAAATGCGATCTGATTAAGGAATTCGAGAAGGAGAAGATCCTGATTCTTTCCATAGTGAAAGAGGAATTGTTTTCTCAGTTGAGCAACCTTGAGCACCGGTTGAACGAATTTCCCACTTTCCATCTTAGTCCCTCAGATCTAGAAGCTCCGCCTCTATTTCGTCAGGACCTCAGACATCATCATCGGTCAAATGATGTTAGAATGAAGCTGCCCCCGGGAGTGCGAAATCCTTATGGATATTTTCTTTCTTTGTAATCTTTTTTTTTTGTAATTCTGCCTTGTATGAATTTATAAAATTTTTGTTAATGATTTCGGCTTAAATGCTACTTTATCACAATAAGGCTTTTCTCAGTTTAGAAATTGATTTAACAAGAAATGATCGACCATTATCTGTCATACCGAATTCTACTTTATCAAATTCAGTACTTGAAGTGGTTTTAAATATGCGGAAATGACTCTACTTTGCCTTAGAATCCATCGGCCCTACTTTATCAGGCTCCGAAATCTTCAATTGCATTCGGTATAGAATGTGGTAGGAGGGATAAACCCTGTTATCAAGTACGTGATCAAGGCACCAATTTTATTTTTGTTATTGTTATAGCTGTACTCCGAAGAGTTGCCTACGTACCTAAGAGGGATCAAGCCATCCGTAGTTCGAACCTTACTAGGTTTTTTTTTTTTTTTTTTTTTTTTTTTGGATTATGTGGCTCGTTGGTACAGTGATATCTCTTCAGATGGAATGAATTCCAAGCCCGAGGAACATCCTCGCCTTCCATAGTATTCAAACGATAAACACCATGTTTTACTTTTGTTTCGATTAAGTAAGGACCCTCCCATTTGGCTCCGAGCTTTCTAGCTCCGGGTTCTTTTGTATTCTCGAACACCATTCGTAAAACTAGGTCTCCTTCATCGAGAGGGCGATCTCGGACTTTCTTGTTATAGTTTTGAATAAGAAGTAGAGCGTGGTTCCGAAGTTCCTGTATTTCATCATTCCGTTCTTTTAATTTTACATCAATGATCTCGGTGTCGTGTATCATCAAGGTTCTTCGTAGACTCGGAACCCTGATTTCGGCAGGAGACATAGTAGTAGGAGTAGTTCTCTGTGACCATAGTACTCCTTCCAATTCGTCCGACCATCTTCCTTTTTTCCCGAGGAGTCTTTTCTTTATTTCGGCGACGATTGTCTTATTCGTAGCTTCAGCTTGTCCATTTCCTTGTGGGTACCTCGGAGTCGACTTGTTTAAACGGATTTTCCACTTTTCGCAGAAAGCTTCAAAATTATTTGAGATGAACTGTGAGCCATTATCCATCACTATCTCGTATGGAATCCCGTGTCGGCAGACTATATTTTTCTAGACAAAACTTTCAACCTCCTTGCTTTGAATTTTCGGATAAGCTGCTGCTTCGGCCCACTTGGTGAAATATTTAGTTAAGACTAGGAGAAAATGTTTCCCATTAGTCGACTTTAGAAAAGATCCTACAATATCCATAGCCCATCGCATAAACGGATAAGGAGGTACCGCGGCCATAAGTAACTTTGTTGGTGCGTGAATCTCGGGAGCATGTCTTTGACACTTTTCACAACGTGCCGTAAACTTGTCACAATCTGCCATCATGGTTGACCAATAATACCCTAGTCTCCGAATTTTACAGCTAGAAGTATTCCTCGCGAATGATTTCCTTCTTCACAAGAATGGGTGGAGGTCATTACTTCGTTTGCTTCTTCTTTACCAATGCAGTGGAGCATCAATCCTCCGACGGATCTTTTAAACAAAACATCGTCCATTATTAAATTTTGGGCGGCCACAGCTTTAAGCCGACGTGCTGCCCATTTATCTGATGGGACCTCGCCGTTTTTGATATAACGAACAATTGGTGTTCTCCAATCTTCTTTATCTTCTCCGAGGATTTCCGGTTGAGCCTCTTCTTCTTCCGTATCTTCGATTGCCAAAGCGTGCTGTTCGTTATTGCTGATACTCATATAATCGATTGTTTTGACTGGAATTGTTCTTTTTAAATGAAGATCTAACGCTGTTGCAAGAGCGGCCAAAGAGTCTGCCATTGTATTCTCTCTCCGTAGAACCCGTTTTAAATCGAATTCTTTAAAATGTTCGGCAAAATGCCTCACCAATTTTACGTATGCCTCCATTCGATCGTTCTTTGCTTCAAACTCGCCACTGAACTGGTTAGCTACTAGTTGAGAATTGCAGCAAGCTCGGAGATATTGAGCTCCCAACTGTTTTGGAAGACGCAGTCCTGTGATTAAGACTTCGTACTCCGCCTCATTGTTTGACGCTTCAAAAGCTAAACGGAAACTCTGTTCCAACACCTCTCTAGTCGGAGATTTCTGCCAGATCCTGATCCCGGAGGTAGCTCGGGTCCACCGCTCGTTCTGAGGAGCTATTGTCATCACTTCTGGAGGTAGCTCGGACAAGAAATCATCTAATACTTGGGTTTTGATTGTCGCTTTGGTTCGATATTCAATGTCATATTCACTAAGTTCAACAGCCCACTTCGCCAGCCGTCCTGACTGTCCGGGACATGTGTAGTATTTTTCGGAGAGGGTGGCTTGTCATTACGGCGATCGGATGTGACATAAAATAAGGTCGGAGTTTCCGAGCTGCTATCATTACAGCAAATGCTAACTTTTCTAGAGCTGGATATCTCGTTTCCGCGTCGAGCAATGACTTGCTTACATAGAAGACCGTTTTTTGCTCTCCTCTATCTTCTCGTTTACAGCCGATTCTAATATCGAGACGTAAAGGAAAAGGGTTTCCCCATCTTCGGGTTTGTTCAAGATCGGAAGGGTCGACATGTATCTTTTTAGATCTTGAAAAACTTTCTCGCATTCGCTATTCCATTCGAATTGTTTATTTCCTTTCAAAAGATTGTAAAAGGGCAAACACTTACCGGTTGATCGTGAGATGAATCGATTTAGAGCTGCAATTCGCCCGGTGAGCCTCTGCACTTCTTTTGAATTCTTTGGGGATGAGAGGTTCTTTATTACAATGATTTGTCTTGGGTTAGCTTCTATTCCTCGCTCTGTTACCAAATATCCGAGGAATTCCCCCGAGGTAACTGCAAACGTGCACTTATCCGGGTTTAGCTTCATGCCGAAGCGATTCAGGATATCAAAACAATCATGTAAATGAGTGACGTGTTCGGACGCCGCATGATATTTCACCAACATATCATCAATATAAACCTCCATCATACTTCCGAGCTTTTCTGGAAACATCCGATTAACCAACTTCTGATACGTTGCTCTTTCATTCTTCAGGCCGAAGGGCATTACGCGGTAACAGTAGGTTCCTCTGTCTGTGATAAAGGCGGTTTTCTCCCTATCATCTGGATGCATCATCATCTGGTTGTACCCCGAGAATGTGTCTGTAAAGGAAAGAAGTTTACGTCTTGTCGTGGCTTCCACCAGTCTTTCTATGCTTGGGAGGGGGAAACAGTCCTTTGGGCATGCTTTGTTTAGGTCCGTGAAATCCACGCAGATCATCCGTTTTCGTTTTTGCTTTTTTACAACTACAGAATTGGCTAACCACTCCGGATATTGAACCTCGGTTATCAAGCCTTTCGCTAGTAAACGATCGATTTCTTCGTTAACAGCTGCTGCTCTTTCGGGTCCTAACTTCCTCTTCTTCTGCTTGACTGGTTTATGGGTAGGATCCACGTTTAACCGATGTGATATCACTGTTGGATCGATCCCTACCATATCCTCAGATGACGAGGCGAACGTTCCTTTTTTTTTCTTTAGTAGGTCGATTAACTTTGTTCTTGTTTCTTTCTCCAAATTTCCTCCGATAGTTAAACAACATTCTGGATTTTCCTCGTCGACATATACTTTTTCGTATAAATCTTTTTCGAAGATGTTTGGATCTAATTCTCCAACTACTGATAAGCTCGGATTTTCGTTGTGGGGGACCTCCAGTTTCGAGATGAGCGAGATTGTTCATGACTGATTTTTCGGGGGCATGGAACAAATTATGGCTATTCGTTGGTCTCCTTTAACTGAACAAACACCGTGTGGAGTTGGAAATTTGAGGCACTCATGATATGTCGAAGGGATCTCTTCCATCATTGTTAACCAAGGTATTCCCATAATTGCGTCGAATATGAGGGGTCCTGACACCACATGAAAGATAGTGTCCATAGTGACTACTCCAACTGATACAGGGTAGACCGCGGTTCCCACCGCTACTTCTCTTTTCCTCGGAAGCGAGGTTACGGGTTCCGTTCTTACCTCCATATCTTTAGATACTACATTCATTCGATTCATAGCTTCTAGACTTAATAAGTTCACCATACTTCCAGTATCTATGAGCTCCTTTTCCATGAGATTTCCGGCCAAGATGGTCGCTGTGGGGAATTATAATTCCCTCGAGATCTGCATCTGTGAAGGCTGCCAAAAAATGATATGTTGGGGCTGGGCTTCTAGATCGAGTCGTTGGTATTTCTCGGATACGCTTCTTTATAGTTCCTTTGGAATTTGAACTATCGAGAATCACACCGATATATTTTTCCATCCTCTAGGTTTCTTTGTTTTACTAAATAGAAGTCACCCCCCTACCTGGCGCGCCAAATGTTGATGTTGGGTTCAACTTCTAATTATTTATAATTAGAGGGGTTAGTTTTTGGAAAAGTATAAAGTAAGAAAACAATAAGAAACCTCGGAAAAATGATGTATTATTAATGATTTTGATTAAAATGCTTGTTAGCTCGGAATGCCGAGTTAACTTGATCAAAGAGGAGTAAAACCTAGGCGATCTAGTTCTTCTTCTTCTCGATTCTGAATGAATATTATTAGTGAGGGGGGGTATGTATTTATATATCCTTAATAGTTTTTCTGGTAAGCCCATGGGCTAACCTCGGAAAAATGGAATATTTCCATTTTTCCAAGACTAGGGAAGCTCTGATAAGATTTGATCTTATACTGTCCGAACTTTAAACTTCGGGCTAGGACGATGTTTTTTATACCCCTGCTTGGACACTAAATTCGATCATTCTTCTCCGAGGTATCCCTCGGTCATCTGAGCCGAGGGTTAATATTCATGTTGTCGGGACTTATAACCTAATAAGTTATTAGGGAAGAGCTCGGCAGGGACTAAACTCCAATTATTGCCAAACTATCGATAAGGGGTACAACCCCACCATCAACACTCAGAAAAATGGAAAAATCCCATTTTTCCAAGATTAGGGAATCTTTGATAAGATTTGATCTTATTCTTTCCGAGCTTAGACTTCGGCTTGGGACGAAGTAGTTTACACCCCCGCTTCGGACACTAAAATCCGATCATTCTTCACCGAGGTATCCCTCAATCATCTGAGCGAAGGGTTCTAATCCGATTGAAGGGACTTATAACCTAATATATAATCAGGGAAAGGTCGGTAGGACCCGAACCTCAATTATCGCCAAACTATTGATAAGGGGTGGTTACCCCACTACCAACACCGGCTTATGACGGAACCGGAAATCCAGCAGTTACTTGAGGACATTCTTGGTAAAGGTTGGTAGGGCCGAGTTCCAAAGAGGAGAAGAAGACGAAGGAAGGTGCCAGCTTTTCCTCGAGAGCTTAAGGGTGGATGCCAAGGCGTGGCTTACCAGCTTGCCTACTGATTCCATTAGTTGTTTTGCCGAACTCCGGAAAGCCTTCTTTAAACAGTATATGTTGCACTTAGACCAACAAGCCACCGTCTCAGATTTCTATGCAGTAAAACAATGACCAAAAGAACCGCTTCGAGATTTTAGAAAAAGATTCAAAGCAATTTACTCATGTATAAGAATACACGATGACTTGGCAATTGGATCACTTACCGCAGCAAGTTGGTCCTCTGTCGATGAATGACGCGTTTTACCGGGAGAATATCCATATTAGAATTAAAGAAAATTGTGCCGAACTGGCAAAAGCACATGGATCCGAAAAAGTGACTAAAGACACAAAACATGAGGAAAAAGGCAAAGGACGACGGAACGAAAGGGAAGATAAGCCAAAGTCAGAAATATATGTTTCCATCACTAATCCACATAAAAAGAACTACACATATACTCAAGAACCTGACACTCCAGCTCTTCCATGGTGCGAATATCATAAAAGACCGGGTCATAAAACTGAAGACTGCAAAAACCTGAAGAATCACTTAATGGCTATCCAACTTGAGCAAGGCCGAGAAGAAGAAAACGTAAAGCAAGGGAGACGGAGGAGAAGCAGTTTTCTATGGAAAACAATGAAGAGACAGAAGAAGGAGAGATCTTGCCCTACCTCCACTAACTCAAACAAGAAAGATCAATATGATAATGGGCGGACTTGTGAATTGTGAGGATTCTCTTCGATCGATTCAGCGGAGTATTTTTAAGTTGTCCGCAAATCAGATCCCTCGGAGTACTACTCTCCAAAATGATTTGATATTCACCACCGAAGATCTAGAAGGAATTGATACTCCTCATAACGATCCACTTGTGACTGAACTGCAAATTGGTAACTGTGATGTTCAAAGAATTCTAGTTAACACAGGGAGTTCGGTAGACGTAATATCTTTGGACACTCTTTAGAAGATGAAAATCAGGGACCAACAGATAAAATCTCGGGTAAAGCATTTAACTGCTTTTGGAGGAGATATAGTTTCAACCGTTGGTATTATTAAGCTTCCAATGTTAAAAATTGTAAAGTTCGACGTAGTAGAGAGAGCTACTATTTTCAACGTAATCTTCGGGACTCCGTGGTTATATTCTATGGAGGCAGTCCCATCTACTTATCATCAAAGCTTGAAGTTTCTGACCCCAAAAGAATACTTTACGATTCGAGGTGATCAAAAGATGGCACGGAGATGCTTTGTAACAGAAAATAAGCTTCGCCGAGGAACTCAAAGTTAAGTGAAAACTTCGGATCAATCTCTCGTAGTAGTTCCTACGAACAAGCATAAATCGACATGTGCTGAAATCTAGGCAAAACTTTTCGAAAGAGAAGAATACTTAGAAAGGTCAATGAAGACAGGTTGAAAGGGAAGAACTTAGTTTGTTTTCCAAGGAAAAAAAATAAAAAAAATAAAATGTTGGTATCTCGGATTGCCGAGATAAGCAACAAATATCAAAACTTCGGAACTACGTGTGGTTTGATCCCTTCCGAAACTACGTAGGCAGCCTTTCACGAGGTTCAGCTACAACATCGTAATAAATTTCGGTTTTATAGTTAAGAAGTTTATACAACTCAACTATATTTAATCGAAATTCACACAATTCAATATGTCAGAGCCTTGATCACGTTCTCGACAAAAATTAGAACAGTTCGTCCTAATAAAAAATAAAAATTGCCTAGGAGAATCTCGGAGCTCAAAAAAGTAAGGCGAGAGATTAAAAGGTACAAAATTGGGGTATTTTCCTCACACATTCATTAACGAATGGAAAAGTTCGACAATTAGTCAGATAAAGTAGGACTCGTTGTTAAACTTCTCCTTAAGCAAATGAATAAGGAAAGCGCGCCTTATTTTTTTTGCTCTCTCCGGATTTCAAAGTTTAGACTTTGAGATTTCGAGTAAACATTATGAGATTAAAAAAAAAGTTATTAACACGGACTCGGTTCGAAAAGAGTCATATAATTAAAGAAATTTTATTATTACTATAGTAATGAGATTATCTAAACATTAATTCAGAGATTTGAATACAAGATCATCAGTTCGGAGATCAAAGTCTTCATCTTTAAACTCTGGAACGGAGACAGCGCTTGGAAGTGAGAACGATCGATCGCGTTCTCCTTTGGCTTCAGTAACGCCCGCCTCCGAGATAGCATTCCCTTTCTCAAGAAGAGAACGAAGGATTTGGGCAACATCAGCTGCTTGTCCGTATTCGTTAGTCTTGTCAAAAGCTTCAGAATACTAATGAGGGACTCGCGAACTTTGTCCAACTTGTCTTGACAAGTGTTGAGAATTGCATTTCGTCCATCAGACTGCCCCTTTTGGAAATACTCAGCACATATGGAGTCCTTAATAGCATGACCGAGGTCTCTCTTTTCCGAAAGATCAAGGATTTGACATTTAGCTCCAGCAGTTCAACAGTTAACCGATAATTTTCTTTAAAAAGGCCAGAAGTTCTCGACTCTTCTTCCGCAAAATTCATCTTCAGATTAGTCAAGCTCTTATTCCGGTTTTCAATTTTGCCTTGCACTTCAGCAAGAGCTCTCTCGGCTTCAAAAGATCTTCGTGCCAAATCTTCGTTCTCCGACAAAAGAGTACCTATCTTCATATCAGATTCGGCCAGTCTTTTCTCGTATTGCAAGAAAGTTTGACTGATGAAGTCCACAGACTAAGGAATACAGCAGAAAAAACAAGCTCAGTATAAAGAAGATAGTAAAACAAAAATTTCTAGATTGATCGCTTACCTTAAACATAGAACATGAAAGAGCCTCTAGAGTCTCCGATTCATGGCAGGTTTCGGGTAGACGGCGATCATAACCACTCGCTTTTCGAATAAGTTCGGAGCATTTTTCCTTATTTTTACAAAAGAATATCTGCACCATCAAATTCGAAGTGGAATGCATGATTATTCCCTTCATCTTGGTGGATTCGGCATTCTGCTTTTTCTTCGGAGAAAAATTTCGGGCATTACCAGAAGTTTCTTCGGGATTAGATCTCTTCATCATGGGAGAGGGATCGCTTTCTTCCCAGTCTTCTCTTACTAAATAAATTAGGAAGTTAGGATTGGTTTGGAGTATGGTTTAAGAACTTTAGGAAAATAGACCTATACAGTCGATGGCTCTACGGATATGGCTAGGATTAATGTCACCCCAAAGAAGTTCCCCTTCATGTTTGAGTTTTTTGAATTCTTCAGAGAAATTTGGTGGCAGAGCTCTGAAGTTACTTGGTTGAACTAAAAAAAGAAAAGAATACATGATTAAATTCGAATGAAGAAGGAAAGAAAGAGACCCAGTTTTATACCAATTACGGTAATTCAGTATCGGTAAATCAGAGCGGAGGGTTTATAAATCGAAGCTTGATTAATCCAAATGTAAAAATAGCTTCAGAACCAAATTTTGGTGGTCGGACGGAGTCCAGTAATTATCCTCCTTTTGGGTTTCATATCAATGTTGAAAGTTCCTTTCGGGTCTTCAGCAGCTTTGAAATTCGTCAGTTCTTCCAATTTTCAGGAACTCATGTGAATGCTACATCTTGCGGCAAGAAATAGAAGTCCAGTAATATTCTTGACTGAGTTCGGCGTCAGTTGAGACATTTTCATTTCTCGACGAGCACAGTAAATAACCATTAGCTGCGGAATAGGGAACGAAAGATGAGCTTTGGTGAAGAAATTTTTGTAAAGAGACATGTAACCCGACGGAGGGGTCCAGGATCTCTGATCAGGTCTTGGAACTAAGATTTCGATTTTGTTGGGTTGTTGAGCGCTTTCTTTGATCTTCGCGATCCTGGTTTTGGACAAAAGGGAGTGTCCGATATCTGGTATGTTCGGCCACAAAATCTCATTTTCGGAGTTGGAAGTCTCAGAATTGTTTCTTTCGGCCATTCCTAAAGGAAGAAATAATAACTACTCAGAATGAAACATAATGAAAATTAAAGATTAACTCGGAGAGCGAATGAGTAATTATGAAGAAAATGAAGGATAGCTGAGGTTTATATAAAGATCATAAACAACGGTAGACGCTTCGTTTATGCGTCAAGGGGATTTTAATTAGTCATCGTATCAACAAAAAGGAGGCGTCGTTTCCTTTTCCCCCATTCATTGAGCCCCTTTTAAAGAAGTGTCACGTCATGAAGAAGGCGAAAGGGTTTGGGAGTTCTGAGATTTAAGCACACGCGTCAGAAGGGACCTTTCGTTTTCCACATTTTTCTCGCCAAAATAAATCGGCGTAATAAAGAACGAGGGAATGTTCAAGATCTTCAACAACTGAGCTTCAATTATCAACAAGCTACATTACTTCAAAATTCGCCGACTCTTCCCTAAGTTTATCCTCGGACGAACTGGAGGGACTTACTGTTGATGGTGGGATTAGCACCCCAAATCAATAGTTTGACAATAATTGAGGTTCGGTCCCTACCGATCTTTCCCTAATTACGGATTAGGTCATAAGTCCCTTCAATAGGATTTGAACCCTCGGCCCAGACGACCAAGGACACCTCGGTAAAGAATAGTCAAATTTTTGTGTCCGAAGTGGGAGTATAAACTACTTCGTCCAAAGCCAAAGTCTAAGTTCGGACAGAATAAGTTCAAATATTATCACAGATTCCCTGACTTCGGGGAAAATAAAATATTTCCATTTTTCCGAGATTATCCCATGGGATTAGATAATCGACTACATAGACATATAAATACATACCCCTTCACTAAAATCGGTATTCAGAATCGGGGAGAAGAATTACTTGAAAATCTAAGTTTAATACTTCTTTTTGATAAATTTAACTCGACATTCCGAGTTAACACCCTTGTAATCAAGATCAATAATAATACTTCTTTTCCAATGAATTTTTTTTCCATTCTTAATTACTTAACTTACTCCGAAAAACGAATCCCTCTAATTATATATAATTAGAAGTTGAACCCAGTATCAACAAGTTCCAAGCTTAAAGAAAGACTAATGAGAACTCTTTATTACTTGTCACACTAGGAAGCCAATTAATCACCGTGATCCAAGTAAAAGGTGGATGTCTTCTTATTAGCTTCACCACCAATTTCTGCTAAACTACTTTTGAGAAGATGCATTCGAAGAATAAATGATCTCGACTTTCGTTAACTTTACCACAAAGTACACATGTCTATTCGACATCACATCCCCAACCCACAAATTTATCGAGAATAGGGTTACGATGTAGAACAAAGAGCCAGGTTGAGAAAGCATGTTTTGGTACCTTTACTTTGTGCCAAACCAAAGAACACCATTCCTTTGCCGGATCCTGGTTCCTTAATGCATTCCACACTAACTTCGAAGTGAAACTCTGATGCACCACATCATTAATCATCCAATTGGGCTTATATGTCGCTTGATTTGGTGTGAAAGTGGTTAGAAAGGCATGAAGAAGAAGATGTCGTTCTGTTCTCGGGTGAGGTAAAACCCATCCTGTGGGACTGATTATTTGGTTGACAGCAACAAAGAGAGGGATGTCTATAAGAGAGGGGGCATCCGATCCTAAGAAATGAACCAGAGGTCCATATGGTGTCTAAGGGTCCCACCAAAAGGAGTCATCGCTTTTTTCAATGGAAAATACGGATGTGCCTGATCTTGAGCAATTTCCACATCATCCAAAAATAGCAACAATTTTTCTTATTCAAGGCCAATAAGAGGATTTTGAGAAGTACTTTACACGCATCCATGTCACCCATAAAGAACCTGACCTGAAATACGTCATCCATATCGACCGGTGTTATTTAGTGATATAAGCTTAACAAAAATATCTACAAATGGGTAACATGAATCAACTATTTAATTATCTCGTCTTTTTGATCGATCGTTATCGATCTCCTAACACTAACATCATTTTCATTCAAGCTAGCACTTTTTGAAATTCTACTATAATGCTGTAGAAAAAGCTATGCCCCTGATTTGGATAGAAATAGAAGTGATGTAGTCCGTTCAAAAGGCAATAAATTTGCCCTTTTTTTGCTTAAAGTGCAATGATGAAAATACATATAATAGAAATGCTAGTTAATAAAACCAAATGAAGGAGAAAGTAAAGCAAGTGGAGAATTAGAATCTATACATTCGCAAAAATATATCAATTATTTATTTTGGATCTTTATTAGTGAATTCATTTATCTATACATTCGCAAAAATATATCAATTATTTTTTTGGATCTTTATTATTGAATTTATTTTTTGTTCTAACTTATTGTAAACCGTTTGATATTTTGATTTTCTTAATCCCTTATTAGAGATAATGATTCAGGTAACATCAATTTTTATACTAATTACTAATATAATATTTTAAAAATCAAGTTTACTAGAGTAACATTAACCATTTTACAAAAGACAATTTAACCCTTAATTACAAAAAAATAAAAGAAAAATTCTAATAGAACTAAAATTCAAAAATATACATAAAAAAAAATCTCTGCAGATTTTTAAAAACTAAAATAATCGAAATAAAAAAAATCATTAAATATTCAAAACAATTATTAAAAAAATAAAAATAAAATCGAAAAACAATCTAGGAAAGCTTAAATTTTGAAAATATCAAAAAAATTTAAAAATCATAATGTCAATATATTTTAGAGATTGACAATTGAATAAATAGTATCTCATGTTGTTTTATTTTTAACGCATTTTTTGAATTTTTGGAATTTTGTTGGAGTTTTCTTAAAAAATTTTGATTTTTTTTAGCATTTTAAAATTTTCAAGATTTTTAAAATTTTTTAAATTTTTTTTTTTGTCACAACTGTATTTTATTTCTTAAAACTTTAACAAAGTGTCTTCAAACTCTCCAAGAGTTTGTTTAGCCATAGAATCGGCTACATCATTGGCATCACACCGAAACCGAAATAAAGAAAAAAGAAATTGTCTCAAACAACAAAAATATGCTACGAATATAAAAAATTAAGCTGGATGCTTCTGAGTTGCTCTCGTTGGAATTTAGCATTCGTGTTAACCATTGGCAATCCGAGAAGAGATGAATCTCCGGAACATCTATCGTCATTGCTCTTTCTAAAGCTTTCCTCATAGCCTAACACTCCGATACAAATGGTGAGCTTAAATCTTGCTTAGAAGCTGAAACGATTTCCTCCACCTCTGATTCACTATTCCGAAAGATTATTTCTGCATTTCCATTTCTTGAACTAGCATTCCACGCAGCATCAACAAAACAGAGCATACCTGAAGATGGCATGGTTGAGGCTGGGGTCGTTGGTTGTCGTGGCTTAACCATCGCCTCTTGTGCTGCTTCCCAAGCTCTAGCATCTACAATTGCTTTTGTCACCACCTCCAATTCCGAAAAACGTCTCTCCGAAAAAAAGCAGATCATTTTGATTACACCAAAGTATCCAACACAGCCATGGGTACAACGGATTCTTTAGACCACATAGAGGTAAATATCGTATATGTCTAGCATCACTAAGTAACTTCTTCGTTGTCCCAGCGTTTAGGAGTCTGACTGTTTCCAAACATTGGCGGCATCTGGTACACAAGCCTGATACATTCATTCCTCTTCTTCGAAGTTGATCTCCCACTGGCAACGCTCCCCTTACCGTCTTCCATAGAAACGCTCTGATTTTTGGTGATACCTTAACTTTCCAAATTACCTTATTCCATGAGAAGTCAACATCGAGGGTATTTATTTATCCAATCTCCCGATTGTGTATCCCAAATTTTCGGTTTTGACTCCATTTTTATTTGGTAGCCATACACATTTTTCGTGGAGACCATTTGGGCTCAGCATCAAAGCCGTGATTCGCTGCTCATCATGAGGAATAATGGCTTTGATCTTTTCTTGATACCACTCGTGTGTTTCTTGATTGATCAACTCAAATACTTTCATTTCCCTTGTAGATAAAGTTGGAGGTTTTGTGGGTTTCAGCAGTTCTTTGGTTGAGAGCCATGGGTCCGACCACACCTTTATTTGATCACCTACCCCAACAAGTCATCCCAAACCTTTATCTAACAGTTGTCTACCTTTGACGATACATTGCCAGCCATAAGAGGCACTGGTTGTTGCTCTACATTCCATGAAGGAACAATCATGACAATACTTCCCCAAAAACACTCTTGATAACAGAGTATTTGGTTGGTGCATTAGTTTCCAGCTTTGTTTGGCGACCAAGGATAAGTTAAATAGTTCAGAATCTCGGAATCTTAAGCCTTCATTTGCTATTTTAATTTTCTTTTATTTTAAAAAATATGCATAATTTTTTCAATAAAGAATTCTTGAATTAAAAGGAAAAAATCAATAAATATCATAATTAGGCAATTAAGAAAAAAATCATAAGTAACTAAAAATCATGAATTAAATTATTTAATCAAATAAGGAAAATTATGATTTTTAAATTTTATTTTTTTCTGGAAATTTAGTAAGGCAATCGCATTAATTACAAAAATTGAGTAAGGAAACTATCTTAATAGCAAAAATTAATTAAGGAAACCACCTTAAGAGACAACATAATTAAATGAGAAATAGTCAATTTAGTAAGAAACAAATCTGTCATAACATGAGTTTAAAAAACCTGCCACCATAATACTAAAAACCTACTAAGAAATAAATCTGTTACAACGTATGATACACCTACTGTAACGTATGTGCCAGTATAGTAATTTAAAAATTTGATATATTTATTGAAATATCTAAAAAAATTTGTCATTGTTTAAGAAAAGTCTGTTACTGAAAAACTAAAAAAACCTATGATTAAAATCAAATATGTCATAATTGAGTAAAAAATACCTATGTGCTTAAAACAACCTGTCACATAAAAAATAAAATTGTGGTTCAAAAAATTAAAAATTATCGTTAAAAAATTAAATATGTCATTCAAAAAGTAAATATATCCTTGAAATATAAATATGTTGTCAAATAAGAAAAAACTATCGTATTTAAATAAAATTATCGTAAAAAATCTGCTACGGGTTTTAAATCTGTCGACTAATTAAATATGTCAATTCATATGCAACAGGTTTATTTTAACGATTTTCACCTTTTTAACTCTGGTGAAAATTTCGAATTTTTTTCTTAAAATAAAGGCAATTTGCGTGATTAGGTTTTTTGGTACAAAAAGAAAAAAAAAGGGCACTTAAGGTATTTGAAAAATCTAGTAATTAAAAAAAGTTAGAGTGAATCTAGTAATATCAATATAATTTTATGTCATTTTAGTAACTCTCCGTAAATTATTATTTATTGTAAAAAAAAATGAAACAGAAAACAAGTGGAAATGACACACGTAACACGTTTAATGTAACTTGTTTGATGTTTAGTTTTTTATTTATACTTGTTTTTTTTGTCTGGAGTTTTTGTTTATACTACCAATCATAATTAAAAGGTGGGAGATTTGCTAAAAATAAACCAAAACTTGAGTTTTCAGAAAAAAATTGACCCATGTAAATACATAGAAAAAAAAAATTGACCCATGGGAAAACACAAAGAGTTAAGAGAATAACAAAAGCTTTTAATGAGGAAATACTTCTTGATCTATATCAATTTGATAAATTAATTCTCCAAAAATGCTAATTACTCATTTTGACCAATTCTAAGTGATTTTCACCTAGATTCCATCCACCTAATAAAACCTAAATTCTAGCATTTTCTTGATAAGATAGATTGGAATAGATGAAAAGTTACGTGACGCTGTTTCTATTACCTTGAATTTTTTGTGTCGTCGGCGGCAGCTCCTTATTCGAGATACTTGTATCTCACTGATCATAGACTCTAAAGCGTAGATCAATGCTCTCACTGTTTCACTTAGGGGTTCTCATTCTTCTCGTAAATATCTTAGTATGCTTCCTGCTACATGCATTCTTTCATACAACAAGAAAGGCTTGGGGTTCTTATCTAAGTTTTTTAAAAGCTCATAAAATCATCCTTTCATCAAATGAATCATCATCCCACATAGATGGATGTAGATATTTACCATAAAAATGAGTAGAATTTTTATCTATGAAGGTTGAACCGCTCATCCGTGAGTTTGTTGAAATCCTATAAATTTGACGTCCTTAGTTGAACAAAACCAACTTAAAACAACTGTCTTGCGGATTCCATAAATTTTTCCTGAACAACGACTAAACAATATATATTTTTTAACTTGTAATTTGTTATTATATGGTTTTTCGGTTTTATAACCCATGTATTTGTTTGTTTTAGAGTCTATTGTAGGTCTATATACTATATATTAGGAGTTTTGAGCATTTGAGATGAATTGGAGAAAGTTGAGAAAAAGGAGCAAAACCGATAAATGTGAGATGCAGTCTCGGATATGACTTTCAGAAGTTTGACATTGGTGTAAGACCTTCCCGGTGGATATGACTTTCAAAAGTCTGACCAAACTGGTGGAAAATAAAAGATGTGAAAGTTAGCTTTCATCTCCAAGTGGTTTGAAGTGATTCTCATTCTTGTAGCTCTGGATATGGCCGTTTTAGTGAAGGTGTGTCTTATCTGTCGCGAGCTGGAGAAGATGTGTGTCTCTGAGGTGCCTGTTAATCGACATGACTTACCTTGTCGGTCGACAGGGGCGACGCAGAAAGTTTCCAAATTTCGTTTTTACTATTCTTTTGGGCTTTGTTGTTTCCTTTTATTACCCTAATTATCCTAGATCGTCCTAATGTTTATAAAAGGGATTTTTCAGCCATTTTTTAAGCTAAGATTTATTTCTTAGGGTTTTTAATAGAGAGATTGTTTTAGTGAAAATAGATTTATTTGAACCCTTTTTGTTTCTCTTTTGATTTCTCTTATGCAATCTATTCAAAACATGTTGCTTGTTTCATTCATTGTTAGGTTTAGGGATTTCAAAGGATTGATGGATTATTGTTAGGAATGCTTTAAACTAGAGATTATCTTTATTGTTTTTCATCTGATTTGTGTTTAACACTTAATTCTAGATTGATCACCTAGAGTTAAGATCTTAGGTTAATTATTGAATACATAAGTAGGATTTTATTAGCTGGAACATAATTTAGATGAGCAAGTTTGCCTAATCACAAAGGAATTTGGTTTAGGAAACTTGTGAACTTAACAAACTTATTTGAATGCATGCTTAATTGTTAGGATTTACAAAGAGATTTGAGTTTCTAATTAGTTAAGCATAGTTAGATTTACCAGCGGAAGCTGAACTTTTATGCCCTTGTGGTTTGTGTTCTAGAACGGTTCTTAATCAATTCCCTAGTACAATCCATGCATTAATCTTGATTTCCTGAGAATTACCCTACATCTAGCGCCTCTTCCAATCAATGTACAACCAAAGTCTTCGAGTTCTATTTATATTACTGCTTTTAAATTTACAATCATTATCTAGCTAAACTTAAAACTAGACATTGTTGTGTTCTTAAGAGTCTTTGCGGATACGATACCTTGTATATTACAATTGCCTTAATCGTGCACTTGCAGTTTTATTAGGGAAAACTTTCTCTAAATAAAAAAAAGACTTAAGAATTAAATAAAAAAAGATATTGATTCCAAATTGTACTAGGTTTTGATCCCGCGTTGTAAGGCGAGGTAATACTTTTTATATTTGGCTCCGTGATAGTGTATTTTGAGTTATCTTTTATTAGGTATGACCATATCTCAAATCTTGTCTCATTTCTTATTCGTTTTGATTTATTATTCATCAACCATGTACTTTGTAACAGCCAATATTTCACCAGGTCCATCTTTTACAACACCATAAAATGTAAATGTAGAGGCTAAAACATTCGATTGTCAGAATTCTGGACATATATTTTGAAATCCATGTGTATTATGCATAAAAGAGCAACATCAACCTCAAAGGAATCAATACAAACAATTCTGATCCCTCAAAATTCAAGAGAAACGGAAAATTCAACGACAATGATAGAGAGGAATCACAAAGAAGAAACTATTTTTATTTTAGATTGCATCCAACGATAATAGAAGAGAGGAATTGCATATAAGAAATTTAGAAAATTATTGACCGAGGAGGAGGAAGGAAGTTACAATATAGAAGAATTAAAAACCTAGAAATTGATCGGAGTTGATGAAAGTTCGCAGATCGAAAGAAATTCTTCGAGGCGGCGAGGAGAGTAAGGGTCAAAAAAAATTTCGTTTGGTCTTTTCTCTCATAGCTGGTCGTTGTTGATGGTGGGGTTATCACCCCTTATCAATAGTTTGGCAATAATTGAGGTTCGGTCCCAACCGACCTTTCCTTGATGATTTATCAGGTTATAAGTCCCTTCAATAGGATTGGAACCCTCGGCCCAGATGACCGAGGGACACCTCGGTGAAGAATGATCGGATTTAGTATCCGAAGCGAGGGTGTAAATAACATCGTCCCAAGGCGAAGTCTAAGCTCGGACATAATAAGATCAAATCTTATCATAGATTCTCTGATCTTGGAAAAATGGAATATTTCCATTTTTCCGAGGTTAGCCCATGGGTTTAGATAACCAACTACTAGGATATATAAATACACACCCCCCTTCACTAATTTAATTGATTCAAAATCGGGGAGAAGAATTACTAGATTTCCTAGGTTTAATACTTCTCTTTGATAAAGTTAACTCGGCATTCCGAGTTAACATCCTTGTAACCGATATTATCAATAAAAGTTCTCTTTTCCGAGGTTTCTCTTTTTGTCTTTTACTTAACTTATTCCAAAAACGAACCCCTCTAATTATAAATAATTAGAAGTTGAACCCAGTCTCAACAGTCGGATCAAAAGATCTGGAAATGGATCCTCCAATAACCCGATAACATAGCACTCGGATCCTTTTTGGTTTGGTGAGAAATAGTAATACATACGATATAAAAAAAGAGAAGCCATTGAATCAAAGTTCTTTTTGTCCATTTTACCTGAATATTTTTGATTCTCACTAATTTATAATGACACTACATGTAATATAACACATTAAAATAAGATTGTCTCTATATTTGTAAAAATCAATTAATAGTATTAAGATATTCTTTTGTTAGATTTTATATTACTTTTCAATATATATTCTTTTGTTAGATTTTATATTACTTTTCAATATATATCACAAGAATTTGTTTGTTTGATGTTATTAATTCAAAAAGTTAAACTTATGATTCATAAATTTTTTATATATAAAACTTATTCTCAACTAGTTAGATACATAAGGTATATAAGACTATTTGTGTTATAAGAGGCATAAAACTTTTCTTTAATAAAAGTTCTGATAAACCGATCAATTTTTTAATTCAAAATTTAAATATTATTATTTAGATATATATATATATATATATATTAAGTTGTAATTAGTTATAAAATATATAGATTTAAGTATGTGCTCAAATTTTGCATTAATTTAAAAATGATTTAGAATAAATGTATGTTCATAATAATAAATTTTCTAAATAAATTGAATAATATATATTTTTTTTAATTACATTAAAGAGTTTAATGAATATTAAGAGAAGAAATATAAAAAATGAGAATGAGTTTGATGAAATGTGACAATTTGAAATGTTGATTTCATGACACTCTAAGAAAATGAAACCAATAACTTTATATTTATAGATTAGTATATTGGTATGGCATGTTTAGAGATTTTTTAACTAAGTTGGACCAGGCCAAAAAAAAATGGTAGTATAATATGTGTAATAGAATTATAGAGTTAATAACATCTTTAGTAGTAGTCAATTGATGAGATTTTCGTCATTAAAAAAAATTAAAATAACATAAAGGTAAGAGAGAGAAAGAGATGGATGTCTCTCATTTAAGAGATTCATACGAAATTCTTAATCTACATATATTTATATTTATGTGATTTAGTTAAACTTTTTTTTAAAAATTATAATTTAATTATAAAATAAAATCATATTAAAATATTAATATTTTTACTTTTCGAGAGACTTCCTAAGTCTCTCACCACTACACATGCTCTAATGAAACGCAACGTTTATTTTTTCTTCAACATCACGAAACCCTAAAGTATTGTCTTTTTCCTCTTCCCAAATGGCCGTCATTCTGTATAAAAAAAACAAACCAACATAGAAATGATGATCATGATGTTAATCTACTCATTAACCCGGCTATGAAGACTGAAGAAAAAAAAGAAGAAATTTAATGTTCTTCAACTAACCGAGTAACCGATCGATTTTACGATGCCAAACCAAACTGACAACTGAATGTATCCAATACTTCTGCTGACTGGTTCATTAGTACTAAACGAAACCAAACCGAAAAGTCCCCAAACATCGGGTTCTGTCTAGTTCGGAAATTTCGGTCCAGTTAATAATCCAGGGCTAGACACGACTCCCCGGAAAATAGATATTCCTAGTTTCCCAAAACAATACATATACTAGGTATTAAAAGGAGTCCTAGTCTCATATGCAACGATGAACTTTTTGAAGAAGAGAACGGTTTTCCTTCTCCTTGTTATCCTTGTTAGTTATAGTTTGTTTCAAGTAGTTAGATCTTTTATTGTTATATTCAATGGTTTAGTTTAATATTTTGGAATAGTATTGGCTTGTTGATGGCCCTATTTTTTAAATTCTATATTTATATGAACTCTTTTGGTATATGTACAACACCCATATGTCATTTTAAAAAAATACCCTAGCATATAAATCAATAAAGGATCTCTTCATTTTCTTTTATCCCTCTTCATTTGTGACTCTTTCTTCGTTTCTCTTCATTTGTTATTAGGTTTCGAAGTATATCAAGATCACTTTCTGTCGCACAACTCTGCACGCATAGCCACTCCTCTTTCTTCTTCATTCTCCTGGTATAACTAATCGGTCCTCGTTTCATTATCTGTTATGGTTATGGATTAGAACTTTAAACCAAAACCCAAACGAGTATGATATCTTTTAGTTGATTTTTTCTTTTTAGATTTGGTTTTGATTGATTCGATTTTCTGTATCAAGCTGTTTCAGTTTGATTGATTCGTATTTGCCCATCTAACTTCTTTAATATCATCGGTTCTTTCTTCCTCTGTTAGTTATCTTAAAATCTGTCAATAAAATAAATTTGGATTGATATGTTGTTCTTTATTCTATTCATTATGTTGTTTTTTTACTGGTTTTATGTTTGTTGCTTTTGTTGACATTATGAAGTTAGATAATCAAGACATCTTAGCTACTATGTGCATCTCGAGATCTTGTGCTTAAGTATATGATTTTTTGGAACATAGATTGGCTAAGCATAAAGACTCATACGGTGCACCACTTTGTCCTTACAGGCGACCTCTATTCTAACAACATTTGGAATACTTATATCAACCCAAAGTATGATTGTTGTTGTTATTTTTGTTGCATACACTATGATGATAAAGCTGCCGAGGTTGGATAAGGCTTTTAAAATTGTCCATGTGTTCACGTTTCGTTATTATTCTGTTTCAAGTAGAGGTTAGTGTTTCTTTCAATCCCTTAGAAATATTTATAGCTTTCATTTTATTTTATTTTTATGATAAATTTCCTTGTCTTGTATGTTTTCCTACTGATATGAGTGTTAGTAGAAAGGATTTTAAATTGAATTGGTTTCTCCAATTGGCAGGCACTAAAATTTTTTACTGTAGTTATAATTGTGTAGCAATAGAGCTGTAATCACAATAAGATTGGCTGTAACTGCACAAAGTGTGTTTCTTTGCACTCTTCTATTTATTATTTACTATTCAACATTTATGGCATCATATTATTTGTCTTTAGCTGCTGCGTGAATGAATGTCTATTGAGTAGTTCTTCTGATGAATATGTGAGTTTCTCGGTGTTTGCTTGTGTGGGATAACAAACCTGTGAAGGTGTGAAAGCAAGGACTTGTACAAAGAAATGGGCGAGAAGCAAATTGTTTACAAGTTTGGTTCAAGTGTGTGGTGAGAGATCATATGTAAAACCTAATATTCAGGTTCGTTGAGTCCATAGACAAGTTCTTCTTTTCATAAATCAATTTAGATTGTGATACTTGTCCATAATTTTTTAGGTTAGAATCACTAAGTCTAAGGGAGCTTCTTTTAAAATTAGAGCATCCACCGAAGAAAAACCATGACTCTTATGTGAAAGGATATCTAGAGATGCAGTTTTCTGATCAAGGTGTTCCGGATTTTGCATAGAATTATGGAGTTGACGGTTGCGGTAATATGTGAAGCCTTCTCTACTAAACTACAAGACTGCTCTATGAAATAAGTGTTTATATTCTTTTTGTTGTTGGAGTGGTCGAGTTTGTCTCCCACACTAAACTTTCTGTGTTTACTTAACTTCTAATTAAACTATTATGGTTGTTTTTGTAACTTATCTCCTAGCTTGTTTCAAAACTATTCAGTTGATTTTTCGAACATGTTGCTTGTATTGACAATGTGTGTTTGTATTGTAATTTAAAAATATTTAATATCAAGTTTTTATATTTGTACTGTTTCTTATTAGTAAATTATTAGTATCTAATTAGTAATCAATTAACAGGTATTGAAATTATTTCAGTCAAAATAAATTTGCAACAATTACTTTAATTTGTAGCAAACTAAATATTTGCTATGAAATAACCAATTTGTTCCATAGAAATTTGGCATATGATCTATACATGGCAAAATGATTATTTGTTGTAATATATATGAAGTTAACAGTGACAAATTTGCCACGGTTAATGTGTATCAACGAGTAGCACAATTGCTACTGAAACTCCATATCAATTAGTAAGCATTAAATTACTGATTATCCGTAATATTTTGTGGCAAGATAGCTACATACGGATTCATTAGTGACAAGTAGTAGCAAATTTGATACATATATGATTGTAGCAATTCCTAGACACATAGTTAAGAGATTTGTTTTGGAAGTTGTTACACAATTATAACTACAGTAAAATTTTTGGTGGTAAATCCGACAAATTTTATATTGCTATGAAATTTCAAATATAGCTACTGAAATAGCCATACCTATTTCCATGTTTTTAGTAGTGATAAAAGGCAAGTTAATTCGGAATCTTTATTTTACATGCTACAAAATAACTTTTTTTTTTTGGTTACGACAAAACAACCATTTTACACGCGAAAGTATACATATTTGGTTCTCAAAAAGCTGTTTTCGTATAACTCTTGTATGAATGATCGTCACAGTTATTTCGCACTTACATCAACATCTTAGTTTCCAGATGTGAGATACGACGAAGACGATGAAACAAACAAAAAGAAGTCCTAGAGTAAAAATTATTTAAAAGACAAAATAATAACAGAAAAAAAAAAAGAGACAAAACATGTACACAGACAGACTTTTGAATGAGCTAAAATCACCGATCGAGGGGGTCAAGTTTAGGACACACACGTATCGAATTCAGCTTTTTCCAATTAATTATTTATAAACAAAGACATTAATCGATCTCCGGGATGCTCTGTAAAGCCGGCTTCCACGGCCGTTGGTGATGATTAGAATGATCGGTGGCGAATCCGATTTGATCACCACCGTCGAACAGTAACTTAGAAAGAATCTCTTCGGCTGTCAAACCTTTCAAACTAATGTTTCTCATGAGATCTTCAAACTCCTTCTTCGTCATCTTTATCTTTATCTCTCTTGATCTCTCACAAGACGATGATGACGTTACGTTACTTGTTTCTCCGAGCAGCTTCTCTCCATCTTCGTTTTCTTCGTGAAACACGGTCGATCTTCTTCTTCTCCTCTTGCTAAATGATTCTCCCGATCTCGACGTCGTCGTTCTGTCTGTTACGCATATGCAGTTTCCCATTTAATCTATTCTGTCTTGTTTTTTCGTCTGTTTATTTAATTTTTTGGATTGAGTTTGTTGAGATTCAGGTCTTAAGAGAGGATTTAAGTATTTATAGTGTACCGAACGTTTTAGTATTAAAAAAATAAGATAAAGGCTTGAGGAAAGGGATTAGATTTGTACGGCCATGTCGGGAGAGGGGACAAAGGTTGATTAAGTCTTTACGTAGAATGTCTTCTTCAAAGTTACGTTGTAATTAGTTGACCATATTGGTTTCATCCTCATCCACTTCTTCCAACTGATTTAATTAAAAAAAAAAAAAAAAAGACTAAATTTGTAGTTTACGTGCAACTTCTATTTTAAAATAGTGTATAACATTTTATTCTACTTTTAAAAGACTACTTGAGAATACGTGAAAAATGATGGTATAATAACACGCAACAAATTAACAATAATATATTTGCTAACAGTAAACACACATTTAAAACATTGAACTGTAATAGTATTAAGTTTATTAAACTGACCCTTTCTGATCTATTCTGACATTTAGTTTAATTGGTCAGAAAATGTGTATTTTACCAAATTTAGTCTTAGTTAGATTTGGACTATAAAGTTATGTAATCAATTAGAAAAATAGCATGACGATTATGTTTTAAAAGTTATTGATTGAAATTTTTCTTCTGTAAAATCGAATTTTAGCTTGGATTGTTGATTTGTTATACTATTCTGAGCCGTATAATAGGATGCGCGGCCAGAGGTACTAGTGGACATGGTTAATGAACAGATTAACAAAATTTATCTATATTCTAAAGTCGACATCTTTTTAGAAATGAAAATACAAACACACATGTAAATTTTACATCTTAAAATATTTTCACTGTCCTTTTTTTTGCTTTCAAAACTGAACATGGTATATATATTTTTTTGAAAAGTATTAAACCTACCCATATTGATATACAATTATCTTTATATTACCAAAATGTAATATATATATATATGCATATATGCATATATATTTACATTTTTTAAATGTAAATATATGTTGTCCACTAGCTAACTTTAGAGAAGAAAAATATAATTTTTATAAACAGAAAATATTAGTTAATTGGTGAAGTTGATGGGAGTGGACTAAAAGTTACTTGTTGAAATAGTTGTCTATTGTGTCGGCCGTTCGCTTCCAAAGACTTGCAACTTATTACATCAAAGTGTTTAGTTTTTATAGTTTATATATACTAATCACCAGAACTATTTTAGTTGATTGATATTTTTTCCTTCTTTAACATTTTACTCCAATTGGTAAATTTTACCGTTACAATAAGGTACGTACCGTTTTGATTATTACTGATCATAAAAGTGGTACTAAAAATTACTGTACATTTTTTTTTGTATCGTTCTCTCACTGTTTATTCTTAATTTTTATATCATTATATACCGCTTACAGTTTAAAATTATGTACTGCTTTTGTTTAACAATTAGACCGATTATTATTGTATAGATTGTCTTACCTTGAATCTAGTTTGTCAATTATGTGTAAATTTGACCTAGATCTAGGGTAATGTTTTTTTTTCTCCTTTTTTAAAAAAAAATACTTAGAATTCTCTTTGAAAATGTTTTATTGTTTTCTAATGAAATTTCAAACTGATTTAATAGATGAAGAAAAGTTATTAAATTTACAAATAAAAATTATTAACTCAAAACAGAGAAACAAAATTGGAAAAAATAATACATGTCATCTCAATTAGGAGTTTTATTGATAGAAAAAAGAAGCGAACGCGTCTAAACCTAGACAAAGTTCAGACCTTGAACTGTCAATTGTTGAAAGTTCTTAAACTACGGGTTGTGAGAATAACAAAGCGAAGAAATTTAATTACAGATTAAGATGTGAATTAGCCGAAGCATAGACTTCAAAAAATTGGAGATTATTCCCATGAATATGTTCAATTGGATCTCTTGATATAATTAAAGGAGACCTCTAGTGCGAGGTGGATGAGAAGAAATTTTTTTGTGTTATCCACAATGAGACAGAGCACCAATAGTGATAGTCTAGTCTGGATCAGAAGTTAACCCCAACAAATATCAATCGAGACCATATAAGAGAATGAACATGTAAAGAAAAATGGTCGTGTATTTCTTTTTTCTTGCCACAAAGACCACAGTCATGCTGAATTCTCCAAACTCCCATTCGTTCACATGTGGCAAGCCGGTCCGAAACGAAAGCCATGAAATAAAAAAAAGCATCAAACAATTGCTTGTGTAAAAAATAACATCGCTGTCTAAGAGAGCTTGTATCGTAGACATCTAATATGATTCCAAGTCTTTGTAATAGTGAGTTTTGGTTTGAAAACTCCCTTATCATGTTGCTATATCAGAACATCAGGACCATCATCGAAAGAGGGAGGCCACAACTTCAGAATAACTTCAATTACCAGCACAATAAGAGAAGAAAATTTGCGCCTAAAATTTCAAGAACCATCATCTCTAACCTGCTGCAAACAATACTATCGACCTTTCCCTAGTATTTTTTGTTCCAGAGCTACCAATAACATCATAGAATCAACTGATAACAATCCATGTGTTCGACCATAACACAATATATTAATCATTTTGAATATCCCATCGCATAAAATCACATGCTAAAGAATGAAGCTTCAACAACTTATGCTATATCCATAAGCCCATTGAATAAGAGAGAGAGACAGCCAAAAAATAACCTTACCGAATAAGATGATTGTGAACCTAATCAAAACATAGGCGTCAATTGTCTCCAAATAAGGTGAGGAGCGAATAACACCGACACAACCCGAAGCTTTAGGATTCCCAAGTCTCCTTCGTTTTTTGGAACTGCGATATCTTCCCAAGTAATTTTTACACTATCCATTACATTAGGACCTCCCTTCTATAAAAATGCACAATTAAGAATTTCAATTTTCTCGAAAAAATGCTAAGGTAAGTGAAAAACCAAACACCATAATGTTGTTATGCTAAAGATCACAAAAATTATTAGCTATAGACAGTCTGTGAACAAAAGATGTTAAGAAGACCATCTCAGCAACCACGAACGAATACGATCAATAAGAGGTTATAATCCACTTTCCACATAGTTCAAGTCGTAAGAGGCAAACCAAGAAAACGAATAGAAAGTTCCTCAAGTTTAAGACCAAAATCTATAGTTGAGGCTTCCAATTTAATCTTCCCTACACTAGCAGGAAAAATAGAGGTTTTGGATGTTATAATCGCCTAGCCTTAGATTTCTTCAAACTCCGCAAAAAACTGCCAACACACATCCCTTCATAGATTCAACCGACCCATCAATAAAAAAGATTATTCATCCGAAAAAATAAAATGAGTGAGATTCATAGATAGGTACACCAAATGATACCCAAATCGGCATTCACCCATTGCTTCATTTTACCATAATAGACATAACGTTATTGAAAATCACATATAAATAAAGATAGATTACACAAGGTCAAATACTTCCCCAAATCCTCATTTGTACCTCATTTATAGTTGATCCTTTAAAACAAGTCAAGTGATGAACGATAACCATGGAAATCCTTGAAAAAACACACTAATTTTGTCTAAGGCATATGCGTGGGCACCTCTCGGACTTATAAGTTCCAAGTACTTGCCGTGGAATCACATGTGAATGGTGGAAAAAAATCATGTCGTCCCAACATCTTCATGTGGGAAAAATCTACAAATCGTTAAAACAATCCCATTGATTTGTGGAAAACGAGCTTGACTAAACAAATCGTTCACCATCCCTTGCAACACTAGAAACATTGGTTGTATGAGTAACTCCATCCTCCTATTCATCGAAGATCCTAGGATTTCAATTAGCCTTCATATGAAAACACATATCCGGCCAAAGCGAGATGATCTTGACATTATGCACCTCTCAATGCGCAAACTCTAATATATTATAACCAATTTTAAGAATTTTATACCATATTCACGAGATCAAAGAGATGAATTCCTGAATTGCCCAAACTAAGTTTTTTCGTATGAGATGATTGGGTACCCAATCCACCCATGAAAAATAAGACTTAGACAACAAACGCCAAACCATATTCACCGTAAAAATTCATAACACATATCGCAGGATATCCAACCCTCTTTCATTTTTGAAACACAAATTTCTTCTTATGCCACTACATCCCATTGAGAACATATCATGTTCATAAGAATGCGCAACAAATACTTTATAATTCTTTGAAACAAAAATTGGTAAACCTGAAAATGGAAGACCAAAATGTTATTATGCTTGATATAATCGAGTTAATCAATTGTAAATGACCCGTATAGGAGAGTTGCTTCGTAGTCAACTCATGAGGCGAGTACAAATACGAGCCACAAATGGCTCGTGTCCACTTTCTTTATGTTTCTCGTTGTTAAGGGTTACCCAAGATAGAGAATAGGCAGCTCATCAAATGTGAGGCCAAAAGAAGCTAGACGTTCAGCCTTATCCTTCCCCTTACAGCAAAAACCGAGATTTTAGACGTGTTAATGCCAAACCCCAAAAATCGTAGCAAAATCATTGGAGACCGCAGCCAGTCCTTTGAGTGATGCCTACATTCTGTTTGTGAAAATTATGAAGTGCAATAAAAACTAAGGTGAGTAAGCTTTGTCGAAAAGCATATATGATGGTACCTAAATTTCTCATCTGTTTATTACGTATTTTTTATAGCACACTAGTCACTATGATATAGAAATATGGAAAAAACATGCAATCTTACCGGATACCTCGGTAAGTTAGAAAGAAACTTCTAAACCAATTTAACCTAAAAAAGGGAGAAAAATGTTTTCGAGAGACAAAGATAAATCAAAGGAATGAATTGAGCCGGATAATGTATTATGTGGAATCTTAAAAATAAAATACGGTTGTATTAAATCGAAAACCTACGGTTCGTTACTTATCACTTATGATTATTAAAGAGCACATATAGTAGCACCCATACTGTTATGATATCTTTTACGAGTTCGGTAACAAATAAGACATTCTCCAGTAGTAATCGTCATTAAAAAAATACATATTGGTTTAGTCTGTGAAACACTGTTTTGAATTGTTATTACAAATTCCCTTTAAATTTAATCATTGACAAAGAAAAATGGTTATACGTACGTACACTTATATCTCATACAAAATAATTTAATAAAGAGAAATCCAACGTGTTGCAAAAACCATATTGGTATTTATATATTTGATGAAAGTTTAGTAATTGGTAAACTAGATATACAATAGCGATTTGACGTATTTTTAATCTAATTTTTTTTTTTCTTTTTCAATTTTGGGTAGTAGATATTTTAAGGAATTTTATTTAATTATTCAAAATTTAATTATTTGTCTAATTATTTAAATAAAAAATCTAACAGATAATCTTTTAAAATTTATTTGTCTATAAAAATGATATTTAAAATAATATAGATTTAATTTTTGACATGGCAGTATCAAATTATGTAGTGGTCAAAAACAAATGTGAAGGTTCATAGTGGTAAGATATGGTAGTAATTTAAGTGATTAAATTTAAAAATAATTGTATAAATTTATACCAATTTGAATATTATATATATAACAAAAATAATCATATATAAAATATTTTTCTTTCATTTTAAAATGTACACATCATCAAAGAAAAATAAAATACATTCAAAATAAAATTATTAATAAGAAATCATATTAAAAATATTGATTTAGTGTTTACTTTTTCTTGAAATGTTATAATTATCATAATATTGTTATAATTGTCTTAATGTCTAAGATTGGAATGAATTTTTTAAAAAATTAAGTAAAAGAAATTAATAAAACATATATAGAGTATAAGTAAAACATATGCAATGTATAAAATAAAAATAAAAATTGTAGATTTTTAATTTGAATCAATAATTAATATATGTTAATAAGTATTTTAATTAGTCTTTAATGTTAAAAGTTTTTGATATGTTGAGATGAATATTTTAACTATATACATGATATTTTAGTGTGTGTCGATATTAAATTATTTTGTTGATAAAAAAATTGAATTAATTTTTCATGAAGGGTTTCGCCACATTTCATTAGTGAATGGCGTCTACGGCTAAGGTAACAAATAATTTATCGAAAAGAAAGAATTATTTGTTCTTTTTTTTGGATAAGTTTTTTGTTCTTCTTACTTGAAAAGTTTTTGTTTTAGTTGTTTAAACAGAAAGGAGTAGTGTGAACAAATTGCATGGGAAGAGGAACAACTTTTTGACATTTTTCTTGTCTAATTGTTTTTGTCTTTTTTTTTTGTTAAAAGGTTTTGCATTGTTTTTGTCTTTTTGGTCCATCAATATTCATATTATACACGTCTACTTTGATCTCTTTGCTCTTTGTGTATAATATGAATAGAATCTGGTCAAATGTTGCTAAACATTTCTACCAAGAAAAAGAAATGTAAGAAAAAGGAATCTGGTTGTTATGGATAATGATTATCCAAACATATTTTACTGTTTATTTGTACACTAAGGGGATTACTTCTCGTTAAACATATTAATATTGTAATAGTGAGTAGCCGACTCATCTAACCGACTTACAACTCAATAAATAGGAGCATTTGTAACATTGTTAAAGGCATTAGAAAAAGAAGAAGTGAATAAGATGCATCATTTTATCTTTCTGATAAACGAAATTCTCCATACACTTTTTTTATATATATATTATCAGCATGATTGTTTCGATATCCGTCGTCTTGATATATAATCGTTGAATCAGTACGATTATTTCGATATCTGAACGTTTTGGTGTACAATTATTGAGTCAGTCTTATATCCACGATGTCGTTATTCAGCATATATATTTAAGGATTTACAACGTTGTTATTCAACATTACTAGAAAACTTTTAACTCAAAACCGAAACAAAGAAATAAAAATATGTATGTCTAATAATCTATAAAAAAACTTGACCAGTGTTATAAAATATATTATATATTTTATAATAATGGTCAATTACTTTTTTACATAATTAGATATATGTTTTTTTTTTCAGTTTTTGCTTTTTGTTTTGGTTCTCAACTGAAGATTTGTAAAAAAAACAAAAACTAAGATGGCAAGATCATTTAGATTTAACCACGTCTCTGTATGCTAGATTTGTAAAATTTATTTCATTGATGAAAGGAATCGTGTATATATGTTAAAGATAATAATTGATCTCTACATAATGTGTATCTAGATTAAAAAAAAAAAAAAACATTCCATGCCCTAGAGATCTTTTGAGGTAATGAACGAAACGAAGTACTGCTTCTGAATGTCACTTTTAAAGTGTCTTAAAAACTGCGTGAAAGAATAAACATAACTCAATTGAGGCCGAGTGATAACCAAGTAACCAATATCCCAACTACACGACGATTGTTTCGGATTAGAGTGAATAAATCATTTTGACAACACCAAACCATGGTTTTCTCAATGGGAGATTGGTAATGTCGAGTGTATACTTCGATGTTCAACCATGGTCCCTTCTTGTGACCCAGAGTTTATTTTGGTTCTCAAACTTATTCACGTGGTGAGCTCTGAAGCACACCGTAAACCTTGTTTACTAGGCCCGCCACCATTCTTAAAGCAAGAAAGCCAAACTCAATTATCTCGAAGATATGGCAGGTTCGATGTTTTTAAAACAATAAATGTTGGGGGTAAAAAACCATGCTACTCCAAAAAAACAAAAAAAAAAAACTCTTCCAACATTCAGTACAATCATTTTTGGACCTCGGCCTCCTTAAATGGGGTCATAAAGTCCGATAATCTGGCTAGAGGAGGTATACTAGTCAGCCGGATCTTTAGCCCGAGAAACCTCGACTCCAAAGAGAGCATTACCGGGTCAAGTTAAAATAATGGTTGGATCATTTTAATAAGTGAGTATGATTGAGGGAAAGAAAAAAAAGACAAAAACTTAAAGGGTGATATTATGACCCTAGAGAAAGGAGCAAACTAGGAAAAAAAAAAGCAACAACCTTTTATCAAAAAAATAAAATAAAATAAATAGCAACCAGTAAAACAAATTTTATTGAACCATGTACAAAACTGTCGGTTCGTCTCTTAAACCAAACACATAATTGAATTTGTCATTTCGAAATTTAGAAAGCACATGACTAAGAGTAGGCCTTGTAAGACACCGGACGAAGAAGTGTGTTTGAGCATTATCCTTCCTGAATCCTCACAGAACTCGGTCTCTTCTCCTCCCTCCATTGTACCTGCAGAATTCAAAATCCGTCTTTAGGATACAAGTGCAGCGGATGAATTAAAAAAAATTCATATTAACTAGTGGGTGAATCGCGTTTCGCGCCGTATATGGTATTATTGTGTGAAAAAATGGCAACTTTTACTTAAACTTTGTATCTTGCATAAGTATTCTTAATTTATAGTTAATAAAATAAGATTTTAAAATTAAATACATATATTTGAATATTTTATATGTCTTGATATTAACCTAAAATAAAATATTTTATAATATAATACATATATGTATATTTTAGCGTAAAAAACTATATAGTCGGACATCTAATGTTCATAGCTAAGCATAATTCAATCGAACTAAACAAAACCTGATTTAAAAAAATTTACTCATTCAACTATCACCATCATTTTCATGATAAAGAAGAGCTCTTAAGAGATTCAAGTCTAATATTAGAGAAAAACTCATACCTACACTTCTGTTCTCTATAATCTTAGTTAGATATCTATATTTATCAAACAACAATCCTCTTATGGAAGTGTTCAACCTTCTTTCAATAGATCTTGAGTATTCTTTTTTCTCTTTATATACTCCCAACATGAGATGTTGAATTATATAAACCATTTTTGACCTGGTTAATCTAACTTGCATATTGTTTTTCATGTTTCTTATTTCTCTATCTATGTTATGATATCTTTTATACTTCTTTCTCGTGCTTCCACAGATTTCTCTTACGTATTGTCATTTAAGGCTATCTTAGTATGCTTCTCGCATCATACATTCTTGCATACCACATGAAAGGTTCGGGGTCCTTATCTAAGTTTTTCAAAAATTCCTAGAAGAATCATTCCTTCATCAAATGAATAATCATCCAGCTTGACCGGATGTAGATATTTTTTTCATCAAAATGGGTACTTTTTTACCTCTGAAAGTTGAACCGCCAACTGTGAATTTGCTAAAATCTTATAAATTTGACATCCTTGGTTGAACATATCCAACTTAAATCAACCCTCTTACGGATTCCAAAAATTTTTCTAAATAACGACCAATCAATATTATTATTTAGCTTTTTAGTTTAACTTCTATACTCCCAAATTTTTTCAATTTGACATCTTTAGTTTTTTAGTTATATACTCCCAAAAAAATTTATGAATAACGACCAATCAATTTTTTCTGAATAATGACCAACCGATTAGTTTTTCAGTTTAAAATTTAAATATTATTATTTAGATATATATTAAGTTGCAGTCATAAAATATATGATTTTAAATGTGTGTTAAAGTTTGTTTTAATTTAAAATAATTAAAATTAAATGTATGTTCATAATAATAAAAATTTAATACATTAAATCACAAATTTTATTTATTAATTAACCTAATGAATTTAAGAAATTAAATATAAAATGAAAATTGATTTGATGAGGTGTTACCATTTAAAAAATTGAATTAATGATGTGACACTACAAGAAGAGATAACCAATAACTTTATATTTATATATTTATATATATATAGATTCTTCACAATTTTTAAAAATTCACCCATATTCTTTACAATTTTTTAGTTTTCCCCCATAAAACTTTGCTCTGCATCTCCCCCTTGTACAAGTATTTAGAACAATTGTCCTACAAATTCAACGTTAAGCGAAATTTGACTGTTGACCAATAGAAAAAGGTGAATTTTGACTAAGAGGACTACAGAAAAATGAAGCATCGCCCTCAAAGTTATAAACTCTAAAAGACTATCTCTTTCGGAGATTTTTGCTGCGAAATCTACCTGTATGATCCTCCAAAACCCTAAACTTCGGGTCACTTAACCTTCTTCCCTCCATTTTGATTTTAGTACGTTCAACATTATTTCTGGCTTCGATAGTAAGGTACTTTTTAGAAAACTCTGTAATCCTCAAGAAAATTGTTCTGCATTTGGGAGCTACATTCCATTATCCTAAGCGAAATCTTTGCTTTTCCGAGGCGGTCTAGCACTTGTCAAATCCTAGTTTGTCCATGATCAGACTTTTAGGTTTGGATTTTGTTGAATGTCTGTTAATGTCTGATGATTGTGTTTGTTAACATGACTTGAGTTTGTAGAGATAAAAAGCATATTCTTCGGATTTTCTAGTTTTGCAGCTCATAATCTTCTACTCAACATCGCCATTAGCATCAGACTCTATCATCAATCTACAAGCTTCTTTCGCAACCGCTTTTCAGAGATAACCGAAAGAGCAGGAATATATGATCCCTCATGTATCATGTATGTATCGATTATAACACCGAACCTCGTGGAATACACCAGAGTTTATTTGCTCAACTCACTCATTTTACCATCGAGTTAACAGCACCTGGACAATCGCTGTAGAAGAAATTATTCCCTAATATCGGCGAAGTGATCTAAAGAGAAACATAGGTCACCACTATCCGCCGTTATTCAGCTGTACTTCACACGGTAACTCAAGCCTGTTTTGGTAACTACTAAAAGATCCAAGAAGGTGAGTTAGATCAAGAGGCTTTGGTCAACAAAGTGAATGACGAAAGAGGGCTTCATGTGGCATAAAATGATTTGAATCAAAAGAGCACCGAACAAAACCGCCATTATCGTCCTTCTGGAGAAGAGAAGAGTAGTCTAAAGCTAGATTTCGCGAGAGAGAATCTATGGTGCTTTGAAACTCCGTCAATAGAGATTGTAGAGTGGAGAGTGTACGGAAGAGCTCGCGAATCAGCGGCGGAGACGGAGCTATGGAGTAAGTGTTACGGTTTTGCAGAGGAGAACGAGGAGGTCGAAAGAATAAATTAAGATTAGGGTTTAGGTAAGGAGGAGGAAGGTAGTGGAAGAAAATCGGATTAGGATAGTGCGGAAATGACGGTGGTCGATCCATTCCGGCGACGGCGAACTTTGAGAGAACCCTGTTTGTGAATTTGCGTGTTTCGATACGAGTCGTTTCATCTTTCAACATTTCATGGTAAGCCCATTAATCTCTTTAAACGGTCCATATTCTATTTTCTTGAAAATTAGATTAAGTACGTTTTGGTATTTCAAAATAGTACAATACAAACGATATATATTTTCAAAAACATACGTTCTGGTATTTCAAGATATCTCTTTAAACATACGTTCGTCTGATTTTATTTAAGCTTAAGTATATATTTTTCTATACTTATTACAAACTCTATCATTTTCATTTTATTTCTTCACACACAACCATACTTTATCGTTTATTCTTATATATAATAAACTAAGGTGTGACGACTATATCCTCGTCAGGAAAATGTTCCTGAAGATTTCTCACTGTGAACACGTCCAACGCAAAAGCTCTAGCCAACATGTCCTGAACAATTGAAGGGCTCGATCCAAAAACTGAATTCGCAACATTAAGCAAATCAGGGTTTTCGCTTCCACTCACAGAAACGTAACTGCGTCTATGTTCGCAATATTCACATGGAAATGTATCAAACCCTTTGGAAACACAAACACATCACCAGGATAAAGAATCTTCGCAAACAACGTGTTGTTGTTTTGGTCCGATGACACAAACCCTGCATAAATTGTTCATTTGAGGACTACGAGAAGCTCGCTGCCACGTGGGTGTGTGTGCGGTGGGACTTGACCTCCCGGAGCAAAGTCAGTCCGTGCGAGAGAAACCCCGAGAGTGTAAAGACCAGGAAATGTATCGACGGTAGCAGCAGAGATCCTGGATCCGAGGCGGTTGATTGTGTTTCTCGGAATGTTATAGCCGGTAGCATAGAAATCTTCAGACACCACTGATTTCGGATCTTTACAGAATTTTCCGTTAATGCTAAAAACATCAACGTATAAGGTTAGTCACACTTTCGGGGGTTTTTGGGACTAGGTTCATAAGTATCGAAATACAATAATAGATAGTAACACTTTCTATACTACCGATTCTTCACCGTTTCACACATAACACGTTGTACGGTTGTACCATGATGGTAGAATGTTACTAATCAAACTCCTTTGTAATAGAACCACTGCATTAATGTTTAAACTAACATCAACGTATAAAGGTTAGTCATATGTCACATGACAATGCTCATTTACTAGCATCTAGGCTAAAAGGCTTGTGAAAACTAATATGAGAACATGTGTACAGATTTTTAATAGATATACATATTTGATTATTGCAAAATTTTCAGAAATATCAAGTTTTGGCTAAAATCCGGGTAAAATATGATATGAATTAAGGACTCAGCGTGTATGTATATGTAATTAGTAGAGATTTTATACCTCCATTAGTGTTGTTGACGGCAACACAATAGTCTTGAAGAGGAAATTGACCGTAACAAGACACAAATGAAGATGCTAAAGCCAGTAAGATGATCTTGGCTACAAGAAAGTGTATTAAACCTTCCATTTATTTTGTTTTGTACTTTCTAAACAATAAAAACAAATGTTAGTGATTTAGCTTCGATGAAAACCATTTGCTATATATATATAGCACAAGGAAAAGTCATTGAATATTTAGTTTAGACGATGTAAATGTTTAAGCTGTCATAATAAATATTGAAGTAATTTTTGATAATGATTGCATGATGCTCAAAGCATACGTACATGTATATAAAAGCAAGTAGTAACAAAATTCTTTTCTTTTTGGAATTTTTTAACATCACACAATTATTATCATAAGCATCAAATCACACTCAAACTCTACTAATTTACCCACTAATTACTTTGGTCTCTATCACCTCATTTAATTAGGTAATCTTATAGTTCAAACAGATCAATTCTGACAAATATTTTTATATGCCTCAAGAAGAGAAATATCCCACATCATAATTATAATGATAATTTGAGTGATAGAAAAAATATGTGTGAATCCATTTTTATTATAACTGATTTTAAGTTAGAAGCACATGGCTTTATCGTACATTTTTAACATTAACACGAGTTAACGCAAAATGAACTTTAACAGGAAAACGAGATGTTTCATCTTTCACATTTCCCAATTTTGATTCAAAATCTCATTTAAATATTTTTACTAATCATTTTTATATAAAAAATCTTTCGGTTGAGTGGAGAACATCTTTCTCTTTTGGAGTGGAGAATTTCATAGAGAACACTTAGCTAAAACCACCGATGAGACCACCTATCTACTGCGGCGACATAGGAACCACGTATCTCACAACGAATCCGGTCTATCACTCTCACATGAAACATTTATCCCTTGACTACCATTTTGTACTAAATCTAGTTCAATCCGGACAGGTGCCTTTTTCACATGTAACATCCAAAGAACAACTTCCTGACGCTGTTACGAAACCTCTTCCTAGAATGCGTTTTCAAAAACTTTTGATCAAGATCGGCCTCGCCTCAGCCAGTCCATCTTGAGGGGACATATCAAATAAATGAACCATATATTCATAATTACTTTAAAGATCCTCTCCATTTACTCACTGCATGTACTTAGTTCCCTCTTCTCTTCCAATCTCGTGTATAAATGTTCTGTACTATTGATGTAATCAACTCACTGCATTCAATATCAATTAAGAAGCTCATATAAACTACGACGTTTCTATTGAGATACTCTGTTCAAACCCTGGTATATTCGTTGTGGAGAAAAAGAAATAGCATAAGACATAGGAGCAGTGGCGGATCCAGAACGTAATTTTAACCAAAACAAAAATATTAAAGTATAAAAAAAATCTCATCGACAGTAAAATGAGACAAAAAAAAAATATCTCTAAAATAGAGAACGGGAGAGAAGAAGTTGAAAAGACAAGTTACGTTCTTTTGTAAACAAAAATAAGAAAAATTTGTCTCTAAATCATTTATAGTGTTTTACTAAGTTTTTTTAACGTGGTTTTATTAAACTAGTTGGATATGAGCTGTAGACAAAAAAAACAAATTAAATAGACTTTGGTTTTTAATTTTTAATGTTTTAAAGAGGCATTTTGCTAAAAATAAATAAATAAGAGGGGCATAAATTAATTTATTTAGAGGGGTAGAATTAAAAACCTAAAAAAAAATACACCAAATTCCAAAATTTTAGGAGTGGCAGCTGCCCCTCTTAAAATCAACAAAATTTTATGTTTGAGAAATCCGTTCATCTTTGATTAGTAATTTAATACTTTATAGAAAAAAAAATCAAGTTGAGTCGCCTCTTAATAACATCCTATCAATCTTAATGGACTTAGACCTTTTGTGTATGATTTCCTGAATCAAATTAGCTATAGCTTATAAGATGACTAGCTCCCTCGTAAATGTTTTTGATCAAATTTGAATCTGAAGCTCCATTAGTTATATGGGAATTTAAAACGTGTGAAAAAGTAACTATGGTTTTCTTGATAATCAAAGTATTACAAGCATGTACTTACAAACAATCAAAACATTAACCATGTTATTTAGTAATCTGTTATTTAGTAATCTAGTAATCTGAGGTGCCCCTCTCTCTATTCATTCATCAGAATATATACATGTATACAAGATTGCTCTACAAATCAATTGGGATGTATATGGTAAGTGAATATTACATAATATCTTATCTATCATTCCCTGCAGTCGTAACATCGCGCGGCAAGATGCTAAAGCTGGATCTGAAGTCGGTGAATAACGGTGTGGGGAGAACATTGGTGAATATATCCGCGAATTGAAGTGAATAGGGCATATGTAGGACTCGTACTTTGCCTAGAACTATTCGGACAAAGTGAAGGTCTATCTAGATATGCTTTGTTCGTTGATGTTGGACCGGGTTTGTGGATAGATAAACTGTGCTGACGTTTTGGTAATACACCAATGATCATATTATTACATTCTTGTCACACACAAAAAAAATTAAACTACATAATATTTTTATATATAAAATGATCATTACATTCTTGCACTAGTAGCACGTAGCTAATTCTTTTGATTGCGCTTTTACACGGTTTATTACATAAATTTATAGCCAGTTTCATGGAATTTACTCAATTATTTATTCCTTATTAATCTTGAAACTTTTTAATTAGCGAAGACCATCAAAACCAAAGAACACCTGGAGAATTTTAACCAAGTTCACGTCCAAGTGTAAAGCTCTAGCCAAAATCTCTGCGACTATCGAAGGTTTCGATCCAAAAATCGCCTTTGCGATCGTAACCAAACCAGGATTCTGGCTTTCAAGCCCAGCAAACGCCACCGCGTTAGTCCTCCCAACGTTGACTTGAAAATGTATCAAACCCATGGGAAACACATATACATCTCCTGGATTAAGAATCTTGAAGAAAAGTCTATTGTTGTCTTGGTCCGAAGAGACAAACGCGACAAGAAGCCTTCCTTCAAATACCATGATTATCTCGCTTGCTCGTGGATGTAAGTGTGGTGGGTTTTGACCACCCGGAGCAAAGTCAAATCGTGCGAGGGAGAGTCCGAGTGTGTTAAGGCCAGGTAGTGTGTTGACATCAACAGCTTTGGCGCTAAAACCGAGGCGGTTGATGGTGTTTCCGCGGATGTTTAAGCCGGATAAAGAGAAATCATTCGCTGTTACCGTGCTCGGGTCTTTACATAATCTTCCATTCAAGAATACTACAAAAAGGTAAAGAAGCCAATAAAAACGTATTTTATAATCTATTAGGTAAAGCTTGTGAGAAAATTCGCTTCTCTTTTTTGTTTGTCTTTGTTTTCATTGGTTATGTAACAGTGTGTATTTCGAAATCTTTAGGTAAAAATAATAAATAAATTTTAGATGTTGAAAGGAAAAAAAAATGGTAATATTTAATTTTTCTTCTAAGAAAGTTTTAGTAGAATAACTTAAATAATTCCGGAATAGTGGATAATTCGGCTTATAAATTGATTTTAGAGATTTTAGACCGAACACTAAAATTTTATTCGAGATTACGTACCATTAGTGTTATTGACGGCAACACAATAGTCTTGAAGAGGAGATAGACAGTTACAAAATACAAATGAAGATGCTAAAGATAATAAGATGATTCGGACTACAGAGACTTTCATTGATTTATTTTTTGAAAACATTTTCCTCATAAAAATATATGACTGGTGAGTATTAGATGAGAAGCTTCCCGCATATATATAATGTCTACTACAAGAAAAGTCACTGAATGTATTTTTGTGTCAGTTTTTTGTTTGTTACAACATACAAGTCAATTACATCTATCAACTATAATGCTGATCTAAAAATTTCAGCTATAAAATTAAATATTGAAGTAAATTCGATTTTGATCGGTTTGATGAAGTACACTATCATACAACCAATCATTAGCCACAGTTTCGTTTTAATATTAGAAGTTTCAAAAGCATCATATTCACATATACCATACAAGCTCTATTGATAAAGGAAAAAATAAACCCGCTAATTACTTTATTTTGTATATCATCTTTTAATTCTTTGATATTATAGTTCAACTAGATCATTCTCTCAATATAAATATTTGTATGATTAATGACAAAAAAAACGGTGAAATTATTGAATGCATCTATACCACTTAGCTTAATCTAGGTTGGAACTCCCAAAGACGTTGAACATTGTCCAATTTTGTGAGACAAGGACGTAGAAGAAGACATAAACAAAAATATGAAAGTCACAGTTCTCTGTAATTGTAATCAAGTTTAGTGGGAAAACATTGGGACTTGGGAAAGAAAAGTCATAACAAAGTCAAATCAAAACAGGTTTAATTAACTCTAACTAAGAAAAAATCTTTGTAGATAGCATAATTTGTTTCGTTCGAAGAGTTAAAGAGATTGTAAGAAATCAAAACTTTAATGTGGTAAAATGAGTCAATAAATAAGCCTATTAAGACAAAATTCAAGTTTTTAAAAAATTTCATCAAATTCGTAAATGATTTTTGCCCATGACTTCCAAAAATTTAGTATGGTTTTTGATACTATTCCAAACAAAATGGATGGGATATGTCAAATTACCTGTATATTGAGAATACACAAATAGAAAATTCATATATGTGTTAAGCAAGAAAAATTTAAGGGATATATCATTAAAATTAACCAAACAAAATATTTTAACTCATCTATTTCTTTTAATTGAGTCATTACATAAGTTTACAAAGAAAAACATAAAGAATTTTATCCCATTTTTTTTTTAATCAGCTAATTATTTGACCATTTTATATTATATAACCATAAAAAAAATATTAGAATAGTTGTATTAGTAACAAAAATCTTTTTTTAACATTTATAAAATATATCATGTCAAATAATTATTGAATTTATTTTACATAATAAAACTGTAATTGATACATATATGTATTTATATTGTATAATTATGTTTGTTGATTTGCAAATTAAAAAAAAAAAACTAAAACTACTTAATAATATGTTATATGTTAATATCATTGTTTACCGTATATAACTACATCGTAGTTTTTTAGAGAACTCTTTCGAGTTCCTTTTTCTTCTGTTCTTTTGTTAAAAGACAATGGTTTCTGATTTCTTAATGTCTTTTCTTAAATGCCGATGTTAAATTTTAAAGCTTTAGTGTGATTAGGAACTCTGATATTTTAGTATATAATCTCCGCCTCCAATGAATGTTCTCCTCACAAAAATAAACAGTTTAGCTTGTATGATAAATAAGCCAATTCAACATTTAATGTGGTAAAAGAAACCCTAAATAAACTTACTAACACAAATACCAAGTTTGTAAGAAAATTTTAAAACTCATAGGAAGGAGACACCCACCTCTCGAAAAACTAGTGCAGCTTGACGTCATTCTCAGGAAAATGTACTAAATGATAAATAAACTAATTAAACACTTTAACATAATAACATAGTCTCTAAATGGGTCATTGGATGAGTGCGTGCTTCTTGGATAACAGAGTCCATAAATGGGTCTCTAAATGATTTTCTCTAAATAGGTCATTGGAGTGTGTGCTTCTTGAATTAAAAGTCATTGATGCTTTTCACTGACAGCTACCCATTCATCATCTCTCGACAACTTAGTAGTAGTGCTCATTGGAGTGCATGCTTCTTTGCTATTGTCAAAACCTAAATGCTTATCAAGTTTTTAGCATAAGTACTTTTGAAAGATAAAGATATATTCGTATGTCGGAGTGATTTGTAATCCCAAGAGGTATTATAGCTATAGCTCTCCCACCATACTCATCTCGAATTCTTTAGTCATCATTTCAACAACAACTTATCCACGAAACGTCTTTTACAAACAACCATTGGAGTCTTAAAATCACCTTCTTTTTTTTTTTTTATGTGGTCGTATTCAAGCACAATTTGGGATGCCCTTGCTCAAGGACTTATGGTAAGCAGATTTTAAGCGGCTTGGGATGAGATCATGGCACTTCTTTCTGATTCTGTTTCACTCCCACACCTAGGCTAATTTTAAATACACGTTTCAAGCTACTATTCATCGAATTTGGAAAGAGCGGTATTGTCGGCGTCATGGTGAAACTCTAATCTCTCCACAAAATCTCGTTAAGCAGCTGGATAAGACCATTCATAGTTCGAAACTTTTCGTGTAAACATAAAAGAGTTAACGAATTTGGTTTCAAAGTAGGTAGAAATTACATTCTTTTTCTTCCATTCGAGAACAATAAAAACAAGAAGCACTTGTAAAAATGATTTTTTGAGGGTTGAATTAAATTTACATTCGATTCAAAACAAAAAGAAAAATTTATCAAAGACGCGCCTGAATTTACCAATCTGCGTATCAACATGGATCCACTTCATAGAAATAGTCATCCCTGTTTGAGGGATGCAACTCTTCCTGCACTTCATGATCATAATGACATGAAGAATTCACAAGTCCATTTACATTTCACTATCAAAAACAATTACAGAGTTGATAAATTTGATGTGATTCTCATAATGTACTTTAACAGAAATCCAGTAGATATTTATCACAACAGAGCATCCAAGAACCGTACAAGCACCTATACAAACCATTTTTTGGTATAAAGCTACAAAAAGATAAATATGCAACTCATTGTTTCCCATGTAATGAATAAATATATAAGTTGTTTCGAGACAGATAAGATGAAACCATCTAAGTACACTGTGTGGAGGGAAGGTTTAATGATTCTTCATAACTCTATTTCAGACAGACTATTGCAGACCATTTTCCTGAACTGCGAATAGAGAAACGTAGTTAGTTTACTTGTGGTTTTAACCAACGTTATTCAAAGTAAATTTTCTAAAATCTAACACAAACAGTGTTAGAATTGATTGAAGTTCAACAAAAAAAAAAAAATAATTAATCACAGTTTCAGACCTACTAATCCACAAAAGATCAAAGAAATGACAGACATGGTAATTAGAGCGAGTAACTGGAGTAAGAAAGTAATGACTTCGACCAAAGAATTCATCCATAGTTGTCAATTAAACCCATCAATCATCGAAAGAGATAAAGAATGATAGAAAGAAAGCATCTTGAAGAAAAAAAAATAGAACTTTCCCTAAAATTTTAATTCAATTGTCCAAAAAGAAAAGGGTCATCGATTTTATATAGAAATCAAAAGCTTTATTTAAAGAATAACAACTTCAAAAGAAAACAGATAACTGTAAGATCACATAGTAGAGTAAAAATTCCTTAGACCAAAAGGGGTAAAAGAAAATTAGGAACTTGTCTGCACCAATGTAAACAAGAATACCTATGCAAAGAAAACCTACAAAGTCAAATGTACCCAACGTTCTTGTGTTGGATCTTATCTGTCTCTGAATCCTATATCAGTCCAATCCTATTTGTCCATCCCCTTGTAGATATGAAACCAGAAATTAAGAGCCAAAAGAATATTACCAGAACGTTTTGCAACTTCAGAAGCGACTTCTGTGAAACCATTAGGTGAAGATTTTTGTTTGAAAGCAGATTGAGAGAACATCTCTAGAGTTAGTTTATCAGATGGGAGACATACTTCTTAAATAAGATCAATCCCATGAGCTAGTTCTTTCCGGGCTTGGAGGTAGGGCAAATCACTAGTTTCTTCAGCGGTCCTTAACGTAACCTGCAAAAACAGTGATCTGTAAATATAAAATTTGTTTCTCGATTGATCCTTAACGTAATGCTTACCCGCTTTCGCTTCCTGCTTCTCCTTATCTCCACACCCAAGTCTTCCGTCTCATTAGTTGCAAGAATTTTTTTTAAACTACCATGATGGTTCTCCGGCGATGAACAGTCGTTGAGGAAACGTATACCACAACCTTTTATTTTGCACAGAGAGGCGCTAGTGAAATGGAACTCTATAACCACCTTCGCGTAGTTCAATTCAGCATTTAGAGGGAAACGAGAATCGAATATAACCAAATGACTATCCATATGAGGTGTAAAGAAGGCATCTCGACAATCATCTGAATCAAAGTGGTTGCGTTCGCCACTCAAACAGCAACGTACCTTGACATCGATTACGTATAACTGGGAAGACATAGATTCGGCATCAAGTACCACGCAAGCTCTAAATCCCAAGCATTGTTGAGAGAGAGAGCCTAGAGGGATGGACAAAGAGCTTCCACTAGCTTGGTAAGTGAAATACAGAGGCACTTCTCTACCTGGATATATGAGATACTTCAAAACTGATTCTTGTTGAACTAGAGCTTCTTCACCAAAGTTGAAACAGTTATTTGCAAAGTCAACTGTTTCAAGATATTTCAGTTTAGAAATGTTTGGGGACATACATTTCAGTGTTTTGCATTCCCTCATGCGTAGACGTTTAAGCTTGGAGAATTTCTCAACCCACCAAGGAACTTCTTCAATCGCTGTTCGATTTAGATAAAGCTCTGAAATGTTACTTGAGATATCAGGAAACCTCTTCAACCGTGAGCATCCAGCAAGATCCATGCGGTATAGAGATTTAAGATTGATTTTCCAGTTGGAAGAACCTCCAGATTCTCACATCCTTCCATGCCTAAATCCCACAGCTTATTCAGATTCTTAATAGAGCAAGGAAGTTCCTCTAAACTCGAGCATCCGTTGAGATAGAGTGTTTCAAGATTCGTGGCCAACGATAGATCTGGGATTTCTCTCAGGTTTTTTGATCCCCACAACTGCATCTCCCTAAGGCATGTAAGCGGCTGCACAAAAAAACAACCAAGGACCACATGAAACTATTTCCTTTCAAAAATACACCAGTCATCAGTTTTCAAATACACTTACCTGAACTCCTTGCCATAACGTGGCGAGCTTGCTGTGCTGCATTCTGAGTACAACGAGATGTCCAGCATGAAAGTTAGAAGGCATACGTCTCATTGGGTAGTTATCCCAGCTTAGTAATTTGAGTTTAGTAGGAAAATCATCAAAGCCTTGTTGTAGGTGGAATTTGACTTCTTTACTCTGCTTCCCCAATTTCTTGTAAACTCTTAAGAAACGAAGATTAGTCATCCTTTTGAAGGCTCTCTTATGTATATGCAATTCCTCAATCTCCGACATATCTAATGATATACCTAAAACCTTCTTGGTACCCTGAGAAAAGTTGTAAAAGATTAGACTATAACCAAATATCATATCTTAAGCTTATCGGTTGAGTTATGAAAGAAGCACTTACAGTATTATCATGAAGTACATCTAAAATATCCTTTCTATCCACCAGAAATTCCCGTTCTCCAGGCTCGTCAATGGACTGTGTAAAAACAATTTCTCTACCCATTTCTTGTAACATACTGTGCATCTCAACAGTATCAAACTTTATATGTATAAGGGACTTATCAACAAGGTTTTTAAGCCCAATATTAACACCCAAGTCACTATCTGCAAGCAGGAGCTTGATATAATCGATATCCCAACCATTGAAGAGACATGCGATGTGACGAAATATCGTTTTATCATCTTGGCTACTTAAACCATCGTAGCTGACTCTTAGTATTTTCTCAATTTTCCCATCTAAACCTTTACGAAGCCTAGGCAGCATATCAGTCCAATCCTCTTTGTCTCTCCCTCGTAGATATGAACCCAAAACATTAAGAGCCAAAGGAAGATTACCAGAACGTTTTACAACTTCAGAAGCGAGCACTGTGAAACCATCAGGTGGAGATTTTTGCTTGAAAGCAGATTGAGAAAACATCTCTAGAGCTAGTTTATCAGATGGGAGACACACTTCGTAAATAAGATCAATCCCATGGGCTCTTAAGAAATGCTTATCTTTTGTAATAACAATGATTCTACTCCCATAACCAAACCACTGAGTTTGACTCACCAAGGCATCTAACACCACTTGATCATCCAAATCATCAATAAATATAAGAACCTTCATTTGCTTTAACCTCTCTCGCACCGCACCTAAATTACATATCTTGATATCTTTTTTACCTAAAATTTCAGACAGGAAATTTCTTTGCAAATGCAGCTTGGCATTGTAGTTGTTAAGGTTCTCTACTATAAATCTCCATACTTTTAGATACAAAAGCTCTGTCAATGAAAACGCTACCTTGGAAGTGATGAGAGATTCTGCTAAACAGAGCTCTTGCAATGGTAGTCTTGCCAATTCCCGAGGTTCCCCAGATCCCAACCATCCTCACTTCCTTAGATTCCAATCGCAATAATAAACTCATCTTTGTGATATGGTCATCGATGCCAACGAAATCCTCAAAGTCATCTGATGAAGTTAAATTCAGTTTAGCCAAAACATCATACGCGATATCTTCAACCATGGTTGCTTCGTTATCCCTAACCAGAAGAAACATCAATTCACACAAACCGAAATGTCAACAAAATCATTCAACATGTATGAAGTTGTACCAGTTCTCGGAGTGGAATCCGAGAGTATTAGCTGTGTCGGTTAATGCTTTTCGCCATAGTTGTATCTCATCATCTGTTTTGGTCTGGCAAGTGTTTCCGAAGACCTTTCCAAATTCGCCTGTTTGTTTTCTAACGTGAGAAGGATCCAGTCCGTAGAAAATGGGTATCACCGTTTGACCAAACTCTTCCTTGCATTTCATTATCTCCAACAACTCGTTGAGGCACCAGCTAGAACAAGCGTAGTTTTGGAGAGGACGACGATTGCAATCCTTGAATCCCTAATCGCCTGTTTAAGCTCGGGATCGAGCGATTGGCTTCTCTGGATCTCGTAGTCTTTGAAAGTACTAATCAATTTCCGATCAAGCTCCTTTAGAAAGTGGCTGATGAAAGTTACACGGACGTCTTTGCCACTGAAGCTCGGGAAGACGTCGTACAGCCAATTGCGAGAGGAGGAGAAGGAAGAAGGAGCCATAAAGAGAATGACTGAGGAATTAGGAGTGAAGGGGGTGATGAAACCCTATGATTTCGAGATATTTCAGTTCCTTCATCAATCATCATCATATTCAAAATCGTCTGCTACAATAGAAATCTTCTACTGACTTTGTCTCGAATCGAGTCATTTTAATCTGGGAGATTTGGAAATATAAGTTATTTTTTCCCCATTTCGTGGAACTAAGCTTTTTTTAATCAACTTTGGATAACTAATTTTTATAATAATGCTAATTTTAATATACCCTTATTATTAAAGATTTTGTAGATTCTCAAACAGATTTTGGTTTTTATTTTCAAAAAAACCATTTTATTACCCAATCAAAATTTTTTGGATAAATAAGCTTTATATGTTTGTCTCAAAAATTTTGTCGTAACTTTTTATTCTTTAATTTGAGGAAATTTGAAAAAATATTATAAAATTTTTTTCTAATTTGAGAAATATCCAACTAATAAAAACTTTTGAAAACTATTTTTTTTATATAATTGAAATTATCAAAAAAACCTTAATAAATTAACATAAGAATTTAGATTTAGAAAAAAAACATTAATTAAAATCCACTATTTCGAAAAAAAGATATTTATTTAAAAATAATTATTAATGTTAATTAAAAAAAGTTATCCATGAAAAATAAATTTAAAAAAAAAACTGTATTTCTATGTTGATTAGATTTTTTTAAAAAAATCTAACAAACCAGAAAAATTTAGTGATATATTAAGTATCAGTTCAGTTATAGAATTTTCTTTATCTAAATTCTCACTTACAAATATTTTAAGAAATTCTACATATGTAAATCACAATTTCTTTAAAAAGGAGCAATTAGTAAAATGAAGTACTCGTTTATAATTTATTTTTCAATCCGATAAGAGGATATGTCTTATAAATCATTGTTGAATTTAGCTTTTTTTTATTGTTCTGAAAATCAAGGTCGGTATGCTTTCTATTACTTAATGAACTCAATGATGTAGTTGCTGCAAAAATTAGATTAAACCATTGTGCATCGAAAAAGCAGAGGATCAATAGCAAATAACAATACAATAACAGTAATTGCAAGATCACTTTTAGAATAACTTTTTAAGAAGTAGTTTTCTAATTTTTTAAAAAATTGAACATTTTTCAAATTTTATAAATTTTTATAATATTAAACCAAATCTCCCTTTTAATTTATATTTATTTTTTCATATTAATTATTATTTTTACCAATTTTTTTACATCTGAATGATTTTCATAAATTGAAGAAAACAGATTACAACAACAGCCAACAACAAAAGGTTAAAACCTAAGAAAATCACCTAACTAAAAGCATGGGTTAGCCTTTACCAAAAGAATCTCTGAAATAGAGATAAAACTAATCAACTATTAAACTTTCCACCTTACAAAAATAAGACTAAACCTCTCCAAAAAACTATGGGACTTAAACCGCCACCCCAGCCTCTTCCGCAAACACAAAAGCTAGCCACATCAGAGCACCAATAAACACATAAGAATGTCGAAATTCTCGAGATAATGCGCTATTTGTTATAAGATGGGTTCCTCTATTAGATCCTTTATCCGCCACGTTTAATGAGGTCATTTATAAATACCAATCACTATTTAAATAAATACCTTTTATTTTTATTTTTTTATATTTACACCCATTTTTTTATAAAAATATAATATAATAAATGTATATGAACTTCTATTTTAATAGAAAATCTATTTTTGAAATAAAAATATTTATATCTATATTTTTTTTTGTTTTTAAACACAAAAAGCATATAATCATTAGAATATGCATAACCGTTATAAAATAAAAATTCAGAACAAATTGGCCACATAGTTTTAAATATAGAAAGATTTGAATTATTTCGTTAGAAAAAATATTCTAAACTTTGTAGAATATATATTCTAAACTTCGTAGAATAGTAGAATATAGAGATAATGTAAACTACATTTTCTAAATTAAGTAGAACGTATAAAAAATAGATTACGAATTCTAAAATTTGTAGAATGTATAGAAAAGTAGAAGACGTATTCTAAATTTTGTAGAACATTAAATAAAAGATTTTTTCATTATTATTTTTTCCAGAAATGTGATATAAAACAAAAATTTAGATATCTAAAAGATTTTTGTTTCCTTTTTCATATTTTTATTGTTATTGAAAAAAAAATTTAAAAATATATTAGATATCTAAAAAATTTAGTTAAGGTTAATTTATTCATAATATATGTAAAATGATAAAAGGTATATTCATAAAGATGGAGAAAAAACATCTTATTTCCCCAATTTTTCTTTTATTTTTATGTTTTTGGTCAAAGACTTTAGATGGTGGCTTAAACGACAACAAGATGTGTCGTTCCATTTATGACCATTAACAGATAAGGCAATAGTATCCAATGACATTCAGCAAATGACGACGTATTAATGTTATTTCGATAAGATGGCGTTACGGTTACACCTTTTTTGTTTTACTACATTATCACGAGACATATGACTGCATGAATCACACCAAATCTTAGTACTCACAAACTCAATCTTCATATCCTTTACCAGACCCTCAGTCCATAACGTTTCTTTTACAGCTTCAGTTAATGCTATATATTTGCTTCTGTTGTAGATAATGTAACTACAGATTAAAGTTGTGACTTGAGCTATATTACCACCCACTGTAATTACTTATCCTCTTATAGATTTTTTTTATCCAAATCTCCTGTAAAATCTGAATTACAGGAGTCATATACTTGAAAATATCAAAGACTTAAGACGGTGGCTTATGACTGTTAACGAATAAGGCGACAATATGCAAAGGTATTCAAGAAACGTTCTCACTATTTCGAGACGACGACGTTATGATTGCAACTTTTTTGTTTTATTTTTTTGGCAAAGATAGTTAACCCTTTTATAAAACTACAAATCCTTTGTCCTTATAAAGTAAATGAAATTTACATTCATATAAAAAAAAGGGAGTTGTTACTGGTCAGACTTTTATCTTAGAATCAAAACAGTGTCTTAACTTATTCAAAAGTTGATTTATTTTCTCGAACTAAATAAGTTATTAAGAATGAATATGTTCCTTATTTCCTTAATATTCTCTATCAAGTAGTTTTTTTCTTCATTATTGAAAGATACGATGGTTCATCCTTTTGGCTATCCAGTTGAAAAATGTAGTTCTAGTTTTGGTTCCAGTTTTCATCAATGTTTGATTTAACAATTATAATTTGAAGGAGATTTGGCTACCGCAAAAATTGAGGGAGATAAAATTAAGTGAAATTTATTCCCACTAATATGAATCTTTAGTGTAATTACTAAGTTAGTATCCTTTTACAAAATTAGTATTAAGGAGGTTCTAAAATACTAAAATACCCTTATACTAAGTTAGTAAAAAATTAACAATATTTAGTGAATTAATAAAAAAATAGTAAAAATTTATTTTTTAAAACATTAATTTTATTACGTATTTGAAAATCAAAATAATATCTTGGTTTTTTAAAAAAAAAATTTGAAAAACTTTTGTACGTATTTTTTTAAAAAAAACTATAATTTTATTTTGAATTTCTTTTTTTTCTAAAATTTTAATAATAGGACGAAATAATTTTTTAAATTAAAAAGTTAGAATTTTTTTTTATATTGATTAAAAAGTGACATTGAAATTGAATTATAATTTTTTTTAAAAATGACATTCAAAATCCTAATTTAAAAAAAAAAAAAATCGTCCAGCTTTTATAGAAATTTTAAAAAATATTTTCAAAATAAAATTCTTGTTTTTTTCAAAAAAAAAGTACTTTTTTTTTGGATAGTTAATAACAAATCTGCAAAAAAAGAAAAAAAAAAAAAACCATCTCATCAGATGTCAAAAATCCGTAAAGTTTAAATAAATCTGTAACAAAGGAAATAAATCTGTTACACTAAAATACTCTTTTAGTAATTTTTTGAGCATGTTTGCCAGTGTTGCAGAGTTAAATAAATCTGCACCAAATACACTAAATCTTCGACACTATAATTTAACTCTGCAAAATAAATCCGTAAATTATGAAAAAACTGCAAAATCGCGTAAAAATCTTCGACAAAGAAAAACAAATCTTCAAATTAAATCTGCAAAAAAAATTATATCCGCAAAAAAAATCCGCAAAAAATTAAATCTGTCACACTATAAACAAAATCTGTTACACTACGGATTTTTCTATACTAGTTTAGTAATTTTTTAAGCAAGTTTTCCTTTGTTGTGTATTTTTGGAAATCCGCAACAAAAGAATAAATCTACAACAAGTACAACAAAATCTGTAAAAAAAATCCGTAAACATTTAAATCCGCAAAACAAATCCGCAAAAAAAAATAAATCTTCGACACATGTTTACGGATTTTTGAAAAATAATCTGCGGATTTGTTTTGCTGAGAATGTGGCATTTTCGTAAATATGTTTTTTCCTGTCAAATGTTTTAAGGATATTGTGGATACGAAAAAATTCATTTTAAGGGTCAAAAAATTAATATTAGTCTAGTAATTTTAAAACTTTTTCATATTAAGTAAGTAATTCTCCTTAAAATTAATTTATTGCTATTCTTAAGAAATTCAAATCGATCATATACACCAGCGATGTGGACGATGATGCAGACATGTTTCGTTGGAGCTAAAGCTAAACCTAACGAAGAAGAAAATTTCATAAGTTTATAACTTCGAATTATTTATCTAATCACTGTGTTTGGAGTATAGACATGTCACATGTTTAAAGTATAAGATTATTTAATCAATTTCAATAAATTATTAAATAATAAAAGTACTAATTATTGATGCAAAATAAAAAGAAACAATTGACAGATCACTGATGCACCACGTGTAGACTTCGTTAGTTTAGTTCGTCGGTCTCCATCGTTAGGCATTCACTCTCCAATCCATCAACACACTCGTCCAGTTCGATCTTAATCGAACAACTATTGATGGGATCAGATTTGGCACGTGTCGACCTTAGCCGACATGATAATTGGACCCCATTGTAATGTGTGTACACGTGTCGCTTAACTGAATCGCGACATGTCTTATGTGCTTTCCCATGCGGAGATATTGGCCCTACCTCAGTTAGAGACTGAAATAAGCCAGAATTTGCATATTGGCTGAATTTAGTTTGCAATATCTCATTTGAGGACATACGAAAATGTAAAAAACTGTTGTTGGAGAAAGAAAAACTAATTACTTCTCATTTCGAACCTTGTTTTTATTCAAGCTCAAGCACTCACCACTTATTAAACGAATTAGCCCTTGCTTTACAGAATTATTATATATATATATATATATATGTATCTTGTATGCACACATAATATTTCTAAAACTATACGTATATGACCAATATATATATGTAATATAAATGTTTGTCTTAGTGTGGCTATTATGTCACTAACTGAATAGTAATTATTTGATAGATAAACGTTACTTAATGTTCATGTGGGATTTTGCATATTGTTGGACGACTGAATTTGTTCGTCGTGAAGGAACTGAAACTGGTTGCTAAATCATGAAAGAAGATTTATTCCCTAGGGGAAACTTGAAAATAACTTATGTGGGTATGTGGAGAAGAGTCCGTCTTGAAACATCATCGAACCTAAGTTAGGACATGATCAATGCAAAATGAGTTGCCGACATAAATGCAAGATACGGACAATAAAAAATGGGTAATAAAACACGTGCAACAAAATATAAGTAAACTAGATTATGATTTCCTTAATAATTTTTATATTTGCCATGTTGTTATTTTTAGTTATTTTTTCTTAGCCATGTTGTAATTCAAATCTCGTTTCATTTCTTCTTTGTTTTGAATTTTTCGTCTATTTCCCTGATTATTTGAGTAATTTTTCGTTTGGATCCATTTGTTTTATTCAAATAGACAAAAGAACAGAAAAAATATGAGAACCAGTTTCGTGCATAACTCATTCGATATCTAATTTTTTAAATAAATGAGAAATTATCTTAATATTATTTAAATTTTTCTTAAATTTTTCGAAATATTTGAAATTCCCGTCACGAAATGGAGTCTTATCCAATTAATAAAAGTTTAGGTCATAATTTTACCTATCCAAAATTTATCGTTCCCATCCCTTTTCGTTATATCATGTTCTCGTACCCAAATTTCCAGTCCTGTTTTTTTATAGCGAATACTTTGAAAAATGTTTGTCGGTATCCGAATTATCTGTTCCCCTCTCGTTCCCATTATTTTCCGTCTCGTTATCCGAAATAAACATGCCTACTTTTTCTATAATATAATACTTGTTGTATTTCGTTATCTTTTTAATGCATTTTTTGTAAAAAAAATAAAAATAAATTATAAAAATACTTTTTTATCAATCATATATGATCTACTATCACATCAGTTATTTTGAATTATACGATCCACCTCAGTTATTAATTATTACATCAAAAATAAATATTTTTGATTAAAACACAAAAATTTTAACGGAAACAAATAAAAAAATATAGATTCGCGTAACTATTCGATAATTCGACTAAAACCCGATTCTTTGAGTGTAATTTTTTTCCTATTTTGCTCTTAATGATTATATTTTTTTCTAACTAAATTGCAATGGTAGTACATGTAATATACCTTATAAACATAAAGTTATTCATATATTTGTACTTCTAAATTAATAGAATATAGATTATTTTTTGTTGTAACAAAGCAAAAATACATTGTACAGAACAAATATAACATGGAGAATAGGGTGGGCAAAGGGATATTCAGGACAAGACTTTTCAGCAATAGGAACATGATACGGATGAAAATTCTATATTAAAAGTATTTGTGTCATTTTAGTCTTATTTCAAATTCGAGACGAAACGAAAATAAATCAAAATAAAATGGAATGAGAACGGAAATTCCCGTTATTAAAAAATTTCCAATTGAAATTAATAAACAACAACAGATTATGTTTCTTAAATTTATCTACAAACAAAAAACATCAATTATAACAATACATTCAGAAAAGTAAAACAAAGCATATGAAAATATGCACTTGCCATTAGGAAAGTTAGAATGCCATTAAGAAAGTTAGAATAAAATTTCGAATAGTAAATATTTGTAAGCATCCTTAATTTTTCATATACTTAAATAATCAAATAAAAAATTTAGGTTCCGAATGGTAACCACAATTAAGGAAAAAAATGAGAAGGAACATTACATTCCTCTTCATTCCTTTTTTTTTCTTACCATTTGCAAGGAATATTTGTTATATATAATTTCTTTTCACTCCTTATCATTCCTTATTTCTAAAGAGAATTAATGAACAAATATATTTCTTATCAAACTTGTCAAGGAACAAAGGAAATTTTTTCTCCATTCCGTCTCTACGTATCTTCCCTATAATTTTTTTTTTATCTCATTTCTCTTCATTTTTTTCCTCATCGTTCCTATTATTCCTAACGTAGTCACATGTCGGAACCTTAATAAGTTAAAAACCCTCCAATAGATATACAATATATATCTAAGTATAAACTAATGTTTCATTTTGTCCGAAATAGAACTTTGGGAGTTCATGTTCTCCTCATGTCCCCGTTATATTCCTAATCGAGAATCAAAGTCATGTCCCATATGAAAATGCATTCCTATGGATGAAACGAAACTGGACGAGATGGGATGAGAATTATGTTATTACTTACCATGATGATTTTAGATTTATGAAGAGGTATTGATTCACCAATATGCAAAGAAGCCCATCCTAGGCCCGAAAAACATGAGATTCGACCATATATATGACATGCTAAACCTTGATGACTTATACAAGAAATGGGGAAGAACTTGATAAAGAACCACTACTTCTACCCAAATTAGGGCATCTTTCTTCAGCATGACGAACGACCTCTCTCGAATCCTAGTTAACAACATCAAAATCCATATTATTTCATGATTTCTAAATATACAATAAGATCCACAAAAAGCAATCATCCTTTCAACACTCTAGTTGTCTCCAGAATAAACAATCGATATTGATAAAAATTGATGGTACCAAAACAAACCAATAACTGAGGAGATCCTCGAAAAAGCACATACTTGCAATGGAGGAGCAAATAAAAAGGTGTGAACTATGGTTTCCTCATATGCCCCACAAAGGGGATATCAAAGATTAAATTTCACCTCTTTTAACTGAGACAAGAGCTCAGATACTCTTATGGGTGAAAATATAAGCTGAGGTACTCCTCAATGGTAAAAAGATAAAATTACCCTTAATGAAGGTTGTTTTCGGGTGGCAAGGGGTAAATATAATTTAATCGGTAAGTGTTCAATGAAAAATACGGTAGCTTAGTGGTTGCGAGCTCCATTCGCACGCGCGCGCGCCCATGATTCGAATTCCACTATGCGTGGTAATATTGGTAATACCAGGGTATACGTGGTAATACTGGTAATACCGATATGCGTTGTAATATTAGTAATACTAGAGAATACTAGGGTATACTAGGGTACAACTAGGTAATACTAGGGGATTACTAGTACAACTAGGGAATACGAGTACTAGAATACAATTAGGGTATACTAGGTAATACTAAGGTACAATTAGGGTCAATAAGGGGATTACTAGTACAACTAATGGTACAACTAGGATGTTGAGTTTTTATTTAAAAATTGTTAGAGGGGTAGTTTCGTCTTTTCATTAGAATGAGGAATAGTAGAAATTACGAAGGAATAGTAGAAATTTAAAAATGAACTGTAAGAGTATATAAGACGATAACTCTTTTTTAACTTAAGATTGCCTATTAGAAGGTGCATGCCAAATTGGATGTTTCATTTTAGTCGGATACTTTAATTATATACATGAGCATTGAGAGCAGTTATGATAGGTTCATTAACTTACTATTGGGTCATAATCCTATCTAAGTGACTAACTATGTATTATGCTAACTGAAAAAGTACTTTTCAGATTTGGTGATATATGATTTATTTATATAAGTTAATTAATTAATTCAAAATGATATTAAGTTAGATATTTTGTTTCAAAATTCACATTTAAATTTTAGACGTTATGCATCTTTAAACATAAAAAAATTAATTCTTTTGAACATATATTAAAACTTAATTTTTTACCAAACATATTTTATTGTCGATTCTAAAGTAAGAAGTGATTTAAGATAACCTGATAAATATCTCGTCACAATTAAACGTGTTACAATCCTATATCGAAATGTAATTAAAAGAAACTGAGAGTAATTTATAAATATGATGAGCTGATTACTCATCCCAACCTAACATAATGATTTGAGGTAGACAATGACATCTTCTTTTGATCTTACCGAACACAATTGAGTAAAACTACACACGAAATGAAGGCACTGTTTACTTCTTATATATATATATATATATACGCACACATAAACAGATGCTCATACTCATCTTCCATCTTTACTCACAAGAAAGCAATAGAAAGAGTTACTCCAAATCCAAATTTATAACTGAAAATAAAAGTCTTAGTTTTGATCACTATATATACCGTTTTGGCTCATAAATCGAACTGTGGATACATCTTTGTTAGGTAAAAGAGAAATATGGGCAAAAGTCGGAGATTAACAATTAGCCGGAGCGAGCGGTTTCTCGGGAGTCTTCAGTCCGGTGACCACCACGTGGATGGAGGAACCACCGTCGAGCTGGAGCTCATGGAAGAAGATGTCTGGTCGGTGGTCGAACCTCATGACCCAACAGAAGAAAGCGCGCGGACTGCACGTTCACGCGAGACAAGTGGCGTTGAACGGAGAAGCCTGATCGTTACGGAGGATAGAAGGAGGAGGAGACACGTGGCGACTTCTGCGCCGGTGAAAGTGCCTGAATGGAGCAAGATTCTAAAGGGTGAGTCTGTCGAATCAATGCGTATTAATGATGCTGACGTGGCTGATGTTGATTGGAGAAGTGAGATGGTGCCGCCTCATGAATACGTGGCGCGTAGCCGTAACGGTGATGGTGTTTCATCAGTGTTTTTGGGCGTAGGGAGGACGTTGAAGGGACGGGACATGAGCCGGGTCAGAGACACCGTGTGGAGCCAAACCGGGTTCTATGGTTAATTTCATTAATTATTACGTAAAAAAAAAACGATCATTAAAAGTTTAAAACTAAATTTTATATCTGATTAGTCGATAGAGTTGGTCTGTTTGAGAATTAATTATGTACTATACAATAATGTAATTTATATCACTCGTCTATTCGAATTCGATATGTAAATTTACATTGATAAAATATATCTGAACAATCGTTGGTGTTATTACACCCAAAAAAAGAAAAAGAAAATTATGATCTTGTATTTATAAAAGGGGAAATTATGACCATATAAAAAATCTTATAATTTAATTTATTATATAAAGTACATTAGAAAATGGTTGAAAATGGATTATCTTCCGAACCGTTAATGTCGGCGGAAAATAAATGCAAAAGAAGCTTAGAATGGTAATAAAGAAATCTGTGAGATCGATCGAGCGAATTTGCCAGATTTCTCTTGTTTATTCCGATAAATTCCCGATCGGGTTTATTCCTCCTCTAACCTAGAACACAAGAAAATCAGGAAAAAAGAAACCCTAAAATGGGTTGCTTCAGCAGCAAACACCGGAACACACAGAGTGACGTCATCAACGAGAGCGTTCAGAGCTCAATTCCAACCAATCAATCACAAATCCATGTCGCTCACGACCTTCCCGAGCCACGTAAATCTCCGTCTCCTCAAATTCCGATAACGACGACCCAGACGAATCAACGACAACAACAACAATCAAAACCCATCGTTAATCAGGTAATCGAAGAGAAGAAACAGGTTTTAACACCATTGAAACCCATAGCTCTTAGAGAAACAGAGACAATTCTCGGGAAACCATTTGAAGAAATACGGAAATTCTACACACTCGGTACCGAATTAGGACGAGGTCAATTCGGAATAATCTACACTTGCGAAGAGATATCAACGGGAAACACATACGCCTGCAAATCAATACTCAAGAGAAAGCTAACGAGAAAGCAAGACAGAGACGACGTGAAAAGAGAGATTCAGATAATGCAACATTTATCAGGACAAGAAAACATCGTAGAGATCAGAGGCGCTTACGAAGATCGACAATCGATACATCTGGTGATGGAATTGTGTGGTGGTAATGAATTGTTTGATAGGATTATAGCTCAAGGACATTACTCAGAGAGAGCAGCTGCTGGTGTTATTAGATCGATTCTTAATGTTGTTCAGATTTGCCATTTCATGGGTGTGATGCATCGTGATCTCAAACCTGAGAATTTCTTGCTCGCTAGTAAAGATGAGAATGCTATGCTTAAAGCAACTGATTTTGGTTTGTCTGTGTTCATTGAAGAAGGTTAGCTTAACTTAACTCTCTAATCAATCAATTTCTTGTTTTGATTATGGTTTTTGGTTAGTTGATTCTTGTGTTGGTGATGTAGGGAGAGTTTATAGGGATATAGTAGGAAGTGCTTACTATGTTGCTCCTGAAGTATTAAGACGACACTATGGAAAGGAAATCGATATTTGGAGTGCAGGGATTATTCTATACATCTTGCTTAGTGGTGTTCCTCCTTTTTGGGCTGGTAATAAACTCTGAGAAAATTCTTTATCCATTTGATTTATGTAATTGCATATGTTTAATGTTGTTGTTGTTACATTGTAGAAACTGAGAAGGGGATATTTGATGAGATTTTAAAAGGAGAGATTGATTTTGAGAGCCAACCATGGCCTTCTATATCTGAGAGTGCTAAAGACCTTGTTAGGAAGTTGCTTACTAAAGACCCCAAGAAACGAATCTCGGCTGCACAAGCTCTTGGTAAAGCAATCAACTTAATTTGCAAATGTTTTCACTTAATCTTACATAGTAATTGTTGTTTTGTAGAGCATCCATGGATTACAGGTGGAGAAGCACCTGACAAGCCTATTGATAGTGCTGTGTTATCTAGAATGAAACAGTTCCGAGCAATGAACAAACTTAAGAAGCTAGCTCTAAAGGTAAAAATCACTACAAAAGTTCTCTTGTGCTTCGCCTAATCATTGGTTATGTTTTTAATTTTGTGTTGTTTTTTTGTAGGTTATTGCAGAGAGTCTCTCAGAAGAGGAGATTAGAGGACTTAAAACCATGTTTGCGAATATGGATACTGATCAAAGCGGCACAATCACTTACGAAGAATTGAAAACCGGTCTGGCTAAACTCGGTTCTAAACTCTCTGAAGCTGAAGTGAAGCAACTCATGGAAGCTGTTAGTATTTTCATTTCTTCTATAGTCTTTTTTGTTAAAGATATAATCTAAAACAGAGAAGCCTTTTTTATTATATGTTTCAGGCTGATGTAGATGGTAATGGAACAATCGACTACATCGAGTTTATCTCAGCGACGATGCATAGATACAGATTAGATCTAGATGAGCACTTATTCAAAGCTTTTCAGTACTTCGACAAAGATAATAGCGGGTAAGTTCTTTAGGGTGAAACAGAGAATGTGTTGTTGACTTGGGAGCTATCTTAAGAAACTAATAACTATGGATTTTTTTGACATAGGTTTATTACAATGGATGAGTTAGAATCAGCCATGAAAGAGTATGGTATGGGAGATGAAACTAGTATCAAAGAAGTCATAGCGGAAGTCGATACAGATAATGTAAGTTTGTTTCCCTCTAAGAAGGTATGAACAATTTTAAGCAAAGCTTTGACGTGAACTGGAATCTTGTGCAGGACGGAAGAATTAACTTTGAAGAGTTTTGTGCGATGATGAGAAGTGGTACAACGCAGCCACAAGGAGGAAAACTTCTTCCACTTGATTGAGAGAGAGGAATAGAGCATTAATTAGATATAGCCAACATTTTATAGAACTTGTTATACATAAGAAAAAAAAGTAGTTGATTTTGAATGTGACCTTTATTCCCAAATCCAAGTGAATGTTGTTTCAATTGACTTGGGGATAGGTTTTCAGGGTTTAAATTCATTCATTGGTCTATAACAGTGACATATTTTCTCACCGAATAAAAGTCTTTATTATATATCAGTCATATTCAATCCAAAACCTGAATCTAAGCTACACGAATTAAACTTCCAGACAAAAAAATGGTTGGCAAGTCTCTGCTCATCGGTATAACTTCTTAGCTTTAACTTTTAGGATTGAGGATGATACAAGAAAAAGTATTTGTTCTTTTAGTCTCAAACTAAAGATAGTATCCAAAGTGAATACCGTACATACGTACATATGCAAACCGACCACAGAAAGATACTCATACACAAATACAGCATAATAACTAACAACTTGTAGTTATTATTGTTTTTTCTTAAGTTATTAATGAATATGAAATTTGTTGACCAAAATGAAAGTCAATTTTTTTTTGCCAGTATATCCTCTTGAGCTTATCAATAACCCCTATGAGATGCATATTGTCCCCAAGCTTAAAGGTTGGATGTTGGTTGTCGAACTCTAATGCTAAAAACAAGTAGACTTACGGCAAGGAAAGATTTCACCATTTGATTAATGATAAGATCGTATTTTGGTGGTTTTATGGCCTTATTTCTTTCGGTTCTAGAGCCCTAACTCACTACTTTTGCTTGTAAATATGCATGTTTAGCTAGTTTTGTACAAAGAATAGATCTTTAGTTCATTTCATGCATAGCATTTGTAAATGAGAGTCCAAAGAGGTTTTTTTTATGTGATAAAAGATCAAAATGAAGCTAAAGAGGACAAAAAGGAGCACACAGGGAAAATTCGTTCACATTATGGAAGAACAACCAGGCCTGGATTGAAGAGTTTGAAGAGTAGAAACCAATGCAAAAAGCGGAATACGATTCGGAGTCAAGACAGACACTTGATTTAATAAGTTTCTCAATAAGTCTCTGTTTATGTTAAATAATTTTCTTGTAATGAAAACTGCAAATATCTTCAACCACACACCACTTGTTGTCTACACGCCACTCCCACTCCCATTATTATCCCTCTCGTTTACGTATTTGATTGAACGTTTTCTATATGTTTTTGTTTTATTAGTATAGCTTACAAATATACATAGAAATCACACCCTTGTAAAGAATCTCATCCGTCAGATATTTTATATTTCTATATTTTCTAACGTCGTTGTCCTTAATAATTCAATGAGGGTCATGTGATTCAAATCTTTATTACTCTAACGCCATCTTTTGATATATTTATTTGTTCTTCCGACTTTTGGCTTTACACGCTTGGGTCCCGTTTCTTCTATTTTAAATTTTTCTTTTTTTTGGAGTCTTTTTCATAAATCATATCATATTCATATATTCAAACGTCTTTATTGAGAACAGTAAAATATATCGGTATCATCATACTGTATGATTCATACACATATATATCATGCATGTTGAACAAGTTATGGGTATTTTCAAAAAAATTCAACATGTTGATGTGTATCATTCCATGAAATTAAATCAAAGAGTAAGGTACGATTTCACCATTCACTTATCATTATATCATCACACTACATAATACCCAAACAAACACCATCCATCATATCATACATCCATTCCATTATCATCATCATTAACCCCACCACATACCAAAAGAAACATTTAGATTAATTAACTCAAGAACCACTACCACCATAATTAAAGCATTTAAGACTACAACAACAACACACAAAAAGAAGAGCGTATGTAGTCACCACCATGATGGATATTCATCATCATCATACCCTTCTTTTCATTTTTAACTTCTAAAACATTTTTTTATTCATCTTGGCTCAATGCCAAGTAATTGCAGAAAGAACCCAAACACAAAGAGGCTCTCTTTTTCTCACTCTTCCCAACTTCAATGGATCTTGTTGGCGAGATTGCACTGTTTCCTGATCTCACCCTTAGAGCCAGTCAAAGGATTGTTCTCGGACAAGATCTGGATCGCCCTAGTGAACTCCTTGAAGAAATAAGCCTGGTCCTTAGCCATCTTTTTAACAATTGGTCTGGTGCGTTTGTCGTGTGCGAGCTGGTGGTCCACAAGGAGCAAACCCTTGTTGTCTAGGATGTTACGGTAGTAGTTGTTGTCTAGTACCATGGGCGTACCACGGTCGTTACGCACGTACTGGACTGCTTTAGGGTCAGGGATCGAGTCTGGACACTTGTGTAGCATGTGAGGAACGTGGTCCGGGTTCAAAGATGGGTCCACCTCCGGGTACAAACGGTGCACCAGCTTCACACAGTGAGTCCTTCCAACGCTGTGTGATCCTGAACACGTGTCATGACAACAATATAAGTCAAACTTCATAAATATCCAAACTTAAAATATAATAAAAGACCTAACTCGGATCGCATGCATGCATTCCAATCCGATAAGATTATCTAAGGATTCATTAGAATTCACAAAATCATGCACTAGGAACTGACCAAAATACCCTTTTAAGACCACAAGAATCAGATACTAGCTAGGGTATTTTGGTCTTTATGATGGAGTGGAGTGATCTATTGCTGTGACTCAGATAGCATACTCCGAGTGATCGGACAAGATTAGCTCAAGTTTTCTTAAAGAGTGTTTCGTGCACGAGCGTAGTTACAAAAACACCCTTGATCTAGATTGATTGAACCATGCCATTAGCAAGGGTATTCTGGGTTTGTTTCAAGATGGTGAATACAATTTGGACTTTTTAGTGGATCCGGTTACCAAGGGTAATGAAGGTAAATACCGAGAAGGGCGACGAGGCCGGGAGTGTCGATTCCGATGGAGTTGAACTTTTCAAGAACGACGGAGATACTCTCGTTGTGGTCAGGAAGATACGACTCAAGCATATCCGTTCTGCTTTTCCGTCCATCTCTCCTCCCTGTTTTCAATGGAATATGTGGTCCTCCCACCTACACAAAGCCACCTACTTTAAAAAACATACCATAAAAAGAAAGAAAAACAACACGCAGTTTCATAAAAAAGAAACATAAACGGCACGATTTGGTATCTATCTAACTTACTGCTTCGATGCCTTCTCTTGCGGACAAGACGAGGATGTCGGAACATGAGACAACACCAGGGCACTCCCTCTCGAGAGCTTCCTTGATCTCCTCTATGTATCTGAAGTTTCTCAGACCGAAGCTCCTGTCATGTTCTTTCTCTCCTAGCTCTCTTCTTGTCGAATCCAGCAAAAGCGACGCATCGCATGACTGTCAAATCAAAACAGAGTCAAACACTACCCTCTGTTTTCATATAAAAACATAGATCGGTCATGAAATCCAGTTTAAGACGAAACCTAATATCCAAAACATGCAAGATCATAGAGAAAAAAAGTAATTCTTTTTTTTTTACACTAATAACATCGAAAAATTTGAAAATTAAAAAGAGAGAGTTGGGACCTCGACGGCACAGTCGTGGAAGATGTTACGGAGCCAAGAGAAAGCGGTGTTCTTGTGGCGTTTGTAGAGGAGTTTGACTTGTTCACGGATGATGTCTTCGGCCTGAGGACACGTGTCCTTGTAGAAGTTCATCATCAAACCTGGCTCCTCCTCTGTTACCACTGCTTCTGTTGTTGCAGAGAGTGCCCAAAGGCAGAGTATCGCCACCATCATCACACCTTTTCCTCCCATTTTTTCTCTCTTTCTACTTCTTCTCTCTCACTTTGAGTTGAGTCAGTGTAGCAAGCAATGCAGACTTCTTAAATAAAGGAAAATTAAGTTTTCTTCTTTATTTTTCAAAGAATAAAAAAATAGAGTTTAATCTGTAGATTATTGTAAATTAAGGCAAGTAGGTGAGGTTTCTACGTTTCTAGGAATACATTTATGTGACCAGTCATATACTAATAGCACCATTAAGTCCTACTTTCTTTCTGAATTATTCGTTTTTAACTTTGCGAAACCTAAAACATTATTATAAGACTACGGTAATTTTTCTGTCCTATCAGTCTTGATTCAGAGAAAGCAAAATTGTATACACCTCTTGATGTGTTGACCTTTCTATCGATCACTCATCTTCTACATGCGAATAGAGAATAAATAAATATTTAAACCGGTAACATATTTAATTTTGTTTTGTTTATAATTTCTTTTATTTTAAAAGTGGAAACATTTAACATTAATATATCTTCTGTATCAATTAGTACTGCATATTCATTCATTGTTACAAAAAAAAAAAAACATTACAGTCTACATTCTACAGCTTCTAAAAATTGATTTATTAATTAGTTAAAGGTAAGTTGTGGGGTTTTATTTTATTTTTAATTTGCTTACATATTTGATATTATCTATTGTTTGATAATGCATATTAGATATTCTAATGAAAATGTAATTGGGTAAGAAATCTAAAACCACACTTGCTACAATATATTAGGGCATCTCCAATATATTACTCCATTTCTTTTTTAAAATAGAGTCACTCCAAAATGGAATTGAGTTCTACTCCAATTTTACTCTATTTTGGAGTAAAAAATGGAGTCATGAGTAAAAAAATGGAGTGATGAATTCAATTACTCTATATTTGGAGTAATTCTATTTTTTACTCCATTTTGAAGTTGGAAATGGAATAGGGTTGGAGAAAATTTATTCTAAAAATGGAGTTTAAAATAAAAAATGGAGTGAGGCTGGAGATGGTCTTAGTGTGAGTGATTGGAGCTCGTATATAATTATGAAAAAAAAAAAAAGTTTGTTGGAGATATTAAAGTGGATGGCATTTTGGACAATATATCCCATCAGTAAGGGTGTTTTGGTTATCTAAACCAATCATAATGTTTTGGATTTTGGTTTCCACAAGTGCATAAGTGGACCCTATGAATATAGAATCTTACACCAAAAAATCTGCATCTTTTATTGATAGAAAGGGGGCGGCTTCACAAATATAGCAATTGGGATGTAATAGCTGAAGCAAACAAATACTCAAGGGTTGATTTGCAATTATCTGAAACGTTTGTTATTGTCGATCCAGCGGATAAACCGGTCCTTTATATCAGGGAATCTTTCATTTCGATGAAGTCAAGGTGGATTCTTAATTTTTACATTTTTTATTCGCTGAGTCATATTGTTTAATCTAAAATATAATTCCATTTGTACATATCATATTTGCAACTATCTATTAATGTATTACTTGTCAGTAGAGAGTAATGCATTGTAAGTCTACTCAATTACTAATTGTGTCTTAATCCTCGTGATGAGCTGTTAAAACACCTTCACCACACGTCACTCTTATTATGTGTGTTTTTTCTTATCAGTTTTTTTCGGGTGAAATTGCTTTATGTTACTAGTTTATACATTTCACACAGCACATTTAGAATAGTAGTTACGTAATATACTCCAAACTAAAAAATCTCAACTAGGCATTAAGCAAGCTTTGATGGTAGTGCGAGCCAAAGTTAAAGGCCACTCTATTATTCGTCGCGGGACTATTATATCTCTCCTTAGCTTTTCCAGTATTTATAAAACTAATTCTGATTAGAGTGATTTGAAATAACTAATGTAAATATAAAAGGAGAATAAAATAGCAACGGCGCTATAAAATGAGAGAACAGTACACCTATTTGTAGAAAATTTAATACTTTTTCAGCTCGGAGAAGTATCGGCGCTTTTACCAAGATCACATTGAATCCGTAGATTCATAAATTTGAAGTAAAAATTTGAATATTTTGATTGAAAATATCATCAGATGAAAGTTCTGTGACCACCGACGCTTTGTTCCCTTATCCAAGTGTCGCGAAATGCCGCTGTGGGGACCACACTGCAATGTCGCTCTCTAGCTTAGTGGGCCTCCACGTGTGTTAAATCATTGATTAACAAGTTTTAACTAGCAAATAATTGAAGTGTAACTGTGTAAGATGCAAGATGTTTTGAATAGAATAGTATCATAACCGGTATCACTAGATTACCGGTTAAGTTGGTGAACAAAATTCCGAACAACACCCGGTTACCAAAATTCAGATCGGACCTTATCAAGATGGATCTGCATCTGCCACGTGGTAACTGTACTCATCCGTGCCATTGACGTTACAATCACCGTGGGACCTGCAAGATTCACAATACGTTAATATTCTCTCACTTTTAAAAACACTTTCGAAGTATGAGTTTCCAAAAATAGTGAACAATATGGACCCTAAAATGGTTGCCTGGTCTTTTGAATGTCCTTCCTTTTAAGTTTTAAGTGAAGTTCGATATGTACATAGCGGAGAATGTTATTTACTAGAACTCCATGTGAGCTAATAAAGAACTGATCTGATTCTTTTCATTGAAGGATTGAAGCATTAAATGAACAGCCATTTGATCCCATAAGACGTTTCTATTCATTTATAGATATGACAGCTTTAATTTTTCATTCTTTGTTTGAGTGATACGTTAAATGTTTGTTTAACTCAAAAAAAGCTATTAAAGTTTGTACACGTAACATTTTGGTTAAAGTTATTGTATGAAGTCTTTGGATTCTCCATTGAACGGTTCAAAAAAAACAAGAAAAAGAGATATAGGTAATAGGTTTTTAAATTCTGTTAATGGAATCTTTTAGCAATAAGTTTAGTTTGAAGGATATCAAATGACGAAACAGTTCTTTCGAACTAGAACTTACATCTTACAGTACCAAAAAAGGATCTAGAAACAGAAACTATACATGAAGTCATCAATGCAATTATCCATCTTCTAGTTGCATAGATTAAAAAACATTTAAGAAAAAGGGTTCTTCGAATACTAGATGAACCATTGAAAATCTGGGCGAAAAGGTAAAAGGCACATCTATTATTCGTTGCGGAACTATTATATCTTTCAAAGGATTAAAATCTATGGAATTGCAAGTATATGCTTGATACTACGTACAATGCTTTCAAAGAAATGCAGCAACTATCACTTTCTGTGTGTGTCTCAACATTCTAAAGTGAGCACCTTAACGGCTAATAAGTACTATTTTTCCCATCTTCTAAAGAATATGATTTTCCCAACTCTCCAAACCCGGAGGTGATAGCTTTCAACACAAGAACCTTAGTGGAAACCCAATTCCTTCCACAGCTATAATCAACACAAGAAACTTGGAAGTGATAACTATGGGCCTGGTAGGCCCAACTCACTCCATCACAATAATCCAGTGAGCCCATGTCTTGGATGCATTAGAATCAATGATGTCGAGCTTTTTGTATTGTCTTTTGGGCAGATATTATCCCTTGATTCACACGTTACTTCTTCTCTCACCCCATAAGGAAAAATCTGCGGCATCAAATGAAACTGAGGAAGACACGCCGTTTAGGCTAGCGACTAAAGAAGGAAAATAACGGAATATTTGTTTAACGATAAGAAAGCTTCCCTTTAATTTTATACTACCCAGCTAATATGCTCTCCTTAAATCTCTCGCAATATCCTCATGATTTAGTGATACAACACTGTTAAAACTCCATATGAAATGTCAGTTATTAGAGAAAACCAATAAATAACTCTGCATTCTCATTAATTGTAAGTGAATGTAAAGTATTTCCTTATATACATCTATACTGTATACTATATCTATACATCTCAATATACACACGTGTTATATACACTCTAATATTAGTTTAATATATGTTAGTATTAAAGCACATAATAGGCCATATCAAAACCATTGATTTACTTCACCCTACAAGAAGCAAATATCCCACAACATATAACTAGAAATATATTGTTTAAGATTAAACATAATTTAGAGAAAAAAAACAACAACATTCGTATTTGTCTTCCGCTTTTCGGAGGTTTCATCTACTTGAGGATTTGCTCTCCTCTTCCGTCCTTTTTAGTTTTTTCCACGCTTTTTGTGAAGAGGTTTCATTTGCTTCTTACATGCAAGATAGTGACGTTCTGCTTGTGGAGGAGTAACAACTTGTGGGCTTCCGCTTTGGTTACAGAGAGGGCTCCCTCCAGCTGATAGGCTAGTTCAAAGCCAAAGTGAAGTTGTAGCACGACGTAGCAATTGTGATGGTTTATCAGGAAGTTTCAAGAGAACATTGTTTTCTTTCTCTCTTAAAAGGATAAGAGCAACGACGTAGTCATTGTCGTCAAAGATGTCTCTTTAGATAACCATGAAATTTTTTAAACGATATTGTAATCCTCACATATAAACGTCGTTTTCGTTCAGCTTCTTAAGAGCTAATTTGATATTATCATAAACTAGATAATAAACCCCGCATTACCACGAGGACAAATAAGATTCATCATATTTTTTTTTTTTAATAAGGCGTTTCTTAATTCAGAGATTTTCGAAAGTAATATTATTGATGCAAAAAAGTATGCTTCAGAGGAATATGAACTACAGTAATTAACTGTACATATTTCATCTCGGAATTTCTTGAAGACATTGCTATTCATATATTATGATAACCTGTATTTTACTTAAGACATTATTGTTACAATGCATATATTATGTTGAAATTCTTTTAGAACATATAAGTTATCCGGTCATAAACATTATCACATGATCTCTTAAAGACACATCTTGACACATCCAAGTTATAGGTTATGGCTTTTAAAATGCAATCATTAATCATTTATAAATCATTTAGTCGATATTTTGTAACCAATAAAAAAAGCTAACCATAATAGTCTGGAACACAACTCGAAGAAGAACAGTTCTCTATAAAAATATAAGTGTTTTGAAGCGACCTTAAAAATCTATAGGTCTTTTGTTACTCAAACAATAAAATAACTGAATTTTCTATAAATAACTCGGCCTTTAGAAGGTTCCCCCGATTTAAGACCGCCGTCCCACTTGTTTCTTCGGAGTTCACTATATTTCCTTGAGACAAGCCTCGGACAACACTTACTTTCCGGTCTCTTTAGGCCAAAACTCTTGCCTTTCTCTCTTTCTACCTGAAAATTACCTAAAACAATAGAGTTCTCCGTGAACTATCCTTCCTCCAGACCCAAAAACAACTTGCTTTTCCACCCTCACCGTTTTCTGATCCGACCTCGTTCTTATGATCTCTTATTTTTGCTATTTTTTTATTGGAGCGTTGAAAAAATTTCGAGAAACACACCCAACAGGCAAACCTTGCTCTACCATGATTTCCAGCACACCCCCGATACAGACACCTAGACGCTGTCCCTCGACATACTCAACCCATGAGAGCCTTAAGCACCCCCGATACTTAGGAGTAGAAGGCTTAGATATAAGTTCGTGTGGTAGCTTTACAGTGTTTACTTGAATATATAAATATATATATATATATTAAACAATTTTATTCTCAATTAAATTAAATATATATAATACATTATATCCAAAACATAAAGAAAATTCATAAAATAAAATAAAAAAATCCGAGATTAAATAAAATAAAATTTATTAAACTACGTCTTTGATTTTTTCTTGATTTGATTCCAATTAATATTGGTTGTAATCACTGGTAAAAGATACAAAAAATTCTCGAGATCACATTTATTAATATCCCATATTTATCAATTAAAGTACCATGCAATTAAAATCTAGTAATTTTTATGTTTCCTGCAACATTGAAATTATGATTCACAAAATTTCTTGGTATTAATAACAAACATATAAGACGTAAGGCCCCCCATCACCGGAGAAAGATTTCATGAAAGAGAGAGAAAGCAGTTGCATAATTGAACCGTATTGTTACAGTCGTGACCACTGATTTCACAACATTAGATGAAGATATGCATGATCCATCTGATGTGGAGGTTTTCGGAAGTAGACAAAAAGTAAGGAAGATAGGGTATTAGAGTTCGGTATTGGAGAACCATAATATGATAATACCCTCCATCGGGAATTTGCTTGTCGTAGGATGGAAAATGATAATATGGTGCATTACCCAAAAACAAAAGAGGGTTATAAGGTTGAAGATTATAACCGACCGGTTGAGTGAAACCGTTGTCAATTTTCGGTGGATGATAAGTGTAAAAAAGTAAGGAAGATAGGGTATTAGAGTGCGGCATTGGAGGACCATAATATGATAATACCCTCCATCGGGAATTTTCTTGTCGTAGGGTGGAAAATGGTAATACGGTGCAATACCCAACAACAAAAGAGGGTGATAAGGTTGAAGATTATAACCGACCGGTTGAGTGGAACCGCTGTCAATTTTCGGTGGATGATAAGTGTAAAGACACGACATCTTCGGTACAGTTATTATTGCTTCAATATGGTGGAGTTCATCGCTCCTATTGAGAAAAAATTGGGGTCTTTTGTGTTGATTGTGAGAAATTTTAACAAAAGGATTAGATTAAAACATAAGAACGAATCGGTGATGATGAGATCAATGGTCGTCGTAAAGAGCGCCAGCGTTTGAAAATTTTAGTGGGGCTGCTCTCGTGATCGGTTTCGCCACCACAAGTGGCTAATTTCATGCATCCAAAAGAAATAAGAAAGTAAAGCGAGGATTTTACGAGAATAAAACTTAATAAAATTTAAAATGGTTGATCATTTTCAATTATATAATATGTTATATCGTTAATGTGGCTACATCTCTCTTAAAGAGATAAACAAATGTAGAAGAGAAACATAAACTTCTTCAGTAAAAGATGACAATGAAAGGTTTCAGTTGGAATAAAAAAAGCAACCTTTTAAAAAAATTCATGAGAAAACATCGGTTAGATGAAAAGAATGAAAAGAATGACTATTATCATACTCTTTCCCTATACAATAAATCTGATGTCACCATCCCCTAATACCATTTTTTCTTATACATGATATAAATATGAGTCATTAAATTAATATAGTTTTTATTTAAATTATTGGATTGATGCATTTCCAATTAAAAGTCAAATTTTTATAAACTTTGGATAACTTTTGATATGTCGAAGTCTTGCTATGACCTTGACTTCACTCTCGAATTCACGGCTTCCTTGCTTTGCTATAAACTCCACTTCACTTTGGAATTCATGGGTTCCTTGCCTATACGTCTTTGAGAGTTTCTTTACCGCTATTCCACGCGAAAAACAATTATTACATAGATTTGAAGAGGAAAATAACATAAAAAGAAAGTTATATGTAAGAGATGTGAATTGAAAATTTACGATGAAAAGACATAATTTTTGTAAAAACTTATATGTAAAAATATGTTACATTAATAACACAATTTTTAAAAATTAAAAGTCATAATGTAAAGACACAACTATTTAAAACATCTAAAGCAAATTATAAGTGAGAAAATGTAAATTGAAAAGAAGTCAATTGTCAGAAAATGTAAATTGAAAAGTTATGATGTAAAGACACAACTCTTTAAAATATTTATTAAGATTGTTGTAATCTGAAAAATTACGATTTAAAGACACATCTTCTTGAAGCATTTGTTGAGTTTACTATTGTATAAATTGAAAAGAAGTCAATTGTCAAAAAATATGTAAATTGAAAAGTTATGATGTAAAGACACAACTCTTTAAAATATTTATTGAGATTGTTGTTATATGAAAAATATTAATTCAAAAAAACATCTTTTGAAAGCATTTGTTGAGTTTGCTATTTTATATGTGATTAACATCATTACAAAAAGTGTGCATCCAACAAGTTAATTATATAAGAACCTTGTAAAAGAATCAATTGTTTAATGTTGTCTAAGTTTTATAGAAACCAATCTTAATTTTTTTTTTATCAAATTGAGATTGATCTACATGGGACAACAATGAAGAATATGAAATTAGTGGCTACTTACAAAAAGTACAATGAAGATAAATATTTTTTTTGCTATATTCGATGACGACGACAATTTAACTGCCATAGTAAATAAAAGAATGTTAAGAACAAAAAAGATTACAAAGCCACATGAAAAGTATTGAAAGTAACACAAAGATACTCAATTTTTGAACTTCTTTCTATTAGTGAAGACGAAGAATCACAGCGAAAGGCGTTTAAGGAAGCAATACTTTAATAAAAGATGAGAAGGAAGGGTTTCAATCGAAATATAAAATCACAACATTTAAAAACCATTTATGAGAAAATATCGTTAGATTAAAAGAATGATAATATCGTATTTTTTTCCCTAGTAAATAAAGTTGATGTCAGCATCCCCTAATAATATATTTTCTTATATATAATCTAACAGTAATATGAATCACTGAATTAACATAATTTTTATTTAAATTTTTAGTTTAATGTTTTTCTTATCAAAAATAATTGTGTTAAAAACAGTGAAAAGTTAGATGTCACGGTCATGAAATCCCTAACCTATAAAAATAGTGGTAACTAGTTCACTTATGAATTTGTGGTAATGAATGGTAAACAAACGATTTTTATCTAAGGAAATTAGCGGCATTAAAGTTAAAGTCGATGAAAATGATAAGAAATCAAAATACTTAATTCTCTATTTTGTGAATGAAAGTTAAAAGATAACATTGAATATAAGAAGTTTTGGGATTCTTAAAAGAAAATTTGTAAACAATAGGATAAATTGATGGCTAATATTTATTAATATAGGTGAAGAAACACCATAAAAAGTACAAAGAACAAAAACAATGCTTAGAGAAAAGTAACAATGAAAGAGTGCATCGTTTGATTTATCGTGAGAAATTAAAACAATTTAGAACCGTTGGATTTTATATCAAATAAATCTCAATCGTTTAATAAAAAAATCCTAAAATGGATGGTTGGAGAAGCGCTCATCTAAGAGAATCGATAGCGACGAAGATGAAAAATAATCGAATAATTTATTTATTTTTTGTGAATGAAAGTCAAAAGATAACATAGAATACAAGAAACTTTTTCTGATTCTTTAGGAAAAACATTTATAAGCAATATGATAAGTTGATGGTCAATTTTTATTAATAAAAATAAAGAGACATCAGAAAAAGGTGCAAAGAAAAGAAACAATACTTTGAGAAAGGTTACAATTGAAAGAGTACAATGTTTGATTAATTTTGAGTAGTTAAAATAAATCACAGCTGTTGGATTTTATGTTCACCAAATTTCAATGGTTCGATCAAACATTTTTTTTCCTACAAAAAAGTGAAGATGTTAACATCTTCTAAAAATGATTTTACTATTATATATAGAATGGTACCATGCAAATTTATTTAAAAGCATCACATATGCATTGTATTGGTTATGCCTTCGAAAAAGTCATTTTTAACGCATCACGATAACAAAAATAACGATATGCGGATCAAGAATAAAAGGTGACGAAAACAAGCCGCAATTTTTGTAAAGTTTTGCTAAGATTTCTGGATGGGGTCTCAAGAGAAAGGTGAACCCTTTTATATAGGGAGAAGGCAAAATGTTCCTCATGGGCTTTTGGCCAATCTCCTTCTAACATAAAACCTCATGGATTGGTCTAGATCTGTTACGATTATTGATCGGACATATTCCAATTTATTTTTTTTCTTTGTTTGAAAGGATATAAAATTTATTCAAAAATCTTTATACAAAACATTATTTTAAAGTGTTTTCTCTAGACTATGATATATCTTTTATTTACACCCTTTTAAATAATAGAAAACCAAAATTGAAGACAACTTTGCATGTTTTTGTCAATGTGTTGAATGAGGGATGAGCTTGGAACTAGTTGATTCCTATGTTTTCGCGAGTTGCGCTTTCTCCAAATAGTGTAAAGCGTTAATTGGAACAAATACCGCATAGTGAACATCCGTTTGTTGTTTTGGTCCAACCATGTTATCAAATCCACTAATTTCTCTCACTCAAAGATGAAATCTTGTTGGAGAAGTCTATGTGCAACCGCATACCATATCTCTGTTGTGAAAGAGCAATCGAAATAGAGATGTACTCGAGTTTGAATGCTCATACGGTATAATGCGCATCTTTTATCGATGTTTGAGTCCCATTTTGGCATTATGTCACCAGTTGAAATACGGTCAAGCATCGCAAGCACGCTATGGACGTATGTTTTGGTGTTCGATGAGAAACCCAAATCCTTGAGACCCATTAAACATGTTGATTGAGAAAACAGATCTAACTTAGAGAGTTTCGCGTTAAAAATCGGCCTTTGAACTTGTCTTCTGAGAATCTCCAAACTGGCAAATCTTTCTCTTGCGGCTACCAGCTTTGTTTCGCAGTGATAATGCCAACTTCTATTTCATTATACCTCTCCACTCTATGTTTGCGACAGCAGTGATATAGGAATACTTCCTCCACTATAGCTGAAGCGGCTATGCCAAGCTCAATTACTCATTTATCTCTTGTTATATCGATTAGCCTACCTAGAGAAGACCACCAGTCATGCCAAAAACTTGTAGTTCTGCCATTTCGAATCTCAACTCGATGAAAGCTTTTTGCCACTGTGTGTGCCTCGAGGATGTGTTCCACATCTAAATCACCTTGCCTTTCCTTGTGCTCAGTTCATGACCTGACCATAGAAACGCATAATACATACTCTCTATCTATGCTATGCATTCCCTCAGCAAACGAAATGCACTCATCCAAAAATTGGTGATGCTTGTTAGGACTAACCTTATCACTTGTAATTTACCCCATAGGATAGAAATCTTGCAGTTTAGGATCTGATTCTAGCTCGTGTTTTCTCCAGTAGTGGCTCAAAATACGATCGTATCATTCGTTTGGTGAGTAACATCATCCTTCAGGTATCTCACCGGCAGCTGACCACATGTGAAAACAAATCTTCTCTTCAATCTTTTCCGAGTGAAATTAGAAACTTCGGCTAGATAGATAGTAGATTTCTCTTAGCTGATCTTTAGATCCGATAGAACTGCAAATTCACTAAAACCCCCATAATTTCTTTCAGTAATTTTAACTTTGCTTATGTGAAGATCATGAGGTCGTCTGCGAAACATAAGTGTATCAAATTGATGTTTTGACACTTAGGATGAAACCCAAACTTCCGTTCCATAGCTGCTATGTTCCAGTTTATCATCTTTCTTTTCAACAGCTGCAATTTTATTTTCTTCTTTTTAAACTACAACTTAAAATTCACCAGCTAAACTGAGCACATACATTACACAAAACAAATATACGATCAAACGAATAATTCTGACATAATTCTGACATAATTATTTCTTGTTCAAAGAGCTTATGCAATTATAGTGTACATGAGTAGTTTCGTAGGTTTTTAAGATTGATAAATGTATTTCTCTTTTCATTAGGAACAAGATATTCTTGAGGTTTTCTCTTAGGTTGGATTGATAATTTCGAGGTTGTTTACAATTTAGGGTACGTATTTGTGTTTAATAAACTCCGATGGATTAAATACGAAACTGTTGAAAAGTAGAGGTCCTGTATGAAAGTTACAGCTTTAATGCATTGTGAATTTGAATAACATCCCTTCCGACGAGACCCACAAAAGCGTTGGATTAGATAGCCTAACAAATTTGATTTTCAGAAATTATAAAGGATCGACTCTTTTCTTACCCCACCAAAAAAAAAGTCTCATGTATTTATGTGTGTACGGACACAGGATTCAGAATTTTTGTGTGATCAATACAAAGTTGGTTTTCCCATCATGAAACTATTTTGCTTTTGCAGAACACCTTGTCATTATTCATACTTAATCATACATATCAATATAAAAGAAATCATGTAACTATATAACCGTAGTTCAAAAATAAAAATGATGTAAGCAAGATTCTTCTCATTCTCATCAGGATGGTTAGTAGCATTATAGTCATAAGCCCTTTTATATAAGTCTGGTTAACATTTTACTCTATTATTTTCGTAAAACAAAATTAGGCAGTAATAGTACTATATTAGAAAGTAAAATTTGAAAATGGATTAGGAAAAAGTATAGTTTTAGAAAAAGCAAGTCTATTCATATAGTACATTTCTTGTCATCTTGCATGAATCAGACTCTATCAATAATTTTGGCAGGTCTTTAGTAGAAATAGTACCAAAGGCTACGACCACTCCTCTATCTAAAACCCTTTTAACTATTATATTTATTTATTTATAAAATTTCATAGTTATGGCTCCCCCCAAAAAAAGTACGAAATAATTACAGTTTTGGAGCTTTATGGAACCTCTGCCTATTGTGGAGGCTTTTGATTCCTTTGAAGCAATCAATGACCTCTCTGTCTCTCATTTGCCAGCAAAGAGAGATTGTTTAATGTTGTTTATGGTTCACATTTTTATACATTACATTTTCACTGAATCTTCCTCTGCTTCTCTCAGGTAATTTAATTTTCCCTCTCTCTCTTCTTTCTCTCTCTATCTCTTATTTTGTTTGGTTTTTAAATAAAATAATGGAGTCTTTTCATGGATTCAGGTCAGTTATTTTGCATTAGAAGAAGCAATATATATAGGAGAAGGGTTTTCTTGAGTGGCAATGGAAGGGGGAGAAGAGTTTGAGGAAGAAGAAATGTGGTCAGTCTTGAGAGAAAATGAAACTCCAGGTCCTGAAACGAAGGTGTCCAAAAGTAACAATCTCTTCTCAGCCTCTTCATCTTCTGCGAGGTACATTCCTAAGGGGAAAGAGGCAAAACAGTCATCTGCTCCAATGAATATACCTGACTGGTCCAAGATTTATGGGAAGACAAAGACGAAGGACACAAGAAGCAGCCATTTGCATTCATGGGCCGCCATTCATGACGACGATGATGAGGAAATGGTTCCTCCACATGAGTTAGTCGCAAAAAGGCTTGCAAGAACGCAGATCTCATCTTTCTCCATGTGTGAAGGAATCGGAAGAACACTCAAAGGAAGAGATCTCAGCAAAACAAGAAACGATATCTTAACCAAAACAGGTTTCTTGGAATCGAACGTTTCATCATCATCATCATCATCACCATAGTTATGTCATGGTATGGAGCGTGATCAATAATATCACACAAAGCCCTTTTACCACCATACCATATCATTATCATGAAAGAAGAAAAAAACCTAAACTTTATGGTATCCACATAATTCTATTGAATATCAATGTTATTGTCGTTATCATCATGTGTAGGGAATTCATCAACTACCAATATTGTTGAGTTCTCTTTCTTTTTTCTTTTCTTTTTGCTGTTAGGTTTTTGGATTTTTAGATAAGTATGATGGTGATGAGGATGACTTGTCAGCCCATGCATGGGACCCATATCAATTTTCTTATGTTGTTTTTGTAGTTCATATAAAAACATCTCGATCTCTTCGCCATTTTTGGGCTCGATCAAGAGAGGAAATATTGCGGATAATATTAACATTTTTGGTCCGACATAAGATTAAAGTTCGTGTCATATTGCTCATTAATTTTCATTTTCTATGTTAATAGTAGTCCTAGCAACTAGGGATGGTGTTGCCAGAGGATGGGCATGGGCTTTTTATGTTTCGGTTTCTTGTTTTGAATTTTTAGTTTAGAAAGTTGTCTTACCATATGGGTACCGAAATTTGTTTTCTTCGAATCGCTCCATTTGGAGAAAAATTAACTCATATTGGTATCTTTTCTTTATAATCGGATTTAGATTTTGGATTCAACTTAGTTTAGATAATTAATATATGAAACTTTTACTAAAATTATTTTTCATTTCTTTAAATTCGGTTCTACTAACTTATATTTTGTATCTAATCGAGTTTTATTTATTCATTTGGGCCGATAATTTTCTATCTCCAATTGGTAAGAAAGTTTTACATTAGTCAGTAGCCCTGTTCATTTCGGGAAGCAGAAAGAGAAATGATGGGAACGGGAAGGGAACGGATAATTTGGGTATTGGAACAAAATTTTCGAAAGGGAAATGACAAAGAACGGGACATGAAATTAGGGAACGGAAATGAAAATAATAGACCCGAATGGGAATGGAACGGAAAACTTTGGGAAAGTTTAAAAAATTTTGGGATTTTATGGAAAATTTCATAAAATTTTAGGAAATTTCATAAAATGTTTGGGAGTTTTTAGTAATAATTAGATAATGTTCAAGAACTTTTAAAAATTTTCCTTTCCCTTACCCGTTTGAATAAAATAAATGATCCCGAATTGGAAATCACTTAAACGGGAACGGAAACGGGACGGGTAATTCGGGGCGGGTACGAGACGGGACGGGATTCCATTCCCAAAATGTACATGCCTATTAGTTGGTGTATTTGTTGTGTCGGTGCATTTTATGTCGTGCTTTTAGGTATTATTTCGAGATTGAATCCAACTTATGAGAATTTAGTGGAAGAAAAGTATTTAAAGCCGGAAAATTTTATGGATTGCTTGAAAACTATTTATAATATGCTGAAAAGCAGGATTAGGTTTTCAGATTAGCGAAATTTAACAATGTTATCCTTGTTAAGAACAAATTGTGGCGAGTTATTAGTAGTCTGGATTTGCTTTTTGCTCGACTTATGGAAGCTCGATATTTTAAAGATGATTCAATATTTGAGACACGCGCTCGAAACATCAGCCTCATGGTAGGGCTTCAATTTCTCAGGTGTTTCAGTTTTGAAGAAAGGCTCCGTTCCTAGTTGGCAATGATCCTACTTCATTAGGGAAAGAAAAATTTAATAGCTTCACATCCTCTTGGTGGTTATGTGACCTTTGCATGTTAATCTCCCGATTAAGGTGATGATTTCTACTCATAAGTCGTGTCTTTCATGGAATAGGTTATGGAATGGCAATGATGCGGATGACGCTTATCAGATTTTGATTTCATAGATTCATCTCCCACGAACTATCACCCACAATAAATTTATATGACGTCATAATATATATGGAGAATATACTGTTTGATCCAGGTTTTTGCTTTTAATGCATGATCGAATAACCATTGCTATTCAACTTAAGTACATTCGGGATTGATAACCCTGAAAAAAAGAGTGGAAAAATAGCTATTTTACTCTAAACATTATTTGTAGAGGGTCATTTCCGTACCCAATGAATTTCTTCATGTCTATATACCAAAGGGTAGTAAGTGGATCCTTCTTCTTCTTTGGTCTAAAGTTAAATGTTATACCTTTTTTTGTCATTGACAGAAATACATAGATAATATAGAGTGCTAGAAAGACTGAATTCTACTAATGACGTTTACAACAACAAGCAGCTAATCAAGAACAATTAAACACAACAGTAGAAGTTGAACGCAATATTAGTAGCCTCCCGATCACATAGATGGCGATGAAAGTGTCTTTTCCAATGCTCTTGGAAGCTTGAGTTCTCATCGATGTTGCCACGAGCTACCGCACTTTAGACTACAAGCAGCCATACTTGGACACCAAATAGCATAAAGGATGCAGGACCTCCACGAAAAATCTCTACGAAACCGCTTCCGAGCAGTTTCCCCCACATAGATGCTGTATAGTCACCACAATTCCTCGCCTTGGAGGATCATTGAATGGAACCAATATTGGTGATGAATATTTTGGAGGGAATGATGAGATGAATGTGTTGAAAATTTAAATAGCTAAGATCGAATTGAAAATGGAGAGGGTCCTTACTATGGGAAAGATGACATGCTTTAAGAAGATGAATGTCAAGCACTTGTGAAGCCACAAGGAGAAACAGAGGAAGTGGAAAAATATGTGCAACAAGGCTTCAATCAAGGTGAAAAAAGGCTTCAAGAATTGTTACCAAGGATATGTCTCCAAGCAAATTCAAGGATTCATAAACCAAGGGCCACCAAATAAGTACTATCAACCCCATCCATCGACTTCTAAATCTGTTGGGAATGTCGCTATGCTGAATTATATATTGGAAGGCTAAGGAAAGAATGCAACAAAAGTGAGAATAGTTGGGAGAAATCAGTCTCAGTGATGAGTCTGGGGAGAGGAAAGAAACTTGTGTATTTAAGACTTTATTACTTGAGTATTGGATAGGGAAAAGGTCTTTGATTCTTTGAGTAGTTTTTTATTGGTGAAACACATTAATGAGGGTAATCAAATGAACCTATAGATTGCGGTGCGACTCTATAATAGTTGCTAACTTAAGGAGAAGTACATGGCGCTCTGGACTTGACCATATTCTGTTTTATGTAGATTACTAAAGGGAATGTTGATGTGGTAATCTGAAGAAGGAATGAGTTTCATATGTCTTCAAACCTCTTTCACTTACTTGGTATTAATTTTACTCGAGGGCAAGCAAAAATAAGTCTAGAGGAGTTGATAAGCTATGGTTTTGATGGGTTTTATCTCGTGTCTATTTATTTTCATCAAGTCTTTTAAGTGTTTTTGTAGGACTTACAAGTAATAAGGATGAGTAAAGTAGCAAGAGTGGAGAAAATTGAGCAAAAACTGAAGAGAAGTGAAAATTCATAACAGACTAAACGACCAACTCGCCATTCAGTCGGCGAATTACTGTTTTAGATGCACAAAAAATATAGTTTTTATATTTTGCCCAAAAGTTATCTTTAATTTCAAAAGATATTTCATAGTATAATTATGTTTTATTGACCATTTTTTAGGTCATTCATTTTACTACACTTCCATTCTATGATTTTCTATTTTTGAGAACTTTTAGGAAGAATAAATATAATACTCTTTTCGTTCTGAGATCTGATATCCTAACCCATGTTGATTTCTATTTCCTTTATATATGTAATCTATTATTTTTATTATGCTTTTTGTTTCATTTATTAAGATTAAGTAGATCTATAGTTAGTTATAAGGTTTTCAAAGGGTAATTTCATGAAATGTTGATTGGATTTTTGTTCTAAGGTTTTATCTATACATGTTCTTTATTATGCCTGAAAATAATGTAGCTATCCAAATTTAGGATCATAGATCGAATTTATACAAAGAGATTTGGTAGATTTTCCTAAAAAAAATGTAGTAAGCAAAATTATCTTAATATAAAGAGATTTGACTGAGAGGTTTTGTGAAAAAATCAAATTTGAACTCGTTGGTTGTTTAACCTCATTGAACTTACAAAGAGATTTGGCTTTTATCAACGAGATTTGGATTACTAAGTATTAGTGTTTTGAGTTCTAGAGCTGAACTAGCTAAATTTCATATAGAAATTCATAGATTTTCCTAGAACTCCTATGAGGTACCTAGGCTTAGTGTCTTTAACCAATTGAAACAAACCCCTATTATTTTAATATTGTTTATAGTATTTTAGTTTTTCTTGCATGAATTATTTAACTTGGTTTCATTTTAGATTGTTCTGAAACGATAAGTCAATTGTGTAATCGTAAGGTTTTTTAGGATTTCGAACCTTGAATACTATAACAATGTATATGTGCGTTGGCAATAAATTTAGGGTGTGAACCTGAAAACATCAAGGATCTCATTTCGTTAAGTTTTAGCTCGAAGAGAAAGTATAAAATACAGTACCTCGTTGTTGGGCCTAGCTGAACGGGGGAGAATTCACTTCGAGATTTATTGGTTTTTATCTTGTGAAAGGCTACCTATGTACTCTTAAACATCGATTAAGCCATTCTTAGTTCATATATATTACATAGAGAGAGAGAGAGTTGAGTTCAGCGAGATTTAACGAGATTATGTGTTACGAGTTAGGATTAGGAGATTACGATGAGGTAAACAACATACCTCCAACAAATTTTATTTATCCAATTGAAACATGCATTGTCAATTCATAAATCAAAATAGTAACATGTTCCGATTTGAATTGTCAATAGTAAAAGATCAATCAATAGTAATTTCAAAATAGTAAAAATTGATTGATCAAAATAGTAAAAATTGATTGATCTTTTACTATTGACAATTCAAATTCAATTTTTATAGATGAAATAAAAAAACTATAATGTAGTATACAAAAGTAAGAGTAATCGTGATTTGTGACCAACTTTGACAATATGAGATTTATAATATATTATCTATATGTTATCAAATTTTACCAAAATCTCTAGAAAACTAATCAACATATTAAGTGATTTAAAATAATAACTAAGATTTTTTTTTTCTATATGAAACAATATAGTGCTCGGTGGGACGGATCTCGATATCTGAAAATTTCAAGATATCCAAATCCGGATCCATGAAATATGTGCTAACATTATCCGGGTTTCAAATATCCGTATAAAAAACTAAGATAACCAGATCCGTAAGAATAATTAAAAATAAATTTAAAATTTAAAATAAAATTTTCAAAATCTAAATTTAATTATAAAAGTAATAATTTTTATAATACATTTGTAAATAAAATGTAATAAAACGTAATTAAAATTAAACTGTATACATTTTTTATATAATGAATCACATAATATATGTAAAGCATAAATTTTAAAAATATTTTTAATATATTTAATTGACTGGATCGATATTCGGATCTCAAAATTAAAATATCCGGATCCGGAACCATTTTTAATGGATCATAGATTTTACTATCCAGATCTGGTCTCCTGGATATCCAGATTTTCGGAGTAGATCAAAACGAATAAGAGTTTCATTCTTAGAGCATCTCCAACAAGGAACCTCATTTTGAGGGGAGTGAATCCTCAAAATGAGCATTTGAGTGTAGACAAATTAAACAATGAATCCTCAAATCAACCCTTAAAACAACTAATAATTTGCATTATGGTTCTTAATATTGGGAAAAGTAAGAAAAAATGATAAAACTTTAATTATAAATGTAAAACATCCATTAAAAATATAACACACAATATTACATGATAATATTAAGTTACATGATAATTTAAATTACATATATAATAATAAAATACACAATAACTGAAATTATAATAATAAATCACACAAAAACTAAAAATATAGCATTACATTTTTATTCATGTAATTTGTCTTTAAATTTTGTAATTTGTTTTTAAATATGTAATTTGTCTTAATTTGTTTTAAATTTGCTTTGTTTGTTTGTTTGTTTTAATGTAATTATTTTATCCTAATCAAAGTTTAATACATTTATTTAAGGAACATATAAAGGTAGGGACTAAACCATAAATAAAGCAAAGTTTTGAGGGTTTAAGAATTTGTTGGAGTTGCAAAAACCTTAAAATTTGAGGGTTTAAGGGCTTGTTGGAGATACTCTTAAAATATATTGTTGTTAGTTATAATTAGATGATTATCCGCGCTACGCGCTGGTTTTGTTTCTAAAATATTTTATATTAAAAATGACATTACTTATTGAAGAAATGGATCGTAAAACCAAACATTATACATGATTTTATTTTTAAAAATAAAAATAAAATATTTTAGTCTAAACATGCTATTGATAGAGATGCAAAAGATGATAGAACATTGTGATGTTATTTTATTGGAAAACCAAATCTCATGAGACGACTTGAAAAACCTAAAGATATTGTGAGGAAGTTATCCATTTTCAGTCTACAAGCTCCTCATATATATCTTTGATCTCAATCACTCCACCTTTTGCTGACCAAGATGTTAAATCCAATAAATGTATATTGCTCTTCCGTTTCATCATCGAAAACCCTTTTTCTGCACCCTCTAAATCCTTATATGTTCTCGTTTTAGCATGAACTAAAAATTCACTTGTATGCGAAATTGTTTATAAAGAGAGAATAATTGCATAGTGGTATAGGAAGAGGCAACATCTAGGTTGTAGTTAGACCTAAATATTAAAGTAGAGAAAAAAATGGTCAGAGAAAACCAAAGAGCATAATAATAGTTTGGGTGACATACATTAGAAAATCTATGAAAGTAAAGTCTCACAAATCTCATATCTTAGAAATCTAATATATATATAGAGATGAGTTAATTTCTTTTATTAATTATAAAAGAGAAATTGAAAGTTCAAGTAGTAATAGTTTCACTTCTTTGTTTCATGTATTTGTAGATTTAAGGTGATTAATATTTTTGTAATTATTAAAAAAGAAATTATATAAGTTATAAAGAAAAATACGAAGAGGTATAAAAGAAGAAAAGTTAAAAACTTGACACGTGTCGCTTTTTCATGTACTGAGGTGTCACAATTCTGAAGAGAATTGGTCAAGTTTTATATATATATATATATATGATATATGTAAGATGAAATTTTTAGTGCATTTCAATCAACACATAAAAATATTTTACAGTCAGTTGTTTGTTTCGCGTTCGGCGGCGAGAATATGATATTTAACAAGCAAACAAAAAAAATCTTAGTTGAGTTCGATTTTATATTCTTAGGTTCAGTAAGTTATCTAATAAGGCAACTGATCTATTTTATGATAATTTTATATTTTTCACAGAATCTATTGGGCCATTAGCTTAGAGTAGACTACGGGCTACTCGATCCACAGAGCTCTTCCGAAATTGATGATGCTGACGTAAGATAGGAGTAAGAGATTTCTTGTAATCCAATCCAATCAACGAGTAACATTAATCCAACTTGTTCATGATTCCCCAAACAGTAGAAGTTACGGTTCCGTGCAGGCAACCATTAGAAAACCCTAATTCTATTTCTCCAATTATTATTATTCCATTTAAATACTCTTTACGCCTCCCCTTCATAATTGATATTGACCTCTCTCTCGCTTCTTTTCCAGTTTCCATCAAATCAATTTTTCTCAGCAAACCTTAGTTTCGACGAATCACATACAGTTTCTTCTTCCGGTATGTTTCCTCTTCATCCTTTTCTCCTACTAATTCGAATTCTTAGGGTTTCTGACTTTTTTTTTCCCTGATCTGGCAAACAGTCGAACTTTAATCACCGATCGTGTTTATAATTTTATAATTATGATCTTTGCTTGCTTGAATTGTGCAGAAACCGATCGAATCGCCATGGCTAAGAGTTCCTTCAAGCTTTCTAATCCTCTGGGTTAGTTCCTTAAATCACTTTAACTTTTCAATTTCTTTAGCTTTTTTCGCGATCAATTTCAGCTGCATACACTTTCCAAACGCCCATGGCTGATTTTTTGTTCTGTTTAACGAATAAGAAGATCGATCGTGTAGGATTATGATCTTTGTCGATTAAAATTACCGAAGATGGTTCCGATTCTGAAATTCAATCTTGATTAGTTTTATGTATAGAAATTTCTGGCTCTGATTCAAACTTTTGCATATGATTTTGATTCTTTCTTTGCGGTTTGTTCCAAGCCTGATTACTTTTGTTGCAGCTTTGTTCTTATGATGTTTAATGCGTTAATTTTTTGTTTAATCAGAGGCAAGGATGGGTGAAGCTACACGGATCAGAGAGAAGTACCCTGACAGAATTCCCGTATGTTCATGAATCCATCACTTTGATTAAACTATACTAATTTTAGTTAAGCATTGTTCTTATTTAGAAACTCTGATATTGTGTAGGTGATTGTTGAAAAGGCTGGACAAAGTGATGTTCCTGACATTGACAAGAAGAAGTGAGTAATATAATGCTTGTTTATTATCAAAATCTTGAAAATTATGCTGAAACAATAAGTTTTTTCCATTCTATTTAGGTATCTGGTGCCAGCAGATCTAACCGTTGGCCAATTTGTGTACGTGGTTCGCAAAAGAATCAAGCTTGGAGCTGAAAAAGCTATCTTCGTCTTTGTCAAGAACACATTGCCTCCTACTGGTAAAGCCTTTAATAACTCTTAAACACCATTTTCAAGCCAAAATTTCATTCTTTACCATTATTATTAAACCCGGTTTTTGTTTTTTTTTTTTCTTAAAAGCTGCATTGTTGTCTGCAATCTATGAAGAACACAAAGATGAAGATGGGTTCCTCTACATGACTTACAGTGGAGAGAACACTTTTGGATCTCTTACCTTTGCTTGAATAACTTTCCTTGACTTCAATGTAAATACATAAATCAGGAAGATAAGATGTGCATTATCTTTCCTTCTCCGTCTCTTGCTTTTACTTTGAATCTCTTTTCCATTTGTTTTTTTTTTAATCTTTTGACATTGGATTTAGTGATTTTACATTGTTTTGGAAGCTAATAACTCACATTCATATCAAAAACTAAAGATTGGTAAAAGTATTAGCACAAAGGCAATTATTTTACCAAACACTATACAATGGAGAATCTCATGACCTAATTCTTAATCTGTTCTAGCAATCTGGAACAAGATTGAATGGTTTTTTATTAACTCTCTTTCTCGCATAGTAAAGTCGACAGGTTTTTTTATCGAACAAGATTCAAAAACGATGTCAAAGAATCGACATCTCTCTTCTCGGATGGATACTTGATTGGTCTTGCAGAGTTCTTTGGGAAGACAAGAATCGTCGGAAAGCTTCCAAGTTGCAATTCCTTCTTAGCAAACTCCTTCTGATCACCATCAGCTCTAAACTTAGCCACCTTCACGCCACTTCCGTTCAACTTATCCGCCAATTCATCAAACGAAGCTTCCATCGCTTGACAAAACGGACACCACGGAGCATAAAGCACAACGACCCAAGCTTCTCTCCTATTCTCCAACTTCATCAGATTCTCAATCCCTTGTCTGCTCAAGTTCACAACGTTTTCGCTTTTGAATATATCCGCGACTGCGTTTGCGTTTCCATTGACAGTAGCGGTTGCGTTGCTATTCTCCTTGATATTTCCTTTGTGAAGTCCACACTCTTTAGCCTTTGCATCTTCCCACCACCATCTCCCTTCTCTCTCGTGTTGTCCCGGTAAAACCGCTCTCGTACACGGCTCACAACCGATCGAAACATAACCCGCTGCGTGTAGCGTGTTAACCGGAACATCCATAGTCCTCAAGAAATTCCAAACATCGTTTCCTTCAACATTCGCAACCGGATTCCACTTCACCAAACTACCACTTCCACCGTCTAATCCTTCGAAAACCGGATCAACTTGAACAACTGGAATCTCTGATCTTGTTCCTGGTGATTGATCTTTTCTTTGACCAGTGATCCAAGCGCGTAAACCTTTCAAAGCACGTCTCAAAGGTCTTACTTTTCTAATACGGCAACATTCTTGGTGACCATCTTCGTAGAAAGAAAACAAACCCTTGTTTCTAACTAAAGCTTGAACCTCAACAGCATCAGGAAACATATACTCAATTCTAATACCGTAATGTTTCTCCACGGTATCGAAGAGTCTGTATGTTTCTGGATTCAATCTCCCTGTATCTAAACTGAATACCCTGTAAGGTCTTCCAGTTAGATGAGCATACTCGATCAAAGCAACATCTTCTGCTCCACTGCAACCAATCAAAACAACAATTCTTTAGCAAAATTTCAATGATTGACAAAAATAAACTCAGATTCTCATGAATTAATTATTACCTAAAGGCGATAGCAATGTCGTTCCCGAATTTCTCAAGGGCCTTGTCCATAATTTCAAGAGGAGAAGCGTTTTCTAGCTTCTTTGCTAGTTCCTCAAAATCCTCCACTTCCACCACATCTAGTTTCTCTGCAACATCTATTTTAATAATAAAGGAAAACATCATTAGCATAAACTTAATTAAGTGAAATTAATCAAGATCAATTCAAAATTAATCAGAACTTACCAGAGACCACCATTGATTCCCTTGTTATTGACTGCACATTTAAGGGTTTCACAGAGGATCGTTTCCCAGAAAGACTCAGAGATGCAGCAGAGACATTGATTCGATCCGATAATCTCAACGAACCGATTTTCGGTGCTGAATTGAAGAAAAAAAACGAATTCGAATTAGGTTCATCGTTAATCGCCAACATTAACGTCTAAGAAAATCATCAATTACAGAAAAAAGGTCGTATTTGAACGAAATTAAAGAGCAATACTCAAATTAAACCTCAAACACACAATGATCCATCAAACTACTCTGAAGATTTTCCACGAATTGTTATTGAAATTGAGTACTGAATTCTATTTAGGTGCCTAGAAAACCGGATTGAGAGTAAATATACCTTTGAGCTCTAAAGAAGGGAAAGCAGAGCTAGAGATCGCAGAAGACGATGAAGAAACGTTGATTGCCAATGCCATTTCAGACCCAAAAACAAAACTATCGAAATTCTTCAAATAAAATAAGATCTAATTAAGGTTTTTGTTTCTGCCCAGATTGATTTCTTCTCTGATGTTGTAATGGGATTATAAAAGAAGCAGGTGAAACTAGGTTCATTGAATCTAGACGATTTTTATTTTGGTGGCGCCTTTTATCATTGCTTGCGTCACTTTGGGTCTTGTGGTGGAGAAACATGGTCAAATTTGGCCCAACGATTCTTTTCTCTAATAAAGTAACACACTTAAATCCCAAAACTATTTTTTACTCGCTCAATGTTTATCATGTTCTATTCATAGATTTTATTTTATTATAGAAAAATATATATATTCTAGAAACTCATAAGAAATTAGGTTACACAAAATTGTCGAAATATCTTATACTCCTTTGGTTGATTCCTCGGTTGTTTCCAAACAAGGTATGCCTCATACATACACAACAAAGGTTGTGTCTATATTATACATTTGAGTATAGTTTCTCTCTTTTGTTGGGAATAAGATGTTTTAGTTTCTTGATAGCAAGATTCAAATACTTATGTCCAAACCAATCAAATGATCTTGGTTTTAAGTTCAAAAACATCATTTGATGGATGATTGAGTGAATCTTTGTTTTAGTTAGCTCCCGAGTTCTTCAGTTTCTATATTAGTTGATCCTATCTGATAGATAATTCACTTATTTATTGGATCCATATGAATGTTTATCGATTGCTTAGCATTTTCGTTTACTTAGATCTATGGTTTTTGATCATTAGATCATTTTAAGATTGGTGGTCTAACTAGTTTTAATATTAAAACAATTGGTTTGTCTTTAGAAGTTGCTAAATGTCTTAAGGTTTATATGGATTGCAAAAAATTCAAACTTTTCCACTATAACATAGTTAATATGCTTACTATAGGATTTGAAAGGTATGTTTACTAGCTATAAAATTATTAATGTATAAATCCATCTATGGTGTTGGTGACTCTTTTTCTTGGATTATACCATCTTTTTAATTGTTTAATTTTTCAGATAACATGTGAAACAAATAGTATTACCTATAGTTTTTTTCTCTGTTCAAGTTTGAAGCTCTCTATCACAATTTGAAGGTAAAGACTATAGTATCATCCCTGTAGTTTACTTTATTCTTCTATGTGTTATTGTTATTGATGCACAATCACCTTTTATTTAAGCTTTATGCAAATTGTCGTTAGATTCTTATGCCAATATCATATGAATCGTCTAGTTAAGATATGCATGTGTTTTCGTAAACATAAGTGGTGTATTAATGAACGTAAGAAACTACTCACTAGTAGTGTATTGATGAACGTAAGAAACTATTCACTATGAAGTAATATGTAAGTAATATGTAAGAATAGTGTAAGGAAGGGAAACTATATTTAATATTTTAGATATTTTAACCTTACATATTTTGGAAAACAATCATGGGAGTTAGAATGTAAGATATTATCTTGTATCTTAGAAATATCTCTAAAATTGCAAAATATTTTATTATTTTACTTTTTCTTTTATCATATCGATGAAAAATTGTTCTTTATTCTTCCAATTCATCTCGCTTATAAATGGATACAAGGCGCGTGATATCTAAAAAGGAGTTTATATTTTACTTGGATCTAGTGAAAAGATAAATCTAATATAGATCACAATTTTTTTAGTACGTAGCTAAAACTTTATTGGATACGTTTACAGGCGAGGCAAGAGATGACATAATTAATAGAGACAAACGGAGGTGAACCTGCCATTGAAGGTAATAGTAGAGGCATTGGATGTCTTCAAGATTCATACTTACTGTCTTGTTATATCGATGGCCTATAGACTGTCATTTTTGATTCATACCTTGGGATTTAAGTATTTGTGGACAATTCAGTTTCGAAAATCATATAATAGATCATTTCGGAGAAGTAGTCATTTGCCTGGTTGGAAGAGAATGAAGAGAGGTAAAAATATGAGAAAGTGAGTGTTGAGAGAGCTTGGAAACAGTTGTGATGTATGTTATCTTTGGAAACAATTGCGTTGGAAAGAAAATTATAGTTGTTGTCTTTGTAATACATTTTGAACATTGAGAAAAAAGATGAAAGAAACGAACGGAAAAGTAGGATTGGAGGTGGATATGATTCATGGCATGTAAGTTATAGGTATATCGAGATTGAGACGAAACATAAGTAAGGGAAGAGTGATGAGGAAATAAAATCTCTGAATAGTTTCATGGCATTTTGTTTGCTTTTAAATATGGATTTGTTCTAGATTTTTCAATTTTTAACTAAAATTAGGTGAACATATTTATATGGAAAAAATGAAAAATATTAATCATTTAATTACTTTAGTAGATTAATATAATTTTTTTTTATCACACACAATTATATCCTTCTTTTTTTTGTCATTGTATAGCTATTGTACAACTCTTTTTACATCTTTTTGGAAAATTTTCAATATTTTCAAATAAATTGATAAAATCTTGTAGTCATATTGATAATCACGAATAATACTAAATTAATTGCAAAAAAAATTATATGTTTGTATGAGTTTGAAGATGAGTGGTTAAAAATAAGAAAATTTAAAGCAAAAGACATATAGAAAAAAAAATTGAATAAAAATAAATAGCATGAGAAATATATTAAAAAATAATATCAATATCTTTACTTTGATTTTATATTTTATATATTTTGGAGTATGCCATTTTTAATTTATGTCAAGTAAAGCCAATTTGTTGATTTCATAGGAAAAAAAAAACATTCTAATCAAGTTTATTTTTAGTCTTGAAACAAAAATAATTACTTTGTGTATTCAAAGAAAATTTATTTATATTTTATAAGAATGTTGATGAGATCTTTTGGACAAAATATAAACATACAAATTTTTAAATGACATCTATATTAAATTAGATATATTATCAAATTACTGAAAAATGTATGTAAAATATATCTATATGTCCACCTAAAATTATTTATTGTTAATTAATTTATTTTTTGAAGCATTTTAATTGTTATTTATTTCTCTTCATCTTTCCTAATAGATTTTATAGCACCATGTCGAAGTTTAATGGATGGAGTTGAAACTCTTCTTGGTTTCTTTAGCTTCCTCATCTAAAAAATTCTGCTAAACCTTTCTCACTAATCGTAGTTTTGTTCATAGAAAAAAAAACTCATTATTTTCATTTCTTCAATCTTGATTGATCATATTTGTTTCATCTCTCATTCAACTTTTATAGTTTCCCTACCCCCCCCCCCCACCCAATTGCCAGTTTGAATGTGTATGTTTCATTCATCTATTGATTTTTCATATATTTTTCAGATATTTTTCATACATAATAATAATAATAAGTGACATCTCTTCATGGTAAATCTCTAGCAAATTATGACGAATTCATGGACCTTATGATAAAATGACATATATATATATATATATATATATATACACACTTTTCATAATTGAATCGTTATATGATACTAGAAATATAGTTATGATCCCACTAAAGTCAACAACAAACTTTCCATAGAACTCGAGATATTATCTTGAATTTAAACCATATACCAAACATTAAGAAAGATATATAAAATTATGTTTTCTTTGAGATTTTAAGAAAACTACAACCCAAAAAAACCAAAATGTGCATGTTATTAATAACGTCTACTTTATAAAAGTAGAATGAGTATCTTTAGAGATTGACATGCAGACAACCTATGGACAATCTATATAAGTGTCACATGTTCACCTAAAAAAAATTTCTTGTTAGTTAATCTCCTTTATTAACATTTTAATTTTTATTTATTTCTCTTCATCTTCCGTAATGGATTTAATAGCATCATGTTAAAATTATATGGATGGAGTTGAAACTATTCTTGCTTTCTTTGGTTTCATCTTCTAAAAACTTTTGTCAATCCTTTCTCGCTAACCGTAGTTTTTTTCATAGATAAAAAAATCTTTATTTTCATTTCTTCAATCTTGATTGATCATACTTGTTTCATCTTTCATTCAATTTTTATAGTTTCGTTACCTCCACCATATTGCCAATTTGAATGCTTATGTCTCATTACAGTTCATCTATTGGTTTCTCAGATATTTTTCATACATACTAATAAGTAACTTCTTTTCATGGTAGATCTCTAGCAAATTACAACGAACTCATGGAACTTATGATAAAGGGAGACAAAGATATATACTTTCCCCAATGAAATATTTATATGATGGTAGAAATACAATTATGACCCCCACTGAAAAACAATAACTAACTTGTCATAGAACTCAATGTATTATTGATATTTGGATTTCAACCATATACCAAACATCAAGAAAGATATATAAAATTTAAAAAATTACAACGAAATAAAATGTTCATGTTATTAATAAAATAGATAGAAACTTCGACATCACTATATCTATTTTTCTTTTAGGAAAAACAAGTAAATAGTTTCATAAATAGGTCATTGTTGGCAATAAGTAATTAGTTTATATCACAATACTTCGATTATTTTACATGTAGTATCTTTTTTACATTTTAGTTAAATTATAAAATATTATAATAATTCTCTATTTAATATATTACTTACTTAATTATAATCATCTTAAAATAAGTATATTATATCAAATGTAAAATTGATTTGTTTATTAAATTTTATTTTTAAGTTCTTAAATAACATAAATTTTTTTTAGAACAAAAAAATAAAACTTTTAAAGTTAGTTGTGAAACAAAGAAAGTTAGTGTTTTAAAAGTTCACATAGTAATTTTTAAGATATCACTTTGGGGTCGAGTAGGATTTGTAATTCTGTATATCTTACAAATCAATGAAGTACAATAGAAACTCTATAAATTAATACTCGATAAATTAATAAACATGACAAATTAATAAAAAAAATTTGGTTCCGAGTTGGGTCAGTGTATATTTTTACAAAACTCGATATGATAATAAGATAATAATTTTTTAGAAACCCCTATGTGAAGATATGGTCCCAATAATATCATAAATTAATAATTATGTATATAAATTTATGCATACATAGTAAAGTAAATTTAGTAAAATATAACTCTAGTGTTGTTTGTTTTTTATTAAAGCTCAAATCTATTGGAGTTTATCTCTAATTATTCTTATTGCATCAAAAAAATTTGTTGTCATCTTCTCAAACTGCATAAAAATTGTGAAGAGTTCTAAACGGGATAATTGATTTCTTACATGTAACTGCTTTTAGAGGTACAATAATATCATCTTGAGTATCATAATAAACAATCGTGGCCACAACTTCTACTAAACATGTATCATTTTCACTTGGATAGTCTAACAGGCTATTGACATACATTATATTGCGGTGACTAATGTTATTAATCATAACCTCAAATTCATGTAGCATGTCATCCTCATTGATGAATTCATCTAAATTCCTTGATACAACATCTTCTCAACGGCTTTTAAAGTGTCGGAAAAAAATTTGCTATTTTTTTGTTAAACATTAATTGGAAAATAGAAGAAAAAATTAGAAAATAGGAAACTATAAAAAAGATATATGAAATATGAATTTATCTCTTTAAATTAATAAATATTAATATATTGATAAATTAATAACTCTATAAATTAATAAATATCGCGGTCCCGACATTATTAATTTATAGAGTTTCTACTGTATAAATCTTTATTTTTGTTCACTTAATTATTTTTAGTTTAGTGTTGTTTAAAATATTAGGGAAACTTCCAAAAAGGTCACGTAAAACTTGGATGTGGACCAAAATGACACGCAATGGTTTTGTTCCAAAAATGCCACTTTACTTGGACGATTTTGTCCTCAGTGACTTATGATGGAAGTTGTTGATATTTGGGAAATAACTGTCATATTAAGGACGGTGGTCCTAAATTTAACTTCTAAAACATTATCCTAGCGTTTAGAAAGAAATTTGGTAATTTAGGATGAAAGTCATTTATATTTGGGAAGAAAAATGTCATATTCAGTTTGATCATCTTAAATTTTACTTCTAAAATCTTAGCTTTTAGGAAGAAATTTGGTGATTTAGGATGGAAATAGTTGATATTTGGGAAGCAAAATGTCATTCTAAGTACGATCGTCCTAATTTTGACTTCCAAAACCTGCATGTAACTTTTAGGAAGGAATTTGGTGATTGAGGATAGAATTTGTTGATATTTGGGAATCAAAATGTCATATTCAGTATAACCATCCTAAGTTTGAGTTTTAAAATCTTAGCTTTTAGGAAAAAAACAATTCTGATTTATGAAGAAAGTTATTGATATTTGGAAAACAAATTGTCATTTTAATTATGGTCGTCATAAATTTGACTTCTAAAATATGTTCCTAGCTTTGAGGAAGAAATTTGATGATTTTTGATGGAAATAGTTGATTTTTGGAAAGTAAAAGGTCATTTTAAATACGGCCAACCTAAATGATGAGGGGATAAAATCAGAATACAAAGTGACATTTTTTACCGCAAACTCCTCCGCGTGGTAGTTTTGTCCAAAAAAGCTTTTATGTGTCATTTTTGTTCCTTTCTCAAAAAAATTTTATGTATAAACATTATTAACCAAATTATACAATAAAAATTTATTTGTTAGCAAAAAGAAGACAATAAAATCCGCGCATACAAATATCTAAAAAAACATACAAAAATCTAAATCAGTAAAATTTATGCATCTTTAATAAAATTAAATAACTATAATTCATTATTATACCCTCCTTTTAAGTATCTTTTTAGAGCTTGAAATTTGTTTCATTTTAAGTGTCGTTTTATGTTTTCAATGCAGATTTTTAATCAAACCCTCAATTTATTAATAAATAATGAGTGTGAACACATTATATGATATAATTAATAAAGGGTAAAACAGAAAATTTTAATTTTTTTCTTAAGATATGTGAAAATATCTAAAATGACACTTAAAAAGAATCGGAGGGAGTATATTATTTAACATGAACCACGTAAGAAACTGTTGAAACTTAAAATCAAATCAAAGATTTGATATTTACTTAGTTAAATCAAAAATGATATAACATTGATTTATGCAAATTTTAGTTAAAACAAAATCAATTTCCAAATTAACAAGAAATATGAAACTTTATATACATGGCATTTTCTGTTGTATAAAATTTGTTCTAACAACAAAATAAAAGATCTGTTTTCTTTTGACGGTTACTTAATAAATATTTTTTTCTATAAAACAAAAACAAAATAGGAAGGTTTTATCTTTCTTATTTTATTTTTTTACCCAACGCTAACATTTAGGATTTTTCCAACTTCATAATTGGGTTAAATTAAAATGGAACTACACATTCCAAAATAGTGGGATATACTGTAAGATTATACACTAATTAGGCTAAGGCATGAGAAAAGCCATTTGGGCGGAAGTAGTAATAGAGATTTGAGGTCAACAATAAATTTTAAAAAATAATACTAATAGTTAACCAAAATTATCTTGACCCTATATAAATATTTTTTGTGAACCTATGAGATATTAATCTTGTAAATGAAACCAAAAACCTAATTATATTGGTCAAATGGGCTTAAGCACCAAAGTCTCATTGTAAGAAACCAAAAAAAAATATGTCGGTGGTTGTGTTACCTAAATACCTAGAATAACTATAAGTCATTTTTTACAAAAAAAAAAAAATACAAAGTGACAAACGGAAAAAAGAAGTACAAATTAACAATTTTCTTATATCTATATAGAGAGAGAATTGAAATAGTAATAAAAAAGTTTCAAACTATTAGTGAACATATAATACAATTGTATATCATTTTGGCAGTTTACATGCTACAGTTTATTGGAAAAAAAAAATTCATCACCATGGGTCTAACTGGTTAGTCAGTTTTTGGAATACAATGAATGAGATAAATTAAAAGGAATGAAATTAAAATGAATGGGATGATGGTTGTTTAAGGAATACAATAAATATAATGAATTCCTGTAGAAATATAATGACTGGTTATTGTTTATAATGAATGGAGAGGAATGCAAATAAATGATTTAATTTAAATAATATTATAGAAATATATAAAATATATGTAATACTAAATTATTTAAAACGATGTCACAAAGTAATTGAAAACATGTTATTATAAACCTAAATTCATTAATCTACTTGACATATACTAATTTGTTTTTATTAAAATAATATCTAACGCTAAAAACGAGAAATACGACGGTTTGCAAACCAAATTTGTTCAGCAATTTGATCCCGAACAATTTTCATATAAGCTCCACCTTCGGTTTCTTCTTCATTTCGAACACTTTGATCGTCATGTGTATCTTCATTATTATTTTGTTGCCCACGTAAAATATCATTTCCTTTTTCTGCTTCCTCGAACTCAATATCTTCTATGTTGTTCCGGCGAATGAAATTGTGAAGTCCCATTGTAACAAATATAACACGCCTTTGTACAGAAATATCATACCTTGGAATTCGTTTAATACCCTCCATTTCTTTTTCCATACTCCAAATGTGCGTTCAATTACAGAACGAAGGGAAGCATGCCAACGCTTAAACATCTCTTTACTATTACGTGACACTTCACCATTGAAAAATTCTTGTAAATGATACCTGGTACCATAATTACGTTGCTTTCTATACGGAGCTAAGTAACCTCGACTATTGGCATATCCGGAGTCTACAAGGTAACATTTACCTTCAGGTGGTGTGGGAAACATATGATCATCTCGAATCGCTGTTGCTAATACCCTGGAATCATGTGCCGAGCCAGCCATCCCAACAAAACAATACGTAAAAAGCATATTTGCATCACATATGTCCAAAAAATTAAGGCTGGTTGTTCCTTTCCGACTGATGAACCTTATGGATTCTCTTCCGAGGGTCACCATAACCGGTATATGTGTTCCGTCTAATGCTTCTACAAATCCACTGAAATAAGGCCAATATCGTTTATCTCCTTGCAATCGATTAGATATAGCTTCAAGTTCTTGAACTGATCGTGGTCTTATATAGTCTACAGCCATTCGCTCCATTGCTCCAAGTACTTCATGAAATTTCCGACCTATTGTCTCTTGTGCATGTCCAAATCTTAAACCAAGATCATACTGAGTATCATTCTGCCCACAAAGGATAAGGAACATTGCAACACTCTCATCAACACATAGGTTACTTGTGTCTTGTAAGCCATACCTGCCTTTAAGTAGCTCACATAAACGGTTAAATGCCTCATGGCTCATCCGTAATAACATTTGACATGAACTATCATTCTTATAAATTTGCTTTCGGATCATAAGCCATCTTCTACCCCTTTCTTGATTCATTGGATCTTTACATAAATACTCACTATAATAACCAAGCGCCGGGGACAAGTAAGTCCGCAATATCTCATCTTCTTCTAGTAATATCAACTTTGTAAACTCTTCATCCGACAGATTTTTAGCTCCACGTGAAAGTAATTTTACAAAGCGAAGCTCCTGATAAAATTGAAATTATATATTAGAAATAATTATGCAATAAAAATAAAGTTTCAGAATATTAAGAATATTAAATAAGATAAATGAATATAAAATTATTAAACAATTTTTTTTATTGTTTTTGTGAAAAAAAAATTTTATTGTTCTTGAAAAAAGAAAATATCTTATTCGTCTACTAAAAAATATTAAAATAACTAAACTAAACTAAATTGATAGAGAAATATTAAAATAACTAAACTAAACTAGATTCATAGCCAGAAACTGAGCTTCCCGAGTTAGCTACGGAAACTCCAAGCAAAGACGAAAAACTAGTCCCCGAAGATCTTGTTTCGAACATTCCTAGTCCTGGGCAGAAACTTGTTGAAGGATTGGTGTTAAATCCAGCCATTTGAGAATGAGTTATTGGAGTAGAAGAAGATGGGAGTGTTGCATGTCTTTCTTAAGTTTATGATTTGGCATGGATCACCATGTCTATCGACACCACATAGCCTCTCCAAGAACTGTATTTTGGTTTCGTCACTGTGTAGTTTCATAAAACCGTCGCGAATATTCTCGTCGTTCATCAACAATCCATTTGCGGCCCACCAAAATTTTCCCATCGGTTGAATCTCTAATGTTTCTAAAACAGCCAAAGCATCACCAAAACTAGCCTTTTGGTGGTGTCGTGATCGTAAAACATCTACTAAGCTTGTGCGAGACTCTTCCATACGTTGAAGTCCATTTTGAATTTTTGTCTCGAAATTGACTCTTCTTCTATTCGTACGTCTAGTAGATGTGCTTCGGACACGCAGACTCGATTTAGTTGCACGACGTGGAGAATGTTGTACTTGTTCTCTGGTTGGATTTTCATCATCTAAGTCTCTAACACTGAATGGTTCTTATGCTGTTTCGCCTCCTTCAGTTCCATCATCACTAGCTTCCTCATCTTGTGTTTGTTGGAGATGTTTGCCGAACATGAAAGGCGAATAATGATCATCTTGCTCTAAATCATGCTCACCATAAATCTCATCAAGTAGCTCTTTGAATGGGAGAGGTTTTGTTTGCAAAACACGTACAAGTTTTCCATTATTGTGTCCAAACTCCTAGAACATAATTTTCTATTAGCAAAGTTCAAAAAATTAACAATTTTATTATGTTTGTGAAACTCACCGCAATTCGGTCAGTCCACCATGGCTTAGGCATTTCTATCTGCCCTGTTGTAGGATTAACGGAAACTCCGGTACGGTCGATTAAGACATTGTAATGATGCCGCAACCGACGCATATAGTCTAGTCTATTTCTCATCTCGGGATCAAAAACAATCTTATCTCCAGTTAGTTCGTAGTACTTTTCTTCTATTCTTCGCTTTCCGGGATTGTCAGGCAATTTTATAGCGTAGTCCTTTGCTCTTAACTCAATGTTCACAAGGTTGAGCAAAATTTCGGTTTTCTTGGAATCTAATAGTTGTACTAAATGATAATAAAAAAAAATCAAGTTAAAGATATAGGTATATGTATAATTATAGCAAAGATAAGTAAAAGTTATGTATATATATATGATTACTAATATAGCAATGATACACAAAAGTCATGTATATGTTACTAATATAGAACATATAAGAAAAAGTCATGTTACGAAACGTACTCTTCCTTCACGGTTTGTTTCCGTGTCATCAACTGATTTCTTTTTGTGGTTAGATCGACCTCCATTGCCCGATTTGCTAGCACTTCATGATCTACTTGCCATATTTCTGTGATAAAAGTAATCGTTAAATCATGTCATAAAAATGAACAATTTACATCATTTTCCTTGTTGATAAAATCTTGAGTATTTTATAGAAAAAAAAACTTGAGTATTACTAAGAATGTGCGAATGATTCACAATAAAAATTAACGATCTACTTAAAGAAGGGAACCACAAATCTAAATTCAAATAAACGAGTTTTACAAGTTGACTTTAGTTTTTAAACAAGAAATACGAGCTGAAAATAGTATAAGCAATAACACCTTGTGAACACTATAATTAAAGCAAGCAATCAATTCCAACAAAACAAACAAGCGGCTACATATAAGTTAATTGGAATAGTATATTAAAAAAAAAATTAAAGTTTCGCTATTCACAATTACCATTTTCCAAAGCATATTTTCTTGACTAAAAATGTAAATATAATAATCACAATTTTCCATCTTTACCACAAAACAATCATGTATCACAAAAGTTAATTGTAATTCTAAGATAGAAAAGATGAACGACCATGTTTACCTGTAATTTTCAAGTGTTTATCTTATTGCTTTCATAAGTTTAATTTAGAACAAAATGGGTTATGATCATGTTTGTATTTATAGACTAAGTGTCGTTTATAAGAAGTCTAGAAAATCTAACAAAATCTTTAAATTTCAAATTTATAACAAATCTGAAATCAAAGTTTGACTACTTATAAGATTTTTTAGTTAAAGAGATTGTTTACTAAAAGCATCTTTTCTAGCTAATATCTATTATTTTGCTCCACAAATTAAAATCTTAAATTTTAATTTAAATATTTAATTATATTTACTTGTATCCCCTTCCATTCCATTATGTATCATTATTTTTTCTAAATAATTTTCTACTTGATTATGCTAGCATCCCATTTATTCTACTGGACTTAATGAAATATCTTAATTTTTTAATTCAGCTTAATTGGTGATTTTTTTTTGGAATTCACGTAAATGGTTGATTCCACTTGATTTTGTTCAGAAAAATAAACATCCAGTTGCAGTCCATGTATCTTATGCGCAATATCAAAACCAAGAAATTGCGTATAATGATGATCAATCACAAAGCTAATTAGTATAATGATGATCAATCACAAAGCTAATTAATATCTAATATTTAATCCTAAATGAAAAAGTGGTTACCACTTTCAATCTCCAAAAAAAATACATTTAAATATGAAACAACTATAATGAAGAAAAACTCAAGAATTGGGAGCAACAATAATAGTAATAAACATAATTAGTAGTTAGTAATGAATTCAACCGTCATAAAGAAATATTACTAAAATTCTCCATTTAAGCATTTAACTCAAGACTGAGTCAAAAACATTAATAACATAAGCGATTGATCAAGGCACTCACCCAAACATTCAATTTCATACATGCAAACCATTTAACCCAATTAGAAAAATAAAGAAATCAAATTCTAATATTTTTAATGAAAAAGATTGAAGATGGTTGCTTTTACTCATGTGTCGAAAGTTTCATCTGTCATTTACATGACCTAATCATCTATTGGAAGAAGAAGAAAACAAGTAATCCTCCTCCTCCTTAAACATAGCACCAAAATGTAGGTGAATGTTCTCCAGATTTACGGATTAAAACTTTCCATGTAACTATCAACACTTATTAAACATTTTTTATTTTTTATTTTTTATAATAAGTTTTAGAAACCACTTTATAAATTATATTGTTGTAGGGATATTACTTAAGCTATTTTTCATCTACATAGTCTAGAAATAAACTATCGAAAACCATCTATATAGTAAAAGATCATCAATATAACTATAAAAATAGGTGATTTTACAATTGCTTGGGTTTTAAATTCATAGACACAAATATTTGACATATTAACAATGCAATTTTGTCATACAATCTTGATAAACAAATCAAGTAATCTCTTAAGTTATTAAATTAAAGGCATGTTTTTAGTTTCTTAATTTTTGGTAGTTTTTGGAATAACTTAATATATTGATCTTAAGTAATATATTTCATCATTAAATCAAAACACATTCAAAAAGTTGCATGTTGAAGATAATGACCAGAAATGATTAAAATATACAATATGATTTAATAGATCAACTAATATATTTAGTCATTAAATTGAAGGCAAGTTTATAAGTTTCATTAGACTATATGATATAGCAAACGATAGTACCTGATTGTGAAATAAATTTAGGTTTTGATTGTTTACTGATTTTAAAACTGTTTTTTGTTTCTGTTTTTAAAAAATCATTTTTTAAACCCAATCATGAGTTTGGAGAATTTGATTCCCAAAAATTTAGGGAATCCAGTTTTTTAGATAACTGCGTATTTTAAAACAAAATCTAAAATCCAAATTCTAGAGGATTTTCACGTGAAACAAAGTAAAAAAAAAGTTTTGACATTTTTTTTTCATTTTTCATTTTTTTTTAACTATAATATCTATTTTTAGCTATCAATTGTTCTATATAAGAACTATATTTTCTATATCTCTTTCTTTTTAATTATGAAATAATTTGTTTACAAAAATTTTATAAGTATTTATAAAGTTTTCTAAGTTATTATTTCTTAAAAAATAATAATTTTCACGTTTAAGATTTATTTTAAAGAGTCTAAATACCTTAAAAAATTTAAAAAAATCATAATAGCTACGTTACATAAAAAATAATATTTCTTAATAGCTTTATTTTTCTAAAAATTATGGATGAAAATCAAAAACTAATAAAAAAAAATCAAGTTTTTTCAAAAACTAAAATCTACTGCAAAATCAAAAACCAAAAAAGAAACAAAATCCAAAATCTAAAAACAAAAAGAAAAATCAAAAACTTGAAACAATCATGGTCTTAGTAGTTTTAGGAGTAAGTGAATAAATTGATTTTAATTAATCTCTTAAATTACCGAAATGAAAACACATTTCAAATTTATTTGATTGAGAGATATGTAATTGGACACAAATGTATGAAACACCAAAAGAGATTGATGGATATATGATTGAATACAAATGTATGATAAACCTAAAGAGAAAATATGAACATACAACAAACTAAAAGAGAACTTTAAGGTGTGGCGAATTTTTTTAGACTTAAAAAAATAGTTTACCTTAACTTTGGACTTCATATGAAGTTTGATCAATATAAGTTCAAAGCTTAGTAACTTAGAAGAATTGATTATAAATAATTATAACTCGTAAATATGTTAAATTCATATTGCAACAACCAATAAAACTATCACACATATGAAAACAAACTAATTAAAAAATTCGTATGAATAACTTACAAGATGTTGGTGAATGTTCTCTAGATTTACAAATAAAACTTCTCAGGTAACTATCGACACTTATTAAATATTTTTATAATTTTTATTCTTTGTAACAAGTTTTATAAACCACTTTATAAATTATATTGTTGTAGAGATATTGCTGAAGCTATTGCTCGTCTACATAGTCCAAGAATAAACTAATGTGACTTACAGCCAAAGACAATTTACATTGTTAAACAACATTAGTGAATAACTGCAAAAATAGGAGATTTTCGTATTGCTTGGTCTAAAACTATTAGACACAAATATTTGACATATTAACAATGCAATTTTTTCCTAGAATCTTGTTAAACATATCAAATAATTAGTCATTAAAATGAACGCATGGTTTTGCTTTCCTGATTTTAGTAGCTTTTGCAGTAATTGAAAAGATTAATCTTAAGTAATATATTTGGTCATTAAATGAAAACATATTAAAAATGTTACATGTTGAAGATAATAACTACAATTGATAAAAATATGTTAGTTGGTCATATATGATTTAAAAGATCAAGTAATCTATGTAGTCATTAAATTGAATGCATGCTTATAAGTTTCTTAAGACTATATGATATAGCAAACGATAGTTTCTGGTTATAAAGTAAATTTAGTAGTTTTAGGAGTAAGTGAATAAATTAATTTTTAATTAATCTCTTAAATCATTAAATGAAAATACATTTAAAATGATTGTGATTGACGAATATGTGATTGGATACAAATTTATGAAACAACAAAAAAGATTAATGGATATATGATTGAACACAAATGTTTGACAAATCAAAAGAGAAAGCACAAATGTATGACAAACCTAAAGAGAAAATACGAACATATGACAAACTAAAAGAGAACCTAAAGTGTGATGAATTTTTTTAGACTTAGAAAAAATTTGATACCTTAACTTTGGAAACTTCATTTGAAGTTTGAAAAATATAAATTCAAAACTTAATAACTTAGGAAAATTGATTGTAAAATAATTATAACATTTAACTTTGTTAAACTAATATTACAATAACCAACATAATTAACACATATAACTAACACATATGTGAAAACAAATTATTAAAAAAATTTGTTATCAATAACTTACAACGGCATTTTTTATACAATTTAATAACTCATACTTCTATAACAAAGTCTAATAAAGACTAATAACTTAATTAAATTAATTATACAGTACCATAACCAAAAAATAAAATAATACACATAAACATGTCAAACTCATACATCATCAACAAAAATAACTAACACACATATGAGAATAAATAATTTTAAAATATCATTACATATAAGCTAAAAATGTGTCACAAACATTAACAACATAAACAATTTGATCAATGCACTTATCCAAATATTCAACATTCAAATTTCATACATGCAACCATTTCACCCAATTAGAAAACCAAAGAAATAAAATTATGAAGTATTATATGAAAGAGATTGATGATGGTTGCATTTACTCATGTGTCTAGAGTTTCATCTGTCATTTACATGACTTAATCATCTATTAAAAAAAAAAAACAACTTATTTTTCTCCTCAATCATGGCACCAAAATGTTGGTAAATGTTCTCTACATTTACAGATTAAACTTCTCAGATAACTATCAACACTTATTAAACATTTTATAATTGTTATTCTTTATAATAAGCTTATAAATCACTTTATAAATGTTGTAGTGATATTACCGAAGTTATTGCTCATCTACATAATCTAGGAATAAATCACTGTGACTTGAGGTCAAAAATCATTTATGTTGTGAAAGATCAACAGTGTATAACTGTAAAGATATGTGATTTTATTATTGGTTGGTCTAAAACTATTAGACACAAATATTTGACATATTAACAATGCAATTTTGTCCTACAATCTTGTTAAACATAACAAATAATCTCTTTAGTCATTAAAATGAAGGCATGATTTTAGTTTTCTCATTTTAGTAGCTTTTGGAGTAACTAAATAGATTAATCTTAAGTAATATATTTGATCATTAAGTGAAAACACTTAAAAAATGTTACATATTGAAGATAATAACTACAATTGATTAAATATGTAATTTGGTCATACAGTTTGGTTTAAAAGATCAAGTAATCTCTTTAGTCATTAAATTGAATGCATGTTTATAAGTTTCATCAGACTTTATAATATAACAAACGATAGTTTCCGGTTGTGAAGTAAATTTAGTAGTTTTAGCAGTAATTGAATAGATTAATTTTAATTTATCTCTAAAATCATTAAATGAAAACACATTTAAAATGTATGTGATTGAAGGATATGTGATTGAATATAAATGTATGAAACACCAAAAGAGACTAATGGATATATGATTGAACACAAATGTATAACAAACTAAAAGAGAAAACACAAATGTATGACAAACCTAAAGAGAAAATACGAACATATGGCAAATTAAAAGAGAACCTTAAGTTTTGGTGAATTTTTTTAGACTTGAGAAAAATAAGTTACCTTAATTTTGGAGACTTCATTTGAAGTTTGATCAATATAAGTTCAAAGCTTAGTAACTTACGAAAATTTATTATAAATTATAACACGTAAATATATTAAAATCATATTGCAACAACCAATATAACTAACACACATATGAAAACAAACTATCGTTATGAATAACTTACAACTGCATTTTTAACAAATTTAATTCCCACAAGCGTAGAGCTCATCAACAACTACCTTCGCCGCATAATCGAGAGATATAAAAACTCTCGCTACATATTCGACATGGACGTGTATGAAAAAGAACCGTGGCTTCTAACGCACGTAAGTAACCAAAAATTTAATGAGAACGAATGGTTTTACTTTGTCAAAAGGAAAAACTTGTCGATATAAAGAAAGTCAACTCGAAAAGAACGAGTTGTACGGTGGATGCTGGATTTACAGGGAAGAGTAATAATTCAAGTCTAGTAGTTGATAAAGATGAAGTTAAAGTCGGTGGTTGTTGTAAGCAGAATCTGAGTTTGGTTAACAAAGTCAATAGAAAGAACGAGTCATACGGTGGTTGCTGATTTTATAGGTAAGATTAGTAGTTCAAGTCCGGTAGTTGATAAGGAGTTAAAGACGGTGGTTGTTGTAAGCAGAATCTGAGTTTTTACAAAGTCAATGGCAAGACAGATTTAACTACGGGTTGGGTTATGGATGAGTTTCTTTTGGATCATCTGGGTTTTCGAGAAGTGGTTCATAGTAGAATCAAGTTTCATCCTCATAAAGATAATGTTCAGTAGGCTCCAAGAGTCAAAGAACCGCCACGTGAAGTGACTCATAAAGACACAGAGAAACATCAAGACTTTGGTTCTTGTGGTCAGCAAAATCATAACCACTTGCACATGCTAAAATTCATGCTTCATAGGTTTCAGTGACGAATCAAACCATAGAGGAGTTATACTATGGTCAAGGTTATGGAAACCTGGCTGAGTACCAAAATGAGACGGGTCCTTCACAAGCTCCAATAATTAATCAAGCTTTGGAGACTCCAATGGATCAATGGATGGTCGAGTCTTGTTTAAGGCTATATCAAACTCGATTGCTCAAGATCAACATATTATGGGTCAAGACTCAAAGTACTATTTGACGAATATAATGATGGAAAAACAACAAGCCTTTGCGTATAATTATGGTTTCGAAGATATGGTTCCTCATGAGTACCAAATCCATTATATAGAACAAGACATGGGTCCTTCGCATGCTCCAATGATGAATTTGGACAATACATGGTTCCAATGACACAAGACATGATACTTACCACACATGTTGTCCAAGAAGGCATCACTGGTCATCATCAAAAGCAATACTTGGATACTCAACCAACGAATGGAGGCATGGAAAAAATCAAGATCACTTTCGTTCTTGTGGGAGAACCTTTAGTTTTAGGTCAACAACAAAAAAAGATTCTTGAACAAACCACATATCACTCTCTAATAAAGGAGTAGTTTGGAGGAAAAATTACAAAGAATCACAATTTTAGTGATCAAGTCTTTCCATACTCGGCTCAGTCATATCAACAGCAAGATATACCACAAAGTTACTCGCAAGGAAATTTCAACATCATCAATGCATAGGACAAAACATGACTCTTGCAACACAAGTAAACATGGAGCAACTATTTGAATCCTCAGCTCATAAATATCATTAGTCTTTGGGACTGAGCTATGACCTCTCAGTGGTTTCTATGGAGAAGCAGCAACAAAACAATGTATGCTTTAATCATATGTCGTCGGAAACTTTACTACTCAATATTAACAACTTGAGAACCTAGTCAATGTTCCAATTCAACAAGACATGGAGCAATTTCAAGAAGAATCTCAGGAACAAGACAAGAATATTTATTTTAATATTGTTTCTCCGATGAAGACGACAAATCAAAACTTGAAGTCACCATGCTTGCCTCAAGAAGACGTTCAAGAACAACCTTTTGAACAAGCCATTGATCTTCCGATGAACCAAGATCCATTTAACAATACATAGAGAATTTCAAAGAACAAGACAAGAATATTGATTTTAAAACTATTTCTCCGATAATTACAAAAAATCTATCCATGGAGCCACCATGCTTGCCTCAAGAGCACGCTCAAGAACAAGCCATGGATTTTCCAATCAACCAAAGCTTTGATAAAGACATAATTCTTATTACTACTGATTATCAAGAGATGAATTCAGAGATAACATTAGCTAATTTTGGGAGTCAAGAATGGATTCAATATCTTGGATAAAACTCACAAGAAGAAGAAGTTGAGTTAGCGGCTTCTCTAGAAAACTGCAAAACTCTAGATTCTATTTTAAACTACTTTGACTCAATTAATGTAGTTCATCAATAGTTGATTATTTTGTTTCTTGCAATTATACATACACTTTCTATTTATTTATCAACAAAACAACTCTTTTTGTTTCGTTTTGGTACAGTGGTGTAAAGTTTAATTTTTAACTAGATAATATATACTCTTTGATTGTGTATTTATATAATGAAATTTTTCAAAATCTCGATTTATTCAGTTTGGTTTGGCTCAGTAACTTACGTTATAAAATTATCGATTTTAGTTTCAATAATATTGATTTTAAAATAACAAAACCAAACAGTTTCAGTTAGATTTGGTTTGGTTATTACTCTTATGTTTTTCTTATAAAACTCAAATGTAATTTCAAATAATTCGGTCAATTCATTTACTTTTAGTTTATTTCTTATGGTTGTAGTTTATATCGGGTTTGGTTATTAAATTATGTTAGGTATACTACACGTAAACGTAGATTTTGGTCTACAGTGTCGTTGGTTTTGCTATAAACTCCTTCCATTTCATATTAAGCATCTGTTATAACTAAATTTTTGTTTTAAAATTAGATGTCTACATTTTCTTTGCAGTTTTCTTATAAAATTCTTAGTTCTATCCCTAATCTTTTAACTTATTAAGAAGTCTGGATACATTATATATTAAAGTAAAGGAGAAATTTTATTATTACCCTACTACCTTTTACAACTCCTTTATAACTCGATAAAACATTGAAATCCGAATAAAAACGCGAGGCATGGGCGTTCGGATATCCGTTTGGGTTTAGATCGAGTTTTTCGGATTTTCATATTTTCGGATGTAGGCTCATAAAACCCATTCGGATATTTGAGAATTCGGATCGGGTTCGGTTCAGATAGTTTCGCATTCGGATCGAGTTCTGATTTTTAGTTGAAAACCCAAAACTATTCAGGTTTCGGATTGGTTCGGACATTTTACATCAAAAATAAAGAAAAAAACTGATTCAACAAAAAAAAAACAAATCATATATATAAAACTTGACCAACTCTCTCTAGAATTGCGACACCTCAGCACACGAGAGAACGACATGTGTTAAGTTTTCAAACTCTTTCTCTTCTATACTTCTTCGTCTTCTTCCTTGTAACTTATACATTCTCTTTCTTAATAATTAGAAAAATCTTAATCACCTTAAATCTACAAATACATGAAACAAAATGATATTATTACTATTTGACCTTTCAATTTCTCTTTTGTAATTAATAAAAGAAGTTTATTCATCTATATATATATATATATATATATTAGATTTCTAAGATATGAGATTTGTGAGACTTTGTTTCATAGATGTCCTAATTTATATCACACAAACTATTATTATGCTATTTGGTTTTCTCTGGCTATTTTTTCTTCTACTTTAATGTGTAGGTCTAATTACAACCTAGCTGTTGCCTCTTCATATACCACCATACATTTATTCTCTCTTTATAAACAACTTCGTAGACAAGTGAATTTTCAGTTCATGCTTTAACGATAATATATAAGGATTTTAGAGGGTGCAACGAAAGGGTTTTCGAGGATGAAATGGAGGAGCAATACGCATTTCTTGGATTTAACATCTTGGTCAGCAAAAGGTGGAGTGACTGAGATCAAATAGCAGTTTTTCCAAGGAATCAAGACGTTTGGTATATAGAAGATGAATAACTTCCTCACGATGTCTTTAGAATTTTCAAGTCATCTCATAAGGTTTGGTTTTCCAATAAAAGAACATCACAATGTTTTATCATCTTTTACATCTCTACCAATTGCATGTTTCGACTAAAATTTTTTCATTTGTAAAGATCAAATCATGTATAATACTTTCATAATTGTGTTTGATTTTTAATGTCCATTTCTTCAATAAGTAATGTCATTTGTAATATAAAATATTTTAGAAACAAAATCCTCGCGTAGCGCGGATAATCATCTAGTAATAACATAATGTATTAACCAAAACGAGATTCAAACATCAAATACCAAAGAAAATTAAACTTCTAAATTATAAAATTTTAAAGGCAAATACCATTATAAACACTTCGAAAGAGGGTATCAAATACTCAATTTATGTAACATGATGTTAAATAAAAATAAAATGAGATCTCACACATAGTAATATTGTTTTAGACGAAGATAAACATATAATTAAGATCGGATTCGGATTTTTGTGTTCCATTCGGATCGGATTTTTTGAATTTTCGGATGTAGGCTCATAGAACCCATTCATGTATTTTAGTAAAATCGGGTTCGGATTTTTTCGGGTTTTACGTTTCGGGCTTTGGTTTCGGATTCGGATAAAATACACATGCCTAGATGAAACCATGCTCTGATACCACAACCGTAACATCCATGCAACGTTTAATCGCATTAGTTAGATTGGTCGTGTTCTTGTTTGATTATCGGCTGATATGTGGAAAAACAATTCGGGAGTATTACAATTTTTTTTAATATGTGTGAAATACTAACATTTATAATGAAACAGATGAAGTACATAATTAATAATGCAAAGATTATCGGTTTTAGTTCACTTTTAGTTTAGTCGATGTAGTGCGATTTGGTTTGGTTACACACTTATTTCAATTTCAGTTTTAGGATGCTTAAACTACTGCTACCATTCGGTTTAAGATGAAAAGTTGTTGTGTTTTGGTTTAAGTAATTTTGATACGGTCTGAGTCGGTTTGGCTCTTAATAAAAAGAGATACTTCGTTCAAACAGGTCCAATACTTTTTCTTGTATGGATGAAAATAAAAGATGTTTGTCTTCGTAGCCATATCTTTCTTCTCCTTCAACTTCTTCTCATCAAACCATTAAAACCAAACCGGTCACCGGTTCGAACAATCCTCTGCCTGAATCAGAGAAGCCAGAGCAAAACTGGTACCGAAGCTTTCTTGCTTCTATCCTAGCTTCAATAACGTTTGGTTCCCGTTAAAAACAAGACAAAAACGAAAAAAAAACATCATACAAAAGCATACCAGAAACAAACTTGGAGATTTCAGTATCTAAATTCCATGATCCATCGAAAACCAAAATCCCAAGATCAAGAACCCAATTATTATTATTCATAAGATCTTTTTGTTCACCAATCACTTGTCTTCTTTAGCTTTCTCTTCTTCCTTCATCTTCTTCTCCCACCTTCTCTTCTTGTAATCAAGAAGCATCTGCGGCATCTTCTGCATAAGCTTAACCGTATTCTCTCTTTTCTCAGCTGAAATTCGATCACACTTATGTCCTTTCCTCTTTGTCCTCATCGCTTTCCTCTCTGGATCATAAGGCCAATCCTCTCCATTAGTCAACACTTCTTTCCTCAGCATTGCTCTCCTGCGTGCGCTTATCCCTAACGGTTTCCATGCCCCCATCTCCCAATAACCCCACACGCCTTTGGTCAGCTCGGTTCTGTATTTGTCGAGTTTAGCCCTCCATGGAAATTGATACCCTACAGTCTTTGCCACTGTTTCTGCAGCCTTTCCAGCCATAGCTTCTGTAGTGTTGAAATGATGATATCACACAACAGCATTGGGAATTGTAATTCAATTAGCTCAAATTTACATTTTAAACCATAGTTAAGAAACCTCTAAGCTTATACATTTCGTGTTAAGTGAAGATCAGGCATGATACAATCGTAATGCTTTGGAAGAAAAAAAGAAACTTTGAAGCCATAAGAGGTGTGGGAGTGATGAAGAACATCATAGGAACAGTGAATAAGCACAGATTGGTTGAAATACTTTGAATATAGGAAAATCAATGGAGAGAAATTATTGATTGCTGAGAAGAAATGTGAAGCAAATGAAATCGGGATCGTCTCTAACAGAGCTAATTCTGTCCGAGTCTCTGAAATTAGGGTTTAATCAACTCGACGCAATGATTCCGTAACTGGGTTCTCTTACCTAAACATCAAAATCAATTTCTGTTTCCAGTTTAAGACTATATGATTAAATCCTCCCCACACTAATCTAGGTTTAAATTCTACGATAGAACGAGGGCAAGTCATTTCTTTTACTTAATTCCTCCTAAGGCGATATATTTCGAGATCGACATAAGCCTTCGATGAAGGATAGAAGAAATGCGAGAAAACTTACACTCGAGGCGAAACCAGGCGAGGAAGATCGGAGAAGCTTGATTGTGACTTGTGAGCAACTTTGAGAGACTGTGAGAACGCGGCGCAGATGAAGAACACGGGACAAGGTTGGGTTTCGAAGAAACCCTTTTCGTATGTATTTTGCAAAATAATTATTATTGATTTTCTTTGTCAAAATTTTAAACATTTTTTTCAAAAACAGGTTGTTTTAATTATTTGGGTGAAATTGTGACCATATATGATTTTTCCTTTTTTAATGTTAAATCTTATACCATTTTATAATATGTGAAAATGGTTACAAGGACATCAAAGAAATCAAAAAGGCCGAAATGTACAAGCAATGATATGGATACAACATAAATCATTCAAATGGACAAAGATTTTTGACTAGATAGACACCTATATTAGTAACTGCCGAATATCTTCGATAAAAAAACATCAATAATCAATACTATAATAACAAAACCAAATTTTTCAGCCTCTTTATGTTAAGAAAAGGTGACACATCATTTAAAAAAATTCATTTAAATAACCAATCAAAATATAATAATTTAACATATTATCTATTCTAAAAATATCTTAAATAAATAATAATAGTTTTTTTTTATAAATTTTAAAATAATTCTTCATGACTTAATTCATTTTTCCATAGTGTTTGGTTCTATTCGAAATAACATACTATCAATATTTTTTTTTTTTTGTCGATTCCTACTATCAATATATTCTCACATTTAGAAAAAGTCGAAATATCTCTTCATTTGTTTATGATTATTACCTAACTCAAAAACTTTATGATTCTATTGCTAAAGAATTTAATTCAGAAAAATTCAAATAAAAAATTCATTTTGAAGGAATATAACTCATTTCGAATGAACTAATGGTGCTTACATGTAAAGGATTCACGAAAAGATGAATAAAAAAATGGGAGTGAAAATGAGCAAGAAAATTATAAAAAACCTAAATGAAAACAAGGACCCCAAAAGATCCCAAGCAGTAGGACTAAAAAGATGAACGTCAAATCGACAAATAAAAAAACTCATGGGTGAGTTGTTTGATAAAGTGTAGGAATCAAAAGAAAGAATGACGAACTCAAAAGTTGCAAAGAAGAAAAACAACAGAGTCATTTAAACCTAAAAGAAAAAGAGAATCTGTTTTGTGATTTTAGATTTTCTAAAATCATGGTTAAATTTGTAACTACCAAACATAAATAAAGTTACCTTAACCATAAATTTTAACACAAGTAACATATTATAAACTTCGAACATCATAATGCCAACGAAAATTATGATATCAATTTTTCCTAATGGTAAATACAAAAGTGAATGGACTCAATTGAATTATCCTCTATCACCTAGAACTATCTAAATATAAATTACATTAACATATGATACTAAACCTATTAGAAAAGAATAATCCGCGGCGTAGCGCGGGTATTTATCTAGTTACAACACCTAAAAAGAGGGTCATTGTCTTGTTTTCATGGTTCGTTCAAACTCAAATATTCATCTTTGCTGCCTCCTCACACTACAATCCCGAAGCCAATCCTCAAAATATCGTAAAAAAGCAACGCATACAACTTATCTGAATACTAATATAAAATTGAACATTGTTTCCTCAACCACAAATGATTTTCTTATTATTTTAACTTATTATTAGCAATAATTATTTAAAAGTGTCTTTAATGGTTTATAGATTAAAAGTGTTTTTAATGCCTACCCCTCTTTTAAGTTTTCTCCGTAGATTGTATGCTTAGATTAAAAGCTTTTGAAGAGTGGGAAATGGTGCTTGAACCGAAGGAAGCCAATACAAGAACTTATCTCATAGCTAAAAGTGTGTTTCAAAGGAGATTATGATAATCGTATGTGGGTATCTCTCAGGTTAGCTACTCTATTTGGCAATGAGAAGAGATAATCTAATGGCTAGAATTGTGTGTTCGGCTCATTTTTTGGTGTTTTTTTCACTTGTTCTATGTTTGAAGGGATTATGTATTCACCCGATTGATCCGATTGAAGTGGTCTATGGTGGCCTATGGTTTAGGTGAGATTTGCATTGTTGTATTCATTCCCAACTATAGAAATCTAATTTGCTTCGTGAAAAAAAAAAATGGATTTAAAGATTTTACTGGAAATGAAAAATATATCAATGAGTTTTATGTAAATTAAATAGCTGGTAAAAGTAATGTGCAATATAAATTACATCGGTGCATATTAGATGAAGTTTCCTTAGAAAATTATACATAAAATCGAGTTAAAGTATGATTATATTAGGTAAATCTTTTTCCTTACAATCATTTACATATACTCTTCTAATTACATGTTGTCTATTTATTTACAAATTTTGTTCGAATTACCTATTGTATTTGCTTTGATAAGGTGGAAGTGAAATTCATCATATTCCTTGATGTTATCATCGAGCCGGAAGTTGAAGATCTATTGTGGGCTGATGATGGGGAAGATGAGAGGGTAGACAAAATAGATGCACTAGTTGCATAAAATATCTCTTCTAGAAAAGATATGTTTACAAGTGGACATGAGTATATGTGCTCGTAAAACCATAAACCCTACAAAGATAGTTAAATCTAAGACCGTTAGGCAAACCCGAAGGTCTATAACGATTCAAATTAAGTTGATGTATAATAGTCATTTGTGGAGCAACACTTTAATTAATCAAGTGGTTTAACAGTTGCAATGATTGAATTGGTTTTGGAGTCAAAATTGACAAGGACGCGAGACATTATCGAGCAAGATATGATTGATCTACTACAAACGCATGCTGACATTGTCTCGAAACTTGAGTTGGTTGAAAGTAATGTAATACAAAGCTTATTGAGTGGTTTCTCAAAAACACAGTGTTGAGGAAGATATATCAAAGTATCGTGATAGAGAAACTATTAATCTTGATGGTGATGGTAATTGAGGACATAATGAGGCAAAAGACCAATCCACTTTGGAAAATATTGTTGATGTTGAGAAGTCGATGCCACATTTAAACCCATAGAAAAAACAACATATTATGCATGAGCCTTAAGGTTGGATAAAAAATTTATTTTTATGTCTAACGCCATCTTTACTTTTTCCAACACATTGATCTATTAATCCGACAACATATGATTCTCCTGTTTCAAATTAGACCCTACGATTAAATGATCAGTGTAGGATTGAGTTCCTAGGAGGAGAATTTGGCTAAGGTAGTTAACCTATTCATTTCAATACTTGTAAGGAGATTTTGGTTATTTACCTAAGTACAAAATAAATTATCTAGGTTTGAATTAGTAACTAGGTAGCTACTATATATTCCTATTACTCATATAACTGCTAACATTGCACTCCCCAAAATGTTTATAATCTGAAACCTAAACAACATTTCATTTACATTCGCTTTAATGTCTAAGAACATAGCCAAATCATCATCATCTACGATAAGATTCAGTGATGTTCGAAAAAAAAATACATGCACCAGGCGACTTTCACTTCCCATGTGACTATCACTTATATTTTTATAATAATATTAGAAAATTAAAATTAATTGTGATATTTTTGTAAGAAAAAAATTTAGATATGAGTGAGAGATATGTGGTAAATGTGATCATACTCACTAAATAATTCTATCATTCACCTTTTTCTATCCATCTACACGATAAAAAATTATTTTAAATAATGTAATATACAAGTAAATCTCTCTTGTGGATTTTTCAAAATACGTTTTACATAACTTCTTAAATAAAAACAGAACGAGATTTTCAACGGTAATAAGAAATTATACACAATTACAGAATGGTACAAAGAGATAAGAAGAAACATTAAAAGAAAACAATACATAAAGTTTTAAAGTTGATAGTAACGTTTTTACAACAAAAACGGTACGGTATACTCCTTACCGCAACTAAGATTACCAATCCTCACTTTATATGTTTTCTTCCGTGCTAGACACCGATAGTCACTCAGTAAATTACAAATCGATCAAAGGACTTACTTCAACCGAAATTTTCGGAACTCGGTGTTGACATAACCAGATTTTTTGGTCGTATATATCTATGATTGTATCCATATACGCATACACAAACAAAAATTCGTTCATTTCTACTATGATTATACATCGAAAACCAATATTTTAAATAAAATTATTGTTTTGTTTGTTTTCTTCTATCTATGCTTATGGTGCAGAATGGTACTCGAGCACGTGAAACCGCAGAACTCCTGTCTTCCGCTTCATATCTACCGTACACCCTCACCTCTACCAATCTGATCTGTAATCTTCACCGTCCATATTGCATTGACTTCCACTAGTACTTAGATCCAACGGATAAATTATTCGTTACATGGTTTAATGGATAACACGTGATTTTTACCTCCTGACAGCTCACACGCCGCGTTTCAAAACAATTTGCTTGCGGACAATACGGAGCGATGGTCGATGTATTTCTTGACCCAAAAAGGCCCAATCAATTAATATAAAATTTAGAAGAGTGAGATCTAAAATAGTAAAAAGGCAGAGAATCTTATGACAAATTTACTTTATTAGGGGATATAACTAACTATTATATGACATAATTTCCTCCAATTGGAAATACGCTTACGGAATCTAATCGAACTAATAATAAAATAATTTTTGTTAGGATTAAAAACTATATACAAATTACTATTCCCATAAGAATCTTTTTGTTAAATAAATCTATAAACCTAACATGAAAAACGAAATAATAAATATCATACGGTGAGAAATATTACAAACTGATATTGACTTTTATAAAAACTAAAAAGTCTCTTTTTTTGAAAATAATGCAAATCAAATTCTCAAATTAATTATAGACTTGGATTTAAAGACATTCGTTTTGTTTAGGTTCTGTAAACTTGTAATGTAGTTGCTCATGTATTAGCTAAAAAGAGTTTAAAAATTCTAATTTGTTTAGGGATGTGTTTATCAACCATATTGGTTAACTGAACATTTATAATATAACTTTGCTAATTTTCGTATAAAACAAGATGTTTTTTCTTGGCAAAAAATTCATTACTCAATAAATCAATGTAACTAATAAAACTCGGTGAAGTTTGATAACATTCGAAGAGATAAGTTACCTTTTTCTTGAAAGAAAAAATCTTCAATACAAAAATATAGTAATAATTACGTCGGTGCCACTGTCACTAATATTTAAGAGAGCATCTTCAATAAATTCTCCAAAATACTCTGTATATGGATCTACACCTCCTCTCAGTCTCAGATTAAAATCAATAACCCAAAGACCAAAGAAAAATCAGAAGAGAGAAAAAAAATGAGAGATTCTTGCAAAGTCTCTATAGTTCTTCTTCTGGTTCTTATCAATGGTGTCTTTGGAGATAACCCTTATAGATTCTTCACCTGGAAAATAACTTATGGCAACATTTATCCCCTTGGTGTTAAACAACAGGTATTTAACTGTTTTCTTTTTCTTCACATTTTCTCTGTTTGTATTCCCGAGAAAATCTGGTTGATAATATTTTCTTGGTTGCGTTTTAATGGAATGCAGGGAATAATGATAAATGGGCAGTTTCCTGGACCTCACATTGACGCTATTACAAATGATAATATCATTATCAGTGTTTTCAATTACTTGAAAGAGCCTTTCCTCATTTCTTGGTAAGTTCTTTCACAAATCTTTACTCTTTCCCGGAAAAAATGTGCTTTATTGGTTGCCGAGAAAATTAAATATTCTGGACAGAAAAGATGAACAAAGATTGATAGATAGGATTTGGGTCATTTTTTTTTTTTTTTTCTTGTGTTGTCCGAAAAAGTGGAGCTTTGGACAAATGTGCTTTGAGTTCATCTAATCTTACTAAAACGACAGATCTGTTCCAAAGAACAAGACATGTTAATGAATAAAAGAGAAATTTAGGTTCATTACGTTTTGCTCGGTGATTTTAATGCTATTGAAAATGTACAAAATATAGCACACTTGTAAAAGTTATAAAGCAAAGTATTTCAATGACCAAAATTTTGTTGTTTGTTAATAAAAGAAGCATTTATAAATTACAACCACGAAATGTCGTCCGGAAAATAAAAACTATACGGTTTCAACTCAAACGAACAAAAATAGTCTTTACTCTTTTAGGGGTTAAATAACTTTTATTTTGCCAATAGAGATTAATAACTTAAATCAGAAAATCCAGCATAATAGTGTTTCAATTTAAATAGATTTGCTACAAAGAGCTGCAAAATAATGTTCTTGTTTTATTTCATTGAAAGAATGTCAATTTTTTTTGAGCTTTTAAAGCTCTTTTTTACACCCGACATGATTGGCTGTCAAAGATAATTTTTTTTTATATATATAAAGATACCATCAGAAATTATTAGTTATTCCACTAGATCCATAGAACTAAGTCACATGCGGTGTCAAAAAAAAAAAAAAAAAAAAGTCACATGCGATGAACACATGTGACTATGTGAGGGTTTAAGTGTCAGTGACTCGGTGGGAAAACACTGGAAGAAGAAGACATTCAAATTAACTTTTTAGTCCTCCATCTATTGAAATATCCAAAATGTAACCCTCGAACTCTTAACTCGTTGGAAAATATCCATTACTCTTCAAAGACATTCAAATTAACTTTGTAGTCCTGCATTTATTAAAATACTTCAAAATGTAACCCTGAACTCTTAATTCGTTTGAAATTGTCCGTAACCTTCGAAAACTCTGTTTCTTCTTAGGAATGGAGTGCAACAGAGGAAGAACTCATGGCAAGATGGAGTTATTGGCACGACATGTCCAATCCCACCTGGCAAAAACTTCACTTACATAATCCAAGTCAAAGATCAAATCGGTAGCTTCTACTATTTCCCTTCTCTTGCCTTCCATAAAGCCGCTGGTGCATTCGGAGCCATCCGTGTCTGGAGCCGTCCTCGCATACCCGTCCCGTTCTCTCCCCCTGACGGTGACTTTTGGCTTCTCGCCGGAGATTGGTACAAAACCAATCACTGGGTAAGTACATTCCTTATTGCCCTAATCCCTCTGACTTGTACAACAAGAAAGAGAAGTAGGCAAATCGTGTGTTCATAGTTTAACAAATATTGGTTTGTTCAGTTCGGTTTAAGCAATTTGGTTTTGGTTTTTTAGCAAAATCTCATCGTTTTGTTTTGTTTTTAGGTTTTGAGACGTCTGTTGGAAGCCGGAAGGAATCTTCCGATGCCTGATGGAGTTCTGATCAACGGCCGTGGATGGGGAGGCAACACCTTCACCGTTCAACCCGGTAAGACCTATAGATTCAGAATATCAAACGTTGGAGTCGCGACTTCATTAAACTTCAGAATCCAAGGCCACACGATGAAGCTCGTTGAAGTGGAAGGCTCTCACACTGTTCAAAACGTCTACACTTCACTTGACATTCATTTAGGACAGTCTTACTCTGTTCTCGTTACCGCTAACCAAGCGCCTCAAGACTATTACATCGTCCTCTCTTCGAGGTTCACCCGAAAAGTGCTCACCACTACCGCAATTCTTCACTACAGTAACTCCAGAAGAGGCGTCTCTGGTCCTGTCCCATCTGGACCCACTTTGAGCATTGCGTCTTCTCTTTACCAAGCACGAACTATCAAGTAAAAATCCTTCTCTTGACGCACAAGTAACCGTTAAAAACGTGTGGGTTGGATTTTTCTGATATTGTGTATTGATGTGATGAATAGGAGGAATTTAACCGCGAGTGGTCCGAGACCGAACCCGCAAGGTTCGTATCATTACGGTTTGATCAAACCAGGGCGTACGATCATACTTGCCAACTCAGCTCCTTGGATCAACGGCAAGCAAAGGTTCGCCGTGAACGGTGTCTCTTTTGTTGCACCTGACACGCCAATGAAGCTCGCAGATTACTTCAAGATTCCGGGAGTTTTTAATCTCGGAAGCATCCCCACAAATCCCCCTGGTGGAAATGGAGGGTACCTTCAAACGTCAGTTATGGCTGCTAACTTCCGAGAATACATCGAAATTGTTTTCCAAAATTGGGAAAACTCAATCCAGTCTTGGCACATCGCCGGTTACTCTTTCTTTGTCGTCGGGTAAGACCATAACACTCTTTAACTTATTTGTCTTTGTACTGGACTCTGGTCTTAGAATTACGTTTTGATGCATCATTACATATTTTTTTTGGATAAAAGAATGGACGGAGGTCAATGGACAACCGGAAGCCGTGCAAAGTACAACCTCCGGGACGCAGTTTCACGGTCCACCGTTCAGGTATACCCTAGGGCATGGACAGCGATCTACATAGCGTTAGATAATGTTGGTATGTGGAACATAAGATCAGAGAATTGGGCAAGACAATATTTAGGGCAACAATTCTATCTCCGAGTTTATACTTCTTCTACTTCGTACCGAGACGAGTATCCGCCACCGAAGAATGCTTTGATGTGCGGACGAGCACGAGGCCGCCACACCAGGCCGTTCTAGGACGCAACGGCTCAACCGGATTTTAGATGGAATGATTCGGAATGTTTAATATTGTCACGAGAGGGTGGCAAATATATGTGAGCTTCTTGGGTTTTGTTCACTACGGCAAGAAAATTAGGAAAAAAAAATTGGAGTTTGACTTGAGCTTTCAATTAAATTTTAGTGATAATAACGAATGTTTTATTCCTGTTTTTTTTTAAAAAAAATATTAATTTGATCACGTCACCACAAGTGTATCTCATCGATATTGTTGCCTTTTAATTCTATTTTTGTAAGAAATATTTATGCGGTTTTTTATAACCTAAATATATCATTTCATAAAAGCCTGCAAAATTTGAGATAAAGTAACTTCAAAAATTTGCGGAAATTAAGAAATAAAAACGAAAAAAGGATACTTTGTTATGAACGTATGACTGGGTAAAAAAATTGATCAGTTGTTTTTAGGGGTCAAGATTAGTCCAATTTCTTTTAGGGGTCAATATGAGTCCCATATTTTCTAGGGGTCAAGATTGGTTATAGGCCAGACACATTAAATAAATTAAATTTTGGAAAAGCCTCAACCATACTAAAGATTTTGATCGAGTTGACACGGATCGTTGGACGATCTTTTACGGCAAAATATTCCATATTTGGTCGTGCTTTCACACTTAGTATAAACTTTATTCCATAGTTCTATAGCTGCTCTGACAAAAAAAAAAAACAGAAAGGTTCATTTAGCTGCTTCCACTAAAACTATTGAGTACCAGTCTAAGACCAAGACTAAGACTAGACTTCTCCCACTCCCATCTACTACTTTCTTCAACGCTAAACTACAAAATCTTACGTGTCGGTGTGTTTTCAAAGATTGTAAGATGTATTCCATTCATCCAAAACTATAAGTACATACATATATACATATTCGTGTGAGATTTTGCATTTTCAGTCCGTTGACTTTGGTTTATTATGGAAAACGTCTGATATGCTAAAATTATCGACGTCGCAAGGTGAGAGATTAGTCTACTGGAAAGTTAACCTATGTATCACTCATATTGACACTTGGAGAAAAATACGATTTTCTAATGGTTCATAGTATCTTTCCTTGTCAAAGAAGCATGGTCAAGACCGTTATTGGAAGATAAAATTGTGATTGTCCTCCTAGAAACTCTGTGACGCTTAACTCAAACTAAATTAATGGTAACTCATAGTACCAATCAAAGCCTAAGTGATAATTGACCAACGTCACTAAACTTGTTGAAGAGGAGTTAAAGCACGCTAAACCCAGCCCATATAACCCATGTGCCAAACTTGATGTGGGTACGAAGGTATGGAATTGAGTTAGTCCGCATACGTGACCTAAAAAAAGGTTAGTCCGCATGCTTATAGAAGATAAAACCAAATATGAGAGGATCAAAGGAGGGAAGAAGCATTTCGTCTATCCAGATATCACATGAAGATGTGCTCCAGAGATCGCAAAGAAATGGAACCAGGGGCGAAACTAAACAAAACCAAATGAAACATTCGTGTTCCGGAGATTGCAGAAAACCCACCATGTCACCTCTAAAGAAATTTGAGGAGGTCAAAATAACATCTAATTTTTGAGTTAATGGATATAATAAGACTGGTAATTCATAGAGACAATTATGATTTTAATAGATTTTTTCTATGTATATAGTTGTTTCTTTATTAATAAAAGTTGCACATTTGTCGATTCTCGAGGTCAATTAATCGTCCAATAAGGAACAAATCTATGTATGACTTATGCCAATGTTTGAAATAGGTTCCAATCTTATGTCGGTTCCAAGTATCTTATTCTTGTCACAATGCCATAGGTCGTTGTCGAGAGGACAAACTTTGGATATCCCCCTTGTGAAGAATCCTTAGCTTAAATCAAAATTAGCCTACATGACTAGACGAAGAGCAAGTTTTATGGAGGTATTACTAAACATTTTTATCCATAAGAGTAAAGAATTTTCTTTTAAAGGGAAGTTATCAATTTGTGAATCATTTGATTCAAACATATTTCCAGAAACGACCTACCCTAAGACTATTATATATCTTGATAATGTGAATTTTTCAAACATTTGAAGTAAGTGGAGTTGTTAATTTTCCTCAAGAATTTTTACCGGTGATTGACGAGAGGAATGGATTGAATATAAACAAACGAGCAAGTGTTTCATGCAATTAAAAAAATATAAAAATAATTCTGAATAGAAGAATAATACATAGGAAAAGTTAATCTTGATTATATGCCGAAAACAAAACTGCCATTGTTTATCTTTGCTAGGTTCATCAGTTTACTTTTTGTAGAACTTTTCTCGTTGACTTATATTAGAACTCTGTTTCAATACAAAAAATATATTTTAAATCAAAATGATCCCGCGCCTAATAGAAACACGTGCCTTGGAAACTAAGTAAGTGTAATGTATATGGACCAACATTGGTCTGACTATTGAACAAAAATAAAATTTAAAAATCAAAATATTAGATATTTCGCTTCGATTTGGCACTATAAATGGAGAGATAAACCAAGCAGAAATGGAACCAAACCAAAGTTGTATTCTAGTTCTTTGGAAACCAAAAAGAGTACTTCAATGGCTACTCGGAGAAGATTTTCATACGTGCTTCTTCTTTCATGCATTGTTTTTGCATTGCTTCGGGGAAATCATGCAGATGATGTGGAGAATAACAATGACGATGATGATTGTTCTTCCCGGAGTTGGCGTGGTTGCGGTAGTTTCTACGGAAAAGCTGCCAAAAGGTATGGCGGTGGAAGTGGTAGAGGAGGTGATGGGTATGGCCATGGAGAAAGGTATGGAGTTGGAGGTATGAATGGTTATGGTGGTGTTGGCGGTGGTGGTGGTGGTGGCGGAGAAGGTGGGGGTAATGGTGCCAATGGAGGTTCTGGTCATGGAAGCGGATCAGGTGCTGGTGCTGGAGTTGGTGGGGCTGTAGGTGGAAAAGGTGGAGGAGGAGGCGGTGGAGGTGGAGAAGGTGGTGGTGGTTCCAATGGAGGTTCTGGTCATGGAAGCGGATCCGGTGCTGGTGCCGGAGTTGGTGGAGGATCTGGTGGAGCAGGAGGAGGGGGAGGAGGCGGTGGCGGTGAAGGTGGTGGTTCTAATGGAGGATCAGGTCATGGAAGCGGATCTGGTGCTGGTGCTGGAGTTGGTGGAACGGCAGGTGGAACAAGTGGAGGGGGAGGCGGTGGAGGTGGAGGTGGAGGTGGAGAAGGTGGTGGTGGTAGTGGTGCCAATGGAGGTTCTGGTCATGGAAGTGGAGCCGGTGCTGGAGTTGGTGGAGGAGCTGGTGGAGCAGGAGGAGGTGGAGGAGGCGGTGGTGGTGAAGGTGGTGGTGCTAATGGAGGATCGGGTCATGGAAGTGGATCTGGTGCTGGTGCTGGAGTTGGTGGAACCGCGGGTGGTATAGGTGGAGGAGGAGGTGGTGGAGGTGGAGAAGGTGGTGGTGGTAGTAATGCCAATGGAGGTTCTGGTCATGGAAGAGGATCTGGTGCTGGAGTTGGTGGAGGAGCTGGTGGAGCAGGAGGAGGAGGAGGAGGCGGTGAAGGTGGTGGTGCTAATGGAGAATCAGGTCATGGAAGCGGATATGGTGCTGGTGCTGGAGTTAGTGGAGCCGCAGGTGGAATAGGTGGAGGAGGAGGTGGTGGAGGTGGAGAAGGTGGTGGTGGTAGTGGTGCCAATGGAGGTTCTGGTCATGGAAGCGGATCCGGTGCTGGTGCTGGAGTTGGTGGAGGAGCTGGTGGAGGGGGAGGTGGGGGTGGTGGAGGAGGTGGTAGTGGTGACAGTAAATCTGGTGGAGGGTATGGTCACGGCAGTGGTTTTGGTGTTGGAGTTGGCTTTGGAAACAATGGAGGAGGTAGTGGTGGCGGCGGAGGAGGTGGAGGTGGAGGTGGAGGTGGAGGTGGAGGTGGAGGTGGAGGCAATGGATCTGGTTACGGCAGTGGATATGGTGCCGGTTCTGGCAGTGGTAATGGAGGTGGTGGTGGAGGAGGAGGTGGTGGTGGTGGTGGTGGTGGAGGTAACGGGGAAGGAAAAGGAAGCGGAAGAGGAGAAGGATATGGAATGGGAGGAGGAACTGGTACAAGCAATGGAGGAGGAGGAGGAGTGGGCTTTGGAATGGGCATTGGCTTTGGTATTGGCATCGGAGGTGGAAGCGGTGGTGGTACCACTTATCAAACCAATATCACCGGAGATAAGAGTTCTCCCTAGGAAGTAGGGAGCCGATAATCTCATTTTTCAACTTCTTTAAATAAGGACTTTTGGATTCAAATTTTGTTTTTAGCTATTCTATTCAATAAACTTTATCGAGAAAAAAAAGATATCGTTGATAAAATCTTGTACGATGAATTCTTCTTTCCCGAATAAATAAAACTACAATGAGTTGCTTTTAATTGGGAGAGAATCAACGTATTTTGAAAATATATTTTTGTCGAGGTTAATACCACATAAATAAAATGATCGGATCCACATAATTTTGGTGTTGTTGTAACCAAGTAGCCACATAAATTAGTCGTTTCTAAATTACACTTTTATTTTGGGTTCTAATAGTTGCAAAGTACATAGCAAAGACCTCACATAACCCTAACACTATTCACTCTAATTATTTTGAGTTGTCTCATCGATTTTCTGTTTTCACCCCGTTTTTTCCCCTCAAATACCTCACATATTTCATTAACGTACACAACCTTTTTTTTTTTTTTTTTTTTTGTCAAATTTCTCTCATTTTTCACATTTCTTTCGCTAAATACCTCTAAAGGTATGATGTTTGTATAAAAGACTCGGTCTTTTAAAGGTTTTTATCCAAGACCACTGTTTTATTACGTCAATTCAGATGATCTCGCACACCTCCTTCGAGACGAACCTATTTCCGGTCATTTTTACTAAATTCCTCTCAATTTTTTACTTTTATCTCTTCTACCAAACAACTTCCTAAAACGATATATATTATGTGGCCACCCTTTATTTCTAGCATGGCGTATCTCCTAACCCTTTCATTTCACGAGTTTCTTTCCAATTCCCGAACTTTGTTATGTGATACAATGTATTTCCACTCTCGAGCAATTTTTTATTTTGGTTGTATTTTTGTATTTAGCTATGATGTGTTTCTAGTCTTTAACAATATCGTTTTTCTCTATGCTATATCGTTGAGTCTACTAAAGAAGAAGACACGTAGAAGAAGACCAAAACCTAATTTTAAATTTGCTCCTCTCAAATGATTGAAACGGTGTAGTTTTGATATTTTTAGAGGGGATTTTCACTATTTCTTTTCTAAAAAATAAACAATATATGTGTTTCGAACTTTCAAAAAATCGACGTGACAGCCTAATCAGCAAACAACTAACAGCGAATTAACGACATCTGCAAATTTGTTAGTTTAGACCGTATTTAGTAGTTCATGTTGCGATTTATAAATATTAGATAGTTCATGTTGTTAGTAACATTGTGCTACAACTTATGTATACTAATCTTTTGGTCTATAGTTCTTGGTGGTTTAGAGCAGCTCCATCGATAAAAAAAAAAGAAATGAGTTTTTTTAATTTTTTATTTTATTATAAAATCCATATTTTTCGAGTGGAAAAAAAAAGAACGAATCACAGTCTACTACGTCACAACAACTTTCCTAAGGATCGATTCTAAAAATTCTTAACTAACGACCAATTCTTGAAATTTTTTTAAAAAATAATATTATTGTATTTGTATTTGATACACAAACGAATGGAGCCCCTTATGCGGTTTTTCTCTTCGAATACACCCCCTTAAAAAGCTAATAGTACTGGGCCACTGAGTTTCTTTAAATGGGCTTTCGAGAAAGCCCAAGTTGGACCAATTACAATTACATAACCTAAATGAGACTAACATCCTTCTCGCCGGACCTCTCTTAAACCCTACCGAATCTGCGAGCCACAGAGATTAACTAGCCATGGCGGATGTTGTACAATACCGCCTCGAGCGGATGGTTGACGAGCTCGATGATCTAGAACGCCGACAAATCTTCACGCGCGCAGAGATCGCCGAGATCGTGAAGCAGCGCCGCAAGTTCGAGTACCGGCTAAAGCGGCCGAGCCCTCTCAAGCAGGACTTTATAGCGTATATTGACTACGAAGTTCAGCTTAATGAGCTCCGTCAGCTGCGAAAGAAGGCGGTGGCGCGTGAGCCACATAAGAGGAAAAAGAAATCGGTTTCTGATTACGCCGGCGTGCGAAGGATTGTGGAGATTTATAGGCTTGCAACGATGAGGTATAAGGGAGATATCAATTTGTGGTTCAGATATCTCGAGTTCTGCAGACAGAAGAGAAATGGGAGAATGAAGAAGGTAAAGCTTGGGAATTCAAATCTCTATATAGCTATCTTGTTGGGTATTTATGGATTTATATTTATTGAAATACATGTGTAGGCTTTGGCTCAAGTGATAAGGTTTCACCCAAAAGTTGCTGGAGTGTGGATATACGCTGCGGCATGGGAATTCGATCGAGAGTTGAATGTTGCTGCAGCTCGTGCTCTTATGCAGAATGGTTTGAGAATGTGTCCAAATTCTGAAGATTTGTGGGTAGAGTATCTTAGAATGGAACTTACTGTGCTACATAAGCTGAAATCCCGTAGAGTTGCTCTTGGTGAAGATAAAGGAAGTTTGGTACGTGATAAGAAAACGGATGAGTCTGAGAAATGGAAAGATGAAAATACAGAGCTGTTTATGTCTCTAGATGAGAAAGAAGGTAATGTTGAAGATGTTGAGGAGGATGTGAGTGAGAAAGTTGATGTCTTTAGGGAGAAAGGTTCGGATGTTCTTCAGGCTATCTACAGTGGAGCCACTGAGGCTCTTCCATCTAGTTTTGAAATGAGGAAGCGTTTTCTGGAGATTCTTGAGGCAACAGATTTGGCACATTCAGAAGAAATCCACGAGAGGATCCTAAGTGACATGAAGCGGGATTTTTGCAAAGAACCTGAATACTGGGACTGGCTTGCAAGACATGAAATGAGTGATTCGATTAGCAAAGAGACAGTGCAAAAGGCTATTCAGGTATATGAAGAGGGCTTACAAATTGTTTCGACATGTTCTATGTTTGAGACATACATAAAGTTCTTGATGGAGGCAATTGATCGGTCAAATAGCAACGTTGATGATGAAATTTCCTCTTCACATCTCATAAATGTGTACCAAAATGCTGATGAAGCCGGTTGTTTGACCGAGGAACTTGCTAGTGAATACATTGGTTTATACTTGAGACTGGGAAGGACTGAGGAAGCTCAGAAGCTAGTGGAAAAGCTTTGCAATGGAAAATTTGCAGGATCAGCTAAGTTGTGGCTTTCAAGAGTTTCCATTGAAATCAGATCACTGTCGCGAAACTCTGCTTCGACTGATAAAGCAGATTTGCAGTCTATCTTCGTTCTTGTTTCAAATGCTTTGGGAAAAGTACCTATCTCAGAATCTGAGAGCTTGTGGCTTACGGTATGCGACTAATTACAAACTCTAAATGATATCCATTATGTTTCTATGGGAAGACTAAGCTGGTGAAAATGCATATTGTGAAATTTACAGGCTCTGAAGTTCTTTGCTCATCAGAGAAGTTATTTTGACAAGCTTGTCGAGATGTCCATCCTATCGGTAGCGAGAGGCAATGGGAGTGACCATGGGTTTTCTCTAGCCTCCACGATTGTTAACTTTGTTCTTCAAACTAAAGGGAATCAGAGTGCAAGGGATACATACAAGAGGTAAAATCAACTTCTCTTTTCCTCCCCACATTGTGTCTTTATTCTCATCATTGTTACCACAAATCTTGCAGGTTCTTGGCTCTTCCTCGTCCTGGTCTAATTCTATTCAAGAATTGCATTGAGATAGAGACCAACCTTGCTTTACTAGGAGATAAAAACTATCTCAGTAATGTCCGTAAGTTGTATGATTCCGCTGTTTCAACTTACAGTCAAGACTTGGAGTTGTGGCAGGATTATTACTCATTAGAGACCAAGGTAAAGTTTTTATTTCACATGAATCACAAACCAAGACTAAACCTCAATCTATACTCCAGAGACAAATGTTTTTTGTGGGTTCCATTGCAGATGGGAACATCAGAGACAGCGAACGGTGTGTATTGGCGCGCAAGAAAGACTCTGAAGGATGCAGCAGGGTTCATTGTTCGTTCTGATTTGTTGTAGTTTGATAATGGAGTCAATGTTAAAGCCCTACAGTTTTGCTCTGTAACAGACTATGTTTGTTCTATCTTCGATTATGTTATTTGACATTGAAAAAAATGAAATTTGTGGTTCCATCAATTAAAAAGTCCCAAATCGCTTGAATAAATATTGAATTCAGGTTGGAATTGTTTTCTCCTTCTATTTTCAAAACTATTGAACGTCAAGTATTTCAATATTCCAGTAGTGATTAACTTGAAACGACAATGAGAAGCTTCAGTAGTACTAAACCTCTCAAGTCCGAAAGACAGATTTCAAGACAGACAGAGATGTTATCGAACAGAGATAAAGTTTGAATTAACATGTTATCAACCAGAATTGGGACACTACGGCTAAAATCTAAACAGGCAGGCAAAACACGAGTTCATCCTCCACGCATATGGGCACCAAGTTCACCAAACTGGTCATCAGCTTCAACAGTGTCGTCTGAGAGACGGACTGAATCAAGCTTCTGCTTCAGGAGATCAATGGCGTTGAGTACCAGCTGTGAAGCCTTCACCGCACCTGTGGACTCAACAGTGAAGATAAAACTATCATCTTTAGGATGAATCTCGATAAGCCCTGCTTTCCCCATAGCTTCTGCTTTCTTGAGCACTTCTTCGTCATACGTGTATGCTTCAGGATCAACCACCACAACCTAAAAAAGCAAAGGTAACATTAACAAAAATGCTAATAGACACATAAGGATGTTTCAATTTGGTACTAAAAGTCTAACAGTGCTATCTAACAGAAAGATAAAAACAGAAACAAGCTAAACACCTAGAGAAGAATCCATATCACACACATATATGTATACCAAAGCCAATAAAGTAGAACAAGAATGATATTGGAGTCTCAAAAGCTATAAACTTGTCAAGAGTTGATTACACTAAACCTGTCTAGTGACTGGGTCAATGTCAAAAACTTTGGTCGGGCAGCTATCAATCAAGTCGATTTTTTCATCTTCAGTCAAAGTATCCATCATATCTTCGTTGATGATAATGTCAGGCTCATACATGAAGGTAACAGTAGCTGCAGGAGACCATTTCGCATGATCTTTCCCGATTCCTTTCCTCGCTATTGCCCTAATCTTCAACTCTTGTCCACGGCGCAGTTTCACTATGATGATTCCTCTGAAACCAAAATAACCAGGCTAATCAATCAATCAATTCTGAAATTTTGAAATTCAATCGAGTAAGAAAGACAAAATGACTATCACATTACTGCATTTAACAAATTTGAGATACCTTGACTCGGTTGATTCAGATCCAGATGACTCGTTGGTGAAATCGACGGGGATAACAGTAGGATCGGCACTGTAGAGATCTCTACTAGTGACATCTAGGGTTTGGTCAGTGACACATTTAGCGCTGAGATGGAACTCAACCGAACAGAACTCGCACTGTCCGTCTCCATCGCAAGCATCGCAGTCGCGAGAGAAGCGCATGCTCATGGCGCGTTCACTGGTGAGAGGGATGAGGCCAAGTCGATGAGCGATGAACTCGTCGTTGAGGACAGAAGAGTTTACCTCTATTTCCACCAGATCGATTGCGACGGTCGGCACCTCGGAAATCATAACGCGGCGGAGGGCGTTAGCCACTGAGACGTCGGTATCACGGAGCTCGAACTTGGCGTAGTCATCTTTGAGCTCACGGATCTTCACCTTTGGGAATCTCTGGTAAGAAGGACCGTCCATCTCTGATTCCTCTGCACTTGGCTAGGGTTTAGGATGACGATTTTCTAAGGGGTTCTTAGCTTTTTCTCGCCGAACAAGGAGGAGAAATTAGGAAAAGCAACTTAATAGAAAGAGTGAGAGTGCGAGTGCGAGTGCGAGAGGTGGGCCTGTTGTTTTATTGTGCTCTTTAAGGCTTCTCTTAGCTGATTGGTTTGTTTAGTGTCTCTCTCGCTAATATTGGGTTTAACATTTTTTTGAGATAATTATAGATCCGGACTATTTTTTATTGGGTATTTTCATTTCAGGTGTTTCTTTGGTCGACTTACAAAGGCATATTATTTTCCCTTAAAAAAGACGAGTTCACCCTCACAACAATAACTGCGGACAGCACTTGGACAGTCACATATCTCAATTAAATGTTTACCGTCTTCACTCCATCAATTATATAATGTTAAGTCGTCTTTCTCACTCTCGGTTTAGTAAAACACTTACCCAGAAAAACACGAAATCGAAGCCGGACTATTGACAACATCAGTCCTAAAATACTCAGTGATTCAATTGATAGTAATTGTGCTCCTGGGGAAGACTACATCTCGAAGACCGATGAATTGATATAGGGATATAGGTCTCAAAGGCGTCTAGTTATTATTGCTCCTGAGGAAGTCTACATCTCGACGGCGTATGGTTGATTATGTTGGTAATCATAATCTTCTATCCCTATAGTTATTCTGTTAGTGTATGAATCATGTCAGACGTCTGCGATTGCTGTACGCAGGTTCATATTCCCAGATTGTGTCAGTTAATTAGGATTGATCATCCCTTTTCAAATTGCATACCTGAATTTCAATTTTATCTCTTTCGCACAATTCAATTGAGATAAAGACATTCAGTTTGGGGTATATATTTCGTAGACAAAAAACTGTATAAACCGGAATAATGTTGTCCATGTCTAACTTTGTTTCAAGTAGTTTACATGTTGGAATTTTAGCAATTTGTAGGTTTTTTTTGGTTGAATATTGGCCATACAGTGTCGGAAACTTCCATAGGGTTCCTGCGTCCAAGGTAGGATAATGTTATGTAATCCACTAGAATGGTTGGGTTTCTTGTTGTTATACGGTTGTTCCATAAATCACAACCTCGTTACTCGGATTTGTTGTTTATACAGAACCCAGCTTTCACTGCTGTAGTTGTGTATAACGAGATCACACGTGTGGTGATCCATATTTGTACTTATCGCTTCAGACTTCCCGTACATTGTTACCTTGAATATCGTCACAATACATTTACAAGTACCTACACTAATTATGAGTCATCACTTCTTTGGCCATTCCCCAAGGGTTTAGGCGTCCTAACTAGGGTATAGATTTGTAAACCATTGCTATGTAATCACATTCCACACTCATATAGACTCTGCTTGTGATGGGTATGGTTTATTTGTATCAAATGTGCCTCTTCTAATATATTTATGCTTCATCACCACGTGCTTTCATTTGTTGTTGTAATGTGGTATAACTTTAAAAAAAATTTAATACCACAAAATCTAACTACTGTTATTTCTTGCCACACTTCCATTGGGTTCAAGATTCCAAAATATGGGAATAGGTTTAGAGTCAGTGAATACATTGCTCCAATGGTTATACAAACTATAAGTCTTATCAATTTGTGCCATTCCCCAAGGGCTTATGCGTCCAAGCTAGGGTATAGATTTGTGAACCATCATGATATAATTACATTCCCCATGCATATAACGGATGCTTGTTGATGGTATTGTTTTTTCTTACGAAATCACCTTGTTCTAATATATTACTGCTTCATCTCCAAGTGCTCGCATATGTTGTATCTCTGTGGTCTAACGTTATAAGAATTAATACCACTGAATCTAACTCCACTCATTTGTTGCCCCACCTCCCATGGGTTCAAGCTTCCAACCTAGGGTATAGTTTTGGATGCACTCGATATGTAACAGGAATTTACTTTCTTAAAGACATTGAAAGGGGGGTTATACATCTGTACTGTCATTTGGATACATATGTGTATGGAGATGTATGTGTATACTTTATTGCAACCTTCTGTTGTGAAGTATTCTGATGGATACTGTACTGATCTCTCCTCAACCAACCATTTTAGGTTACTCGGTCCTCACTGGCAGCCTATATTTGGGAGGAATAATGCATTGAACCACAATCATTGACTTCATTGTCGTTGATCATTTGGATTCTCCAACATAGTTGAACTGGGAGGTTATTGTATAACTAGCTCATTCTGGTTTTAAATGCATTGTGTCTGAGTAATGTGTGCATAGGCCAAGAATCGAGATTATTTTTAATAATTTAACAAGTTTTTTTTTTTTTTTTAAAAAAGGAGAAAAATACCGCTTGAATTTGGGATGCTGCTTGAGTTAAATAGATATCGTTGTTCTTGATGACACGATTCCGAATATTGTTTCTGCGATAATAACACAACAATTTCAGATACGTATAAATAAAGAATCATTGGGTGGATTTTTTAAAACGATTAAATTGGAACTGTACGGGAAATTACCAGATGATCTACCCAAAAGTATACACGAGGAAGAAGACTTAGTTGTCTTCCATGGCCGATATTTTTTTTTTTGGTTTTCAATCTTCTACGCTACAGATCCATCGTCTAGAGGGGGTATTTATCGAGGTTGAGCAGTGTCAAAGAAATATCGACCACACGATTACTCTCTGCCGCTGTAGCAATAATTAGTTTAAAAATTAGGGTTTTCGAGACAATGACATTTGGGGGGAAACATCCATCTCCTATCTACTGTGCAAGATATTTTCAGAGCAAGTGAGAATGAAACTGTTTCGAAAGAGTATCACTGACGGCGTGACTTTCCGTCTTCCGTTAACAACAGTGACGTCTTGCGTGACAGTTGTTGTAATTATTGAATACTGGTAAGAGCCGGGCAGGAATGAATAGTTATGGAAAGTCCTGGACCTATAATTTTTGTGTGAAAAGGGTTTTTTAAAAAGTTTGAGCTCTTAAATGTATTAAAATGACAATACTCTCATTTTTTTTGGTGAAAATTTCAACATTTTGTTTGTAAGAAAAAATTTATTCTGATGGAAAATGATCTATCTTTCAATCAAAGAGTTGTGAAGGTTTGTTTTCTTCTAATCAATCACTTTTAAGGGATACATTTCTTCTTCCTTTTACTTATAGATTTTATTTTTAGGAATAAACTGTTATGTTACTAAAAAATTATATATTTTGTTATTGAAATATTATTATACATCATATTTCAAAAAATATATTGATCAATATATTCAAAATATTAAACAACAATCAGATGATGCAAATTGAGAATGTAATTTTCTTCTTAATATTTTCTCCGTTTTATGTTTGTGTTTGGTAATTGGAAAAGTCCTAAACTACAGTTCTCCCAACGAGAAGTTGCACGAAATAGCTATATCTAATTGTTGGTGTTGCACTATGGTTGATGTCGAATCCATATCCAGATACGGTATTATATTCGAAATTCAGGTATGTTGTTCATAGACAAAAATGGGAACCACTTTGTTTTGATGATACACAACGATTCTTCCTACAAGTGAGTACTTGAGTGGTTATCCGGTTATAATCAACTGTTATTTTGCTGTAAACGAAGACACTACTTCTTGATATGGTCAACTTAACTACGATCATGTGGATATACAGACTAATCGGTGGTAAACGATGCCATGGAGACTTTTAGGTCAAATAAATGGATGTGGTATATGACGCGTCGACAACTATATATTCACGGATAACAGGCCTGGTAATTCGAATATTCTTCCACATGTTTGTGAACACGACCAAAGCAACACGATTAACTTGGGAAGCCATCAGATGAACAACGCGAAGAGTGTGGAGACAAAATAAAAAAAAACATAAAGATAATGCGGATGGTAAGCATTTGGTATCAAACTATTTTTTGTTACGATAAATAGTAAACTATTTTATATTAAGAAATTGAATGGATATTTTCTACAGACGGTCAAGAAACTATTATGCAGCCAATTCGTAAGATACATAGGAGGATGTCTCTTGTTAAGTTTCATGTAGGGTTTCCTCTTGGAGAAACTTCCATGGCGATGAATGAGGTGTTTCTAAAGTAAAAACGAGATTGTTCTTTTGGCTCAAGGATATCGATCAACATCCTGAAAGAGGACCATCATTCAATCCATAAGCTGCAGTTTCCCATGCCATGTAAGATTTTGAACCATTTCAAAGCATTGAATCTAATTTTTAGTAAGTATCTGACAATCCACATATTAACTTGTCTCGGTTTCATAACCAAAGAAGGATTTGTCTTTGATCACATTCTCTTGAATTCACTTGACCCAATTAGTCTATGTTATGAAAAATAGGAACTAAATTAACTTCATTGCACACACTATCTTCTTTATTCCCAAACTACCTTAATCTCATCTCCCTTAACCAATCTTCTACGCTCATTCATCCTTACTAACCAAACCCAACCCCTTTTATGTCGTAGCCTCGCTTCCCTCTTCCTCTCACTCATCCCTTCCTCCCAAACTTGATAAACCCCCTATCCCAAAACCACCAAACTTTTTTACGAAAAAATTGCTATAGACCCTAAACCTTTTGAAAGCCAAAATCATTCGGTCTCTAAATCCTTTATACTGTCGGTTCAAAGCTCTATCCTCTCATCAGAATATCCCCCAACCTTATTTTATGGAAATACAAGTATTTTTTTTCTTTGGATGTTAGATTATTGTGTGAATGATAATGGCAACGACTAAATGAGGGCAATGATTTGGTAAGATCATCTAGCTAATAATAAAATTACAAACAAAACCAATTTAGAAAATTAAGCGATTTTAAAATAAGATAACTTGTGTTGGATTGCGAGATGGAACGTTGTGAGACAATTAAATTACTTGAAACCTTTCACCACACTTTTTTGAAAAATTAAGAATTTTGGCTAAACAAACATTACGAAACATAACTTATTAAATATGGGTTACCTTTTTAAAAGCTGTAAAATTATTCAGTTGGTTATGAGTTATAAACATATTATTAATTTCCAATTAATACGTAAATTAAAGCCCTTTTCCCTTACTCTATAAATTCTAAGTTTCTTCACATTACCAAACCATCTTAACATCAGAAAGAAAAGAACAAGATAAAAAAATAAGAGATATATAAATTAATCAGAGAGATGGAAAACAGATCAAGAGTCATCGCTTCCTTAGTCCTAGTTGTAGCCTTATGTGCCGCTATTTTTATCAGTCCAGGGGTAGCTCATGAGCAACCACCGCAATCAAAATTTCCATCGAGTACTCCTCTCGACATTAAGAAATGTTGGTCATCTCTTTTCAACATTCATGGATGTGTATTCGAGCTCTACACTTCAATTTTTTCTGGCAAGTTTAAAAATGTTGGAGTTGCGTGTCGTAAAGCATTTTCAGTCATACTGTCATGCTAACTGTTGGTCTCATATGTTTCCACTGAAACCATTCTTCCCACCACTTCATAAGGACAATTGCGCCCACATCGTTCGTAATTTGAGAGAGGAAAATTAAGACCGAGTACGAATTTCCAAATACACCATCCATTCATATTCGCTCTGAATTTTCCACATGTCTGAATTTGTATATATTGTATATACATCCATTTGAGATCTATCTTTTTTTGGGTATACCACTTGTTTTACTATGAAATCTACATATTAAACAATGCATACTTATGTCTATCTGATCTAAATCATGTGACCAAAATGACATGAAGGCTTAACAAGCAGTTTTGAGTGTCGAAATCAGCCGTAAATCCAAAATATATAATTAAATAGTTAGAAACACTTACCAATGAAAGAGATTACGATGCGGGTTATTCAAAATCTGTGATTATGATTAAAAAAAAAAGACAGCACGATGAAATTTATAACAAAAAAATTAAGGGTTTTCTTTACGTGAAATAAAACGGCTCCGTTTTAAATTCATTTCTTTTATCTTTGTTTTAGTATGGACTGGGATAGGCCCAATTCGAATTTAACTTGTCTGTAAACAAGGCCAGAATGCTTGTCATTGCCTAAGGAAAAACCAAAATTTTACATGTAAATGAAAATCTTCTAAGAATCGACATAAATCTCGTATTCATTATAATTATGTTAATATTCCATTTAGTTAACTACGCAAGTAAATGAAATGTAGCTGACGTTAATCGCTATAAAGAAGAGGATTCATTCATTCACAAGCAAACGCACCACATCACAAATTTAGCAAGAAAGAGAGAGCAAGTGAACTAGGCCGAATCCATTTCGTTACACTAAAAATTATGTAGTATCTTTTGTTCTTTCTTAAATCTCGGCAGCTGAAAGCTTGTATCGAACTGCAAACCTCATGTACCTTCGTTTTTGATCTAATAAACGAGTTTCTCCGCCCACTTTTACTCTAAGTTAAGTTAGTTGAAATCTACATTCTACAATTGACGTCTACCGTGTGACAAAAACCTTGCTTAGATTGAGACAATGACAGAAAAATTATATACGCTTGCCAACAACAGACCGCTGCCTACATATCTTGTGAGCGGATTAAACCATTCATTGTTTGGTTTTACAAAGGATTTCAAGAGAGTCTACAAAATTCTCGATAGGATTGAAATCGACTAAGTCGTGGGTGGTCCGCTCGTCACTCTAGGTACTTTGTCAGCTAGGCAGTTGGTAACCCCGTCATCTAGGCGGTTTAACAGCTAGGCGAGGTAGGTAGTTTGTCATTTGGGTGTTCGTTATTCAGGCGAGCTAGGTAGTTCGTCATCTTGGCGAATTGAGGAAAGATCGTCATTTGGGTGTAGTGGATAGGTTCGTCGTTGGAAGAAGTGGACAATTTCATCATTGGGAAAAGTTGACGGGTTGTCGTAGCTAGGCTTCTCGAGGAAAACCGTAGCTAGGATTTTCTTTCTTTCTATAGAACTATTTTACTTTTGAAATTAATTTCTCTCTCAGAAAATGAGCTCTCCTTCTTCCTCATGAGATCTTCTTATTATAGAGAAAGCTTTAGGAGAAGTCACGGTTAGGTGGCCATGTACACGTACCAATCATTCCACCTGCCCTAGTGGCCAAGCTAGGTAGCTATGCAGGGGTTTGATAGGTAGGAAAATATTACGACTGGTCCTAGTTAGTAGAAATATATGTTAGACTTCTTCTTCGGGGAACATGTAGAACGACGAGGTAAAGAGTCATGCAATGGTCTTCGTCTCTGTGGCAGGTTGAGTTCGATTTTGATCGGGCTGTGATGGGGTGTGTAGCCCACCTCCAACACATGTGAAGAAGTAATTAGTTACAAGTTTCTCTTGATAAGAAACTCTTCCCTACCTTTCATTTTATATAAGACACACATTCACATATGTTATATATATAAACTAGGTTTTGACCCGCACGTCTTTGTCTTTTGATTTTTTTCTGATTGATAATTTTGTTTCTTCTGATGAACAAAATTAGTTTAGTATGAAATTGATATCTTTGTAGTCAATTGCGTTCGATTGCGTTCGAGTCATTGTATAATGCGATAGAAGTGAGTAAATGAATTTATTTGAACGTAACATATAGTTACATAGCGTAAATATAAAGATCGAAAATTTCATATTTAATGAAGTTTGTGAACTTGAAAGGTAGAAAAAGAGATGAAAATAACATAGATTTTTTTTGTAAAAATAAAATAATAGAAAAGAGAATTCAACATTTAGTGAAGTAAAACGCCGGTTTTTTTCGGCTAGAGAAATGTTAGTTTAAATTCTTAGACAGCATGATATTTCATATTGAAAATATCTTTAAATAGTTAACTTATGATATAACTATTGGTTAATTTAGATTAACAAATCAATAAGTAACATAAAGATTAGTTGATAGATTTATTGAGTTACCAAATATGCACTATAGTGTGGAGTTTTTAATAACTTATTTGAAATATGATGAATGAATTGTTGATTTTATATAAATTGATATCGATTTATCTGTGACTAAAATTTATTTTATTCATCAAGTATTGGTCATGGTAATATTTGTGAATGTGGTGAACTGAATTTCGAAGTTTGTAAAATTTCGTCATTTTTATTTATATAGGCAATATTTTTTTCTTCGTTGATTTAAAGAAATTAATTTTTTTTTAGATATAAAAGATTATAGAAATTAAAAATGTATAAAAATAATTGAATTATTTAAATTTAAAAATTAATCAACGAAAACAAAATAATAATTTTTTAATAAAAAAGGTAATGATGGATTTTAGTTTTGTCCCTATGCTGCATCCAAATAAAGCTGAAACCAATGGACTAATTTAACCAATAACTTTTTGATTTAGAGAAAATTTGTCTTCATGACACTTTTCCACTAAGTATTAGGTTCTTATAACACTTTCACAAAATAATTTGTTGTCATGACACTCTTCTTATTAAAATTACAATACAATCCTCAATTGTATTTTCTTCATTACATACACTTTTCGGATCAACAAATTATATATGTGTCAGCTTTTTAATTTAAAAAATTTATATATGTGGATGAACTTTCATCCAGGGATATGCGATAGTGATAACGTCAAAGGTTTAAGCTATGAATGGATAAGCGGCGAAGAAGGTGTCGGCCGCCTGGGCACCGCTTTAACGGTCGCCGGCTCTATAACGGCCCAATTTGTTCCTAATCGATTTGAAATTCTAAAAATTTGAAAATTTGAAAAATTATATATGTAATAGGTATATATAAGCTGGATCTATTAGGATTTGGTATAAAAAGCAAGAAATTCGAAGCAATTCGGTGTAGATCGTAAGAAAAAAAGAAAGAAGCATACATTTTAAAGTTAAAAACGACTGTGGATCCTGTCTATGGAGAAGATGATAATAAAATTATCATTTTTTCCTTAATTAAAATACAAAAAGTAAATTTTGTCCCGCTGTACAAGTAAATTTGTTTATACAGTCTGGATTCGCATACGAGTAAATGTTTTGGTACATATTGAATTTGTGTACGAGTAAATGTAGATGTACAATTTGAATTCATAAATGATAGAATACGTAATGGATTGATGTTTTAATAAATATGTTTGTACTGACTGGATTCATGTACGAGTAACATAACACTTTCTTGTACTAGTAAATGTTTTTCTACCGTCGTTAGATACATTTGTACATGCAGAAGTATGGAGGTTGTACAAACATTATGTGAATGAGACAATATATGGGGGTTGTACACACTTACTAAACACAACATTATATTGTACACTATATTAGGTTGTATAATAATACGATTTTATCCATGTACATCAACGTTCTCTCTCTCCATAAAATATATACCCCATACCCTCATTTGCCAATAAATCACATAAGTGTACAGCCAATACATGGGTGTACTTGTGTTGTACAGTCAAACCCTAAAACCAAAATCTTACACAGTATACCCTCATTTGTTAACCCAAGCACATTATTATACAGTCTTCGATTATCTGATACTTTTATATGGGAAGATATACCATAGACCCTTCTTTGCGAACCCAAGCACATGAATATACAGTCCACAACATCTACAATACTTTTATCTAGGGAATCTATACCCTAGACCCTCCTTTGCAAACTCAAACACATTAATATACAGTCCACGATATATACAATAGTTATATCGTCATAAAGCCTACTCTATAACCCTAATTCCAATACACTAAACCCTAAACCATAAATCTATACACTAGACCCTCATTTGACAACAAAACACATAATTTTACAGCCAATACATAGGTGTAGAACTATTGTACAGTACAAGACAAGTCAAAAATTAAACACTAAACCCTAAACTCTACACCCTAAACCCTAAAACCTAAACATTACACAGTATGTCCTCATTTGCTAACCCAAGCACATTAATATATAGTCATCGACATTTATAGTAAGGTTGTACACTCACTTGTACACCAAACTAAAATGTACAACTCAATATATACTTATGTGACCTGTACATCTATTATGTTTTTACGATTTTACCCCCATCTTCTACCTTTGGCCTGCGATTTTAGTAACCATAAATCGTAGAATCAACCATTTTTCATGATTTTTATCAATTTTCATGTGGGTTTTACCCAAATATAACATATTTGCAACTAAATATGATAGATCTACAACTTATTTGACTGATTCAAATATAATATCAAATTTCTTCAATCGACGTATCTAACCCTAAATCTTTCAACTTTCAACCATTCTTTGCAAAATGAAGAGCCAATCGTATGACTCTTAATGACCATCGGTCATCGCCGGTGAACCCTTCGCTGGAGATTTCTTTAACTCTTTGTTTCCGACCTCTCTCTCTTTCTCTCACCTCACACAAAAACAATACACACACATATGTGTGGCCCACTCATGTCAGTTTTTTTTTCTCAATTCCACAGAAACAGTGAATGGTCATATATTGTCATTACCAAAAAAATATAAGGGGTGTTTTGTCCTCAACAGTGGCCAAACAGTACCCAAAGTGTTATATTGACAAATTATTTTTCCATAGTGTCATGGTTACCAAATACTTCTCGTAGAGTGTCACCAGCACCAATTATTTCTTTGACTTACTCCGACTATAGTTAATCTAAATTCAAATATCTTTGTTATGAGAATTCATGTTCCGTCCCACCATGTTCCGTCCCGTTTCAATTTTAAAATGGGACACATTTTAATTCTCGTTCCGTTTCTATATATTTTCTTTCTAAATTTCCATTATTTTGTTTACCAAGTTAAATATAGTATCTAAGTTACTAAAAAACCCCTCATATATGGTAGTATATTGTATATCTATATTTCTAAATAAAACAAATATTACAGTTTTTTTTCATTACCATTAGTTAAATGATTTCATAGAAACAATTTTGACTTAGCTACGTAGCTTTGATTTCTTTAGCTTGGAAGTTTGAAACCCCATATTGATTTGTACTAATTAAATTATGGATTTGCCCGCGCTGTTGCGCGGAGATGTGGTGTAAGAGAGTAAAATTCAATACATTAAAATACTATATATCTCGAATACTCTTATCGAGATTCTCAAATCAGTGTTTACTATCTGAAGAGACGTATAAACATATCGTAAATTAGGTGTAAGAGATCATAATATCTTATAAATAACTACTTGTGGAGGAAACGTCCATCCTTTAGGAACTAAAGCACATTCATATACAAACCACAATATTTACGATACGTTTCTCTGGAAAATCTAAACCCTAGAACCTCCTTAGGGAACCCCTAGCAAATTCATATACGGATCACGATATCTACAATACGTTTTTCTGGGGAATCTATACCCTAGACCTTCCTTTAGGAACCCAAACACATTCATATATATTCCATGACATTTACAATACATTTCTCTAGGAATGTAAATCCTAGACTCTCTTTCAGGAAACCAAGTACATTCATATACAGTCCATTTTATGTGCGATGTGTTTCTCTTGAGACTTTATACCCTAGACCCTCATTTGGGAACCCAAACACACTCATATACAGTCCAAAATATCTTCAATACATTTCTTTAGGGAATCTAGACCCTACAACCCCCTTTGGAAACCCATACACATTCATATACAGTCTACGATATCTACGATACTTTTCTCTGGGGAATCTAAACCCTCTACCCTCCTTTGGGAACCTAAGACCATTCATATTTAATCTACGATACGTTTATCTGGGGAATCTAGACCCTAGATCTTCATTTGGGAACACAAACACATTCATATACATTTCATGATATCTAAAACTAATGACCTAAATATTTTATTTTGGTTCAAGATCTGCGAATACCTTTGTATAGAAAATATTCATCGTCGTGCGTTGCGATTTTCCTTATTTATCTATGATGATGATTTTTAAGCATGATCTTCACTCCACTCTAAATATAGCTATGTAAAATTGTCCATGAGAAAACACGGGTTTGAGTAGAAAGAAATCAACCGTCTTGATGGTTTGACCTTGGTTGTTATTTATTGTCATAAAAAATGCAACTGTTACCGAAAATTGACTACACCGTATTTTAAAAAGGAACTTCGTTTCCGTCGGAGACACAAACTTCTTAGAAACCAAATCACTTACTTTAATATCCATTAATATTTTTGTCATCTATCACATTATTGACCAACTGAGCCACTTTTATTCTTCTACACAAAATCATTTCTTGTATCGATAGTTTGGAGAAACATGATCACGACTTTCAATTTCAAACAATGATTCGGTTATCCTGATACTTTGATACTATACACAAATTTATGAGTATAAACCATTCTAAATTTTTTTTTCTTTTTCTGTTCCATTAGTCTCTGATTATAAGAAACCACAGAGTTACGGACTACACTTTCTTTTTCTTTTTTCTTTTTTATTTTTAAAAACAATTAATCGAACGAGTAATTGTCCCCTATAAACATGGTAAACCAAGAATTGTATAGAAAAACAAGGCTAACCCAACGTCTCTATAAACAATCTCCCACACTTAATTTATTTAATTTAATTAGACGTCTTTAATGTCAGGTAAAGAAGTTTCAACGTCTCGATAAACAATCTTCCACACTCAAGGGTTTGTTAGATGGCCTCTCAGGGATCTGATCCACCGCCTCCAAATCACGGCGTATCTTTCACTTCCTCTGCCGCCACCATCTACGCCGCTGCAGTCCGTCAGAGAAGAAATCTCCATTGCTGGTCGAAGCTTGTTCCAGATCTCCTGCAAATGGTTTTTGAACGGCTTGGATTCGCGGATTTACAACGAGCGAAATCCGTTTGTTCATCTTGGCAATCCGCTTCGAGAAATTCTTAGCCAAATAATAAAATCCCTTCGATGATTCGATTCCCAAAGAAAAACAATTACTGTCTCTTGTTCAATCCTGAAGAAAATAACAAGATCTACAAAACTCAAAATCTCGGCGACGATTTTGCAAAGAGCGTTTGTGTGGCGACGTATAGAAGCTGGCTTTTGATGCAACCTCGATTTAAATACATTGAAGATGACCTTCAATAGAGTCTATACATTATGGATCTTTTAACCGGCGAGCGAATCAATCTACCGAGTTTCTTATCAAATTATGGACTCACGTATCCAGTATTATGGATCGATGAGAAAACCAAAGATCATCTAATTATTGGAACTATTGATGGAGAAGATACGATCTGTTTGAAGAAAGGAGATAAATCGTGGAAACAAATTCCTTCATTGTACGAATGTTTCAGCATGGTTTACAAGGATCAAAAGCTTTACTGTCTCGACTACTATAAGTTGAAGATTTTGGATTTTTCTCAAGAACTTCCGCGGAAAGTTTTCAGTATTTGCGTACGTGAATGCGTAAGTAGAGGAACAGGTCTTCGCATAAGACTTCCTGGAATCCCAATAGAGGACCAGTTCTATCACTATAAGAATGATGTGGTGGTCACTGTAAGTGGAGATGTCTTAATTGTTAAGGGCCAACGGAAGTCCAAAATATGGAAATTTGAAATCTGCAAGATGGATTCATCGAAAGGGAACAAGTGGGAGAAAGTGGTTTCTTTGGGAGACGAGGCGGTTCTTTTGGATTTTGGTGTTACCGTGGTCGCCAAGGAAATAGAAGGAATCGAGGGTAATTCGATCTACTTCTCCGATGATACTTCGTCTTTTGTAGATCAATATGACAAAAACGAGATCTTCATATTCAACCTCGATTCGAACAAGGTTGAACAACCGCACCGATCTGTTTGCTCTTCCTTTCCTTGCTCTAGAGCCCGATGGTTCTTGCCAAGTTTCAAACGAGAATGATTCAATCCTATCTTCAGTATTTCGTTTTTAAGATCTACGTATTCTTAATAATATTGGTAATATTTGGAAAGAATCTCATTTAGTTGATTTTAGGTACGTAATTTGATTACTTTTTTATGTAAAGCTTTTGAATTTCAATAGGATTAGGCCAAAGCAGGGTTTCATCAACAAAACAAAACACTAGCTAGGCATACAAATTTAAATATAATCCTGATTTTGATAGAGTAAAAAGAAGGACTTTACTGTCAAAAGGGGCAGATTTTGATTTCTTCCTTGTAACTCTTGAAACAGAGTTAAAAGAAGCAATCGCTTCCTACATCACAACAGCTTCATCCAACGAGACCCAACATAAATCACTTGTTGTCAAATAGTGAACCTGTGGGATATGGCACCATGATAGTCTGAGAATTTTACATTTCACTTTGGTTACAAATTACAATACAATTTTTATAGCTTGTAAATAGGTTTTATTTATGGTGAGATGAATGAATGTGGGTGATGACATCCTCCAAGAACTTGAAGAGCTCTGCTCGATGGAGAGTTGTCACCATATACTCGAGTGTAACCTGAAATTAAGCAACAGTAAAAGAAATTAAGCAACAAGAAAAGAAAGATGTAGTAACTAATTATAGCTAACCAACCTCCTTGAAGATGCCGCTGTAAGAAGACTCCACGAAACCCTGCAACAACAAGTGTGGGTATGTGTTTAACCATTTTAAATTGTAAAAATTCAGAGACAAAGAGAGTGAGATATAGATACCAGTTTGCGGAATAAGCTGAGGGAGGCTGTGTTTGAGTCCCCAATCTTGGCTGTAAACTTGTGAATCTCCAACGTCTTCACAGCATAAGCCATCATCATCAACACCGATTCCTTTCCGAGTCCTTTACCACGGCTACTCTACCCACAAATATAATCAGAATCATTAACAAACATTGTGTGGGATTTAACAAACAATGTTACCACCTTCTTGGCTCAGCTATCATTATTTCAACCTCTGCAGCCTTTGGATCATCCACATCGTTCATGTATATATTCACATCTCCTGTCATGCCTGTACAAAAGCCTCTTGAGTCAAAACAACATCCAAAGCTTATCTAAACCAGTCACCAAGTTTCGTTATTCAACCTTCTACATGAGGTTCCCCATGACCCCACTCTCCCTCTATCAAATCCTTGTCCAACACTATGAAAGTCCGCTCTGAAACCAACAACAAGTAAACCCAAAACCCTAATCGAGTAAACAAATAGCCAAGGTTCAAGTGGTAAGAAACTTTTTCTAAAGGTTAAGGGTCGTTATACTATTGGGATCTTGAGTCCAGGAGATTTGCATCTCATACTCCTGCTCCAGATTCAACGGCTCAGATCCTGTCGCTTCAAGTAGCGCCGACTCCTGCATCCAACCGTGGTACTTTGGGACGTGCTCCGCCATGTACGGAACCAAAACAACTCTCTTTCCCTCTAGGCTCACCTTCATCGCCATTCTTGTCTGGAAGTTCGGTTAATCGGGTCGGTTCAGTTCGGTTTATCCGGTTTTTCGGTTATTTTGAGTTTTGAAAAGTTTACCGAATTGAACCGAAATCAATTACGGTTAGTTCGGTTATTTTTTTATTTACCGAAACAAACCGAAAATTTTCGGTTTTCAATTAACATTCGGGTAAATTCGGTATAAATCGGTTCGGGTCGGGTATTGAGGTTTCTCAGGAAAAAAAAATCTGAACAGAAAGGAGAAGCAGAAGAGATTAAGCGAAGAAAAGTTGAAAGAAACTGAAAGGAGTGCTCGAGAACAAAATCGATGAAGTAGGACTCGGAATCGATGAAGATCGAGTGAGAATCTTATTCCAGAAAGAAAAAGAAAGAAGAAGACAAAGGCTGCAGCTGAGGGTCTTACGTTTTTGATATGTATACAAGCAGGTAGGTAGGTTAATTAAACTTTTGACTGGGCTGTACGTATTATTTATATTTGGGCTTAGCCCAATTATTTTTTAATAACAAAAGGTACAAAACGTATTTTCTGCTCCGGTTTATTCAGATTTGAGATTACACAAAGCACAAAACTCACGCGTAAAGGAATACAAAAACATAGCAAGTTCAAAGAATCAAGAAACGGAGACGAATTGAAGATTCTAAATGAAGGAAAGTATTCGCTTTAAGCCGGTTTTATTTCGCTTGTTCCGGTTTACCGGAAAACACTTGAATTAGTAAGTACAATTGTTTCAGATGATTTACAAGCCCCAATTACACAGCATAAAAGAATTAAAAAAAAAACAAAAAAAAACAGAGCAAGCTGTATAAACTTATAAAGTAGATTCCTGAATTGAATTGTAGAGTTCCATTTCCATAATAGCCTACAAGTTGTCCTGTTTTAGATCATGAAGAGTGAAAAAAGGTGAAACCATAAGTAAGAAGCTATTTTGAGTTTAACAGATTCTCACAATATGAAACAAGAACGTATAGATTATTGTCGAGTAGCTTTAACTTCTTGAATGATCCTAATCAGCTGGTAATGTCCTTTACTCTCCGTTGTATTGAAATGTGATTCGACATAGTAATCATTTGATTCTTTGTGAGCTTGTAATGTTCACCAATAATTTTTTCTCCAACGATCAAGCTTTGGTTGATAGGATCAAAAGCATCGCCATAAGTACTATCAAAACGAATTACTTCCTTGCTAGAATCATCACAACTAGTATCTCCGTCTTGGTGGAAAATATCATTCATCATTACCTATCAACAAGAAAATTAAAAATAATGTGAGGGACTTTATTTAAGTATTTAATAGCACAAGTCAGTCAATGCACCATTAGTTAAATGAAGCTAACTAAAAACCTGTCGCCGCATGTAATGTAAGCTGCAAATGATGAAGAGTAATTAACATCAGTCAGAGCCAGCTAAGGTTTCGTTAAGATCGAAATCGACTTTAGATCCGCTTTTGCTTCAACAACAAAAGGATTCACATTTTAATGGCGGCTCTGCTTGTAGTGAAATCTCTGAGTCTGATTTGTGTGTTTGAGGTTAAACACAACGTAAAAGTCACCGGCACATCTCATGGTTGGAACGTTATTTTCTACATTTTCTGGTTCATCGGAGTTGTTTTGCCCTTTACTGTGATTGTTTTAATCGGAACAGGTTGGTCGTTCTTGAAACCGAAGCTGCAAGAAAAGGAGAAGAAGAAGAAGAATAAGTTGTTGTTGATGATCGTAATTCCATTTCAGGTTTTAGCCAGCATTGCTAGGATTGTGATCCAAGAAACTGGACCTTTCATCGAATATTGGGTCACTTGGAACCAAGTTTTGTTGCTTGCCGATATGATTTTCTGTTGCGCGGTGGTTTGGTTAATTTGTAGAAGAGAGACATCGAAAACTGAACCGGTTAAGAATTTACCACGTTTTAAGAAATTCTACGGTTTGGTGATTGTGTATTTGCTTTTCACGAGGATCGTTGGGAATCCGTTGAAGGTTAACGTAGGTTTTCGAGTATCAGTGAGTCTTGCATTTTGAATTTTGATGTTTTTGATGTTTATGGCAATGGAGAGGAATGTGTATTTTGGCGTCAATGAAGATTATGTAGAAGAAAGACGACGTTTAGATTTAAAATAAAAATTTAAAGTAAACTTTTTTAAAGTAACCCCATGATGCAACTTGCAGCTAGGTTTTCCAATTTGAAATTTAAATTTTTTGACAAAACATATAGTCACTTTCTTCCCCGGTATGACAATAGCAAACACATCGCTAGAAAAAGTTATGAGAGCATAAAATTTCAGTAGATGTCATCGATAAGTTGTTTGAGCAAGTAGACATCAACAAAGAGAATCTTGACATTCCACACAATAATCATTTGTTCTTCAAAGAAAAAAAAATTAGTGTGGTACATGAGAGATGATTATCATTATCTATCATCTAACAAAGGATAGAATTGGATGACGAAACAAGTAGAGTATGGAAAGTTTTAATTGTGAGTATTGAGTAACTGCAACTGAAAACCAGTTGCAACAAAAACTTTATCTTCATTGTCAATAGTCAATGTATTAAAACTATCCAAACCCTAGTTGTTTTGACATCCAGTTCCACGTAAGGTAAATATTTTCTCTAATATTAAGATAATGGATGATTTGAACCATATCCTGTGTACCGACAAACATCTATTATGTGGCGTACCAAAATCCTCTGTATTGATGCATATGGTGCTTAAACAGTTTAATGAAGACATGCATTTAGTAAAGTAATATTTAATTTAGAATTTGAGATATATTGGAGACGTTCTATGCTTTTTGAAAACCTATTTGGGTTTGGACCCAAATTTTTTAAAAAGTCCAATTGGAAACGTAATTGCAAAGGTGATCATGTGACGTACCTCACATTCAATATCCAGCTTGTATTCTCCTGCTCTCTCTCTAAAGTGTTTCCTAGGTTATGGCTCAAATGGCACAAAATTTGTCTAGTCTTGGTTTCTTGGCATGCACCTGAAAGTGAAGGAGCAGAAGAAAAGTCAACTCACTAACAAAAAAATAATCATATACACGTAGGTAAGGAAATAGTCCTTGAAAGGGCGTTAAAATCCACTAATGTTTAGGCAACATAATTTGAGAGTTGTAATAAAGCTAAGCAAGAAAAAAAAGAATTTATTATAAAGCAATAGAAACCGGTTTTGGCGATCAGGGAAAACATTATGCACATCAGAATGATTTAAGAATCATGCAAATTATTAGAAGGGAAAACAATAAATCTCAATTCACCAAACTAGATTAAGCTTCTTGGTATGTTCAAAGACCTACAACTCTAAATTTGGTTAAGTTTAGGTAACTAAACGTTGCAATAAAGCCAATCATAAATATAGTGATTAGTTAAAAGAAAATCCAAAGCATCAAGACTCAGTGAAAGCAACAACTAATAACTGATATAATATAATGACGATAGTTACTTAAGCTGATCAAACAAGAATGAAAAAACTCAAAAAATAAGTAGACAAGAATAAATGAGATAAATAAGGTGTAACCTCTTTATTATCCTCTGAATCATCATCATATCTTTCAGAATCATGATTCCTCATGATTATAATCCTCATCCTCATCAGTCAGACGGTTAGGCTTCGCTGAGATTGAAATCTCCTTTAGATTTGTTTTTGTTGGCAATCACGTGATCTTCTTTTTCTGTTTCTTCAGATTTACTTTGGCTGTTGTCTCTGTATTATCTTCAATCTCTCTCTCTCTCTATCTCTCTCTTACGTTTCTTCAAAGGCTTCATGTTTGAGATTCTATCAATATTGGATTGTCCAATAACAACACGATAAATCATCAGATTAAGAACTTTAACAGAAAAAACAGCAATAATCTTTAACAAAAGAAAAAAAAAAAATTAATATAAAACGAGAAAATGACAAAAAAAAAATTGAACTTTAACGCTTTTTGCTAAATAAATACCGAAATTTCATTTAAAACAAAAGAAATACTAAGGTTTGTTGACCAAGCCATATGAGACATGAAAAAGTTCAAAACAAGAGTTAAGTATTCTCGTTAACTCAATGTTAGTTTTTTTTTGTCAAACGGAAACCACATCGAATGGAGAGGAGGGATTAAATCTGAATGAATATGGTGGTGATACGAAATTCTGGACTGATTTTTTTTATATAATGTGATTCGTTCTGTGTTTTGTTTTGATCACTCCGTTCAGGTTTGACCCTCCGTTCTCATGCGATTTCTTCCTGTATTTGAGTCGGATTCTATAATCTTAGTTTCATATATATGTTTATTTGAGTGTCAGTGTTCCAACTTGGTCCTTTAGATATTTAGGTTCATAGCCTTGTTCACTAGTTCAAGTATCACGAACCAACCTCTACTTTTTTGGTCCTACAATTTTTAGAGAAAAGTATTAGCAATCTTACGCTTGGGAAACATAGTTAGTTTTCTTTAACAAAAAAAAAAAAAAACATAGTTAGTTTTTTGTGAGTGAGGGTAAAGATTTAGCCTTAGTATAGTTTCATTGTATTATTTATACTAATGCTCGCTTAATTTTACTTAAAACATTCCTTTTGGGGTTTAGATTTGAGCTGAGATTTTTGAGCTTCACATGAACAGTGACCAAACAATTGAGGGCACATAGTTCATTAAACCTATATGGAATGAGCTCCTACCTTCTAACCTCACATCTCTATTTTGAATCATTAATGTGAAATGTGAAACTTCCTTTAATGCATAGTTCCCTTTTTTAACTTGAATCTCAGCAATTCATATTTGATTATGCAGTTCTAGAGCTGAGTTTGTACAAGGTTCAAGGTATGTAAGTTGGAATCTATCTCGTATTTGTTTCCCAATTGAATTTCCAAATGGTTTCTCAAAACTGGAACTCATCTTTATGAACTCGAGAAAACACAACAGTTGATGGAGAAGAGAAAGAGTTATTGAGAGCTCGATGGCTGTGAAAAGAAAAGAAGAATTGACGAATGATTATGTATTTCAGAAAGGGATTTGGGGATTTCAATTTGATCCCTCTCCATACGATGTCGTTTAGGTTTGACAGAGAAACTAACATTTGAGTTAACGAGAACTCTTGTTTATGTTGAATTTTTCATGTTAGCTTGGTCAACAAAACTTTGTATTTGTTTTGGCTTATATAAAATTCCGATATCTATTTATTAAAACGAGTTAAATTCAGTATTTTTTGGTCATTTTCTTTATAAAAAAACCATGGAAAAAAAAGAAACATAAACAATAGAGAGAGTTCAATTCAATATTTTATGAATTTTTTTTACTGTAGTATATATATGGTTTGTAAATTATGTGTCATACCAAAAACTTATTCTGTTGAAGTCTTCTCAGTTTAACAACTCAGTGAAGACATTATTAAAAAAAATTCGTTTTGATAGTACTTCTGGCGATGCACTTTCTTTTAGAAAAGTAATATTTAAAATTCAGAATTTGAGATATATTGGAGACTTTGCATGCTTTTTGAAAAACTATTTGGGTTGGGTCCAAATATTTTTATTAGTCCACTTGGAAAACATAATTACTATGATTACCTCACACTTCCTTATCCAGCTGTGTTCTCCTGCTCCCTCTCGAGTGTTCCTCAGGTTTAGGAACAGAAGGCACAAAATTTCTCGAGCCTTGGCTTCTAGGCATGTATCTGAAAGTGACCAAGCAGAAGAAAAATCAAATCACTAACAAAGAAAAAAACTTAGACTAAATCATAATCACATACGCGTACGTAAAGAAATAGAGTCCTCGCGTAAAAATCCACTAATGTTCACGCTACGTAATTTGAGACTAAAATTTAGCTAATAGATTGTGCATATCAGAATGAATTAACAATCATGCAAACTAGTAGAAGGAAAAACAATAAAAAAAAAACTATCTTTATCTCAAAAATTGACTTAGCTTCTTGATATGTTCAAAGACCTAAAACTCTAACTTGGTTAAATTTAGGTAAATAAACCTTGCAATAAAGCGAATTGTGATACACTTAAACTTTCAATCATAAATATAGCCTAAATATGCAACGTAAAAGACCATCCAAAGTATCGAGACTTAATGAAAGCAACAACTGATAACTGATATAATGATTATATAGACTACTCATCATCGTCTACCATTTCGACAACATCAGGACTTTTTCATATTTCTAACTTTTTTCTTTCGCTAGAATCATCATTACTAATATACTAGTGGTCTTCGTATTTGCTAAACAGTGTCTATGTGAAAAAATAGTGTTAGGGACTTAATATTTAACTTTTAATAGCTCTAGGCAGTACACGTTTAGATAAGTTGATCAAACAAGAATAGAAAAAACTCAAAAAATAAGTAAACAAGAACAAATGAGATATACAAAGTGTAACCTCTTTATCATCCTCAGAATCATCATCGTCTCTTTCTTGTTCATCCTGAAAGTTGATGAGGGGTCTTTAGCATCTGGGTTTTCAGGTTCCTCATGATTATAATCATCAACAGAAGATGATTCATCATCCTCATCAGTCAGACGGTTAGGCTTGGCTGAGATCGAAATCTCCTTTAGATCCGCTTTTTGTTGGCAATCACGTGATCTTCTTCAGTTTGGTTGTCTCCGTGTCACCTTCAATCTCTCTCTCTCTTTCTCACTCTCTTACGTTTCTTTAAAGGCTTCATGTTCTAATTGCAGACTCTCGCTATTGGAGAAGATGAGTATGAAAAGAGATGAGCGGCTTCACGGTGATCCAAAGAGAATGGATGGAGAGGCATATCCTTAAACAACTGCTTTTATACAACTAGCTAGTAAACCCTAGTACGCATGACCACATAAGGTAGTTTTTTAATTTTATTTTTTAGCTGGTTATAACTGACTACTATTTGGGCTGGACATTTAGATGTTAATATATGATAGAAAACAATTGGTAACGATTAATCCACGTTGTTAATTAAGTTATCCTGAAGAGATTCATTGTAGACATTTTGAGGGAATTTGAGAACGCAAACAATTTTTAAAATCTATGATATCATTTATATTAGCTTTTTATCATGTCTTAACAAATGCATGATAGATTGATATAGGTTGATCTGCAAACAGATTCAACAAAATCTACCTTCGCTTCGATTAGCTATGACCAGGCAAACAATTAATTCACATAAAACGTATCTTTGGTCAACAAATTTTGCTATAGCACAATTCCTTAGCTACAGTATATGTCTCTAATTGTTTAGTAGAGTATACCATTAGAAAGACTTCAACGAAAACAATCCAAAACTAAAACATATGCAAATTAAAAACCAGTTTATCAAATTTTTTCTTTTGAGTTTCTTTCTACTTCATAAGATTCTTCCTTGCTAGAGAATCATCACTACTAGTATCTCCGTCTTGGTTGAAAATATCATTCATCATTACCTATCAACAAGAAAATTAATAATAATGTGAGGAACTTTATTTAAGTATTTAATTGCACAAGTCAGTCAATGCACCATTAGTTAACTAAAAACCTGTCGCCGCATGTAAGCTTCAAATGATGAAGAGTAATTAACATCAGTCAGAGCCAGCTAAGGTTTCGTTAAGATCGAAATTGTCTTTAGATCCGATTTTGCTGGTAACTATCTTTCGACGAGATGGTTTGGTACAGTCGGATCTTGAGGATAGGAAACGTTGCCAACAAAAGCGAATCTAGAGTCGATTTTGTTCTCAACGCTAACTTTCTCGTCGTCAATGTCCATTAAATCCTATGTGTTTTCTTGATTTAATCCATCTTCCAATATCTTACCATCATCTCACCATTAACGATTTTAATACACTGATATATTTATGTCTAATAGAACGTGTGGGAAGGTAGAATACTAGATCTCTTTTATTTAAGGTAATATCAAAGATTTTATATTACGATGAATGACGAATCCAAGAAAGGTTAGCTGTATTTTCAAGTTCCATAAGAGACATTATTTGGCTATATAAATACGGGAGGTGGAGAAGGAGAAGAGTAACATAAACACAACTACACAAATCGTCTTGTGTAGCCGCCATGAATTCCGTCGGTGTGTTTAGTGAGGGAGAAATCGATGGAAAACCATTTCACATATTCACTTTATTATCTAAAAAATGCAATCCTTCTTTATCCTTCTTTATCCTCCTCCTTGTCCGGTGTATCAGCCATTGGTTCAGGTGGCGACTACTTCCCTTCGCTCCAACCTCTTTTCATTTGTCCGTCTTTAGGTCTTGATGTTCAACTATCAAAAGTAGCGGAAAATGATTATTATATTTTTGATGAATTTCTCCCAATTGTTGATGGTGGGATTAGCACATCCTATAAACAGTTAAGAATTAATCAGGATTTAGTCCTTCCAATTTAGCTATAAGCCAATTTCGGCCATAAACCCGAGATAGGATATTCCTTATTTCTTTCGGTTTGGCGAGCCGAATTAAAGGGGATAAAGTTAAATCTTATCTATATTTAGTTCTTGAAAATAATGAAATATTTCTTATTTCTCAGAAATAAGGAAATATTCCTTATTTTTGGAGAATAAGAAAATATTCCTTATTATTAGATTATTGGGCCTAAATAAACCGTCTATCTCCCCTTATAAAAGGAGGATCTCCTCCTCCTAAAAAGGGGATAAAAAAAATATATTCTAGTCTCCTATAAAGATCCGAAAAGTAGATTTTAGACTGGGAGAGAGACCAAAAATAGAGAGAAAAAGAGAGAGTCGACACTCGGCCTTAGAGCCGAGTTAGTCACCTGATCTCTGAGCCTTTAGCTCGGATTAATTTCCAATTTCTTGGAACTATGTGTGGCTTGATCTCTTCTTAGGGTACGTAGACAGTCTTCGGGTTCAGCTACAAATTGAAGACCCCTTCGGGGGACCTTTTCTCAGAGCCGACCTTTTGCCGAGCCGTTCCACATCGAGACAAATCTAACTATTTAATTCCCTGATTAAATAAGATGTATTTGCATAGAGGTCTTTTTGATTAGAAATAATCAAAAGCTGAACCCCTGCATCAACATTTGGCGCGCCAGGTAGGGGGATAACTTCGAGATACGTCAATCTCGAAAGCGCGCTCGACAACGACGAGAAAAATCAAGTTAAATCTGACTTAGCAAAGAAGAAACGATGAACAAGAAGAGGAAAAAGACCTAGCGTTTCATAACTTTGGTTGTTATACAAACGCCTTGGTCGCATAGTTACTCAGATTTATAGGAGCAACCTTCTACTTCGGAATAAAACATCGGAAACATCAGCAGCTTCTACTTTGTCGTATCCGCGCTAATACCTGCAAAGAAACAGTGGAGATTGACAAAGCGGTGTTATTATACCCTGTTCGTCATTGACATAGATCGGTTAGGGACCTTGAATTTATTCAGAAAAAGGCGAAAATATTAGAGCCGAAGCCGGTTTTTTTTAAAAAAGGAAAAAAGGTGGAATAGAGACTAGGAGCCACAACTCTCAGAAACTTCGAGTTAGTTATGGGACCAACCTGCACCGCGGTCTTCATCTTTCCGTTCGGTCGTATTCTCCGAAGCTCGTCGCTCCGAACTATTCGATAGAAAAACCAAGAAGGGCATCAGTAAAAAACGAATCAAAAGCTTTACCGAGATACGATCAGTTTTCTTGATGAGCTTAGATATACAAAGGAGATACAAAGCTTTACTTCTCTAGTCTCAACGCAGTTCTAGACCAATCATAACAGAGACCTCCACACGCATCTGTCAGTCACTTCCTTTAATCCAATCGCCTCCTGTGATGTAGCTCGTCTATAACGTTGTGAGAAGTTCTGCTGCAACCAAAAAGGAAGAAAGTCTTTTACCACAAAACCCGCGAAGCGGAAGCCAGCAGCTAAAGTCACTAATAGCGAAAACCCAACAAAGAGAGCATCGGAAGTAAATCAGCATGGCTTCACCGTCTTGTAAGAGAAAAAGAAACACGCAGAAGTGCATTGGCGGCTCTGTAAGAATAAAAAATCGCATCATGTGAATTATCATCTGTCTCAGTTTTGAAAGGATTTTTCAAAGCATCGGAAAATAAGCTAGGCAAGGGAAAAGATAAAGAGCTCACCATCTTTTGAGTATCTTGGATAGTCCCAGAGAGTTTGCTACTTTACATATTCAGTAATATTGAAAGCGCTAACAATCTCCGATCCAAGCACTCTGAAGCATAGTTTCCCCGATCGTTTCTTCCTCGGATCGACACAAAGGCATATCGAATCGCATCGTTATTTTTTACGAAGAAAGGAGAGACGCAATTCGTACTTCAAAGTTCTTTCATATCATCAAAGATCCTAGTTGAAGAAATAAAGTTATGAGAACTCAATGATAACGAGTTTGACCGGGTCTGGAATTCGGATCAGATTGACTGTTTGACTGTACGTTTAGCCAGACCCGAGCACGAACAAAAGTTATCAAGATTGCTTTGAAACCCAAACACGAACAAAAGGACATCGTCTTTTACGAAGAGAAAAAATAATCTGAAAACATCTATGAAGGTATCTCGGAAAGCTTCACGCCTTTGGACCTAAAGTCATTAACCTTTGGAAGTCTTAGAAGAAAGTTTTAGTCGATAAAACTATCAAACCAGATGAAGAAGCAAGAGATAAGAAAATCTATTGAGTAAAGGAATAAGGAATTATATTCACCAGTTCTCTTAAAGTGTGAAAGTTCTAGCTGCAGCGATGTTCTTCTACAATTTTTGGTGAATCGTTATCTACTCAGTAACAGCAAGGATTAGGATGTGAAGAAGAATTTCAGCTTCTCTCCAAACGAAAAATTGATGTATTTAATTATTACAAAGGAAAAATACGTTATGAGGTATCCAAAATCAAAATTAAGTGAAGAAGAAAGTTACCTGGCCTAGGGATAGATGAGGAATCAACACAAGAAAGCAAGAGTGACTTACAATTGGGAAGCTTCAATGGAGAGTCTTAGCAAAATCCTGATGCCCGGAAAGCTCGGCAAGAAACATGTGTCGATGTCAACTTAGGATGTTCCTAGCGAAAAAAAGAAGAAGAGCTTACCAAGATTTTATTCCGCATAGCAAGACGAAGATCAGTTTGGAATCAGTTGACTGGAGGAGCTTGAGAGACCGAATCTCTTCGTGTAAAACGTAATTGGAGGATCTGAAGAAACCTAAGTTCAGATTTCTTGAGTTCAACTTGTGAGGGAATGGAGGTCGATTGACGAACCGTCTCTGCCACAACAACTCTGCGGGATCCGGAGTTAAAAGCAGATAAATCTGGAGCGCATGCAGTTCATGTTCAAAGTTTCAAAATCATCGTCATCAATGGGACTACAAAAGGTTCTACTAAAATCGAAAAGCAAATTTAAAGCTCGGCCCAAAACCTTTTGGAAGTCTCGGACAAAGGAACAAAATCCCCCGAAGAAGAGGATAAAAATAATAGTAATAAAAAGTCGAAGTTTGGTTTATTCAAAACCAAGGTCGGAGAATAGTTTGGTCAAAGCATGTGCTTAACTATTAGACCGAACCCTCAAACAAAATCCAGTTAAAGCAAGAGAATAAGGGGATTTTGTAAATCCTTGGATGCACGGGTCAGCTCCGGAATCACAAGCCTCGGCTTATTATGGAGAAGTTCCGCATCACCGAATTGCTCGCCGAAGAAGCACTTGAGATATTCCCAAAAAAAAAAAAAAAAAAACCTAGTGAGGTTCGAACTACGGATGGCTTGATCTCTTTCAGGGGTACGTAGGCAACTCTTCGGAGTCCAGCTATAACCAAAAAACCTAGTGAGGTTTGAACTACGGGTGGCTTGATCCCTTTCGAGGATACGTAGGCAACTTTTCGTTGTCCAGCTATAACCAAAAATAAAAATCGGTACCTTGATCACGTACTCGATAACAGGGTTCGTCCTTTTACACATTCTTTACCGAATGCAGTTGGAAATTTTGGAGCTTGATAAAGTGGAGCCGAGAAGTTGTAAGGCAAAGTCGGGTCATTCCCGCATATTTAAAACTACTTCAAGTACTGAATTCGATAAAGTAGAATTCGGTATGACGGATAAAGGTCGAGCATTTCTCATTAAAACAATTTTCCTTCCACATTCTTTACCGAATGCAAAGTTCAACAATTTGTCTGATAAAGTATGACTCGTTGTTAAACTTCCCTTTAAGCAAATGAATAAGGAAAACGCGTCTTATTTCTTATGAGATAAGTAACATTTAAGCAAAGTCATCAAAAAATTTTAAATTTTTCATTCAAAAACAAATTACAATGAATTCCGAAAACTTCAGAATGGGTTCATACAAAATAAAATAAACGCCCCCCGAAGACGCCCATAAATCTTAAGATCCGATAAAGTAAGATCGTAAGATCCAATAAAGTAAGATCGAGAGATTGACGGATGACAGTCGAGGAATTTTCACTATAATAACAAATACGAAATTCGAGCTTCACCCAAGAACATCCGGTGATTTGTTCAAAAGATTAGTAAATCTAAAGTACAGATGATACAAAGAATTCCTTTAATTAATGAAACTTAGTTTCGCCAAATAAAAGACGAGAGTTTTTCCTCGCATATAAGTTCGGAACAAGTTTTCTTACGCTATAAGCTCGGAAAAGTTTCCTTACGCTACAAGCTCGGAAATATTGGTGAAATAATTCACGGCTAAAGGTCTCAGAGCTTAAAGAAAAAATAAAGCCGAGAGATCAAAAAGTATAAATAGAGAATTTCTCGAATGGCCAAGCTGATATCTAGGTTAATATGGCTTATTTATTCGGTTATGGCATGGTGGTTCTGTAACCTGTAAAAGAAGATCCGAACATGTATATGAGTCTAGTGTTTTATGTATTTGGCTCGGATTTTGTGATATTCAAGTCTCAGATTTAGGGAGTTGTTTCAACTAAGTTAATAAACTCGCTTAAGTACTTTTGGGTCATTCTATGACTGTGCCCAGAAGTCGTATTTCAACGTAGTTTACTGAGGGCTGAGTATTCTACCTAGGAGGATGATAAATCAGGGCCGAGAGATGAAGCGGTATAAGCCGAGAGTTTTTCTAATTAGTTTCCTTACGCTATAAGCTCGGAATCAGGTTCCTTGGGAATAAGTTTCCTTACGCTATAATCGGAAAGCTCTATCAAGTTAGGAAAATCCATTAGACCACTTTGATCATCCTTTAGAAAATCGTCCGTATCTCAGAGTTGCCTTGCCTCTTAGTTAGGTTAGTTTGTTTATCCCTTGGAAGTTCGCCCACTTCTCGGAAGTATCAGTTAGGCCAATTTTCCTATCTCTCGGAAGTGTCCCATCTCCTAGTTAGGCAAATTTTCTCACCTCTCAGAAGCCTCCTACCTAATAGTTAGTTCGGTTTACCAGCTTGTACGAAGTTTACTGACGAGAAAACTCTCCATAACCCGCAGTCATTTGACTTATAGATTTCAAAGACTTGAGCTGTTTCGTCACCTTATAGATTTTAGATGAACTACAGATAGCTTGAACCCCTCTGACGGTACGTAGGCAGCCTTTCTCAGGGCACAACTATAACATTAGGTGGATGTCTCAAACTTCACCTGAACGAACCATATCCCAATTAGTTCCGAGCAATGAACCTTACGAATTTGTTGACTCTACTCAAGTTCCTCGTCAAGCGAACTGGGGGGGGGACTTACTGTTGATGGTGGGATTAACATCCCTTATAAACAGCTCAAAATTAATTAGGATTTAGTCCGTCCAATTTAGCTATAAGCCGATTTCGGGTCATAAACCCGATATATGAGTATTCCTTATTTCTTTCGGCTTGGCGAACCGAACTAAAGGGGATAAAGTTAAATCTTATCTATATCCTTTAGTTCTCGGAAATAAGGAAATATTCCTTATTTCTCGGAAATAAGGAAGTATTCCTTATTTTTGGGGGAATAAGAAAATATTCTTTATTATTAGGTTATTGGGCCTGAATAAACCGTCTATCTCCCCTTATAAAAGGAGGACCTTCTCCTCCTAAAAAGGGGATCAGAAAAATATAGTCTAGTCTCCTAGAGAGATCTGAAAAGTAGAATTTAGACAGGGAGAGAGACCAAAAATAGAGAGAAAAAGAGAGAATCGACAACTCGGCCTAAGAACTGAGTTAGTCACCTGATCTCCAAGCCTTTAGCTCGGATTAATTTCCAATTTCTTGGAACTATGTGTGGTTTGATCCCTTCCGAGGGTACGTAGGCAGTCTTCGGGTTCAGCTACAAATCGAAGACCCCTTCGGGGGACCTTTTCTCGGAGCCGACCTTTTGCCGAGCGGTTGCACATCAAGATGAACCTAACTATTTAATTCTCTGATTAAATAAGATGTATTTGCATAGAGGTCCTTTTGATTAGAAATAATCAAAAGTTGAACCCCTGCATCAACACCAGTTAATACTCCTCCTCACTTCTCCAGCACAAGAGACAGCCATGGTGATACCAGTAAGCATCCCATAGTCCCTTTCTTTTGGTGCAACAATAAAAAACCTCATCGTGATGAGTTCTATTGCGGTGCATGTGGAAGCTCAAATTTCAGCTCATACTATTATTTTTGTGCCACATGTAGTAGAATGTTCCACAAAGAATGCGTAGAGTCCCCACTTAAGATCAAACACCCTTTTTACCCTTTTATATCTCTCCAACTTTATAGTCCTTCACTTGTCGACTATTTCGAGTTTTTGAGTTGCCTGAGTTATCTATCATTGTCCTACCTATAAATTAAGTTTGCATCCGATTTGTGCAATGAAGCCAATACCCATTGTTCTAAACCATCCAAAAAGGCATCCTCACCTTCTCACATTTTTTTCCAAAGCAAACTTCCTTAGCATGCGATGTTTGTGGCTTCATCAAAGAACTTTTTCCCATCTATATATGTGCTCGATTTGTCTGCGTAGTCCATCAAGATTGTATTTATTCTCCATATGTCATAAAAATATCTCATCACCACCACTGTATATCTTTAACCTATTATCTTCCATCCGCAATATGGTTTTGTGGCGTATGTCGTCGAAAGGTTGACAAAAAATATGGTGCATACACTTGCAAAAATTGTGATGATTATTTTGTTCATACGAGATGTGCTTTGCAGAGAGACTTGGGATGGAAAAGAACTCGAAGGTGCACCTGAAGAATTGGAGATAAATGTTCATCCATTTGAGAGGATAAGTGATGGAATTATACTCCATTTTTCACATGGTCATCATCTGAAACTCGAGATCAATATAGTTTACGACGAAGGCAGGGTTTGTCAAGCATTCGTCTTTCCAACCCATGAGGGTAATTACTATTCATGCATGGATAAATGTGACTTCATCCTCCATGAAGCATGTGCTAATGCCCCTCTCCTTAAACAACATGCGTTACATTCTCATCTACTTGAACTGAAAGTTTCCACTAAAGGTTACAATAGTAGAGTGGGTGGCTTCCACTGTCGTGCTTGTAAGCGTAAAGGTTTTGGTTTCGTCTATGAGTGTCCAAAAAGAGAAGGTGAGTTTAAGCTAGACATGCAATATGCCTTGGTTACTGAACCATTTCAATATCAAGGCCATGAGCATCCTTTATTCCTAGATTTAGACCCTAAAGAAGAAAGAACGATGATATGTCTTATCTGCCAACAAGATAAAGATGATGGTATCAGAAAACTAAATTGCATCGAATGTGATTATATTATATGTTTCAAGTGTGCTACCTCACCATACAAGGCAAGGTATAAACATGACAAACATTTTCTCACATTTTACTAGGCGAGAGAAGCAAAAGACACTAGTAGAAAACTGCGATTTAGCCACGGAAATAGCCACGGAGAATCCGTGGTTATGTAGAAATTAGCCACGGAATTCGTGGAACATGAGATCTGTGGCTATCCGTGGCTATCCAGTGCTAAATAGCCACGGATTAGCCACTGCAAAATCCGTGGCTATATAGCTACGAATTAGCCATTGATTATATCCGTGGCTATACAGCCACAGATTATTCCCTTGCTATATATATAGCCACGAATTAGCCACTAATTATAACCGTGGCTATATTGCCACGAATTAGTCACATAATATTCCCTTACTATACATATAGCCACATATTAACCATGAGAAATCTGTAACTACATAAAATTACATATAGCCACAGATTATTCGTGGCTAATCCGTTGCTATATGAAGTTTATTGAATTTTTCTGAAATTTCAACATAAATTTAATTTTTTTTGAAATTTGAATCTCACATATAGCCACAGATTTTTCCCGGCTAATCCGTGGCTATATTTAATCAAAGAAATTTCATTGTCTTCTTATTCTCATTCTCCTTCACCCATTCTATATTCATCTTCTTCTTCCACCTTCCTCCATTTTCTTATTTTTTTCTTCCTTTGCCATCTGACCTTCTCCTCCGCCATCGTTCCTCCTCCTTCTTTGGTCTTCTTTCTCCTCCTACGCCATGAATCCTACTCCTCCATCGCTTGCCCATCTCCTCTTCCGCCTCCTCCATCGTTTCTCCTTCTCATCCTCCATTGTCTCCTTCTCCTCTTCCTCGTCCACCATTAATCCTCCTTTTCTTTCTCCTCTTCCATTTTTCTTTTATAAAATCTATCTAGATCCGCCATCGGATTCACCACCGATGCAACCGTCGGATCTAGGTAGATTTAATTTTTTTTTATATATAAAACCTATATAGATCCGCCTCCGAGAGCCACCACCGGAGCCATGGTCGGATCTAGGTAGGTTTTCTTCTTTTTTTTTTTTTTTTTTAAATAGCCACGGATTTTCCCTTGCTATATATAGCCATTGATTAGCAACACCCCTTATAGCCACTGATTAGCAACACCCCTTATAGCCACGACCCTATAGCTACAAATTTTTACTACGGTTATTCCCTTGCTATATATAGCCACGAATTAGTCATTGGTCTTCCGCCTCCTACGCCATGAATCCTACTCCTCCATCGCTTTCCCATCTCCTCTTCCGCCTCCTCCATCGTTTCTCCTTCTCATCCTCCATTGTCTCCTTCTCCTCTTCCTCGTCCACCATTAATCCTCCTTTTCTTTCTCCTCTTCCAGTTTTCTTTTATAAAATCTATCTAGATCCGCCATCGGATTCACCACCGATGCAACCGTCGGATCTAGGTAGATTTAATTTTTTTTTGTATATAAAACCTATATAGATCCGCCTCCCAGAGCCACCACCGGAGCCATGGTCGGATCTAGGTAGGTTTTCTTCTTTTTTTTTTTTTTTTTTTTTAAATAGCCACGGATTTTCCCTTGCTATATATAGCCATTGATTAGCAACACCCCTTATAGCCACTAATTAGCAACACCCCTTATAGCCACGACCCTATAGCTACGAATTTTTACTATGGTTATTCCCTTGCTATATATAGCCACAAATTAGTCATTGGTATTCCGCCTCCTACGCCATGAATCCTACTCCTCCATCGCTTTCCCATCTCCTCTTCCAACTCCTCCATCGTTTCTCCTTCTCATCCTCCATTGTCTCCTTCTCCTCTTCCTCGTCCACCATTAATCCTCCTTTTCTTTCTCCTCTTCCAGTTTTCTTTTATAAAATCTATCTAGATCCGCCATCGGATTCACCACCGATGCAACCGTCGGATCTAGGTAGATTTAATTTTCTTTTTTATATAAAACCTATATAGATCCGCCTCCGAGAGCCACCACCGGAGCCATGGTCGGATCTAGGTAGGTTTTCTTCTTCTTTCTTTTTTTTTTAAATAGCCACGGATTTTCCCTTTCTATATATAGCCATTGATTAGCAACACCCCTTATAACCACGACCCTATAGCTACGAATTTTTACTACGGTTATTCCCTTGCTATATATAGCCACGAATTTTCCGTGGCTATATAGGCACGATTTTTTACTGTGAATAAATTTGTGCCTAATATCCACGGCGTATATAGCCACGACCCTATAGCAACGTATTTTTTCCGTGGTTATGCCGTGATTATAACTATATCGCCACGGATTTTGGGCTATACCCACGAAGATTTTCGTGGCTATTTTCAGAATTCGGGAACATTCAGAGTGGTGTGATGTATGTGAAAGAAGAATATCACATTCAACAAAGAAAGGGTTCTATTCGTGTGATGAATGCTGCACCACTCTTCATATTGATTGTATGCTTGGGAAGACCCGTATATGAAACCTGGTCAAACCATTTGACTATACATGAACAAGGATCTTCATGTCTTCGCAATAATACTTTTTCTCGGCCAATTTGCAATGTTTGTAAGAAAATTTATGCACACAAAGTAGTTGTCAAAAGTAAAAACGACGCATGCTGTTCTTTATTTTGTGCGGATAAGTTTCATTTTCTTCACATGTAAAATATTTCTCCCATTTTTTTATGCAAATCTTCTACATAATACTTCACGTTTCTATTACTGAATGTAGGAAACAAAACTTTCAATTATCCTCATATATCTGATGGACCCAAACAAATTATCCGAAAAATAAAAGAAATGGCAAAAGAAATACATCATAGTTGCGGTTTGACAAATTAGATTCAGGAAAAGTTTCTCTTGTATTACTTTGGATCAATTGACCTATATTTATATATACATTGGATAAACATATATATATTTATACAAAACCAATATAGAAAATCAAATGATTTATAAATAATATAACTTGTGTTCGATAGCGAGAAGTAACATTGTGAGAAAATTAAATGACTTGAAACGTTTCACCACACTTTTTGACAGAATCAAGAACTTTGGTAAAAGAATTATGAAACATAACTTGTTAAACATGAGTTACCTTTTCAAATTTTGTAAAAGTGTTCCGTTGCTTATGAGTTAGAAACATATTATTAATTTCCAATTAATTACGTAAACCAAAGTCATTTTCCCTTCACTCTATAAATTCTAAGTTTCTTCACATTACCAAATCATCTAAGCATCAAAGAGAAAAGAAGCAAGATAAAAAAGAAGAAATACATAAATTAATCAGAGATGGAGAACAAATCAAAAGTCATCGCCTCCTTAGTCTTAATTGTAACCTTATGTATCACGATTTTGATCACTCCAAGGGTAGCTCATGAGCAACCACCACAATCCAAAATTTTCACCGAATACTCCTATTGACATTGAGAAATATTGGTCATCTCTTTTTAACATCCATAGATGCATATTTGAGTTCTACACATCAATTTTTTCTGGCAAGTTTGGAAGTATGGGAGTTGCGTGTTGCAAAGCATTTTCAACCATAGATGCTAATTATTGGTCTCATATGTTTCCATTGAACCCGTTCTTCCCGCCACTTCTTAAGGAAAATTGCATGCACGTCGTTCATAATTTATCCTTACACAAGTGAAAAATAGAAAAAAGTGTTTCTATAGAGGCTTTATATATTCCTTTCCATTTGTTAAATTGGAAATTTATGAAAGTTCTATTTATGTTTCCTAATTTTTTTTTTTTTTGTCACGAATTTTTGTTTTATAATTAACTTCACCTAATAACGTGGATTTTGTTGGGAGTCTCTTGAGAGTTTGAGACTATAGTGTTAAATGATATATGTTAGGAGTGGGCTTAGCACACCCCTGGCTCGAATCACGGAAATGCCCAAAAGAAAAAAGGCGGTTATATCACCTCAACGCGAAACCTCGGCACGAGGAGTTGATTTCCAAAAGACAAAATAAGAAGTGACAGGTCGGTCACATCACACCTTTTTGTAACAGAGTAGGCCGAAAGCAGTCTGCGGAGGAAGCGCCCCGGCGCATGTTCGCCTCTGTCAGACCTAAGACGAGGTCTATTCTCAGACTAGACCTGGTTACAAGTCAACTCTCGGAGCTTACCCTGATTAATATAAATATCTCCTTCATTAATTGTAAAAAACATGGAATTGGAGGGAGAGACTAAGAGAATAGGTAGAATAGCTCGCTAAACCTTAGATCGAGTCTAACATCGCTAACGACCTCGTCGATTGGTGTTAGACTTCGCTCTTCGCTTTATCACTTTTCTTGTAACCAACCTCTCTTTCTCATGTAATAAACGACTGTTGATATTGGGTTAAAATTCTAATTATTTATAATTAGAGGGGTTCGTTTTTGGAAAAGTGTAAAGTAAAAAAACAAGAGGAAACCTCGGAAAAAAGGTGTATTATTAATAATTTGAGTTACAAAGATGTCAACTCGGGATGCCGAGCTGACATTATCAAAGAGAAGTAAAACCAAGGCGATCTAGTTCGTCTTCTCCCCGATTCTGAATGAATATTATTAGTGAGGGGGGGTATGTATTTATATATCCTTAATAGTCGGTCTCATTAAGCCCATGGGCTAACCTCGGAAAAATGGAATATTTCCATTTTTCCAAGACTAGAGAATCTGTGATAAGATTTGATCTTATAATGTCCGAGCTTTAGATTTCGGCCTAGGACGATGTTGTTTATACCCCCGCTCCGGACAATAAATTTGATCACTTTTTACCGAGGTATCCCTCGGTCATCTGGGCCGAGGGTTACCATTCCTGTTGTCGGGACTTATAACCTAATAAGTTACCAGGGAAGAGCTCGGCAGGGATCGGACTCCAATTATTGCCAAACTATCGGTAAGGGGATAGAACTCCACCATCAATAGTAAGTCCCCTCTAGTTCGTCCGAGGATGTCTTCGGGAAGCGTTGGCAAATTTCCATTCTAAATAGCTTGTTAATAAATGAAGCTCGATATCAGTCGATCTTCGTCCTTCAATTTGGCGGGAAAATATTGGACAATGAAAGTCATATTCTCTTCTGGCGTGAAATTCTTGGATATTACAGGACCCTTCAACTCCTATGCGATGTGTCATCTCGAAAACAAGCATTATTGAATGTGGAAGTGGAACGAACAGGCTAAGCCTTATAAATAACCCTTCCTCAGAACCTAATTATCTCCTCATACTCTCTCTAAGAAACCTTAAATTACTCTTTCTCTCTCTAAAAATGTTGAAACCTTTCATGAAAAGCCTTAAGATTTACAAACCTCGGGTATTCCAACCCGAGGTATCAAAAATTGAGGAGGAGAAGACACCGGGCAAAACACCAGTTCCTTCCGAAATGAACACTTCAAGGGTAATGACTAATAAACGACCCTCTGCGGGTTCTCTCGAAAAAAGGTCAAAAGCAAAGAAGAGGAAGACTGAATCTTCCCCCGAGAAGTCTCTCATTCCGTTGGATACCTCGGCAAGTAATCCCGTAGTTCTCCCGACTGTTCCAACATCCGTCGAGGCGAACCCGAATCCAACATCTTTGGAGAAGAGTTCGATAACAACAACCTCGGACGCTGCCATTCCGACAAGATATGCCATCATTCCCCCTGTCCTAAACCATGACAAAAATAAAACCCGCGAAACCATGCCTCCGCCAAAAGTTAAAATTCCAAGCTCTGTCGTTCCGAGTTCTACTCCTACAGGTCCCCCGAAGCCACTTTCCGAGACCTCCAACAAGAATCCGGCACAACAGGGTCCCTCGGTTTCATCCTCGCATCATTCTTTCCGATTCTCCTACGGAAAGAATGTCCCTTATTTCGAAGACCAGAGAGAATGCGCGAAGCTCTTCGGCAGACTTGGAGGTCGATCCGGCCCTCTTCCTCTTCTTTCCGAAGATGAAAAGGATTCATTAATCCAAACTGCGGCTTCTTCGTTCTTTAAGGTCTTAAAACTATTTACACCTCCTTTCTTTACCGAATTTTATCTGACCATCGTTTCTTATTTACACACGGCAGCTTATTTCAACCGTCTGCTGTTGGATTATGAGCTAAGACAATCGGCGATGAAAAGAGAAAACAGGAGTTGAAGACTTATGGTAGAGAAGTCTTTTCTTGATTCCGAGGCTGTTTGTAGGATGGATTCTGAGGAAGCACGCAAATCCGCTAAGCTCGTTGATGAAGTTCGGCGTCTGAAGCGTGAACTAGAAGAAGCTCGTCAGCCTAAACTATCGACTTCCGGACCAACCGGAAATAAAGGTAATGCCGTTGATCAACATACGCTCGGTCGTCTAAATGCTCTTGGGGAATGTAGGGGTAAATTCGAAAAGATTCGAAAATATGTCGACGCAAGCCGGCTACGTAACTCTTTGACTGACTTATTTCATCAGGTGAAGGGGAAATGCGATCTGATTAACGTGTTCGAGAAGGAGAAGATCCCAATTCCTTCCATAGTGAAAGAAGAATTTTTTTCTCAATTGCACAACCTCGATCACCGGTTGAATGAATTCCCCACTTTCCATCTTAGTCCCTCAGATCTAGAAGCTCCGCCTCTGTGTCATCAGGACTTCGGTCGTCATCAACGGTTGAATGATGCTAAGATGAAGTTACCTCTAGAAGTTGATAATCCTTATGGGACTTTTCTTTCTTTGTAAAATTTTGTTGTTGTTTCTATCTTTGTATGAATTTATAAGAAATTAATGATTTCAACTTAAATGCTACTTTGTCACATTTTAGCCTTCATCATTTCATTTCATTTTTTTTTTAGAAATTGATTTAACGAGAAATGTTCGACCATTATCTGTTATACCGAATTCTACTTTATCAAATTCAGTACTTGAAGTGGTTTTAAATATGCGGGAATGACCCGACTTTGCCTTAGAATCCCTCGGTCCTACTTTATTAGGCTCCGAAACCTTAAGCTAAGGGATAACCCCTTTTATCGAGTACGTGATCAAGGCACCGATTTTTTTTTTTGTTATTGTTATAGCTGCAGTTCGAAGAGTTGCCTACGTATCCAAGAGGGATCAAGCCATCCGTAGTTCGAACATACTAGGTTTTTTTTTTTTTTTTTTTTTTTTTTTTTTTAACTCTTTACGGCTCGTCGGTGCAATGGTATCTCTTCAAATGGAATGAATTCCAAGCTCGAGGAACATCCTCGCCTTCCATAGTCTTTAAACGATAAACACCAGGTCTTACTTTTGTATCTATTAAGTAAGGACCCTCCCATTTAGCTCCGAGCTTTCCAGCTCCGGGTTCTTTCGTGTTCTCGAACATCATTCGTAAAACTAGATCTCCCTCATCGAGAGGGCGATCTCAGACTTTCTTGTTATAATATCGAGAAGCGATTTGTTAGTAGTTTTGAATGAGAAGTAGAGCTTGGTCCCGACGTTCCTGTATTTCGTCATTCCGTTCTTTTAACTTTTGCATCGTTGATCTCGGTGTCATGTATCTTCAGGGTTCTTCGCAGGCTTGGAACCCTAACTTCGGCGGGAGACATTGCTTCCATTCCATGAGAAAGCGAAAAGGGGGTATGTCCGGATGCACTTCTAGGAGTAGGTCTGTGTGACCATAGTACTCCTTCTAATTCTTCCGACTATCTTCCTTTTTTCCCTAGAAGTCTTTTCTTTATTTCAGCAACAATCGTTTGATTCGTAGCTTCAGCTTGTCCATTTCCTTGTGGGTACCTCGGAGTTGACTTGTTTAAGCGGATTTTCCACTTTCCGCAGAAAGCTTCAAAATTATTTGAGATGAACTGTGAACCATTATCCGTAACTATCTCGTAAGGAATCCCATGACGGCAAACTATATTTTTCCAGACAAAACTTTTAACCTCTCCACTTTGAATCTTCGGATATGCTGCTGCTTCAACCCACTTTTTGAAGTAATCAGTCAAGACTAGGAGAAAACGTTTCCCGCTAGTCGACTTCGGAAAAGGTCCTACAATGTCCATAGCCCATCGCATAAACGGATAAGGAGGTACTGAGGCCATGAGCAATTCTGTTGGTGCATGAATTTCGGGAGCATGTCTTTGACATTTTTCGCAACGTGCGTAAATTTGTCGCAATCTGCCATCATGGTCGACCAATAATACCCCAGTCTCCGAAGTTTAACAGCTAAAAGTCATCCTCCCGAGTGATTTCCTCCTTCACCTGAATGGGTGGAGGTCATTACTTCGTTTGCTTCCACTTTACCAATGCAATGAAGCATCAATCCTCCGGCGGATCTTTTAAAAAGAACATCATCCATTATTAAATATTGGGCGGCCATAGCTTTAAGCCGACGTGCTGCCCATTTGTCCGATGGGATCTCGCCATTTTTAATATAACGAACAATTGGTGTTCTCCAGTCTTCTTTATCTTCCCCAAGGATTTCCGGTTGAACCTCTTCTTCTTATACGTCTTCGATTGTCAAAGCATGCTGTTTGTTATTGCTGTAACTTGGACGGTCGATTGTTTCGACTGGAATTGTTCTTTTCAAATGGGGATCTGACGCTGTTGCAAGAGCGGCCAAAGAGTCTGCCATCGTGTTCACCCTCCGTGGAACCCGTGTTAAATCGAATTCTTTAAAATGTTCGGCCAAATGCTTCACCAACTTTACGTATGCCTCCATTCGGTCGTTATTCGTTTCAAATTCATCACTGAACTGGTTAACTACTAGTTGAGAATCGCAGCAAGCTCAAAGATATTGAGCGCCTAATTGCTTCGCAAGACGAAGCCCTGCGATCAAGGCTTCATACTCTGCGTCGTTGTTCGATGCTTCAAAAGCTAGACGGAAACTATACTCTAAAACATCTCCGGTTGGAGACTTCAGCTAGATCCCGATCCCGGATCCGAATTTGGACGAAGATCCATCAACAAAGAGGGTGCACCGCTCGTTCTGGGGGGAGGATATTGTCATTACTTCTGGAGGTAGTTCGGACAAGAAATAAGCTAGGACTAGGGATTTAATTGTCACTTTAGTTCGATACTCGATTTCGTATTCACTAAGTTCGACAGCCCACTTTGCCAGTCGTCCTGGCTGTCTGGGGCTGTGTAGTATTGTTCGGAGAGGGTGGCTTGTCATCACGCGATCGGATGTGACTGAAAATAAGGTCGGAGTTTCTGAGCTGCTATCACTATGGCAAATGCTAATTTTTCTAAAGCTGGATATCTCGTCTCCGCATCGAGCAACGACTTGCTTACGTAGAAGACCGGTTTTTTCTCTCCTCTATCTTCTCGGACCAGCACACCACTTACGGCCGATTCTGATACAGAAACATAAAGAATAAGGGGTTCTCCATCTTCGGGTTTGTTCAGAATCGGAGGGGTCGACATGTATCTTTTTAGATCTTGAAAGGCTTCTTTGCATTCGCTATTCCATTTGAATTGAATATTCCATTTCAAGAGGTTGTAAAAGGATAAAAACTTATCAGTTGACCGTGAGATAAATCGATTCAGAGCTGCAATTCATCCTGTGAGCCTCTGCACTTCCTTTGAATTCTTCGGGGACGGGAGGTTTTTTATTGCACTGATTTGTCTTGGGTTAGCTTCTATTCCTCGCTCTGTTACCAAATATCCGAGGAATTCTCCGGAGGTAACTGCAAATGTACACTTATCCAGATTTAATTTCATACCAAAGCGATTTAGGATATCAAAACAATCTTGTAGATGAGTGACATGTTCGGACGCCGCATGGGATTTTACCAACATATCAACAATATAAACCTCCATCGTATTTTTGAGCTTTTCTGCAAACATCCGATTGACCAACCTCTGATACGTTGCTCCTGTATTTTTCAGGCCGAAGGGCATTACGCGATAACAGTAGGTTCCCCTGTCTGTGATAAAGGCGGTTTTTTCTCTGTCGTCGGATACATCATAATCTGGTTGTATCCCGAGAATGCGTCCATAAAGGAGAGAAGTTTGTTTCCTGCCTTGGCTTCCACCAGTCTTTCTTTGCTTGGGAGGGGGAAACAATCCTTTGGGCATGCTTTGTTTAGGTCCGTGAAATCCACGCAATTTCTCCATTTCCCGTTTTTCTTTTTTACTACTACAGGGTTAGCTAACCACTCCGGATATTGAACCTCGGTTATGGACCCTTTTGCTAGTAACCGATCGATTTCTTCGTTGACAGCTGCTGCTCTTTCCGGTTCTAACTTCCTATTCTTTTGTTTGACTGGTTTATGGGTAGGATCCACGTTTAATTACCTTTGGATCGATCCCCACCATGTCCTCCGATGACCAGGCGAAAGTTCCTTTGTTTTTCTTTAGTAGGTTGATTTACTTTGCTCTTGTCTCTTTTTCCAAATTTCCTCCGATCGTCAAACATCGTTCTGGATTTTCCTCGTCGACGTATATTATTTCGTATGAATCTTTTTCGAAGATGTTTGGATCTAACTCTCCAATTACTGAGAAGCTCAGATTTTCGTTGCGGGGGTCCTCTGGTTCCGAGATTAGCGATATTGTCCGCGACTGCTTCTTCGGGGGCATGGAGTAAGTTATGGCTATTCGTTGGTCTCCTTTGACTGAACAAACACCGTGTGGGGTGGGGAATTTGAGGCACTGATGGTAGGTTGAAGGGATTGCCTCCATCATTGTCAGCCACGGTACTCCCATGATTGCGTCGAATATGAAGGGCCCTGATACCACATGAAAGACAGTGTCCATAGTGACTACTCCGACTGATACTGGATAGACCGCGGTTTCTACCGCTACTTCTCTTTTCCCGGAGAGGAAAGTTATGGGTTCTGTTTTAACCTCCATGTCTTTAGATACTATGTTCATCCGATTCATAGTTTCTAAATTCAATAAGTTTACCGTACTCCCAGTATCTATGAGCACATTTTCCATAAGATTTCCAACCAAGAAGACACGGATGACTAAAGGGTCGTTGTGGGGAATTATAATTCCCTCAAGATCTGCATCTATGAAGGCTGCCGAGGAATGATATGTTGGGGCCGAGCTTATAGATCGAGTCTTTGGTATTTCTCGGATACGCTTCTTTATAGTTCCTTTGGAACTCGAACTATCGAGAATTACACCGATATATTTTTTTATTCTTGAGGTCTCTTTGTTTTATTAAATAGAAGTCACCCCCTACCTGGCGCGCCAAATGTTGATACAGTGTTCAACTTCTAATTATTTATAATTAGAGGGGTTTGTTTTTGGAAAAGTGTAAAGTAAGAAAACAAGAGGAAACCTTGGAAAAAGATGTATTATTAATAATTTGAGTTACAAAGATGTCAACTCGGGATGCCGAGCTGACTTTATCAAAGAGAAGTAAAACCTAGGCGATCTAGTTCGTCTTCTCCCCGATTCTGAATGAATATTATTAGTAAGGGGGGAGGGGGTATGTATTTATATATCCCATGGGCTAACCTCGGAAAAATGGAATATTTCCATTTTTCCAAGACTGGGGAATCTGTGATAAGATTTGATCTTATACTGTCCGAGCTTTAGATTTCGGCTTAGGACGATGTTGTTTATACCCCCGCTTCAGACACTAAATTTGATTACTCTTTACCGAGGTATCCCTCGGTCATCTAGGCCGAGGGTTACTATTCCTGTTGTCGGGAGTTATAACCTAATAAGTTACTAGGGAAGAGATTGGCAGGGACCGGACTCCAATTATTGCCAAACTATCGATAAGGGGATAAAACCCCACCATCAACAGTGACCTCGCTCAAATATTAATAAACGATGATCATTTCGCCATCCCCTCTGTTTATACGATCCGATTACCGATCTGTTTCACTTACGAAAACTCCGACCCACAAAATTCACCTCACGTGAACACCACGAACTAGAAGTCACGTCATCTTACCTTGATCACAAGAATATAACTCTATCAGCGAACCATCTTCAACCCTAGCGACCCCGTGTGCGATCCGATATGCACAATATCATAAGAAAAAGTTGACATAATTTTTTAAAAAATAAGTTAGGGTTTTAGATTTTTTTTGTTAAAAGTGATGGACAACTGATCTTTAACTTCTAAGTCACTCTAATTTTGTTTTAGATCAAAGTTCATAAACTTAAGAACTTAGTAATTAAACCTCAAAAGGTATGCAATCTAAATATTGGTATCATGAATCCTCCAGTCAATACTTATTTTTATGATAATAAAATTCACGAACTTTATAATTTTCTGTTATTATTACACTAATTTAAAAATATGTAATACATGGATAGTAATTTTTGTTTTCTTAATAATAAGGTGAAAATTCATGAATTTTCTCAGTATTTTTTATAATAACGCTAACTCAAGCTAGTATTTGCAATATGTGGGGAGTATTTTCTCTTTGAAACTATATATGATTTAAGTTCATGAACCTTCATAAATTCTTCCATCCGAAGCTAATTTAGTACATATAAAAAAATGGCAAATATGTTATTATTAAATAAAAAATAAAACTTCATGAATCTGAAAAGAAATTTTCATAACTATATGCAATGCATGGATAACAATAACTTCATATATATATATGAATAAGAATCTTCACTATTTTCGCACAATTACGGTAATTAAATATATGCAACACACCAAAACTTTGAAATAATATCATGAATCTCAGTTAAAAAAAAAGCAAATGAACTCATTCTTTTTATTGCATTTAACCATAGTTCTGTAAAAAAAAAAACTCTTCTTTTAACCATTACGATGATAACGGATCAGGATAAAAAAAAATGATGATACCAGAAACTGCAGAGTTGATAAGAAAAACATAACTTCATGATTAATGTTGTAGATTTCATAAGCCTCACAAATATCAATTACCTTTTTTTTTCTTAACGATTTTTTATTATTGCAAAATATCCATGCATAAACTAAATACATAAATAGTTCACGAGAAAGATAAAATATAAGAAGAATCCAATAATACAAAATTAAAAGTTTATTCGGTTTTTGTTTCATGGCCACTAGTTTGACCATTCACCGGTGGCTCAGCATCAGAATCTTCATCCTCAGTTTCATATTCATCAGCTAAATTCATCTCAGTTGCAGGAGGTGCCAATTCAATTAGTCTAGAATAATCGGCGAGCAGCGTCTCCGTTATAGCCACTTCTTCGGGGGTTTTGTTCGCATAATTCTGAAGTGCACCAAGGAGATTATCGACGAAAGTTTTATTGGCATCGAAATAAAACTCGTTCGTGAAGAGTTTGCGTTCATGAGGTGTACGGTATTGAAGGAAGAAGTTCAAAGCACCGAGTCCATAAATGGTGTTAATAACTTCAAACTTGTAAGGATTGTCTGAAGGAAATAATGGAGCAAAGATGCAGTCTCTATCGCACTGTTTATTTTGGAACTTGCAAGCTTCGCACTGATTTAGATTCATTGTGTAATACTGTAAAACAGAAAAAAAAATATTATAAACCAAATAAACAGGCATGTGTATAAAATGAAATAAAAATTCCATCATACATATGGACATAAAAGTTTTTACTAAGAATAATTTTACAAATATACGTAGATATATACGTTCTTTCATGAATAAAAAACTAATATCTTTTTTATGAGAAAAACAAAGATAGTTAATCTAGTATAAGTCAATTAATGTTGAAATTAAAACAGTTTAACAAAATCTAATTTTTTTATTATATTTTTTTTCAAAAACAAAAGTAATTTAATGGATATGTTAACTTAGCCTACTAATTTTTTATCTGGCTGAGTACCAATTGGGATATCAAATTCTATATTGACAAACAAATACCAACTACCACATACACATGGATAAGTTTTTGAACAATATCAAAATACTAACGTTTTGTATATGTGAAATTAAGATCGAGTACAAATTTCAAAACACCATCCATTCGTATTCGATCTGAATTTTCTAAATGTCTAAATTTGCATATACACCCTCCATTTGAGATATATTTTTTTGGGTACAGAACTTGTTTTACTCTGATATCTACATATTAAACAATGCATACTTACGTCTATCTAATCTAAATCATGTGACCAAAATGACATGAAGGCTTAACAAGCAGTTTTGAGTGTTGAAATCAGCCGTAAATCAAAAATATATAAATAAAAAGTTAGAAATACATACCAATGAAAGAGATTACGATACCGATTTTTAAGAACCTGTAATATCATAAAAGTAAAATGAGACGGCGCAATGAAATTTATAACAAAAAACATAAGGGTTTTCTTTACCTGAAATAAAACGACTTTGTTTTAAATTCATTATATAAAACAACTTTGTTTTAATATAAGCCGGCATAGGCCCAGCTCGAATTTAACTTGTCTCTAAACAGAGTTGACGTGCTCATCATCGCTTAAGAAAAAAATAAATCTTCTAAAGATTGACATAAATCTCGTATTCTGATGTAATATTTCATTTCAATAATGTTAATGTTTTGTTTAGTTAACTATGCAAGTAAATAAAATCTAGCTGACTTTAATCGGTATATAAAGAAGAGGAATTACGAAGAGGATTCATTCATTCATTCACAAGCAAACGCAGCAGATAAAAAAGGTAGCAAGAAATAGAGAGAGCAAGAGAACTAGGTCGAATCTGTCTCGTTTACAGTTAAAATCCTTAGATTATTTTTGTTATTTCTTAAACATCGGCAACCGAAAGCTTGTATCAAGCTGCCGACCACATGTAACTTCGTTTTTGATCTAATAAACAAAATTTTCCGCCCACTTTTACTCTTAGTTGAGTTAGTTGAAATCCACATTCAACAATTGACGTCCACCGTGGGACAAGAGAACCTCGCTTAGATTGAGACAATGACAAGACAATCATTAGACGCCTGTCTAAAACATATTGCTGCCTACATATCTTGTGAGGGGATCAAGCCATCTGTAGTTTGGTTTACAAAGAATTTCAAGAGAGTCTAGAAAAGTTCTCGTCTGGAATTAAATCGATCAAGTGGTGGGTGGTCAGCCCGTCACTATAGGCACTTCGTCAGCTAAGTAGTTGGTCACCTCGTAATCCAGGCGGTTTAACAGCTGGGCGAGGTAGGTAGTTCGGGCGAATTAGGAAGTTCGTCATTCGGGGGAGCTAGGTAGTTCGGGCGAATCAGGAAGTTCATCATTCGGGGGAGCTAGGTAGTTCGGGCGAATCAGGAAGTTCGTCATTCGGGGGAGCTAGGTAGTTCAAATTCTAGGCAACTTGAGGAAAGATCATCATTTGGGCGAGCAAAGTTCGTTGTTGGGAGAAGTGGAAAATTTCGTCATTGGGAAAAGTTGACGGGTTGTCGTACCTAGGCTTCTTGAGGAAGGTTGTAGCTATGATTTTTTTTCTCTCCATAGTTGTGTAGGGGCTTGGAAGGTAGGAAACTATTACAACTAGTCCTAGTTAGTAAACATATAGGTAGAATGACGAGGTGAAGGGTCATGCAATTAATGGGCTTCGTCTTTGTGGAAGGTTGAATTCGATTTGGATCGGGCCGTGATGGGGTGTGTGTAACCCACCTCCAAAGATATGAAGAATTAATTAGTTACAAGAGTCTATTGAAAAGAAACTCTTCCCTCCCTCTCGTTTTATATATGACACACATTCATATATATATATATATATATATATATATATATATATATATATATATATAATTCTTTTTTTTATATGATAGTTTGAAAACAAAAGGGTTGTTTTCTTCTAAACATACTCGTTAAGGTAATCAAACTTCTAAGTATTTGTGTGTGAGTTTTCGACCACACCAGTAAATCACAAGTTATACCAGTTTTGATCCATTAATCCCTTGTATATTAATTGAGAAGACATCAAGAGAGATTTATGCCACATGTCTTACTAAGAGCAAGAAAAAAGTAACCAATGAAATAATTATATTTAGCCATATCATTAAAAAAAATTAAACTCATTAAAAATCTATTAGCCCAATAATATATCCCCTATATTAATTGAGAAAGAAAAGAATAGAAATAAATATTGAAATTTGATTTCTTATCACTAGAAGATTTTTTGAAAATATTATAACTAAAAAAATTAGAAAAAATTTATTTACTTTTAAAAACATGTACAACATTATTAATTCAATATAAAATTTATAATTTTAATATATTTTAATCATATTATAATTAAATATAACAAATTTTATAACTATTTTAGTTAACTTAATAAAACATAAATTTTCTTAAATACTACAAATCCATTAAAATCGATTAATCAATAAACTCCCCTTAATCCGCCTCTCCAACTGCAATCTCGGCACAAATTTTCTTTGGGAAGGATTGATATTCACGATTTTCTCTCTGCGTGGAACTAAAAAAAAAAAAAAAAACGGAGACTACGTGGTCCGGTTTACATAGCTAAACCGGAAAGTGTTTGTGAAGAAAAAAACAAAGAAAAAGACGACAAAAAAAATCGTCATTGGTTTCCTCAAGGACCAAACCAGATTACACAACCTGAAAAAAGCACCATGGACTTCTCTTGCGTTAGTTAGTCTCGGCGTCGACTCTACTATACTACGCTAGAAACATTGCTTATTATTCATTGGCCGAACTAAGACCTTGGCTCACTAGCCGCTAATGCCGATTATCCAAGAAAGAGGTAGGACAGTCACCCGAGCTTATCTCATTTATTGTCTCATCAGACTGCGTCATCATAAATGATTCATCCCTCGAGATCGGGTTTGTCCCGAACCTAAACTGGGCGTCGAGCTGTAACTCACAGTTGGATTCCCAACCGCCAAGTCACATCGGCACTCTACCAAGTGACTGACAAAAAGTCGAAGTTAACCTCATGAAATATGGGTTCAATTTGGCTAGGTTAAATATATTCTCCTCTTAGGTTCAATCCATAGGACACAGTTCGCTTAACGAAATCGTTTCCTCTAGCTTCAACTCATAGTTCATCTAGCAATTCGTCATTTAGCTTACTCTCCGAGCTATATCTCTAACTTAATCCTTGAAAAAGAAGAGTTATCCAAACCGTTCTTCGATCCGTGGCAATAGTGGTTCGTTCTCTTTAATGACCGTTCTTGTTTGAGCAAAAATTAATCATCACCCTGGTCAGGTTTTTGAACGCGTCCACATGAGTGTGGTGTGAAATAATCTACGTCTTAGGTATTTAAGCTCAAAATACCAAATAAGTTATGATGGATAAAACTTAAACCCTTCGACCATAAAAGTCGGGATTCGTCTCGCATGCGCTCGACATGGGTGTCGTGGTGAAATAATTCATGTCTTAGATATGTTGGGCCTAAACAGATAAGCTATGATGGATAAAACTTAAAACTCATTGACCTGAAGTCGAGCACATCTTGCATATGGATTCGTAAGTTTGTTTAAACCATATGAGCCGGACACATCTTGCACGTCTAACTTTATACTTCGATCATAACTTTGGAAACTACCAAGCCCGGATGGCAAGCGATAATATCCTACTATCCCCCACTTGGTTAACTCGAAGCCCAAAATCACGAGCAATCATATTCCATGTTTGGTCCGTCATAGATCAGGCCCAAAGGCCGTCTTCTCAAACCCGCAACCCGGACGGAGCAGCTCGACGCGAAGCCTCGTTAAACACGAGGAGTTGACTTCCAGAAGACAAAACAAGAAGTGACAGGTCCGTCACATCACATCTTTTTGGTAACAGGGCAGGCCGAAAGCAGCCTTCGGAGGAAACGGCCAACGCATGTTCGCCTCTGTCAGACCTAGGACGAGGTCTATTCTCGAATTAGACCTAGCTACAAGTCAACTCCCAGAACCTACCCTGATTACAATAAATATCTCCTTCATTAATTGTAAAACACATGGAATTGGAGGGAGAAAATATGAAAATAGGTAGAACAGCTCGGTAAACCTTAGATCGAGTCTAACATCGCTAACGATCTCTTCGATTGGTGTTAGATTTCGCTCTTCACTTTATCACTCTTCTTGTAACCAACCACTCTTTCTCATGTAATGAGCGACCTCGCTCAATATTAATAAACGGCGATTATTTCACCATCCCCTCTGTTTATACGATCCGATTACCGACCTGGTTCACTTACGAAAATTCCGACCCACAAAATTCACCTCACGTGAACACCACGAACCAGAAGTCACGTCATCTTACCTCGATCACAAAAATATAACTCTATCAGCGAACCATCTTCAATCCTAGCGATCCCGTGTGCGATCCGGTACGCAAAATATCATAAGAAAAAGTTGACATAATTTTTAAAAAAATAAGTTAGGGTTTTAGATTTTTTTTGTTAAAAGTGGTGGACAACTGATCTTTAACTTCTAAGTCACTCTAATTTTGTTTTAGATCAAAGTTCATAAACTTAAGAACTTAGTAATTAAACCTCAAAAGGTATGCAATCTAAATATTGGTATCATGAATCCTCCAGTCAATACTTATTTTTATGATAATAAAATTCACGAACTTTATAATTTTCTGTTATTATTACACTAATTTAAAAATATGTAATACATGGATAGTAATTTTTGTTTTCTTAATAATAAGGTGAAAATTCATGAATTTTCTCAGTATTTTTTATAATAACACTAACTCAAGCTAGTATTTGCAATATGTGGGGAGTATTTTCTCTTTGAAACTATATATGATTTAAGTTCATGAACCTTCATAAATTCTTCCATTGCGACGCTAATTTAAGTACATATAAAAAAAATGGAAAATATGTTATTATTAAATAAAAAATAAAAATTCATGAATCTGAAAAGAAATTTTCATAACTATATGCAATGCATGGATAACAATAACTTTATATATATATATATATATATATATATATATATGGATAAGAATCTTCACTATTTTTGCACAATTACAGTAATTAAATATATGCAAGACACCAAAAGTTTGAAATAATATCATGAATCTCAGTTAAAAAAAGAAGCAAATGAACTCATTCTTTTTGTTGCATTTAACCATATTTCTGTAAAAAAAAAAAAAAAAAAATTCTTCTTTTAAGCATTACGATGATAACAGATCAGGATAAAAAAATTGATGATAACAGAAACCGCAGAGTTGATAAGAAAAACATAACTTCATGATTAATTTTGTAGATTTCATAAGCCTCACGAAACATCATTTATCTCTTTTTTTTCTTAACGATTTTTTATTATTGCAAAAATATCCATGCATAAACTAAATACATAAATAGTTCACGAGAAAGATAAAATATAAGAAGAAGAATCCAATAATACAAAATTAAAAGTTTATTCGGCTTTTGTTTCATAGCCACTTCTTCGGGGGTTTTGTTCGCATAATTCTGAAGAGCACCAAGGAGATTCTCGACGAAAGTTTTACTGGCATCGAAATAAAACTCGTTCGTAAAGAGTTTGCGTTTATGAGGTGTACGGTATTGAAGGAAGAAGTTCAAAACACCGAGTCCATAAATGGTGTTAATAACTTCAAACTTATAACGATTGTCAGAAGGAAATAATGGAGCAAAGATGCAGTGTCTATCGCACTGTTTGTTTTGGAACTTGCAAGCTTCACACTGATTTAGATTCATTGTGTAATACTGTAAAACATAAAAAAAAAATATTATAAACCAAATAAACAAATAATTTAACTGTACATGCATGTGTCTAAAATGAAATAAAAATTCCATCATATATATGGACATAAAAGTTTTTACTAAGAATAATTTTACAAATATACGTAGATATATACATTCTTTCATGAATAAAAAACTAATACTTTTTTATGAGAAAAACAAAGATAGTTAATCTAGTATAAAGTCAATTAATGTTGAAATTAAAACAGTTTAACAAAATCTAATTGTTTTATTATATTTTTTTCAAAAACAAAAGTAATTTAATGGATATGTTAACTTAGCGTACTAATTTTTTATCTGGCTGAGTACCAATTGGGATATCAAATTCTATATTGACAAACAAATATCAACTACCACATACACATGGATAAGTTTTTGAACAATATCAAAATACTAACGTTTTGTATATGTGAAATTAAGATCGAGTACAAATTTCAAAACACCATCCATTCGTATTCGATCTGAATTTTCTAAATGTCTAAATTTGCATATACACCCTCCATTTGAGATATATTTTTTTGGGTACAGAACTTGTTTTACTCTGATATCTACATATTAAACAATGCATACTTACGTCTATCTAATCTAAATCATGTGACCAAAATGACATGAAGGCTTAACAAGCAGTTTTGAGTGTTGAAATCAGCCGTAAATCAAAAATATATAATTAAATAGTTAGAAATACATACCAATGAAAGAGATTACAATGCCATTTGATAAAAGTAAAATGAGACGGCACAATAAAATTTATAACAAAAAAATAAGGGTTTTCTTTATCTGAAATAAAACAATTTCATTTTAAATTTATTATAAGAAAAAATCATTGTTTTATTATAGGCTTGCTTAGACCCAACTCGAATTTAACTTATCTCTAAACAGGAATCTCTAAACAGGATTGACGTGCTCGTCATCGCTTAAGAAAAAAACAAATCTTCAAATATAAATGAAAATCTTCTAAAGATTGACATAAATCTCATGAGGTAATATTTCATTTCAAAAATATTAATATTTCTTTTAGTTAACTATGCAGGTAAATGAAATCTAGATAACTTTAATCGCTCTATAAAGAAGAGGAATCACGAAGAGAATTCATTCATTTATTCACAAGCAAACGCACCACATCAAAAGGTAGCAAGCAAGAGAGAAAGCAAGAGAACTAGGCCAAATCTGTCTCGTTTACAGTAAAAAGCCTTAGATTATTTTGATCTTTCTTAAAAATCGGTAACCAAAAGCTTGTCTTGAGATGCCGAGCATGTAACTTCGTTTTTATTTAATAAAAAAATTCCCCCCCCCCACTTTTATTCGAAGTTGAGTTAGTTGAAATCTCCATTCAACAATTGACGTCCACCGTAGGAAAAGAGAACCTTGCTTAGATTGAGACAATGACAAGAGAATCATTGGACGCCTGCCAACAATAGGCCGCTGCCTACATACCTTATGAGGTGATCAAGCCCTTCGTAATTTGGTTTTACAAAGGATTTCAAGAGATTGTAAAAAAATTCTCGTCAGGATTGAAATCGACCAAGTGGTGGGTGGTCAGCCCGTCACTCTGGGCACTTCGTCAGCTAGGCAGTTGGTCACCTCGTCATCCAGGCGGTTTAACAGCTGGGTGAGGTAGGTAGTTCGTCATTCGAGCGAAATATGACGTTTGTCATTCGGGCGAGCTAGGTAGTTCGTCATTCTGGGCAACTTGAGGAAATATCGTTTTTCGGGCGAGCTAAATTCTTCGTTAGGAGAAGTGAAAAATATCGTCATTGGAAAAAGTTGACAGGTTGTCGTAGTTATGCTTCTTGAGGAAGGTTGTAGCTATAATTTTCTTTCTCTCTATAGGACTATTTTACTTTTGAAATTACTTTTTCTCTAAAAAAATAAGCTCTCCTTCTTCCTTATAAGGTCCTCTTACTATAAAAAATATAAGTTTTGGGAGAAGTCAAGGGTTTACATACCAATCATTCTACCTGCCTAGTAGTCGCGCTAGGTAGTTGTGTAGGCGCTTGGTAGGTAGGAAACTATTACAACTAGTCCTAGTTAGTAAACATATAGGTAAAACGATGAGGTAAAAGGTCATGTAATTAATGGACTTCATCTTTGTGGAAGGTTTTGTTTGATTTGGATCGGGCCGTGATGGGATGTGTGTAGTCCACCTCCAACAGATGTGAAGAAGTAATTAGTTACAAGAGTCTATTGAAAAGAAACTCTTCCCTCCGTCTCGTTTTATATATGACTCACATTCATATATATATATATATATATATTTGTTTTATATGATAGTTTGAAAACAAAAGGGTTGTTTTCTTCTAAACAATCTGGTTAAGGTAAGCAAACTTCTAAATATTTGTGTGTGAGTTGTAGACCACACCAGTAAATCACAAGTTATACCATATTTGGTCCATTAATCGCTGATTATTAGAATTCACAGTTAGTTACGGACTAGTATTTTTTTTCTTTTTTAATTAAAAAAAATCAATTTTTTTTCTTTTTTAATAAAAAAAAATCAATTTTTTTTCTTTTTTAATAAAAAAAAATCAATTAGTCGAACGAGTAATTGATCCCTTCACCGAAGAACCATTTTTAACGGCTGACCAACTTGGTGAAAGAAGTTTCTATAAACAATCTCCCACACGGTAAGTGGAGATGTCTTAATTTTTAAGAGCCGACGTCCGAGTATGTCCAAAATATGGAAATTTGTAATCTACAAGATGGATTTGTCGAAAGGGAACAAGTGGGAGAAAGTGGTTTCTTTGGGAAACGATGCGATTCTTTTGGATTTGAGTTTTTACCGTCGTCACAAAGGAAATGGAAGGAATCAAGAGAAATTTGAACTACTTCTCTAATGCTATTCCGTATTTTCAAGATAAATATGACAAAAACGAAATCTTCATATTCAACCTCGATTCGAAAAAGGTTGAAAAACTGCACCGATCTGTTTGCTCTTTCTTTCCCTGCTCGATGGTTTTTGCCAAGTTTCAAACAAGAATGGTTCAATCCTATCTTCAGTATTTCGTTTTAAAGATCTACATATATATTCTTAATACTAATGGTAATATTTGGAAATAATCTCATTTTGGTTGATTTTCAAAGTTGCTTTTAGGTATGTAATTTGACTTTTTTTATTTAAAGCTTTTAAATTTTTAGTAGTTTTGGGCCAAAACATGGTTTTATCAACAAAACAAAACACTAGGCATAACATTGAGTGTTTTGATTTCTTCCCTTGTAACTCTTGAAACAACAACATACAACTGACCATTATAGAAGATAGGTCTTGGCTCTTATTAATAGGAATTCTTATTATTACACGATCCATGCCTTGATTGGTTTAAAGTGTGCTGTGGCCAATACGCCTAATCAAATCCATTCTCAGTCCACATGTGCTTATGAGAGACCCTGCAACCATAGAAGTGCATGTGTTTTCTGTTTGTTTGTTAAAAAACTCAATGAAGCCGTATTATATGAAAGCATGTGTTTTACGTGTTCATTTTTTCAACTTATATTAACATCGCGCTTTTGTTTGTTTTTCATCATATTAGTTGTCTTTCATTTCTCAATCTCTCTATCTAACCAGACTAAAAGGATTTCCCTAAAAGAGAACAAATAATGTAAATATCAACAAAATGGTGGCTCTACAAAACTATATACCGCGACATCATATTCTACGGGTAAATCATCTTGGAAAGTTTAAGGCTTTCAAAAATCAGCCTTAAACCTTTGTCATATGCTACGGGTAAAGATCAGCTTTAACCTTTGATCTGGATTTCCCACATTAATTTTCCTGTAAAAAATGACGTCACGGTATTTTTTAGATTTTGTTGGGTTTGGACCCTTCTTGCTGTGGTGGTGATGAAAATCATTGAGTGTTAACAAGGTCCGCGACTTAGGTATTAGTCAAATAGGGAATGGGTTTAGTTTTCTATTAGGTTTAGGTTTATGTTAAACTTCCTTATCTTTGTAATTGCCTTAAGCTATAAAAGCTAAGCATGTGTGGGATTTAGGTTATAAGAGTTAATCAGAAAATTGAGAGCTTTTGAGAGATCTTTCTTGTTCTTAGTGGATTACTGGAAAAACTCTAGACTGAGACGTAAGATCACACTCCGTGAACTGAACTCGTTAAATCTCTGTGTTCTTTAATTACTTGCTCAAATAACCTGTTCTGTAGTTATAGGGTTTGTGACAAATTCCCTACAAGTGGTATCAGAGCCAGGTTTGTCGTTTCCTGAGCAAAGGGCCAGAGAAGTATTTATTGGGATCTAGGTTTTAGATTAGGGTTGATAGCTAGGTTAAAAGCTATTGCCGGTTATCAAGGTTTTGTGTTGATTGTTGGAGAAGACAGTCAGCGGCGGCGAGAGAAGAATCGTCTGCAGGTTTTTGTGTCGATCGACACATGCACTCTGTCAATCGACACGGCAGTTTCAGCAGAACGGTAAAAGCTGTAAAGCGGTGATCCGGGTTTTGGATCAAGGAAGTTGGTTGTTGGGCTAAAGGCAATCAACGGTTTAGGGTTTCAGATTTATTTTTCGATTGCCGGGAAAAAGGCATCGACGGCGATCTAGGTTTTAGATCGAGGTGGATCAACAGCCCGGGAACAAAGGCAGTTGACGGCGCGAGGATTAGGTTTTAGGAATCGTCGCAGGTGCTCTCTGTTGATCGACACAGTTCCTTCTGTCGATCGACATGTCGGCTAGGGTTCGAAAGAAGAATCGACGTTTTGAGATTGTGTCGACCGACACACCCATTTGTGTCGATCGACACACTAGCTGCAGGGAGATAATAGTTTCGGTTTATTGGATGCTATGAGTTCTAAGTTTTCGAAGGTGAAGATAGCCATATTCGATGTGTATGTGGCTCGGGAAACTCATTCAAATAAGGATCAAAGAAACTATGTATATAGAAGCAGAAGTAGATTGAGATCGGGAACAAAACTCAACTGTTGGTACTGCAAGAAGGATGGACATGTGGAAGCTGATTGTTGTGCTAAGAAGAAGAGCATGGACGAGGATGATGATGCCAGTGCATCGGTGTTCATCGATCAATCAGCAAGAGTTGATGCATTATCAGTCTCGGAAAGTAGGCATCAAGAGAGGTGGGTGATTGATTCGGGTAGTTCATATCACATAGCCTCAAGGAGAGACTGGTTGGATACATTCAAGGAGCTCAACTCTGGACAAGTGCTACAAGGGGACGACTATTCAGTTGAATTTGCAGGAATAGGTTCCATCAATATCAAAGCATGTGGTGGCACGGTGAAGACATTGATAAATGTCAGGTACATTCCTAAGCTGAAGATAAAGTTGATAACTGCCATTGCGTTAAATAGGCTTGGGTTTGGTCATGCTGGAGGCAAAGAAAAAACAAGGTTCTATATGAATGGGAAGATGGGATTACAAGGCTCTTTATTCGGTTCTTTGTAGTTGCTTGATGGAGAGACTGTGAAAGGACAGTCAAATGTATGTGTTTCTGGTAAACCTCACAATGATGAGACAGTAGGCATAGAAGGTTAGGACACATGAGTATGAAGAATCTGATGATCCTAGCAAAAAGGGGCATCCTTGACAAGAGGAAGATTGGAGAGATGGAATTCTATGAGAGTTGTGTTATGGGGAAGACGAAGAAATTGAGCTTCAACATTGGAAAACACAATTCAGGTGAAGCACTGAAGTATATACATTCAGATCTTTGGGGATCTCCATCTGTTACTCCAAGCATCTCTGGTAATCAATATTTTCTGTCTATCATTGATGATTACACTAGGAAAGTGTGGGTGTTCTTCTTGTCTGTTAAGAGTGAAGCTTTCACAAAGTTTTGTGAATGGAAGAAGCTAGTTGAGAATATAATCAACAAGAAAGTAAAGTGTTTGAGAGCAGACAATGGGTTGGAGTTTGTGAACAAAGACTTCGATGGGTTTTGCAAGCAGCATGGGATTGAGAAGCACAAGACGTGTCCATACACTCCACAGTAGAATGGAGTGGCTGAGCGCATGAATAGAACAATAATGGAGAAAGTGCGCTGTATACTTGATGAGAGTGGCTTGGGTGAAGAATTCTGGGCTGAGGCGGTGAGCACAGCTATGTACCAAATTAATAGAAGCCCCTCATCTGCATTAGATGGCATGATTCCTGAAGAACTATGGCTGGGAAGAAAGCCTGGTTATGAGCACATGAGAAGATTTGGGTCATTGGTTTATGTCCATGCAGATCAAGGGAAGTTAAGATCAAGAGCGGTGAAGGGAATTTTCACTAGCTATCCGGAAGGAGTCAAAGGGTACAAGGTATGGCTCCTGGATGAATCAAAATGTGTGGTTAGCAGGAATGTAGTCTTTATGGAAGATAAAGTGTTCAAAGACTTGAAGAATCAGGGTGCTAATGCTGATTCTGAGCTGGAAAACCCGAGTTCATCGACTGTGTCGATCGACATGACATTCTCTGTCAATCAACAGGTGAGTCAGGAGAAAGAAAAAATCTGCGAGAGTATTGTCGATCGACACGAGACCTCTGTCGATCGACACCCACCTTCTGTCGATCGACAGGGAGGACAGGAAACGACAAATCCGACTTCTGAAGATAACAACCAAAGTTCTTCTTCAGGTGGAGTTGGTGATGCAGATGATATACCTCATGATGATACAATAGTAACTCGTTCTCCTTCTAGGCGAGTTACAAGACCTCCTCCATATCTCAATGATTATGATTGTGCAAGTTTTGCTATGATTGCTGCGATTGAGATAAGTTCTGAAGAACCAAGGGACTACCAGAAGGCTATTGAGAGTAAGGATAGTATTCTCTGGAATGGAGGTATGGGAGAAGAGATGAATTCTCTGGATAAGAACAAGACTTGGAGGTTAGTAAAAAGGCCTCATGGAAGAAAGGTGATTGGTTGCTAGTGGGTATTCAGGTTAAAGCCGGGAATCCCTGGAGTTGAAGAACCGAGATACAAGGCTAGATTAGTAGCCAAGGGATATTCTCAGAAGGAGGGTATTGATTATCAGGACGTGTTTGCTCCGGTTGTAAATCATGTAAGTATCAGGTTTCTTCTCTCGGTTTGTGCTAATTTGGATATGGAATTGGAGCAGCTTGATGTTAAGACTACATTTCTTCATGGACTATTTGAAGAAGAGATCTATATGGAGCAACCAGAGGGTTTTGTTGTTAAGGGGAAGGAGGACCATGTTTGCTTGTACAGAAGGCACTGTATGGGCTTAAGCAAGCTCCAAGACAGTGGAACAAGTGCTTTGATCAATTTGTGGTTCTCACCTTGAGTCAATCTGGTTATATCAAGAAGGTCTTACAGGTGTTCAATATGGATGAGTCTAGATCTGTTGCTACACCTATTGGGTCGCACTTCAAGTTGTCAGCTGTCAAGGATGATGAGGCAGAGACACGATGTTGGGAACTAGGTGTGATCTTGCATATGCTGTTGGCTTGGTTAGTAGGTTCATGAGTAAACCAAGCATGATACATTGGACTGCTGTAAAGTGGGTGCTAAGGTATTTGAAAGGCTCCCAAGATCGAAAGATTGTGTTCAGGAGGAACAAGGACTTTCGGGTTGAAGGTTTCTGCGATTCAGATTTTGCGTCAGATCTTGATAGAAGCAGGTCGATTTCAGGTTATGTTTTCACAGCAGGTGGAACGGCTATTAGCTGGAAATCGAGTCTTCAACATGTTGTCATGCTGTCTACAACAGAGGCAGAGTATATGGTATTGGTCGAGGCAGTTAAGGAAGCAATTTGGCTTCGGGGTTTGGTCGAGGAATTCGGTTTCAAACAAGACTCAGTGGAAATCTGGTGTGATTCCCAAAGTGCTTTGAGTCTGGCCAAGAACAATGTTCATCATGAGAGGACAAAGCATATCAACAGGAGGATGCATTTTATTAGGGATATTGTTGCTTCAGGTGAAGTGAAGCTGTCTAAGATCCCGACTGAGAGGAATCCGGCTGATATGTTGACGAAGGTTCTTCCTGTGGATAAGTTTGAGAAGGCTTTGAGCTTTCTCAACTTAGAAGAGCACTAAGGTGCTGGTTTGTCTGGAGTGGCACATGAGATGCAAAGATGAAGGTGTTACACTCTGAAGTGATTGTCATCAAGCTGGAGTTTTTTGGGCTTGGGCCCTTCTTGCTATGGTGATGAAAATTATTGAGTGTTAACAAGGTCCGCGGCTTAGGTATTAGTCAAATAGGGAATGAGTTTAGTTTCCTATTGGGTTTAGGTTTATGTTAAACTTCCTTATCTTTGTATTGCCATAAGCTATAAAAGCTAAGCATGTGAGGGATTTAGGTTATGAGAGTTAATCAGAAAGTTGAGAGCTTTTGAGAGATCTTTCTTGTTCTTAGAGAGATTGTGAGAAACCCTAAATTGTTGTAATCTCTGATATAGTGGATTACTAGAACCCTAAATTGTTCTATATGTGGATCACACACCGTGATCTGAACTCGTTAAATCTCTGTGTTCTTTAATTACTTGCTCAAATAACATGTTCCGTAGTTATAGGGTTTGTGACAAATTCCCTACAGATTCTTTCATGATGGTAGCCACATACCTTTCTAGCATATTTTTTTTTTTCACCCTCCCCTATCTCTTCGATTATGTTACATACTTACGTTATAAAAAAATGTAAGTAACATATATAGTCGAAGAGATAGAAGAAGGTAAAAGAAAAGAGTTGCCGCTTCATATGAGGAAAATTTATAGCGATGAAATATCATGAAGGTCACAGAGGGGATGTTTTAGCCCAAGACAACGTTGATTTTAGTGGCATGTTACTCTAGGGACAAGAATTTTAAAGGTAGCTAGAGCTGTCACGTGATAGATGCGAGCGACATGACGGCTGCGACCCTCGATCAAGAAAAAAAAATTTCAGCCCTTCTTCAAATTGGATTTGATTTTTTTTTTTTTTTCACTTTCTATTTAGATTTGAGTTGGGAATCCATAATTACATCACAGATCTATCATAATTTGGTATAAAACAACAAGAAAAACATTAAAAACGATGAAATCGGAAAAGAAAAGTGAAAAAAAACGGCTGAACTACGATTTTTTTTCTGGTTTTGAAGTTGCAGAGGAGAAAAGATGAGGGCATTTTTATAATTTATCATTAAAAAAAGAAAACATAGGCCCAAATCTATCCGGCCCATTTTTTTGTTGGCTTGTGGCCTTAATATGGTCAGTTACGGCTTTGGAGGTCGCTGTGCCTAATGAAATCGTTAAAAACGTGGTGTTTGATGGAATCGTAGGTTTAGGATTTCCAAATATAGCTGTGGGTAGGAACGGTTACGGGGGATGAAAAATTATTTTTGGAGAATAATTTGCCCACCATTTTACCCATCCTTCGTAACTGGACATTCCTGTCACAACAAGATAAGTTTAAAATCTCGAATTACCATTCGTCAAGAACCAACCAAACACCATGCTGGAATATTGTTAATGAAATGATAATTCGAGACATTTTGAATTTCCAAAAAATTTCAACTGATTTTTAGTGAACCAACCAACGTCTCTAACCTCAAATGAATTGCCCAACTTAGTTCATTTCCCTTTCTACATTAATAACCAGCATTTAACCTTAAATCCGGGATAAGAAAAAAACCCTTCGTCAACAATTTGGAGGATCAAAATAACCAACATTTAAACGACCTATAATTATTGTGTCAAATGCCATTGCTTTGGCTAGGAAAAAGAAAGAAAGAAAGAAAAAAAAAAAACTACAAATTCAAATTACCAAGGCATGAAAAAAGCCAAAATCTAGAACAACATATGTTTAAAATTTAGGGCAACCAAAACGTGTATGTTACTTTACACTGAAACTTACTCCTTAGAAAAAAATAACAATAATAATTTTTTATCTTTCCGTTAAATAACAACAAATATTGTAATGTTGTTCAAGTTGAAGTAGGAGCTTTAATCCTTGTAACCCAATATGTAGGGGAAACATTTTGAAAATTGTTTTGGTGGATAATATAACAATCAAAAGAGATGAAAATAACATAACTGTTAAAAAAATGGATTCTTTCCAAAAAAAAAAGAAAAAAGGATTTGATTAATCAAAGTTATAGGAGACATACTATTAAAAGAGAATTTAAAAATGATTTGGACATGTGGCACCTCACTAGTTGCCTCTACTAATCAAAACCAAACACTCTCTCCCACATAGCGGCTAGTGCAATAAGTAGAAGCAAAGCAGTAGTAATGCATATGCATGTGCCTATGAGGCTGCTACTTCTATGGGAGAGTCTCCCCGATATCATCACTTTGCAACACTTATCATCTTCTTTGTGAAGAGAATCATTAGCTCCTCCTGCAGTGATGGCTTTTTTCTTCTAAGAAACATCACAGGTTAGGTTAAGAGATGAAATTACAAGAATGAAACAAGTTTAGCTTACAAGAGTAAAGAGGCATTACTATCTTTAGCCTGAAGCTCTTCATCGTTGTTTGACTGAGAGTGAGAGTATCACTAACACTAAGTGATGATAATAGTTTGAGGGAATGATGGTCCCATGTCGCTATAGGCTTTCTAAGAAGAGCAACACTAGCTTCTGGATTCTCCTTATAGAGATGACTCCAGTGCTTCCAGCAATCAACGTCTTCCGTCAGAGACCAGATAGCTAGTTCTGTAGCTTCTTTAGCTAAATCAGGATTTGCTGCAAAACAAAAAATAGTGTAACATATATTTACAAAGAGATTTATAAAAAGGCTTTGCATATGTAAATTAATTACCTTGTCCAGATAATCTCAGAGAAAAAGTGAATATATTTTTAGTGACTTTTTGTTCCATTGGCTGTGCACCGGCGAGAGTATGATCCAATGACCACGTTGATGATGGTAGCTTGAGGGAATAATCCTCCTTCCATTTCTCTACTATCGTTTTAAAAATAGCCACACTAACTTCTACGTTCTTCTTATAGAGAGGCTCCCAGAGATCCCAGTCCCACCAATGAACGTTTTTGGTCAGAGACCACATAGCGATTTCTGTAGCTTCCTTGGCTAAATCAGGATTCCCTGCAACAAACAATGGTGAAACAGATTTACAAAACTCTATGAGAGAGAGGGAAACAGGATTCATACCTTCTCCAGCTAATGTCAAAGAAAACCTGAATATCTTTTGAATGAATTCTTTGACTTGTTGTATCTTGACGTGTTGTTCCATTGCCCTCTTCACTTCTTCCATTTCCTTCTTCACTACTTCTTCCATTGCCATCTTCACGTCGTCTCCCATTGCCTCTTCATAGCTTACACCCGCTTGCCTTAAAAAATGTTTCACTATTTTGCTTCTCTTTTTCCAACACTGTCTGCGGAGAATCATTCTAGGAAACAATAGTTCGAGAGAATGAACCTCCCATCTCTCTGGGATCTGTTTAAGAAGAGCAACACTAGTTTCCAGATTCTCCTTATAAATATCGTCCCAGTGGTCCCAGCACTCAAAGCTTTTGGTCAGAATCCAGATAGCGATTTCTGTAGCTTCCTCGGCTAAATCAGGATTTCCTGCAACCAACAATGGTAACAGCTCTAGTAGGACAAGAGTGAGAAGCAGGATCCATTCAAGTTTTTGGTTTTGTTAAATAAACATACCTTTTATGCCAATTGATCTCAAACAAAAAGCGAATTTGCGTACAATGTATGCCGGGTAATGTTGTCCACCGGCGAGAGCCACGTCCTTCAAAAAGGGATAAATTTGCTGCAACCTCCTTGTTGAGTCCTGTGTGCATATAAGGCTTGTGATCAAAATCAACAAAATATTTTACTTTACTAGTAACTACCTTACCTCTTCTCTTGCGGGTGTGGGTGGAGGTGGAGGGAACCTAAGATGCAGCAACAACTCAAATGAAGTTGGTTCAAACATCGTCACAGGTTTGGTCCAAAAATCTGGTTTCTCGGACACTCTATCACGAAGACTGCATGGAACAAAGATCAGAATATCTCTAGAGCAAACGGACAAGAAAACTTTGGACTCACTTCTCAACCAACTTCAGTATGAGATCCTTAGTCTGTTTATTGTTACTCGGAATAGTGGTAACGCCAAAACCGCCAATGATTGCAAGCCTGTAGGTAAATCATTTCGGGAGGCCTGTCCACGTTTTCGATAACTTTTACAAGACAGATCACAGAACAAAACAAACAAATTTCAATCATATGAACCTGAGCTATCATCCAAACTGTAACCGGAGTACTCAGGGCGCCCATTCTTTCATAATAACGCTGCAAATCCTTCAGATACTCAAAAACGAAACGCAAAACATCAGCTCTGCAACGCAATACTATTGCTGATCCAACAAGTATTGACGCCTAAAACATTATGGAGTTAGATCAAACGAAAGGTGACTGGATTCAATCAATCACAAAGACATTAGTGATTTGGGTTTATCCAAAATTACATTAGATCTCAATCTGCTAGTGGTATCAGGGCTTTGACCCTCCACATGACACCTTATAATTTCTCTAAATGTATAGCGTATAAAGTCACAGAGAGTACTGTCCCGAAGGTGTCGATAGATCCATCTCTGTGATACTCTGTAGAAACGTTCAGGGATACGAGATACCTGTTTATATATAAAAAAGATGAGCTTCAAGAATCTATAACCTAGACTTTTGATAAGTAAATCTCAAACTCACATCGATCACATCATGGAACAGCTTGGACCAAACAGGCTCCTTGAATATATCGTTCCATTCAAATGATACTCCTGGTAGTACATCGGTCAAGCATTCCAAATACTTGGATAGCTTATGCATCTGTTCTGGCATTGCCTATTTTCAAACGGCAAACAAAATAATTCATCTCTGGGTTTGTTATCGAATTTTAAAATTGCATAATGCACTTACCTCTGCTTGGAAGAGGGAAACCTTAAAATGTGAACGATCAAACTTTGCAACAGCTTCGGCAAAAGCTACTTTCGGATCTTTCAGCGTGTTCTCGGGTGATGCCATGGCTGTTTCCTTATCTTCTTCCAATACTCTCGGCTTAGTTTGAGTTTCACTTTCACCTACTTGTGCCACCAATTCCCAATAGTCACCATGACTGCTACCGCCAACGCTTCCGAGATCACAACAACTAGCTTCATCGGCCTGCTCTTCATCGACACACTCGCGGATTTCATCCAGAGATTCCGGCATCTTTGTTTTCAAGGAGAGTAAGAAACCCTATAAATAAAAGTAATCCGGAGCTCTGACTGAGATAAATCGAATACTACCGGTAAGAGAATCAATCTCAGATTCTCTCATAGTCCTTTTTTTCCTTATTCTTCTTCGTTTGCTTGCAGAAGAAGGAATATCAATTAAAAATAAATTAGGGTAGAGAAAAACGGAGAATTGATAACACGCCGACCCGGTATTAGTTAATCACGATCCCAGCTCCCAAAATTAATTACCCGGTATTACAATAACCGGATCGTGGTTAAAGTCAAAAGTAGATCCGATTAAATGCACGCGCTTGACTCCAACGAGCTTGCCGGCTCCCTGTGGTCACTTTCCCTTGCATCGTTTCCGCTACACTAGCAAGAATGGAGTCATCACTTTATCTGGGGTAACCTTCGTTTGCAAAGCGCAGAAATTCAATCTCTCCTTCATCGTCTCACGGAATCCAACAAAGCACCGTTATAAACCAGAGCTGAGAACCTAGGCGGCAAAGGCAATTCAATCCGGAGAGTTTCCCAATTGTAAAGACAAAGATGTCTTCGGCAAGCCGTCTTTAAATCCCGGCGACTTTTCAGTCGACTTATTGTCGAAAAAAATCCAAGGGATTCCGAAGGCACCCGACGACCTAACTCCTCGTTTTATCGTTGGAAATTTCCGACGACTAAGTTTTTCAGAAAACTGTCGTCCTTTGCTTACAATTACTATCCATTGCTAAAACCCAACTTATTTTCGAGGACCGCTCGTTTCCGACAACCAATTTCTTGTTGTACTACTGTCGGAAAAGCCTTTTTCCGACATAATAATAACAGGGGCGGTTCAAACTTATGATTAAAATCGTTGAGCTTACACAAAGAACAAAAAAAAAAGAGTTCTCAAGACCCTTGTTGTTCTTGACCACAAGCAAAACCAAAAAGCGTAATTACACATCCAAAACTAAAGACAAGGTAGCGAAAAATAAATCGACCATCAAAATAACTCTTATTGTCTATTGTCGCCGTTGCTCGTAGCCACATTGTTATTGTTATTCTTCTGATGACCGGAACCGTTTATAATGGACGTAATTGCTGCCGCTAGAGCCGCCGCAAAATTTGGATCGGACGCAATCGCTGCACTGGCGGCACTCACGCTCTCAGCCATTGAAGAAGTTGCCGCCATCTGCAGCGGCTGAGCTGGTAACTGTAAACCGGAAAACTTTGATTGTTGTTGGTTATAATACAAAGCTTGACCCACCACTTGAGGCAAAACGGCTGGGTTGAAACTGGGCCGTTGAGCGAATTGCATCAATGGGTTATTAGTCGTCATATTGGGGTTGTTGCCGTTCGATGGATTGGTGAGGTCCAACGTGATGGTTGGAAATGGCGCGGAGGCTGAGATTGTAGCCATGCTTGAAGAGCAAGGCAACATTGCTCGAGCTAGAAGGTTTGTTGGGTTCATTAAACCGTCTTGGCTCGGCATTGAACCTGATAGAAGCATGCTTGCAGCTGCAGTGGTGGTTGAGGCCATGGCCATTGCGGCTGGTGGGAGTGGATGGTTGTGATTTCCTTCGTAGGTAGTTATGAGAATTGATCTATCTTCTGCACAACGTTGTACCTGAATAAGACATCATTGGTTAATCAAACTGCAACTTATATATGAAATTTTATGTTCTTGTGTCTATTGCTGACTTGTTATGTAAAAGCAAACGTACTTGCTTGCGAACAGGACATCCACCGGCCATCGTGCAACGATAATAAGCTCTCGGACACGGGTTTCCTTTAGCCATCTTTTGTCCGTACTTTCTCCATTGACATCCGTCGCTTATCTACATAGCAATATTATTATCATTATATAGCTGAAGAAAATATATGTCAAACTAAACTACCATTAGAAGGAGTAAGGGTTACCATAGGAGCTTCAGATCGGGCACGAACTGAGACACGGGCTTTTCGCATGGTGGCTTCAACAGCTGACTGATCAATCACGTTTCCATTTCCATTGTTGTTGTTGTTGTTGTTTCCAGATGGTGGATTATGTTTTGGGAGTTTGTTAGGGTTTCCCCAAGCATTAGACTCAGATTCAGGGCTTTCTTCTCTCCCAAGTAACCTCTTTCCGCCCTCTCTAGGATTAGAGCTCTCTAAAAGCCGAGGAGGAGATCCCGAACCCATAATCGTCCTTTCTTCCGATGACACTTCCGCTTCATGCTCGGCAGCACCAGAAGACGGCCCAAGGTCCATGAATTGCCTAGGCACCATCGGTTGCATTTCCTGTCGTTTCCTTCCTTCTGATTTGCTGTCCGTAGCCTATATATATGTTGAAGAAAGCTTCAAACTTTATACTTGATATTGTGTGCACATTAAGTCTTTCTGTTCTTTGTAAGTAAATATCACCGGAGGAATGATACTTTCAAACAGATCATCAAATATTTTGGTCCATGAATATATTTGTGTTTATATCGAAGGTAATCATATTTAAAAATCGTGTTTTAGTACTTAGGTCTTATGTGCCGAGGTTACTTAACATTAAAAAATCTTGAATTTACAGCTGTCATACGACCAAATATATAGAGTTGGTGGAATAATTTTCCTGCGTCAACGACAAAGAAAAACCATTGATCAACTATACAAACATACGGTTATAATTTTTCCACATAGTAATTCATGTAATGTACTATAGTGTGCCAAAAAGCTAAAAGAATTCAACCAAATACGGTTTGGAGACTGATCTGTATACGGTTTGTTTCTGATACGATTTAACCGATAGATGTGCATATATCTTGGAGAAAAAATTGAGATCGAATGAGTAAATGGTTGTTTAATAATTACCAGGAGATGATCTTGGGAAGAGTTACGTTGTTCTTGTTGCCTCATGACAGCAACAAGTTGCATTTGTAAGGAATTGAAGTTATTGGTCGCTTGGCTCAACATTTCTCTTAGCCTTTGGTTCTCTATTTTCATATTCTTCAGCTCCTCTTGTAGTTGTGAGTTCTTCATTTCATTTATGACAACCAAAGAGACATATATCAGACCACGAAAATATTTTTCTCGAATATAAATAATAATCCATCTGATAAATGGACTTTGGGAAATGTTTCTATATATTTTGGTTTCAATATATTTTCAATTATCACAGAACCTATGAGTATTGAAATCTCAAACCGAAAAATATCTCCTACCAAAAAATTTAAATCACTAATTCAGTGGAGTTAGGAGGTGAAAAATGTAAGAGAATCAGATCTATTTTTTCTTAATTAGTTTAATTGCTGATAAATTAAAAAGAAAAAAAAAACAGATTAGTTTCTTTTTTTTGGTCACAGACAAAATAGATTAGTTTATTATTAGTAATAAGCACCTCAATTTTTGCACGTTTATCTTCCATATCCATTGATAGTCCATCATCCACCGTTGATTCATCACTTCCCGTATTCGTATTCGCCGTCAGAAGATTCAACCCGATCTGTATGTATATATATTTACATCAATTAAATTCAGAAACCAGATTCAATTGATTTGCGTTTATATTGGGATAAAATAATATAAATACTTTTCTTTTAGATAAACCAAAATTAAACTAAAGAAGGAAAAGAAAGAAAGAAAGATGATTCTTAATTACATTAACATCTCTAGAACGATCGTTATCTTCAGCTCGCGAATTCTCCATTTTGACGTGAACCTTATTGGCTTGGTCTTCGTCCTCGTCGTTGATGTTCTCACGTGAAACCCTATCTCTCTTCTCCGAGAAGAAGTCAACCTCATCAACCAACACACGATGATCATCCAACGGTGTGATCTGATCGTGACGGCCTTCGTCACGTGAACCGCCTAGACTCACTGGAAACCGGAACATCTAAGTCTGTGTAATACTGATTATTGTGATGATATTTGAACTTTGCTGAAACCCTAAGGAGGAAAAATGGATAGGTAAGTTGCTAGATAAGAACTTGTGGATAGTATATCCAGTTTTGATGAATCCGTACAGTTTCGTAGTATCCTTTTAGTGCTTCTCCATATATAGGAAGATCAAGAAGAAAAAGCAGCAAAGAAAGAAATCTCAGAAAGAGAGAGAGAGTTTAATTATGTGGCTACAAGACTCTGACCGGTCCAGATGCTTCGCCTACGAAAAGGGTTTTGACGTCGACTCCGATATTTCTCCAAATTTAATTATAATTATCAACTTTAATTATTTATTATACGAATGTATCTGTGTAATTGTGTATAATGTCAAGCTATTTTGTGTGCTATTATTGGATTGGTGTGGAAATTTGGTGGAGATTTTTTGGTTTTGCTAAGAAGCGTCAGGGTCTGCGTCATCTGACTGCCACTTGGCACTCAAAGGAACGTGGGTCCTACACTCTAACCAGAGACGCATCCAACTACAAGACTGCACCGTTTACTTTTGGCCTTACTGTAATGGCTGTTTTCTAATTTAAGAGATGATAAACAACTTGCCGTTTTGATGTTTTGGTGCCGACAAACTGAAACACTGCGTCTCGTTTTTGCTTTATTTATTACAACTCCATACTGTTTGTTTTTACTAAATCTAATTGTTTTGGTTATTTTGGTACGGAACTCTTAGACGTGGGATCAGCGGATTAGATAAATCAAATCTACTGCATTAAAGATTTCCAGATATTTTTAATTAAAAACTTATAATAAAAGAGTCAAACTTTTCATCTTAAAATAAATTTACGAATTTTTTTCAGAATTTTTGTGGTCTAATTATGGAAAATCAAAAATTTCATTTGAACATGTCAATATACACAAAAGAAATTGAAATGAAGCGAAAAGTATGTGATTTGTAGAATAAGCTATTTTTATAAACTGTGAAATTATTTAGAAATGGAATTTTATTCTAGTATTGGTTTTTATTTTTTTAAGAAAATGTTATGACTATTTCAAAGTTTAGATAAACGATAGATAAGAAGTCATTTCAAGCAACTTGATCGGCATCTTCCACGAGATTGAAAATAATGTTTTATAGGTGTTGGAGGTGGATCTGGACCCCTTCAACTGGCCTGGCCCAAAGTTCTTTCTTGCGGTCCATTGAGCAATAAGGCTCGGATTCCGAATTACCCAAAAGACCACATCTACTCGGAATCCGAGGAAACCACGTTATTAGAAGGAATCATGACTGTCAATCCACACGTTGACCTACGGAACGTCACGAACACGCTAGAATTAAACAAAACGTCGTCAGATGTTCGACAGGTCAACATGTGGCCGAATACGCCAAGTTCACTTTCCTCTCTGCCATGAATAGTTCGAGTGCATACGTAATTATGGCATATACACCAACTAACCAACCTATATCTAGTTTGGCGGATGAGAGGGAAATGATGACCATATGTGCTCGCCTGCAGCCCGCTTCGTGAATTCACCTCTATAAATAGAAGTGGATATTCAATGCAGACACACATAATCCACTCGAGACACTTCGTAATTAACTAGTAGATTATAGCTCATATCGTGTTTAACATTTAGTCTTTGGCTTTTGTCGCCAAATGTTAGGTCTCGATCTTAGTTCATATTCGATTTTGTAATCCGATCTCTCGTCTTCGAGACAATAACTTAGACGTTTTATTCAATATCATTAATCTTTTTCGAGCTGTTATTCTTCGAAGAAAACATGTTTATCTTGTTGTAGGGTATCGGATCCCGTCTTCTTACTATTTCGACCTCTTAAACAAGTACTGAATTTTCTGATGTTGAGGACAAAAAAGAAACTTAGAATAATTTTATTTATTATGTTGTGAATCGAATAAATTAAGGTCTGTATCTGTGTATGAGTTTTTTGTGTGGTCCTGCTGGATAAAGAGTATGAGTATTTATATATATAAAGTTATTGGTTCTCTCTTCTTATGATGCAACCTCATCAATTCAACACACCAAATTGAGACACCTCATCAAATCAATTATCATTTTTATATATTTAATCTCCTTAAATTTATGAGACTCATTAATGAAAAGAATTTGAGATTAAATCTATTAAAAATTAAGTTATTGTGACACTTATTCTTATTCAATTTACATTAGTTTCACTTTTAAAATTAATAACATGAAAAAAACTATGTAGATATATATAAAATTTTACTGAAATCTTTATATGAAATCAATATCTTATTTTGTTTTTATTTTAAAATTTTTAAATATTTATTATTACACGCCAAAAAATAATGGTTGATCATTGTTCAAGAATTTTTTTTGGAATTCACATAATGGTTGATATAAGTTGGTTATGTTCAAGCATGAACGGATGAGCGGTTCAACATTTGAAGGTAAAAAAGTACTTAATTAGATGGTAAAATATCTATACCCAACCATATTGGATGAGGTTTTGTTTGATTAAAATATGCTTCTAGGAGTTTTAGAAAAACTTAGAAAAAGACCTAAACCTTTCATGTGATATGCAAGAACTAATGCATGTTACAAGAAACATATCAAGATATACTAAACGATAACATGTAAGAGAAAATCTTTGGGAACACGAGCGGAAAGTATACATGATACCATAATACTAAATAGAGAAATAAGAAACATGAAAAATAAAATGGAGGTTTGGTTTAACCAGGTCAAAAGTGGTGTATATGGTTCAACATCTCGTGTTGGGAGTATGTAAAGAGAGAAAAGAATGCTCAAGGTTTATTGGAACAAGTTTGGACGCTTCCATAACGGGATCCATGTTTAATAAATAGACATGCAACTCTGATTCTAGAAAGATAAGTGTAGGTATGAGTTTTTCTCTAACGTATGATGTGAATCTCTTGAGAGCTCTATCCCTCTTTGTTTTGAAAATGATAGAGGATATTTTTAGTTGTTAATTGACTACGATTTTAAATCGGATTTTGAATGGTTCAATTGGATTGTGCTTAGCTATGAGTATTAGACAGTATTAAATGTCCGATTTAAGGGGGCTTTTAGGCTATACAATATAAAGTTATATATGCGTACGCGCGTGTAGATGTATATATAGGTGTGTGTGTATGTGAAAGGAAAGGATATGGTTTTTTGAGGAGAAAGTTGAATGTCTAGGAATTTTTTTAAAAAACTTTAAGGTTTATATTAATTGGGGGTTATAATTACAAACAGTTTGAAAATGTATCACATGCCGCAAGGTCAAAAAGTTAACATATATATTTGTCAAAATTTCAAACAAAAGACTAACACATATACCAAAAACCTGATGTACCACTAAGACAACTATTCGGGAAAAAAAAAATATCAATAATGGTTTACAACATTAGAAACTCTATCAATTAATATTTAATAAATTAATAAATAAAATAAATTAATATATTTTTCTGGTTTCGAATTGATCTAATATAAAATTTGATAAAACATGATAAAATAAATAATATTTAAAAACCCCAGGTATATATATGATCCTAACAATATCATAAATTTTTTCTAGGATCTGTGGTCAAAGGGTAAGGAGACGGGATTGAGACGCCTACATGTTTCAAAGTTTGACCTGCTATGCGAAACTAAAACACACTATTTTGGACACCTACATGGATATAGACCCTTGCTTTCGGTCCATTTGCATACCCGGAGATAGGGTCTATATGTGGGCTGCCCCTCCCCCAGGGATCAGTCTAAGCCTGTTTGAACTTGGAATTTACCCTGAGATATATATATATATATAAAGTTAATATCATAAATTAATAATTAGGTATATAAGTTTATACATATATAATTAAGTCAATTTAATAATTAGGTGTTGAATTTATACATACATAGTTAAGTAATATGATTCTAGTGGTGTTTGTTTTGTCTTGAAACTCAAATTTCGTTGGATTTTATCTCTAATTTTTCTTATAACATTAAGAACTTCTTGTATCGTCTTCTCGAACTGTATAAAAAAATTATGAAGAACTCTAGACACGATTATTGTTTCCTTATGTGCAACTGCTTATAAAGGCACATCAATATCATCTTCAGTCTTATCATCAACATTAGAAATTAGAAGAAAAAGATATAGGTAATATGGATTTCCCTCTTTATCTATAAACTAATAATTCTATAAATTAATAAAATATCACAGTCCCAACATTATTAATTTATAGAGTTTATATTGTATTACAATCCGGAAAGTACAAATGAACTACAAAGTAGATGAAACCACTCAAATTCTTGAACGGTGATGTGTTGTAGTACTATGGGTATTGAATCTCAAAATAGAATTAGGGTTAACTGCAGATTTAAGTTTCGAATATGATTTAAGCAAAACCTAATTGAAATAGTAATTAAACAATTAACTGCAGGGGTTTGATTCAATGTTTTAAAAGTTTGGATCCAGGGAATTCATCAGGTATTCAAGAGATAGCTAAATCTTTTTATGAGGATTCAATTTAAATCGTTCTCGAACTCTAAACACGTGAAATATTGTCACCAAACTCCCATGGTGGCGAAGCCTTTATCTTACAACCTAAATCACAAATTTCTTCACTAATCTAATAGATTTGAAAGTGCAAGTTAAATTTGTTCAGAAAACCTCTCAGGCTATTTCCTTTCCTCGAGGCAGTTTTGCTCAATACGGAAAATTCCAACGGATCTAACAACTCCCGTTGAATTTATCACAACATATGCTCTTAGATTTGGTTACATACTACAATCTAATCACTAAGAGCTTTTGTGTGAAGAAAAAAATATCATAATTTTTCTTTTAAACGATTTTAATGATCCATTCGAAAAACCATAGAAACCTTAAATCTAACAAGTAGATTGTTCACACATAGATATTGAAGAACATAGCATAAATAAAGTATTAAATTGCATTTAAGAGTAAAATAGACAATATAAGATTAGACGTTCGAAGTCTCAGCGGAGATGAATAACAAACTCTTCTCTTCTTAGGAGTCTTAAATCGAAAAATGATGAAAACACCAAAGAAAATCTAAGCAAAGAGTAAAAGGTGTGGGATGTGATAAACCCTAACAAGAGCCTTTGATGTCTTATATAGAGTATAACTACGAGGTAGGTCTAAACTATAAAGAAAAATTCAGGGCAAAAAAACTTGTATCGTCCAATGATTATGCCCAAGTGTCTATCGGCTGAATCGCTCTATTGGTCGACTGTTGTAGTTTCTACCAACTCCTTCATGCGTTCGTCAATATTAATTCTCGTTTGCTCAGTTTGGACTCTATTTGCTTTATTCCTTGATCATGACACACCACTTGCACTTAAACCTAAAAATTGTAAATATACCATAAATAATCTATTAAAGTATATGTATTCATGGTGAAAATTCGGTTAAAAACCATGGTACATTAGACCACATCAGAGGTTCTGTTGCCACGCAAGATTGTCAATGATAAATATTGTTAACAATTTGGGCTATAAGAAGGTATCCTCTATTTTTCACTCTTGTTTACCTTCACAATGCATTTAGAGAACCTCGAGAGGAGTAGCTGAAGATCATAAGTCAGGCCTTTAAAAGAGGCAATGCATGGGGTCTATTGATTGTACCCACAATCTCCATACTTTGTGGTTCAAAGATTATGTTATCTACTCTAGGGCTGATGAGGCTCTAGGCAGCCCGCTTGAAGCATTGTATCACAACATCTTTAGCAGAGGCCAAGTAGCAGAAGGCTCTACAACTATGAGGCTTGACTGATCTCAATGGGTCCCTCACAATCCAAGCCACTCATGTTGACTATAGTCCTTGACCCAAAAGCAGTCAATTTTATTCTCTAATTATCCAAACAAGGAATTACACCACTTTTTTTAGTCAAGCTGCTTTCAGATTCATCTTATGAAATTCTTTCATCAAGAATTTGAGCAAGAAACCAAAGTTTAGCCTCTTCATTCTTCTTATTGATCAGGGTCAAGGGCAACATAAGAGCTCCATTAAATAAGAACTTATTCATGATTTTTTCGAATGTTCCAAAGGATCAATATGATATTCCTTCTAATCTACATAGTTAACTCTTTGAACTTCCCCATCTCCCAAATATGAAAGAAGCTGGAGAATATTGAGCAAGAGAGATATCAGAAGAGTGGAGAAAAGCTTCAATATGTGAAGAAATCCGGTGATGTCGTCCCACCCAATTTGGACTTTGAGAATCAAGCTACATCATCTCCAAGTCGTCCTGCACGTAAAAGACGCGGAGCAGCACATTAACACATTGGAAATCAGCAGGTGCTTTATGCCATCCCACACACCCCCGACCCAAAATCACAAAGCAAAACGTAAGATGTTCCACATCGTTTCAGATACTGATGACGTTGAAGTCATGACACCGATATTATAAGAACACATTGTCTTGCACGTCGTTGACATCGAGCATCTGCAAAAAAAAAAAAAAATAAATCAAACTTTTAACTACTTTCAACTCCTTTAACTCCTCTTTAACCATGGTTCGTAAATAACAACTATATGTACTCAAGAACCTAATCGGACCTAGAAGAGAATCCTTAAACTTATTTTTCACATTCTAAGTATGAATCAAAGATTGAATCTTTTTCTATTATATGAGTTTTTGAGAGTAAAAGAGGATTTTTGAGAAAGATTAAAGATAAAGATCAAAATTTTCTTACAAGAATTTTCCTTTTCTTCATGGATAGAGAATAATTAACGCTTTCTCCATATTTTGCTTTCTAATTTATTATGTATTTCACTATTTCTACGGATTTCCCCATTACTATAGCAATAAGTGAGTAAAGATATCTTTGGCTATTGGGTTTGGTTGAGTAGGATAGGTCATTGGGTTTCAACAATTCTTATGGCTAAGATTTAAGTTTTATATTTTCTCGCAAAGGATTTAAGACATAGAAAGAGCTTAATCACCTTATTTGTTGCTAGAGGTTCAAGAATGCCCAAACGGTGTTTCCTATCATTTCTAAGAGAAGCTTGTAAGAAAGTTTATCATTCATTTATATTCGAAGATAAGTTTAGGTTGGTAGATACATGAATCAAGGCTTGAGTTTTGTGTTTGATTTGAATATTAGGTACTATGAGAACTCGCATTAATCAATTTTGCACATTGACAGAGGTTTGACTATAGAACTGGCTAATCTTAGGTTTGAGACCTTAATCTACTAAGTCTATGTCTTGTTTATGCCTATAAGGGGTTAAAGTTGCAACCATTAAATATATTTTACTCACTATACCAAGCTTAGGTTCCATTCATCATCATATTTGAATCAAGATCTTTAGAAGGTTCCACATTTACTTTGACTTTGCCTTAATTTTGTTGACTTTTACCATCATTTCATATTTTTCCCTTGTTTTATCATGCATTTGACAAGCATGGTGACTTAGTTAATTTCCATATGTTTATTTCCTTAACCATTTCATTGAGGTTGTTAGAACTTTAATTATCAACCCTTATATTTACATTATTTCACTTGAATTCAAATCAAAATCTTAATTAAGAATTGTAATTCCTTTATCTAGATTCCTTGTGGATACGATAAATCATATCCTACAATTGAATGATTAAGACTTATACTAGATACTTTAGGCGTTTAAATGAATAAAATTTGATTAGATAAATGTAAGCAAAGCAAAATAAAAGAGACATCTTCACAAGCCGACCTTCTAGAGTTGGAATCCCTTATAAGGCCAAGACTTGTCTTGGAAAATCAAAATCAGAAGTAAACAAGGGACGATTAATATCTTGCTCTGATTACAACACACATGACATGTGAGATTTAAAGCAAGTCCTGTACGACTAAAAATTTCCACCCCAGGAAGAGCACGACTTAACAACTTTCACAAGAAGTAATTTTGAGAGTTTTTTTCAATTCTCATACTTTGTCTTTGAGATAAATCAAATAATGTTGGACTGAAGCTTCAAGGAACATCTTCATTTGTTGACCGAGATGCAATAAAACACCTAAAATTGATAGAGTATTCCCCTAACTTGGTATGTTCCAAGATCCATAAATTATCAAAGCCAACAACAGACTTTATCATCAAGTTCTTTCCACATCAACATGGTAGAAGAGATTCTCAATTTTATTTTAATGAAAATTTATAGTAGTGACATCTATCATACCATTTACCATGAGATTCATGTTAAATAGAAGGTTCTTCATCAGGGGAACATGATGACCCTAATACAAAATCAATGGGCCTATATAAGCTATGAGGGGCTTACCATTGTTCACTTTGTACACTAACCCTTCCTCTAAAAGTTTTCAGCTAGAGGAAGAAATGAAGTTTTAATAAGGGAAGTAACTCCTTTTAATCACTCTTGAAAACATATATAGAGGATCTTGGAGTAGTCTCCAAACTTTCTTAGGAAACATTGTTTCATTGGAGCTTATCAGGTACCTCATACCTTCAAGGCTATTTGGCAAGCATAATTATCCCAACTGATCCAATAAATTTTCCTCTTTTGTTCCACTGCTCTCCACCAAAATTGAGCTAAATTCCTAGTAAGATTTTCTATGAAAGATTTGGGAAGCTTGAAGTAGGCAAAACATAAATAGAATTACTAACTCAATTGACTTTATCATAACCTTTTTACCTCATTGGGAGAGTAACCTAGCAAACCATCCAAATACATACATGAATTTTCATTATATCTTTGATGTATCCCAGCCAGTGAAACCTTTAATCCATTAAAATAATCTGGAAGGGCTAAGTAAGTACCATCCCCCCTCCTCTTTCATTCATAATTCTCCACATATCTTGAATCAACTTCTTATGTTATTCCAAAAAAATTTTAAAATAAAAGGAGGAGTTTTAAAAATTAACAACTTGGCATGTTGGTACACCATACCTCTAGAATCTCCATCAAAACACTGTATTCCTATTTTTTTTCCTTACACATGATCGACAAGCATAATATGATGAATATATGGACCATAAGTTAGAGAAATTGATCCAAGAGAGAAAGCCTTTCAGTATACATCACAAATATGAAATGGGATAAAGGATTTCCTTGTCTTAAACTTCTATGAGGAGTGACCATCCCATATCTCCATCCATTGATGAGAGTAGAATATGTTTCCGAAAACACACAAACATAACCCAAGATATCCACTTGTTATTAATTATAAAGCCTATCAAAATATCTTTCAAATAAGGCTACTCAATCTTGATGTATACCTTAGACATGTCGCTATTCAAAGTAAGGAACTCCTAGGAGATGTCAGGACTATTACGCAGCCTATGGATCAGATCATGTGATTTCAATATATTTTTTGATAGAAATCTTCCATGTAAATATGTATATTGAGACGAAGAAACAAAAGCAAATAGTTTAGGCTTTTTTCTATAGACTAAGATTTTGGAGACTATGTTATAAAGGGCTAAGAATAGACTTATAGGTCTCAACTTAGTAATCTTGGTAGGTTGGGGAACCTATGTAATTAGACAAATGTGAGTGCAGTTCCACTCCACTTGGAACTCCATGTCTCAAAGAATCTTTTGAATTCAACAATCACCTAAGGACCAATTATGTTCTCGCAGTGTTGGAAAAAATAGCCTATCGTACGATCTAGTTTTGGTACCTTGTTGCTCTAATAAAGAAAACAACATCCTTGGTTTCCTTATCTGTAACAAGTAATACAAAGTTCTCATTCACCACCTATTCCTCGAGCTACGTAACCACTCCTACAAGAGTGCTAATGCTAAGCTTACCTAGCTGTACAACCTATTCATCGAGCTCTGTTGTCTGGTCTAAGGGGTCCATGTTATGGTTTCGACAACATTAATGTCTTCTACCTCCCCTCCGACCCATTTCAACATTATCTCACTAAACATATCGAGATTGACATTCATTTTATCCGTTAACGAGTTACACTTGGACATATCAAGGTTACTCATTTACTTTCTTCTCACAATATGCTGCCATATTCCAGCTCGAGCGTTCATAAACCTTCCGCTCCGACTGCGTGGAGTGTAAGGATATAATTTTCTTATATTATATTGGGAAATATGTATAGTTTGATTTGCATGATACCCATCTTATACTTATATAAGGATTGTGATGATGTGAATGTTTTCACCTAAGCTACTACAAGTGCACAAATTTGTAATTGTAGTACTTAAGGTATCGATTCCACAGTGAATTTGGGCTAATCTCGGATTAACATGTTTTAGAGATGTCTTAAGAAAATCAAACGAATGAATTAATCTAAAAACTAAGGGAAATTAATTAAACTAATTAAATCAGTAAGATGTATTCAATATTAAAAGCATTAGATCTATGGAAATCATCAGGTATCTAAGGAAAATTCAACGAATTCATAAAATTCATTCAACATAGTTCTCAAACTCTAAAAAAGATTATTCGATAATCTAATTTGCATTAAAACCAACAAATTTATTTAACAACCTAGATTAAAAATCTCTTTGCAAAACTTTTGATGCTAATAAGAAATTAAGGTACAAGTTAGATATGTTCACAGAAAATGAGCTTAGATGTGGTTCATAACGTCAACTCTAAGTATTAATAACTTATGTAATGAAGAATCCCGTGGTCAAAACCATAGTAAGAAGACTGTCTTATCAATCCATAAAAACCATAGAAAACTTTAAATCTAATAAGGGAACAATCATGGAAATTGAAAGACAAGACACAATTAAAGTAATGAATTTCATTAGAAAATAAAGAAGATGAACGCTACGGTTTAGAGGTTCCAGCTCTCAATTAAGATGAAAAACAAAACTCTTCTCCTCTTCATGGTCTAAACGAACAAAACGGAAGAAGTAAAACTCTAAAGTACAAAGCAAATGAAATGTTTTTGCAGGAGAAGTGTTGTTGAAGCATGATTCTCTCTCCTAAACAATGGATGAAAAATTTATTTTTAACTTGTATATGTTGTGCCTAGGGTTAATCCTATTAAGGATAGGATTGGGCTTCATTTTGAGTGAAATGGACTGAGTCCAAAAACCATGCCGATTTGACATGTATTCAGTAAAACGATAATACATTTGGCTCTTGATTTAAATGAGTTGATTCAAATTGTAGATGAACGTAAACTTTCATCTCTTTTTCTTTGTATATAGATCATCTCCTAATTTATCCACTAAATGGTCCAAAGAATGTTAAACTTTTGAATCTCAGATATGTCTATACATTGAGTTTTGTCAGTTGGCTCTAGTTCACTGCAATTTAATTTCAATTGTTTTAAAACGTTATAATGCTTATAAAATTTGTAAAAACACCTAAAATAAACTAAAAAAATTCTATAAATTAAAGACACATGTATCATGGTGAAAAACCAATAAAATCCGTGATAAATCATATTATCTCGATATAATTATACTCTTGTACCTATATAAAGATTGTTAAATGGGTATAAGTTTCTTCAGAGTTTCATAGTCTAGCAGCTTTATTTCTCTTCCAAATTATATTTAATACTTTTGATTTTCCTTCGATTTTCTTAATTTTTCCTTACGATTTCCCTTTTATTTTGAATTTTAACTCCCTCTTCGCGGTCATCATCCCATGAAAATAACTGTCTACCTCGCTTGTCCTTTTTCCTTTAGTTCGCTGGACTTTTTTTTTTGTGGTTTCAATGTTAAGACACTGGACCTTGCTTTGCTAGACATGCTTCGTTTTTTTCATATTTTTTAATGAATTTTCTCTCTTTGATCTCAGGATTCATTCACCGACAAGTACATTTCTTTCATTTTTTTTCTTATAATATTATATATTCATAATCATACGTTGACTAAAATGGGTTATACTCATTCGATTCATTAAGTCTAACATCCAAAGATGCACGTTAACTCGTTACATCCAAGAGACGTATAGGCTATGAGAATAAATATACTTGATACAATGGATAAGTGCCAAGTGTCTCATTGGTCAATGGAGATGCAACTTCATTCGTAAAAAAAAAGATTATTCAATGGTGTTCGAGTTGTTATTTTTAGGGTTAGTCGGGTCCACCGACCTAATTATTTTTTTTAAGAAGGAAGTTAAAGTCGAACTCCGGTAACTTGATTCTTGAAAATCTGGAAATTATACCAAAACAAACTTGGTTCTTGTTTTGTTTTTACAAGTATATTTGTTATTTATCTATAACTACCATGGGGATATTGGCATTAAATGTATCTTTCTATGTTTTTATTATAATCTTGTATGTTTGGAAAGTAGGTTGCATATGGAGCAACATTTCTTATGATGCATGTGCCCATGTCAATGGGATACGATATACTTTATTATGTTCTTTTTTTTTTATTTTTTTATAAATGTTCTTCTTTTTTTGATCAGCAATTTCTCAAACGAGGGAAGAGATTGAGAAATAGACTTAGGTTTTGGGCAGTAGATTATTTTCATTTTTGGCTGATTAATTAAAATATGTAATTGTGCATAATGTCGGTCTAATATTTTCGCATGCCATAAACAAATCCAAAAAATATGTTTTCTTCATAAAAAAAATTTCAAAATCTTAAATAATAAAAAAAAAAATCACATAATAACTTCATAAATAATACAACTCCATAATCGGTTTGTAAGAAAAAAAAAACAATAAAACTAATGTTAAAATATGGCTCTCTTTACATTTTTTTTCTATAAAATCATTCATTAAATTTATATAATCGAGTTTTTTCAACCATAGTTGTCTCAATTGATAACAAAGCCAGCCTATTCAATCGTTATTGTGATATGTTAGACCGAAAATAATTTTTTATAAGCTTTAGTTTCAACTTCGAAAAACTTCTTTTAGCAGTAGTAATCTATACCGGAGTGGTCAACAATATGCGATAAGCACTTTTTGTGTGTTTGATAACAAAGCTAGCCAATTCAATCGTTATTGTAATATGGTAGACCGAAAATAATTCTTTATCAGCTTCAGTTTCAACTTCGAAAAACTTCTTTCAGCAGTGGTAACCTATACCGGAATGGTCAATAATATGCGATAAGCACTTTTTGTGTGTTTGATAACAATCCTCCATTTTCTTCAAAAAATCAAGCACTTTAGTAGCCTTATGAACGTCGTTTGGTATTGATTCTCCAATCATTTTTAATTCCAAAAAGAAACTATCTCCAACTATGTTATAATGCGATTCGTTAAAGAAGCCTCCAAATTGAAACATGAAGAAACTGGATCGGTCGTCAGTCGTGTAATCGAGGGTTTTGTTTTTTTCTTTCTATAAGAAAATTCTACTAATTAAAATAATAATTTTTATTAATACACTAATTAAATAATTTGTTACTAAAAAACTCATAAACATTTTTAAAAAACTCAATAATTTTTTTATTATTAAATATATACCTCTAAACATAGTTTGAATATATATATATATATATATATATATATATATAAATGTCCTTCTAAATAGGAAGACCTAATCGGTGGCTTATCTCGCTAATATCCCGTTACAGTCCTGATTGTGCATCTTGAATTAAAAGAATATGTCATGACAAAGAAAACACGTAAAATAATATCTCATATCATATATATTAAAAGAATACATGTTTCGCCAAGAGGTGTCACCACAACCCTCTAGAGAATTAGACTCTCTAAACACCATTAATGAATCAGATTAATTACATTCATATGTCATTGGTACATAAATTACATAAATATCCTTAATTAAAGCTTAAACATTAAAACTATAATATATCACAGATTTAAACAATGTCTGAACCCTACATCAAACAACATAAAACCAACCAAATTATTAGCTACTAAAATTTGAATAATTCAAGTCTTTCACTTTCATTTTAGTTATTTTAATCTAATTTCTTATAGAAATCAAATACAAAATATTAAACACTTGGACTTTAACTTAGTTACTTATGGTCCAATAGCCTTATTTTTTCTTTAGAGACTTCATCGAACCATTTTGATCATAAAACGTTTTTTCTTCTCCTTCGGAAATATACTAAATTAGTAAGCCTTTTTCAAAAAGAAAAATATTAAAACCATTTTTCAAAAAGTTGTTTCTTAAATTTTGTATAAGCATTTTTAGTTGAAGAGTATCACAACTATGATAGCATTGATACTTCAGACACTAGCAGTGTTGATGGAATGGTTTATACTCATGAAATTCTTTATAGTGTCAAAGTATCGGGATAGCCGAATCATTGTTTGAAGTTTAAAGTCGTGATCATTTTGCTCCAAACTATCGATACAAGAAATTATTTTTTGTACAAGACTAAAAGTGGCTCAGTTGGCTAATCAAGTGATAGATGAAAAATATTAATGAATACTAAAGTAAGCTATTTGATTTTTACTAACTAGGAAATTTGTGTCTCCGTCGTAAATGAAGTTCCCTTTTAAAATACCATGTAGTCAAGTGATAGGTGCATTTGCTATGACAATAAATAACAACCAAGGTCAAACCATGAAGACGATTAGTTTGTTTCTACCCAGACCCATATTTTCTCATGAACAGTTTTACATAGCTATATCTAGAGTGGAGTGGAGATCATACTTAAAAATCTTCATTATAGATGAATAAAGAAAATCGCAACACAAGACGATAAATATTTTCTATACAAAGGTCTTCACAGACCTTGAACCCAAATAAAATATTTAAGTCATTAGTTGTAGATATTGTGGAACATATATGAATGTGCTTGGGTTCCCAAATGAAGGTCTATGGTCTATATTCCCCAAATAAACGTATCGTAGATATCGTGGATTAAATATAAATGTTCTTGGGTTCCCAAAGAAGGATAGAGGGTTTATATTCCCTAGATAAAAGTATCGTAGATATTGTGGACTTTATATGAATGTGGATGAGTTTCCAAATGAGGTTGTAGGGTCTCGATTCCCTAGAAAAATGCATTGTAGATACCGTGGACTTTATATGAGTGTTCTTGGGTTCCCAAAGGAGGGTCTAGGGTATAGATTCCCTAGATAAATATATCGTAGATATCGTGGACTGTATTTGAACGAATTTGGATTCCCAAAGGAAAGTCTGGGGTATAGATACCAAGATAAACGTAACGTACATATAGTGAATTGTATATGAATGTGTTTGAATTCCCAATGGAGGGCCTAGGGTATAGATTCCCTAGAGAAACATATTGTAGATATCATGGACTTTATATGAGTGTTCTTGGGTTTCCAAATGAGGGTCTAGGGTATAGATTCCCCAGATAAACATATAGTAGATATCGTGGACTGTATATGAATGAGCTTGGGTTCCCAAAGGAAGGTTTATGGTATAGATACCAAAAGAAACATAACGTAGATATAGTGGACTGTATATGAATGTGTTTGGGTTCCCAATGGAGGACCTAGGGTATATATATTCCCTAGAGAAACATATCATAGATATTGTTGACTGTATATTAATGTGTTTGGGTTCCCAAAGGAGGGTCTAGGGTGTAAATTCCTCTGAGAAACGTATCGTATATATCGTGGACTATGAATGTGCTTGTATTCCCAAAGGAGGGTCTAGGGTTTAGATTTCTTAGAGAAACGTATCATAGATATCGTGGACTGTATATGAATGTGCTTTGGTTCCCAAAGGAGGTTAAAAGGTTTAGATTCCCTAGAGAAATGTATTGTAGATATTTTGGACTGTATATGAGTGTGATTGGGTTCCCAAAGGAGATTCTAGGGTATAGAGTCCGAAGAGAAACACATCGTACATATAATGGACTGTATATGAATGTACTTGGGTTCCCAAATGAGGGTCTTAGGGTGTAAATTCCCTTGAGAAATGTATCGTACATATTTGTGGACTATGAATATGCTTGGGTTCCCAAAGGAGGGTCTAGTGTATAGATTCTCCAGAGATATCTATCGTTGACTGTATATTAATGTGTTTGGATTCCCAAAGGAGGGTCTAGGGTTTAGATTCCCCAAAAAAACGTATCATAGATATCGTGGACTGTATATGAATGTGCTTTGGTTCCCACAGGAGGTTGAAGGGTTTAGATTCGCTAGAGAAATGTATCGTAGATATTGTGGACTGTATATGAGTGTGTTTGGGTTCCCAAAGGAGGGTCTAGGCTATAGAGTCCCAAGAGAAACACATCGTACATATAATGGACTCTATATGAATGTACTTGGTTTCCCAAAAGAGGGTATAGGATCTAGATTCCTAGAAAAATATATTGTAGATGTTATGGACTATATATGAAGGCATTTGAGTTCCTAAAGTAGGGTCTAGGGTATAGATTTCCCCAGAGAAACGTATTGTATATATCGTGGACTACATATGAATTTGCTTTGGGTTCCCTAAGAGACTCTAGGGTGTAGATTTCCCATAGAAACATATCGTAAATATTGTGGTATATAAATGTGCTTTGGTTCCTAAAAGAGGGGTAGGTTTAGATTCATCCACAAGTAAGCATTTATAAAATATATTGATCTCTTACACCTAATTTACGAATGTCGATAAGAGTATACGGAATATATAGTATTTTAATGTAATAAATTTTACTCTCTTACACCACATCTCCGCGTAACCATGTGGACAAGTCCTTAGTATTCATATAATTAAATATACACATATACTTGAAATATGAATCTTGTGCTACAATCTCTTGACGTTTCTCATCTTTCATAACAACCTCATATGTAGCAAAAGCAGGTTCCAAACCAAAACACAGATAACCAACATAAACTAAGTAAAAAAGAAAATTAACGTACTATACCAGAAAATTAGATACATCTTGTGTGAAAAGAGCATGCATACAAACATATGAAATCTTCTTTTGGTTTTTGCACTTAGCTCTATACTAATAGCAAGGGCTATTGTGGTTGCAGGTTAGAGGGCCAGCATCTGCGGTTAGAGAAGGAACCATGTTTCCCGGAGCCACAGGGAATCGCTGACCAGAAGCGTACGGCGGCAAGATGCTGCCATAACCGGAAGGTACGAAGTAAGCTCCGTTCTTGAAAACATCTTTTGAAGTTCTCCATTTCCAGTTGTTCCACCCTCCTTTCACTTCTCTCTTAGTCACCTGTTCATTTTATTTGCGCCTATCAGTTTTATTTCCATGCTCTAATTATAGGGATCAATACTCTCTATATTAATCTTTAATTATCTTACAAATTATAATACTTAACCATAATAGACATACGAGAATATTTATCTCGGGTTTTGAAAATCGAACTTTTATACAAATTGTTCTTCTTTCTTTTTTTTTGCTCACGTTATACAAATTGTTCCTTTTTAAAAATATCAGGGGAAAACAATTAGTTGGTCCAACAACGGTGCACATCCCAATTACTCGGTCCTCCTAAGTAACTGATATATGTATAAAAGTCGTAAAAGAAAATAAAAAGTATTTTGGAATTATAAGTGTTCCTAAAATATTAGATCCATATTTGGAATTAGCATATCGGTCCTCAACCTAATTCAGACTAGAGTAATTTTACTTACGTCTCTTGTTTTTTCAGAGCTAAAACTAGCCTAAATATTTGTTGAACCAATTTATAAAATAAATAAAAAATACGAATTTAGAAACAAGAAAAAGAAGAAGAAAGAACAATTTACAAACTTGGGTTCAGGGGACCAAGGGCTAGAAATTGTTTTGTCGACAGGAAATAAATATCAAATAAGCAATTCTTAAGAAAATACCACATTTAAAATAAAACAAAAATTCTAAAATAGCACTAATAATTTTTTTCCCAATAATACCTCAATTATAGTAACAAAATGACTCAAGTATAATTTTAAATGGAGAAAACTAAACTCTAAATCGGAAATAGTGAACACAAACATGATATTTTAATTTTTTTAAGCAATTTATTTTGGCTAAACAAATTTTTTTACAAAATAATGTGCTATCTTTGGAAATAAATTATTTTTAAACAGGATATAAATATCAAATAGGAAATTCTAAAAACAATCCACATTTAAAAAATAAAATTCTAAAATATCACTACTAATTTCTTTTTTAATAATACAAAAATATAGTAACAACATGACTAAAAGAAAAAATTTAATGAGAAAATCAAAACTATAAATTGGAAATAGTGAACCCAAACATCATTTCTAATTTTATGCAATTTATTTTGGCTAAACAAGTGTTTTTACAAATAATGTGCTATTTTGGTGAGAAAACTAGTAATGGTCTTCTTCAGAGAGAGAAAAAAAAAAGTATGGTATTTTAGGTATTTGTCACACCCCAAATATGAAGAATGAACGTTTCTAAAAGGATCAAGTAATATACATAATCAAAATACCTCTTTGCTGTTAGATTTGTCGGAAGCAATGAAATAGTTGCCTTCACTGAAAATAGTGGGATCGGCGCTGCCACCAATTGCATACATTATCCATTTATCGTATCTATTATTTGCCACATGAGCGTACCCTCGTCTTACCCTGCACCCACCACACTTCTTCTACATTATTATATGTATATTTTCTGCATCAGAATTGATTCGAAGTATATGTATATGTAGGTATATGCTTAATTGATGGTTTTGATTTTTCAATTTTTTGAAAAAAATAACTACCTTGGCATTCTCTCTACAAGTCCTGGTCCAAAATGGTTGAATGCCACAGTCACTTTCATCTTCACATCTTGCACAAAATTATCGTTGTGTCCAAGCAACATCACCTATATATTATACACATATAATAACCAACATCAAAATGTGCAGATTAATTGCTCTCGACACATTAACTAGCTATATTAATGATTTGATAATGAATAGAAATATGAAATTAACTGACTTTGTCATGCTGAGTGAAATAGTTGTTGGAAATGGTGATTCCCGTGGAAGCATGGATCACATCGATGAGCCCGTCCGTACAACTCGCTAGGTAACAATGATCGATCCAAATATCCGACGAACCGGAAATTGCAATCGCATCACCGTCTGATCCCAAACGGTGACCAACGTGCGTCGGGCTGCTTCTCACCATTCCGTACTTCCCTGGTTTGCAGTCGTGGATCCTAATCCCGTGAACGATAACGTTCGTCACCCCTTGTATAGTTATGCAGGGTCCGTATGCAATTTCCACTTTTGCCCCTCTTCCATCTATAGTCTTATAGCTATTAACCATGAGCTCGTTCTCTAACGTTAAGACCATATCCTTAGCAAAAGTGATCCACAGCGGCTTGTCTTGGATCACTCCATACCGCAGAGAACCCGGTTGTGGGTTCGCTGCATTATCGTTAGAGTTTGTGACTACATAGATACTACCTTTCTTGCCACCCAAGGCAGAGGATCCAAACCCAACCACGCAATCCGCTAGTTTTTTGCGGTTGGCTGTCCAGTCAGACTTGAGCCTCCAACACGAATCCACCGGATTCATGATGTTTTGAGGTTTCGCTGGGAGGTAGTTGGCGACTGACGGGTTATAGCCGTAATAGCCGTTGTCAACGGCATGAACCAAGGAATGACATAAGAATAGTGTCACAGAGAGACACAAAACTTTGAAAAGAGTCATGGTCTTGTACGGGGTTTAGGGTTTGAGAGGGGGATTAAGTAAACAGCAAAGATGGGCAAGTACTTAAGGGAGTGTTAATTGGGAGATTGTGTTGGAAAGATTAGAAGGTGTGGTAAACACGATCTTGTCCTAATAGTGGCCTAAAGATCAAAGTTGTATTGGTGAGACTTTGGTGTTGCTGCACAAGATCACACGTACGTGCTCCCCCACGAACATTTCTGTAGGCAATTACTTGTTTGTTTGGGAGGACAAATCCTATATCCAATTATATTTTGTTTAATTATTTTAAGAGTATTACCACGTTTATCTGGTCGGGTTTTAAGATACTAATCGGTTGTCTTTTTGTTTGTTTTTTTTTTTTTTTTTTCCTTTGGTTTGCTGATGGAATCGATATATAAAATATGATATAATTAATTACCGAAAAGAGTTATAACAATGATTTGATCAAATTAACTTAGCTTTTTCAGTAAATATAAATCACTTAGATTTTATTGGCTTCCAATTCAAAACTAGTTGGCACTGAATGTATTGGTTATCCCTGAAAAATTATGATGTATAATTCTAACACACATCCGTGACATGAAGATTCTTTCGTCTCATCTCGAATAATATCCCACCCAAGGACGGCAATATTCCATATTTAGATCTAACTAAAACTTACTGGTCATGAGTGTATTGACATGTATGTCTTATAATTTATTTAGGTCTTATCAATTTCTAAAGTAAGATTTCTTACACGCACTATTTACATGAAGGTTATTCCCTCCAATATCGAACTGAATCTTACTCTAAGATCGGAAACAAAACTTTTTCAGGCCACCTGGATGTGATAGAATGTATGTTAAGTTTCATGATTTCCAACTTAAATTCAATTTTCAATAAGTTTACTATTCTTTTTCTTTTCAATAGTTTAATTCATTAGCCAAAAAGGTAAAACATTAGTATTAAACAGAAAAAAAAAATTATTTTGCTAGAAAATTAATTAAATGTGGATAAAGCAAAACGAAATAGAAGCAGGAGAAACACTCAAATATGATTGTCTACGGTGATACCATATATATCATTGTGCAACTCTTGCGGTTCACGAATATTCACCAACAAAATATAGTCTAAGAAGATGTAAAGCTCCATACAAACCTTCTCCAACAATTGAAAACCAGATTTCAACACCCATGTATCTACCATAAGGCTAAGGCAACATAAGCCCTCGATGAGGAGACTGGGAACTCGTAAGTTTTGATTGGAAGTTATGGCAACTATAATTGAAGGAATTTCTATACAACGAGTTTGATAAGAATATGTTCATGGAACAACCACTTGGTTTTAAATCACGAGAGAAACTTGATTGTGTGTCCAAACTTAAAAAGGCTTTGTATATGTTAAAACAAGTTCCGTGAGTATAAGATGGAAATCTTGCTCACTTCATCCAATTTATAGTTTTGTGCCACCAAATATTGATCCGGGTCTATTCTTTAAGAATAATGGAGGAGTCTATGTGATACGTTTTTGGATGATACGATAATCACTAAGGATGTTGATGTTGAACTTTGTCGTCTACTAGTGGATATGTTTGTGAGTATTGAAGATGAAGAAGTTGGGTGAGTTAAATAAATTTTTTTTTGGAAGTTGAAAGGGTAAAGGATGGAATATTAATTTGTCAACAAATCTATGCAAGAAAGGTTATTGAGAAGTTTAGGGTGCACGAAGCAATTAGACACATACTAATCCAATGGATGTAAAATTAAATATGTGATGAAGGTTATTTGCTACTCAATCCTTGACCTTATCGATATCATGAAAAACCCTGACATTGCCTTCACTTTGGATGTTGTAAGCCATTTTCTGCAAGAACCAGTGAAACCAAATCGAGAAGCAGCGAAGAATATATTTGAAGTACGTGAAATAACTCTTGCCATGGGTCTAGTGTACAAGTAAAATGTCAAGTTTTCTCTCTATGGTTTAACAATTGAAGGCTTTAGTGGAAATTTAAATGATCAAAAATCAACTTCAAGGAATGTGTTCTTATGTGGAGAAAAATTTGTTTCATGGTGCAGCAAGAACAAGCAACAATGTCATTTTCTACCCCTGTAGCGGAGTATAAAGCTTCAACACTCAGCTGAAGATTGTAAGAATTCTGAATTTATTTATTTTTTTGACAATTTGTTAATCAAATAAATTCAAACAGTTTGGTTAACCAAACTAGAATAGCATAATCTACATACACAAAGTCTAAAGAACAAGAGGTAGAGTTAAAGCCAGAGAATCTATCTTCTATTCAAACTAGACAAAATGTGAACATAGAAAAGGAAGCAAACCGACCCCTTAAGGGGATACAACTTGTGAGAAGCGTAGTAACTGTTGGCCCAACTTTGAAAACTGACATCATCTTCACTAACTCTGAGCAATCGATTTGGAAGGATACTACAAGCTCTTGATGTATAAGTATACACTCCATTTTCCACTAGAGTGCTTCCAACTCTGTATGTATGGGGTGTTATATCTCATTTACTTGTGCTTTTTTGCATGATGTTGCTTCACTCAATGCCTATTTAACATATCAGACGGCTTCATGTTCAAACCCTTATAAAACGTTATCATTATAAGATTCATAGGATAAAGGGAAATGTATTAACACCAGCCTTTCAAAAAATTCTCTAAACCCAAAGTTGAGAAAACCAAATTTTTTGGAAAACTCGTCCCATCATATGGGATTCGAGATAATGTCTAAGTCTGGAATGTAACAGAATATTCAAATATGGCATGATTTATAGTCTCATTCTCAAAAACGCACTGTAGGCACAAGGTATAACACTTAATACCCCTATTCTGTAATTTTTGGTTAAGCGAATCAACCAAAAGAAATTTTTCACTATAAATGCTTGATCTTAGACGTTCCTAGAAATTTCCATGTCAGTGCTTGAAAAACAACTACGTCTAAATCATAATTGACGAGTTCATTTTGAGATATACATCCATTGTGTGCCACCCAATAACCGGACTTAACAATATAGTTTCAAGACTTAGTGAAAGCATGCATGATTCGATCAAGCGCAAGAATATTAGTTTACTGATCGGGACCCTTCATATAATGCCAATATTGAATAAAATTCAGTTAAAATATTAATATTTCGCTCCTTTGTACTAGGGTCAATCATATCATTTACCATGAGATTTGGTGAAATATTAATTTTCTTCATCTATGCTGGTATAGGGCAAACATTTGGATCCAATTGTCCCTTTTGACGGAAATGGATGATTTCAAGTCTACAATTTTAATAAGTCTATTTTCTAATATACATCTAGGCATCTAGTTCAGATGATACACCCGCCAAAGGTTTTTTTTTATTGGGAGATCAATGAGATCAACCCAAACCGAATGAAGAACTGAGATCAACGGTGGAGATGAATATCAAGATTATGGAAGATTGAAGAAGCATCTAGAAGATTATAAAGATATGGCATTTAGATTAGAATATTAACATTTATCTTTAATATATTATTTTCATATTAATTTAGGAAGTTTAGGTTTATCTTTTCCATACTAATTTAGGAATTAGGTTTATAGTTTCTTATATAAACCAAACTTATGTAACATATTTGACAACCAATTCAATAATATTATTCCCATTCTATAAGATTTCTCATGGTATTAGAGCAGGCGATCCTTTGAGGATCTAACACTATCGGGAAGTGTTGGTTGCAACTCATTTGATCAATAAAACAAATACATGTTTGCTTCATGGGAAGTCTCCTTATGAACTGGTATATGGAAAGGTGCAAAGCTACTCCAAGATCAAAGTGTTTGGATGTCTTTGTTTTGCTCTGGTACCATGTAAAACACAAGAGAAGATACAAAAACTGTCTTAATATTCATTAATCTTACATGTATTTATACATAGTCGATCATGTTTTCCTAATTCTATTCTTTACATATTCGACCTTATCTTAATATTATAATGACTTAGAGACTAATCTATATAGTTTCTAGAATCATTTAGAACCTTATAATATGAGAAATGAAAAAAATTGGGTGGATTAAACTTCCTTGAGGAAGTTGCAGCTTATAAGAAGTTTTACCAATGCGAGTCAAGATAATGTAAGGCCCAAAGTACTTTGGAGCCAATTTCTCATTCCTTTTTCTAGTCACTGAGGATTGCCTGTAAGGTTTTGGTTTGATATATACCATTTTCTCCTGAATGGTACTCAACATCACGCATGTGTTTATTTGTTGACTGCTGCATCAGTTTCTGGGCACGCTCTAGATTCACACGTAGCTCAATAATCATTCCACCTCTGTCTTTAATAAATTCTTCTACTGTTGTGTTAAAGGATCTATCCCATCAATAATGGTTGAATGCTTTAACCAAAGGGTAACAGTGTTTTTTTGTTTATGTCCTTTTGTAACTCAATAAATTATGTATCTTTAGATGATATTCACCTAATATTATCTCACGCTTATGTTATAGGTGCAAATTTCACATATTTTTTTTTTTTTTTTATAAAAAAAAAAGCCATAGTATTTTGATCATATGATGATAAGCACCTATATGATGATAAGCACCTATCCCAAAACGTCAACTTATTAAATTTCAGTAAAAAAATCAAGAGATAAAGACTTAAATAGAATGAAAAAGTTATATTGGACAATAATAACACATAGAATTTCGTAATATCAAGAATACAATTAATGAGATTTTTTTGTGGTATTTTTGGAAATCGTAAACTCCTTCCCGAATTAGTGTTTTATATTCCCGAATTGTATTTTTGGAAATTCGGGAAGGAAAACACAACTTGGGAAGAGTTTCTCGAATAGTGTTTTTCCTTCCTGAATTGTATTTTTGGAAATTCGGAAAGGAAAACAAAATTCGAGAAAGCCTTCCCTAATCACTGCATTTCCTTCCCGAAAAAGTTTATGGTAAAATAGTCTTTGACGTAGTTTTTCATGCTATTATTGTCAATTTTCCAAAAATCAAATACAACTAAATTTATTTCTCTAATTGTGATTCATTGTAAAATCTCCTTTATATTGATTGAAAAGACACCAAAAGAGATTTTTGTCACGTGTTTTATTGAAAACAATATAAAGGGAAAGTAACCAATGAAATAATTTTATTCAGCCATGTCATTAAAAACTATTAAACTCATTAAAAAACTTATAACCCATTAATAGATAGAATATATTAGAACTGCAACCCATTAAAAATTCGTAACTCATCTTCTCTCATCTCCTTTTACATATCAAAAATGATTCCTGCTCATCACCGAAATATCTTCTTGCTTCTCTCCAAAATTTTAATGTACCTGCAGGGAAAAAAAGATTTGAGATTTCACAAAACGGGATATGCTTTAAGAACAAGTTTCAAAATTTCATATTTATGTTTTCCTCCTTAAGATTTATAAAACATATCATGTCACATAGTTATTAAATTTATTTGATGAAATGAGATTGTAATTGATACATATCTATATTTATACTCTATAACTCTAATTGATACATATCTCTATTGTATAATATTTTGGTTAATTTTCAAATAAAACCAATAATGACAACTACGCGTCGAGAAAAGGAACACCTCGGATCTCCGCAAGAGATAGAATCTAACAAAACAATAGAAAAATATCACAAAAAAGATAACGACTACTGAATCATAAACCTCTATAAATAAAAAAGGACAACAACTATTAGTCAAAAAATTTACTTAGCAAGTTCATGGCATATATAATCAGTATACAAGTGCTTATCTTAGCATATGGCTTTAGAGGCTCTTAAAAAAAAAAGTTTTAACATTCCTGAAAGGTTGCCCCAATAGTAAGCCACTCTACATTTTGAATTTTTGCTAGCATCTTTAGCACCATGGTTTCAAGAGAATCAGCGATAAAGGGAAGGCGTATGTTAATGCAAATGTCAAGTTTGAAATATACTTTTAAGTTAGCAATGTGCGGCAGTTTTGCGACAATGTTTCTTCTTTTAATGATGGGATTACTTTGGGTTTGCCGGATGTGAAACGTAGATTATTTGTCGGCGAAGAAAATGAAACATATGAAAAAAATCTAGTGAAAAAGAAGCCAAAGAAAATTGTTTCCGGTTAATATGACCTCCATCTGTGGTCATTAGTCAAATTTTTGGATTTTTTTTTTGCAATTGATCTGTTTCAGTTGTTTTTCTAAATTTTGATTCTTTGCTTTTGGCTTTTCATCTATTTCCATATAATTTTTAAACTATGTTCTTCATAATAATAACTATTTTTCGGATTATCTCTACGCTTTTATGTTATGTTATTGGGTGCTTTATTCAGTCAATTAACATTTTAACACTTATTTATTTATAGTTACTAAGATAATAGGAAAAAAAAAATCATACAATAAAGTTGTAGGACCGCGAAAATCCGGATTAAAATCACGACGTAATATAAACGATAATGTTAAGGAAATTGAGATTAAAACACAAGTTGAAAACCGATTAAAATAAGACGAACACGGAGTCGAGATATGATCTCTTTCCTTAACTCAATAAATCACCCGTAATGTGAGACGGTTTGAATGCGACTTTTGAATCCCAGGATAAAACCGTGATAGACTATTATGCTACACCCATAATAGAATCTACGAACTAACTACTACGCTATACTCTCGAGACACTTACTTGAATAAAGGACGAGAGAGATTTTTTGAAGGAACTCTTTTTAGCCTTTGCTATTTTTCTCTCTGATTTCAGATTAATTCAGGATTATGAATGAGAGAAGAGGAGACATCTATTTATATGGGAAAATCAGCTTGATCCCCAAGGGATAAGCTTTGGCGAAAAGGAAAGAATATTCTTTAGATATTCTCCTTTTCCCGCAAGTAAAAGGATATGAAAATCTTCCATAATTATCAGGACGCAATCATTAATAATTTAGTATTTATCTAATCATTAAGATTTATTCTTTCCATTATGCAAAAAAGGAAATTGTCTCAGATGGATAATGACAACGACCTAAGACCCACACTCATATATAAAGCTCAAGAGCCCAAAAGCCCAAGAGCCCGAGCATGGTCCAACATGTGTGATTTTGCATAATGCCCTTTTACCCCCCACAAAACTTTTGAACTTTATTGTAGGAAACCCATATATAAACAAGAAGTTTTCCTTCTTGCTAGCCTTTGTAGATTTTTACATCTCCACACAAATGAGTCGTAGCCACTGGAAACATTCCATTCAAAGGCTCAAACTCAAGTCTCAAATGAATTTATAAGACCCATTTGCTTATTAAATTTCATTTCTCTTTCACATATATACTCAATATTACAAAACCAAATGCTTATTAATAGTTGAGTAAATTTCAGTTCCAACAAAAGTTTCTAGTACCGTTTACAATGATTATTTGTGTCAACATGTTGTTAAAGAAATGGTTTAATGATTGAACAAATGATTTTATGGCAATAAAATAAACGTTTTGGTGAAACCTAAGAAATGGTGTTATCAGATATATTTAAAATTATTTCCATTATTTTAGATTTTATTTCACTTCATACTACAGTCAATTTAGATTTCATTACACTATACCTTAAAAATCTGCAACACAAACATTCCAGCATATTATATATGTCTTTTACACATATTTTCACTTACTATGGTTACACACACAAAAAAAAACATCTACGAACCAAATGAATACATAAAAAATAAATCGACAAAATTACTATGCACAGTCGCGCAGGTCAAAACCTAGTAATCAATTAACAAGTGCTTGTCTTTGCATATGGCTTTAGAGGCTCTTAAACAATAAGTTTAACATAACTGAATAACGGTTACCCCAACAGTAAGCTTATCTACATTTTGCAATTGTGATAGCATCTTTAGCACCATGGTTTCAAGAGAAGGCGTATGGTAATGCAAATTTCAAGTTTATGTTGGGTCAAAGAGGAGATATCTACTAGAGAAAACAGCAGGTAGGAGTTTTGCAATCTCAAAAAATGGATATATGGTGCTACAATCGCGGTTGGTCCTGGAACCCAATAGTTTCGATCTATTTTCATTCTTCTAAGACTCAGTGAGTTCCTTAGGTCAAGACGCTCTCAAGTAAGTCACAAAAATACAATGTCAAGCTTTCGATTATTGGACAACCAGAGAGAATATTAGCCATAGACTCATCTGGAAATTTACAGCAACGCTATGACAAGTTCCTTAGGTATTTCCAAGACACAGTACATATAGGAATCATATCAAAAAAATCTTAAGTCTATGTTGCGTTGATTTAGAGAGGAAGTAAGATAGAAAAGTTCTGGAAAACTATAAGTCTCGTGACCAATAGTAACGAAAACCATAGATAGTTTCTCTACATTGCGGGACATAATGAATTCGATTTAGCTATCAATATGTGGCGCAGTGTGATCAAGGGTAACACGAAGATGACAATTCAAGATTTTTTGAGCCGTATGGAAATTTAGTGTTTAGTTAATCCTTCAAACCGTTGCATAAAAACCACGAAAGTTGATTCACGGAGTCTCGCACCAGACATGCGTCCATTGTCTCGATAACAATGATGTGCTAGTGGAAACATTGATCGGAATAAAGGAAAGAGTATGGTGGAGGACTTCATCTGGCAGAGAGCTGATGATATCCACACCTTCGATTAAATCATTTGCTTGTTTGATTTTACTGTGTCTAGGGTTTTTTTACACTGTTGAGCAATTTAACAGAGTTTTTAGATTTTTGTTTTCGTTTTTATACTACTTGGAACAATGAGCGAGAATAATCGAAATGGTGTCAAATAACACCCCCTATATATCTCATACACATCTTTATATATAATTCTTATGAATCCATTATTTTTTTTCCCAAAAAGAGATATAACTTCTTCTTTTTTAACACTAATTGTATCAAAAGAGGCCGTAGCCCAATTACTAGGAAATTGGGGAACCAATAGGACCCATCGCTAGAGAAATAAAATCAAAACAGGATATCAAAGAACCTAATAAAAGATAATAATATTATATCTATCAAATCTGATTATTTTTTTGTTTGTATAAATCTTTTAATTTTTTTAAAAGTATAAAACTACCATATACATATTTCTTATCAACATATGCATCCGATTTTTTTTTTTTCTCAAAAAGAGATAGTATAAACTTAGTGCAGAGTATATAGTCCAACCTAATAAAGACAAATCTCATACCTATCAAATCTTTTTATATTAAGAAAGGTGATTTGTATGTAGACATGAATCCATAATTCATAATAAAGATAAGAATCTAACTAATTTAAAAGTCTTATACATATTTTTTATGGATCTGCATCCAATATTTTGTATTTGTAGGCAACAAGCATTAATATATCTCTTCCAAATAGAGAAAGAAATATTGTTGCGTTTTCTCTATACTGTGGCAACAAGCATGTATCCAACGGTTACTTTATCTATTTGGCAAAAATGCATGTATTCGACGGTTACTTTATCTACTGTCCAATACACATGCATTTGTTTTTATTGGAGTCAGAACACTTTTATCGGTGAACTTTTTTCTAAAAATCTTAACTGTTCATTTTAATAATTTTTTATAAATTTTTTTTAAAAAAACTGAAAATAATTTTAAAAAATTAAAAAAATAAACGAACCAATCGTGGCGCGCCACGTCGTGTGAACAGTAAAAATACCAGAGAATGATCGGTTTTTATTTAAGGATTTTAGGAGTCGGTTTCTTAACTATTCACATAGGACTCACAATATTTTATTTTATTTTTTCTTAAAGATTTTTATTAAGAAACTCCAATGGAGATGCTCTTAGGTAGGTTATTTAAATAGATTGAGTTTTCTCGTTTCTAGTGTCTCTACTAGCGAGATAAGATTTTCTTAAGATAAACATTTGTCAATCAACTTTTTACATGGAGACGCACCTACAGCTACGCTCGCCGTCGGTAGATTTCCGTGGGATGGATTCTCTTTCTCCTGTTTCCGATGAATCAAGCTGGTCCAAGCTTCCTTTGGATCTCCTGCACTTGATTTTCGAACATCTTGGCTTTGGAGATTTTCAAAGAGCTAAATCTGTTTGTTTATCTTGGGAATCTGCTTCCACACAATCTGCACCAGAAAAACAAATTCCCTGGCTGATCATGTTTTCTGAAAAAGGTAACGATTAATGTCTCTTGTTTAATCCTGAAGAAAAGGAGAAGATTTATAGAATTCGAGATCTAGGTGTTAATTTTGCGAAGAGTCATTGTTTGGCGGTTTATGGAAGTTGGCTCTTGATGCAAGATTCTCGTAATAATCTCTACATTATGAATATTTTCACCCGCGAGAAGATCAATCTTCCATCTGTGGAGTCACAACTAGAGATGATAAAGATTGAAAGAACCATAGATGATATGTTCTTAATAAAAGACAAAGATGTCGAATTTCATAGAGAAGACATCAATATTTACTCGTCTTTATTATGGATAGACGAGAAAACCAAAGATTATGTGGTTATCTGGGAAGCCATGAATAGACTTTTGGTCTATTCAAAAAAAGGAGATCAGTTTTGGAAATAAAATAATGACTATGGTGTAGTCGACATGGTATACCAAGACCATAAACTTTACTCATATAGTAACTCTCGTGATGTCAAAGTCTTTGATTTTTCCGGAGATATTCCACAACAAATCTCTGATACGCAAATTAACTATGATGAATTTTTGGCTAAGGGAATGCCACGCGAATTTTACCCACATCTTGGTGATGTGTGGCGTTTCAGAAAAACACATCTTGTAGTCACGGTGACTGGAGAAATCATGAGAGTTAAAAGCAGAATATGGAGTGATTCTGATGTTTGGTCCTTTCACATATACAAGTTGCATTCATTGAATAACAAGTGGGAGAAACTTACTTCTCTGGGCGACGAGGCAATACTTCTGGATCAAGGTATCACTTTGCTTGTTAATGTCAACGAAGGAGTCCAAAGAAATTCAATATATTTCAGTGGTATTCATTATTTGGGATGTCAACGTGACTGGAGTAGAAAAGATATATTTATCTTCAACCTCGATACAGGCAAGGTTGAAAGATCACCTCAAAGTTTTTTTTCCTCCATTCAATCATCATCTGATGCTCGATGGTTTGTCCCAAATTTCAAATGGTAATGATTGGTTTCGACTCTGTATCTGTTCAATGCTTTTATGTTTCCCAAAACTCATCTCTTTTGGACTTGTGTCTCTTTTCTTCTGCAACTTTGAAAATTAAATATATTATTTAATATATATGTTTTTAATTAATTTGGAAATCATCTTGGGAAAATCTCAAATTTATATCATATCATGATAATTTACTTGTACAGTATGTCCCATATCGCTTGAGGTTAATCTTTATTAATTATAGCCTACGGTTTTCATTTTGTTGAATAAAATTAATGAAAGTTGAAACTTGAAACTGTCTAAACCCCTTTATAGACTATCGTTTTTTTTTTTCTTTTTTTTTTTAGTCATTCAGCCATCTAGACTATCTGTTTGCAGGGCCGTGCCCACCATTGTAGTAAAAAGGCTAGAGCCTCACCTTTTTTTCCATCAAAAGAAATACAAACTATAATAAAAAATATAATTCTCTCTTAACTCATTACTTACTTTCTTATGGGTATGGACTCATTAATTACTTTAAATTTAATTTATACTTAAAAATATTACATAACGTACAGTAAATCCAGAATAATAATAAATTTATATGTATGCTCGAACAATTCAAATGCAATTTTTTTTTATTAGAAAATAATTGATATATTGTTTAACAAAATTTTATCTTTAATATAATTTTTTTAAAAACCAAAAAACCAGAATCTTATAATTTTCTTCTTTATTCAATAGGTTTTTATTTTACTATATTTACCGAATAAACTATTTTATCTTTCGTATAAAGTTATATAAACTTGTCTTTGGACTCCGAAAACCTAGACACAATACTGTATCTAAATCATGTCAAGGGGAACAACACAATTCTCAAACAAGAGAAGGCCAACTAGTTCTCATGTAAGAGAATACAACCCAATAAATGGATTATAGGCCGTAGAAGGAATCCATGTTAAAAGAAAGCTTAAAAGATTTCCTATGAGCAAAAAATCCATAGGATAACCTCAACGAAATCGATTAATCACCTAATTCAGTTAATCGATATAAGCTAAAACAAACCAACTAAAAGAAGTAGAAAAAATACAGAATCCGAACTATAATTACACACAGGGCCATGAGATTCTAAAAGTGGGTTCAAGATCACAAAAGGCTGAAATCGAAGACAAAAGGCTGAAATCGAAGGGATGGAAAATGTTGAAATGCCAAAGTGGTAATCACTTTGGTGTCTTAACATGATCAAAATTTCACCTGGTGTCTTAACAGACTCTAACCTCCACTTGTATTCTTGACAGGCCTCAAACTCAAGTGGATACAGTGGAAGACGAAAACCTGAAGGCTGGAAAATATTAGCAAGGATGAACTCAGGGGTGGTAATCTCGGAGATTCGAGGAAATGACATAATGGAAACTGAAACGCAAATAGATGAATTACCTACATACCTTTCTCGGGATCAAGCCATTCGTAGTTCGCTGGATTTCACTTTAAGATTTTTTTATCTTTTCATTCTTTAGATGGACTTCTTTGTTGAATGTGGGTTTCAACTAACATAATTCTTAGGTAAAATGGGCGGAGTAATTCGTTTTTATTAATTAAAGAACGAAGATACAAGAGATCGATAACTTGTTACAGATTTTAAATTTTTGAGGCAGAAAGAACAAAAGAAACTAGGACTTTTTAAATGTAAACAAAATGGATTTGGTGTAGCTCTTTTTATATCCCTCTCTTGTGTGCTCTAATAATTTGGGGAACGAATGAACGACTTCTCTTCAAGGATGATTTATTTATATACTTGAAGAATTTGGTTGGGCTTGGGTTTGTGTAGTTATCAAAATAAAAGATTTACATTTATCTTTAAGCAATACTAGGTTATTTAATAATATATTTTATTAACAATATGGTGACATTTCATATTTTCAATTTTTTTATTATTACTACTTTATTTGTCATTGTATTTGTTTTCCAATTTGAAGCTGCTTTGTTTTGATTTTTGAAATATATTTAGAAAATAAATGTATTATTTTTTTTAATTTTTAGTGTTGTTTAATATTTTATAATAAGTTTGTTATTTTTTTGTCATTAGTATCATGATATTTGAATTTTCTATGCGGTGAAGTTATTTTGTTTCCTTTTAATTCGTTATGAGTTTATTGTTGTTACTCTTTATTTTTTGTGCTATTAAGTCAGAGATAGAGTTGAAAGTGGTTTGTTTTGGGGCAACATTATTTGTACTCTCACTTTTAAAGATAGCTTATGTTTTGGTAATCCTGCGAACTCTAGAGAGTTTAGATATTCAACCGTATATAGCGTCTCATAGTTTGTTGATATTGTGTCACATTTTTCTATACGCTCCGAGTTAAGATATATCTCTTATTTTTTCCTGGCAATTTTGATGACAGTTTTGCATTAATCTCATCAACTGTTTCATTTCGGGGTGTTAGGATGTTGTCTGTGTAATGCTTGCATGTTTATTTTTTGTTAGTTCGTTCTCTGCATTTGTGACTTGAAATATTTTCTCCATATGATCTCCAGTTGATTGCATTAGGAATTTTGAATCAACTACAACCATATGACCATCAGCTCCGTTATCATTTTTATTTTCCTTTGTGGGTGCATTTTTATCTCCAACATTTAGTAGCAATGCTGCAAAACTTGTTTTTGATTCTTGGAGTCTCATGTTATATTTTAAAGTGAATACATTGCAAGATTCACACAAGTATGATTCTTTGATTGATGCTAAAATTGTATCTGCTCTAGAACCCTGTGGAACGGCTGGTAGTATTTATCGGAAGTCACCACCTAGTACAGTAAAGTCTTGCGTCCGAAAGGCTTGTCCTTAGCTGCTTCATTTTTCATGGACATCAAATCTATTAATGTTCTGTCTAGTGCTTCGAATGCGTACCGATGTGTCATAGACGTCTCATCCCATATGATAAGATTGATTTTTCTGTTTAATTTAGCAAGCATTGTTCCAAGCCTTATATGGCACATTGAATATTCATCGATATTTACGGTATCTTAAAATGTGAATGTGTTGTCCTACCTGCAGGTAGAAGCAATGTTGCGATGCCTGACGAAACTATTGGGAGCATTATTTTCTCTGCTGAGCGCATCTTAAAAATGATGGTTTCATAAAGGTATGTTTTTCCTATTCCGCCAGGACCATATAGGAAGAATAGTTTTCCCATATCATTTTCTACCGGTTCCATAACTGCACCCGTAAATTACTTTTTGTTGCGCATTCAAACTCCTGAAATATTTTTTGTGCTTTCCTTGTTCCTCTTTTACATTGTATTATAATTCAAAATCTTTCCTTGAATTTGTCGCTTCCTCCTTGATTTTAAATTTCTCACTAAACATTTCCCCACTCAAATCACCAACAGTGAAAGGAAAATCCCAACTTTGATTTTGTTGTTGCTTCGTCGACGAGAGATAGACGATTCATAGATTTGATTGAAAAATAAGTGGATCGATATGAGAAGCTATAATGTGCAAATCGAATTAGTTCTAACAAAAAAAGGAAAATCCGAGTTTCGATTTTGTTGTTGTCTTCGTCGGCAAGAGATAGACGATTCACATATTTGATTGAAGAAGAAATGGATCGATCTAAGAAGTGATAAGTTTTAATGTGCAAGATTCGATTGAGTTTCGTAATGATTCTATCAGAGACATTTTGTTCAAAGCTGAATAATCAACACAAGAAGAAAATCTTATTGGGATAAATCTAATTTTGCGTATGGTTCGGTTTGATGGGTGATTAGGTTGGGTTGCATCGGTGATTTTAAAACACCAATCATTGAAATTTGTGTTTAATTTTAAATTGTAAATTTTCATCTTTAAACACAAAAAAGATATTCGTTTAAAAAATATATATATGTTCAAAGTTAAATAATGATTCAAAGTTCATAATGATTTAAAATCCGTTTTTAAACAATAAAAAAATTAAATTAAGATAATGATATAGATTTAAAAGATTATTTAGATTTAAATTCATTTTAAAACAATAAGAAAGGAAAATATGAAATTAATATGGAACATGATGGGGTTTGATTTTGAAGATATTTGATATTTAATTTTATATTATATTCTATTTTTGAAAGTCGATTTGGAACAATATTTTTGATTGTTTAAAATCATATGTGAACTACCATAAAAAAATTTTTTAGGAAACTATGATATAATTTCTTTATTTCTTAAACTCTGATTTCTTTTTTAAATTAGTTTTCTATTTTCTTTTTAATTGGTGATGTGGAATAATATTACTGGTGGAAACTATATACAATTTCCTTTATTTCCTAAACTCTAATTTTATTTTTTAATTAATTTTCTATTTTATTTTAAAAAGCCGATGTGAAACAATATTACTGGTTGTTTAAAATCCTACGTGGACGGCCTAACAACACTATACCTTTAACTTTTATTAGTAATAGATTACATTTTTCTCAAAGATTTGATTTGATCATCTCAAGATTTCCATGTGGGACAAGGTTTCCTTTTTCTAGCTGAAGTAAGGAACCGATGACCTTGTAACGGGCTTTAACCTATTGTTTGGATCGAGCAGGTTGTTGCTTCGGGACTAGCTACGCAGGGGAGCACAGCCCACAACTAACAGTAACCCCACCCTCCCCAAATCGGTGAAGAAATGTCATCATGAGTTAGCTTATCTTAAGAGGTAATCTTTGTTCAGCACGAATCAAGAACATGTTTGATATGAAGATTTATTAAGGGATCCTTTCCGAGAAATTGTACTTCGGCGAATTCGGCTTACCATCCTTCAAGATATATTGCGAGATAATACCACTATTGGTGTCATGTTATTGCTTTCTTCACTCTTATGCAATAAAACAATTTTATCTTGAGAACTCCAACTCCAATTGATAACCGATTAAGAAAAGATAATTGTATAAAATGCTTTGGCTGGAAATTTGACCAAATTCTTAAGGAAACGAGGCTTGAAGGTCTATTAAGCTTTGAGACTCTTTGCCTGTTTACATAAAACAATAAAACTATTTTCTTCTATGACATTTTACTATTTCTTTTAAGTTTCGTTTGTAGGTCTATAAAAAAAACTAGTTACATCGGCATAAATGTTCATCGCCAAAGTTATCACACTCGCAACTACTAGGCTTTCCGCGTCCTTTCTTAACAAAGTCGTTTATGCATGTCTTGTTTCCATCGTTACCGCATCCACCGGGAAATATATCTTTCCCGCCGTTTTGGTTAGCCACACGAGTCAATCCAGCTTCCACTTCTATTATGTTATATCAACCACAAAGAATAGTTAAACTTTATAGTAAAGATCTTAATTGTTGATAATGCAACAAGTTTTAAAATAGAACATGGTCTGCTACTATTTTCATCGAAATAATGGATTTCGCAATTACAAAGTTATATTTTACTAAAAAAATTTTTTTAAAAAAAAATTATGTGTTACCTTTGACATGGTTCAGAATGAAGGCCATCATAATACAAGATATCAACAAAAAAGTAGCAGCTCTCATGACTTTTTTTCTGATTAAATTTTCTTTGTTGCTTCTGTTTCTTAGTAATATTTGATGTGATGATACAAGTTGTATGTGCATGTATATATATCCATATATTCAACAAGTCTTCTTGGTAAACAAAAATTTATGAACGCGATATGGAAAAGTATGTACGCACTCAAAGACCAAATCTTCTTCAACCTTTTAAAGCATTACAATAATTAATATACTATAATTCATTTCTTTAACAAGTGATTTTGTGACAAAAAAAAAATTAAAAAGGGTATCTTTGACTAGTTTTGGAAGGTAATCTGTAATTTATTTCTTAACAAGCGATTTTGGTCAAAATATAGATAGGACTCATCCAGTTTTGATGGATTATTTACTATAAAAATAACTAATTTCAAAATATAAAAAAATTTGGAATATTTATACTTTTTTTATCAACATTTTGATTCTATGTTAGAATACTTGAATGGTTTTTTATAGTGTTATAGGAAACAGAAAAAAGCTTAGACAATGTAAATATTCAACTGTTAATTTGGATAGTAATGTTTCATGACGAGATAGGTTCCATGTAATCAAAGCGGATACATAGAACTGATATGTTTGCAAAAGTGAAAACGGTTTTCCTACATATTTATGAATTTGGTACACTTTGAAAGCGTTATAGAAATATCATATCAAAAATAAATTATCAAGAAAATAAATCATTACATAAATACTAATTAATATGTTGCAATCCAAATGAGCGTATGGCCTGGAACTGTGGTGGAAGTACCGAGACATTTTAATGTTTCTGGGAGATTTGTAGAAATCTTTTTTCGGATATTTTATTTTTCATGGAGACTAAGTAAAAGTTTGATTATATTTTTGACGAAACGGAAGTTAGGGAAATAATTAGAATCCCATTGATTTTTAGGTGGGATTATTGGAACAAGGATTTGGAATTATTTTAAATGACAAAGATTTTAAGGAATTTTGTCAACTACCATCAAATGAGGTGGTATTTGAAATCCCTTATTTTTAACTATCAATTCTCTTTCAAATAATCTCAATAACCTAGGATTTGGAAGAGGTTTTACAAATGCCAAGTCCAATAACCAGAGATTTGGAAAAAACTTGAAATCCTCTAAAATGTCAGATCCAATACCACCCCTAGAATACACGGAAAATTAGGGTTTGAGAGTCCTTAGGGTTTGCAAATCCTCTTCACATGGTTTAAACAATTAAAACTAAATACAACTTTAGGCCTAAACGACTTATTTATAACAAAGCTTAAAACCCTAAAACAATAAAAAAAAATTATCTAAATAATAAAATAAATAATAAAGTAAAGATTAAGATATTTAGAAGATATCCAAATATCATACTACATCAATCTTTTTGTGGTGGATAAGATTCGAGGGGAGAAGATTCACCCTCAAATCTTAACCGTGGTCTTCGATTCCAAAGCTTCGTCTACTATTAACATATCATAATTTTCTTCTTTTTCTAACCTTCCATCGATGAAATATTTCACACCACATAAGCAAGCAACTTCGCCATACTTCCTCAATATTGACTTTCACAAAAGGATGCATTTAGATGGAAATCTTCATCATTGAACTTGGATCATTTCAAACCCACAAGGTGTTTGATTAAATTTCTCAACCAAAACTAAATGGATACACTAAGATTCATTGCAAAACTAATGTTATGAAAATAAATTAGTTCAAACTAGAAACCTAAACCACTAAACCACTAGATTTTTGCTTCCAAAGCCTCTTAGAAATCAAAACCAATATATAGCTACTATTTTCATTAGACTCATGCCTTGATTCATACTTTAATTATCATGTTAAGCATTCTTGCATCTAATTATCTTTTATTTGTATCATTGTTTTAAATTGCTACTTAGTTTACTTTAGTTGCTCCTTTGATTAGTTAATTGCATTGCTCTTTTAAGTTACATCTACATATTGTTTAGTATTAGTTAATCAAACAATAAAACTTAAATCATCTAGCTTTTTAAAGTCTCGAATAAATCTTAACACTACTTTTCTCTTGACACTCATGCTTACAATTAAACTACCTAACAAATATAAAATGGGATAATACTGAAATTTTATAAATGAGTTGATTAAGTGGATTTAGCTTATAACAACGGCTAAGCTAAAAACATCTTCATCATGCTGCTTGCCAAGTAAGCCGCACATGATTCTCTAAATAATTCGCTTTTCAGTGAAGATATTAATGCCATAGATATTTCATCCAAGTTCAGCTTCGCGATTGTTACACCCTACGTTGGGATGGCAGATTCGGATAACCACTTGGCGTAGTACAAGTTGCAGATGATGGTTAAGTCTAAACCACATTTATCAGGAAAGTGTATGGTATTGTGGTTGTTATATCCTTGTAAGCAAATTTTCTTTCCAAAAAAAAATGAACAAGGTAAAACTTCTAACGTAAAAATGTAAATGCTATTTTAAGTTGGACATTTTTGGAGAAAGGAAAAGAAATTGTAGAAAGCTGAAATTTGAATTTAAAGAGAAATTTTGATTACCTTTCTAAAAAATATTTTTAAATTACAAAAATTAAATTCTATTTGATTTGACTTTAAAATCTTAAAATCTCAATAAAATCTTACAGTTCTTTTAGAATAGAATCAAGAGTTAATGGTTAAGTCTAAACCACACTTTATCAGGAAAGTGTATGGTATCGTGGTGGTTATATCCTTGTAAGCAAATTTTCTTTCCAAAAAAAAATGAACAAGAGAAAACTTCTAATGTAAAAATGTAAATGCTATTTTAAATTGGACATTTTTTGAGAAAGGAAAAGAAATTGTAGAAAGCTGAAATTTGAATTTAAAGAGAAATTTTGATTACCTTTCTAAAAAATACTTTTAATTAACAAAAATTAAATTCTATTTGATTTGACTTTAAAATCTCAATAAAATCTTACAGTTGTTTTAGAATAGAATCAAGAGTTAATTGTTAAGTCTAAACCACATTTTATCAGGAAAGTGTATGGTATTATGGTGGTTATATCCTTGTAAGCAAATTTTCTTTCCAAAAAAAATGAACAAGATAAAATTTCTAACGTAAAAATGTAAATGCTATTTTAAATTGGACATTTTTTAGAAAGGAAAAGAAATTGTAGAAAGCTGAAATTTGAATTTAAAGAGAAATTTTGATTACCTTTCTAAAAAATACTTTTAAATTAACAAAAATTAAATTCTATTTGATTTGACTTTAAAATCTTAAAATCTCAATAAAATCTTACCGTTGTTTTAGAATAGAATCAAGAGTTAATGTATTTTAACCAAAAAAAGAAAAAGTTAAATATATTTCTTTATCGGGAAATCATGAACTGACAAATAAAAAATTTCTAGATCATCAATTGGGTCTGTTCCATGCATGTATTCATCATTTTCAATACACATAGAAAATATTCTATAATATATATTGTGGTAATAAGATATCGTGTAAGTTTAGGAAAAAAAAACAGAGAAATGGATTCGTTGGAGAAACATAGGTTGTCGATTGTGGTTAATCCATCGATGAAAGACGTTTCCACTGGTGAAGAAGCAAAAAAAATGAGAGCTTCTGTTTCAAACATGTCCAGGAAAGGAGTCTTCGCCGCTGTCTCTTACATGGCATCAGCTGGTATGTCTTTGATTTTTTTACATATACTCAATTTTTAAATTGTTATGTCAGCACTTGTCAAATGTTTGTGTATATTTTATTGCAAAACTACTAAGTTCTAAATAAAATTACATGCAGTTCTATTGGTAATGTTCAATAAAGCCGCACTTTCTTCCTATAGTCTTCCAAGTGCAAATGTCATAACTCTGCTTCAGGTTTAAACCTCTAATTCTTTGCTAAAGTTCATATAAAGCTAAAAGTTAATACTGAAAAGATTTAGGATATATTTGTGTATTGCAGATGCTTTCTTCTTGTTTGATTTTGTATGTGATGAAATATTTTAAAATCACATCTTTCAATATTGATACATCCAAAAGCGAACATGGTAACAATTTGTTGACTTTTGTTTCAACGAAACGGTTGATTCAGACGATACCTCTAGCATTCACGTATCTACTGTATATGGTATGCATTGATTTTCTTGATCACCAATTTATCACAAAAAAAATACATTTTTATTTTATTTGTTTTGTATGGCAGCTAGTAACCATGGAGTCCGTACGTAATATCAACGTTCCAATGTACACTACCCTTCGACGCACTACTATTGTTTTTACGATGATTATGGAATATCTCATTTCTGGTCAAAAGCATTCATTTTCAATCATCTGCAGGTAATTACACATATAAGATTAGATTTTCTTAATATATATTCTTATAACTGTAGATTTTCTTAATATTTAAACCACTTGAGGCTACTCTGGAAAAAAAAAATATCGTAGTTATTTTGCAATTTCTTATAAGAAAAAAAGGTCATGTAGTGAGTATTTTATATATATATATATATATATATATATATATAACCTAAAACAACGATGGAGAAAGAATTTGATTATGAATCTCTTAGTTTTTTATTTATTTTACTTTTTCCTTATAAACTCATGGTAATGTGATTTATCGAATTCATTCATATAATACTCTCTTCTTTTTTTCTTGTTAATTGCACTTAACTAACGTTACAAGCATTTTATCAGTGTGGGAATTATTATATTAGGTGCTATTATTGCTGGAATTAGAGACTTATCATTTGATGCTTATGGGTATGGACTGGTGTTCACAGCGAATATATGTACCGCGACTTATCTTGCGTTGATTGCTCGTATCGGTAATAAGTTTACATCTTACTATTTTCATTAAGTTCTACTTTAATCATTAACTATTTTTTTTCATATTCTTAGGAATGTCAAGCGGTCTCAACACATTTGGAATAATGTGGTGCAATGGTAAGAATATTAATGTACAGATTTGTGTGGATCAATCTATTAAGTAAGATTTAATCGGTTTAAGACTATGGTATCAAACATCTACATGTGCAGGAATAATTTGCACACCCATTTTATTGTTGTGGACATCTGTAAGAGGCGAACTAGAAGCCATGTTATCCTTTCCTCATCTTTACTCTCTTGGTTTTCAGGTACTTTTCTATTATTTTTAGATGAAAATTTTGGGTTTATTACACCATCCCTTTAACTCTTACGTAGCTCTAAAACATGTACAAGATAGATGATAGCTCTCTAGAGCTTTATTTAGTGAATTAAAAAGAAAAAGAAAGACTATTTAATAAACCACCAACCTATCAATAAGTTATTGACTAAGATTAAATTGGAAAAAGAGAGTTCTAATGACAATTTTCAACAAATGAAGGTCCGGATGAATAACCGGATGATGAATCTCTTGTGTCCAACATTCTAAGCAAAGAAAGAAAGAATCTTAAAAGTAGGAAATCGCAGAGAGAAGTTGGTTAGAGAAATTGCAACCGAACGATCAATTCAGAGCAAGATAAGGAATTTTTATTTGGGTATTAGGAAAATGTTTGGAACTCTTTCGGTTTCCCGCTCTCCGAAAGCCTCTCTGTTTCTTCCCATAACCGAGTGACACGTCAGAACCGACTCTTCATCTCCCGTCCAGTTACCGTCAAAGTTTGAACTTTGAAATTCAAATTTCAAATGTGATATGGTTGAACCCATCCATCGAACCAAAAACAAGTCGCGTGCGAAAAAATCAGATCTCGATTAGCTCTGAGCTATTAGGTTTCAAAATTCGTTGATCTTCCTAAAACGAATTGGGGGGGGGGGGACTTACTGTTATTGTTGATGGTGGGATTAGCATCGCTTATCAAAAACTCGGTGATAACATAGATTTGGTCCTTGCCGAACCGTTCTGATCCGAACTCAGGTTATAAATCTGTGCAAGGGGGTATTAGTCATCTCATCGTGCTCGGCCTCCGAACAGGTCAGGATAAGATCAAATCTTTTCCCGATTCCTTAAATCTCGGATAATAAGGAAACTATCCTTCTCCTATGTTTCGCTCATGGGGTTTAAGGAACCGACTACCTCACCTATATAAGGAAGGACCCCTTCCCCATAAAGATATTGGAGAGAGGGACTAGCAATAGCTCAGAGCAGATCTATTTCTCTTATATTGAATTGAGTTCGGCATTCCAAACTCATACCTTGTACTTGTCCGATTATCAATAAAGACTTGTTTTAAATATTTAAGAATTCTTTTACTTATCTACAACCTTTTAATAAAAATAATAAAAAATTGAACCCCTTCATCAATGGACATATGCTTTCCTAATATCCTCAAATCACTAACCCTAAATGAGATTTTGATCTAGGTCCGTTCGGTGGTGTAAAACTGTGTAAATATATGAATCTAAGCTTCGTTGAAAACCGATACAATGATAGAACTGAGCTGATTTCGTGAGTAAATCCGAAAAAGATATATTATAACTCATCAGATATTTATTTAGTTAAAAATGGTTAAAGAAATTTCTTTTTACAAAGCCTCTAAAAAAAAGTTATAGCTATTATAAAAAAAATATTAATAATTTTTTGGGTAGTTTAATATATTTAGTATAGCTTAATTGGAGCTTATAAAAAAATTATATATATATATATATATATAACAGCATGCAACAATATAATAAATATTTTAAACTATTTTTTATTTGATTAATCACCCCAAAAAAATCACACATATAAAGTCATGTCTCCCATCCATATAAGAGGTTATCAAAATCTCTTGGATTATCATTATTTACCTTTCAAAGTTTAATTTTATTTTAATTGTAGATATTGAGATACCATTAATGGAGATGATCTACTAAAATAACAAAAACCAAATACGCATATAGTACACGTGGAAAATCCTAAACCAACTTGTCAACTTTTTCACCGACAATACTTCCTTCACTTACGTAGAGACTGACGAAAATGGGAAAACAAATAGAATAACGATGTTCACTGAAATTGCAAAAACCTCTCGTTTAAAAGGTTATTCTAAGAGAATCACAACTCTAAAGCATCCAATATCTCTTGGATCTAGATTTTTTTTTTTCATGAACGGATTGAGTTTTAAATCAGAAACAAGATGTATGATCGAGTTAAATGAAGTGAATCATTATAAAATAAAGAGATAAAATAGTATCTCAAGACGTCAGTTGGCAAAATAATGCGGTAGATTTTAAGAACAACTGATATGATAAAAAATATGGATGGATCACTTTAAGAGAGAAAAAGAGAGGAGAGAGAGCTACCAAAACATAGAGTATCTATAAGCTTGAGTTTATTTTCTTCCGTTTTGCTTTATTTTAAATGATAATATTTTTTTTATATAGTTTATTAATCAATTATAATGTCTATGCAGGTGGTGATATTCTTTTCATGTATGTTGGCTTTCTTGATAAATTACTCTGTGTTTCTTAACACAACCCTTAATTCAGCACTTACACATTCAATATGTGGTAATATGAAGGTATACTTAATCTTATGTTTTTTAATGTTCTCGCATGTTAGAGATAACTTGGAAATTAGGTTCAATACCAAAAAACACACTTTTTAAACCATTTCCAACCCCACTCATTTTTTCAATTTAAACTATATTTTGAAGTAAATTTTCTCCAACCCTATTCCATTTCCAACTCCAATATAAAGTAAAAATTGAGATTACTCCAAAGATAGAGTAATTATATTCATCACTCCATTTTTTACTCATGACTCCATTATTTATTCTAAAATGGATTAGAGTTGAAATAAAATTCATCTCCACTTTGGAATAACTACATTTTGGAGTAAAAAATGAAATAATATATTGGAGATATACTAGCATAGTATTGTTGCAAAATATTAAAACGCAATGATTTTAGTGATAATTGTAAATGATATGGATGACAGGATTTGTTTACAATTGCACTTGGATGGATTATATTTGCTGGACTTCCTTTTGATTGGGTGAGTTTGTATGACGTAACTCTTGACTTTTTGCTTTTTTTTTTTTTTTTAGTTTCTTAAATTTGCATCATCTAATTAGACATAGTATTACTTAATTCAATCAGTAAGTCAAATAGTGTGATAATGAGTACGAATCTCATAAAACTGTGCTTTCTTTTGATCTTAATAATTTCTTAGCTTGCTAATTTCTTAACAACCATTGCATTAATGACTGAATTTGAACGCGCATTTGTCTCACTTCCACAACATGTTAATAACTAAGTGCTTTCAAATGTTATATGTGATGCAGGTAAACATAATGGGCCAATCGCTAGGTTTTATTGGATCTCTATTTTATGCATTTTTCAAATTTAAAGGCATGTAAACGCGACATCATTGTGTAATCCATGTTTTTACTCTTGACGTGTTTCAATGAATTATTATAGTTGAACAAGCTTATAGATTAAGTATATACACTATATTATATATATATATATATTAAATTTTCCAAGAAAAACATATCCTAAAAATAATCATAAACAGCCTCGATTCAAATAAAAATTATAAATAATATAAGAAATGCAAAATGAGATTTTTGATAAACTAGATTCCTATTTTTCCAACTTTTCATATTTTCTTTATATTACCTTTCTCTTCTGATTTTATTCATATACCACACGAAATCTTAGGATGCGATTTGAAAAAAAAATAACACTCTCAATTATCACATCATTACGAGAATGTTATCGTGTTTAATATTCTCCAACCACCATTACCAACCAAAACTAAACTCTAAATGTTTCAAACAACCGAATTTAGAGATGTTAATGGTCCATATTTGAGCTAAAAGTTTAATTTCCGTCAATTTCCCCTTCAACTTCATCCATTAAACTTTAAAAGTCTCGTTTTCAAAAATTACCATTTTTAGATCTTGCCATTAACAATGTTTTTTTGCATAAATAAAACTGGATTTCTTGGGTATTGGTGGCGTAAGACGTTTATGGGCCTTCAACGGAGTTCAAAACAAGCTAAAAACAGATTTTGGTATCTTTTACTTGTTTTTCTTTGAATTCTAGATCTAAATCGCGAGATGATCTAATTTTTCAATTGATTTTTCTTCTTCTAAGACTTCACCTTTGAAGTCTTAAACTCTCTTTTTGAAACAAACGGAATTGAGACTTCAGGTGTGAAGTCTTGGCAAAATGGTATAGTTTTGCATTTGACCGAAGTATGAGTTTTAAATGAGATTTCACCCATGAAATCTCCGAAAAAAGTTGGTTCAAAGCTTCTTCGTCAGGTGGGGATCAAGAGGCAGACTAACGCAACATTGGAGCAGACGAAGGGATGGTGGAGCTGAACACGGAGAAATGCCATAAATGAAAATTCTGAGACCCACTAGATTTCGTGATGAGCAGTGGTCACCAACAATCCATGATATGAAGAAACATCCATTCTAGTGGCCCTTGTTTTGTAAAATCCCAAATCAAATCATAATTCACCAAGTAGTTGCATCCGTGGTGACCTAAATTATTACTTGGAGAAGAAACTTTAATGTTTGGATCGACCCCCTCTCCAATAATGTTGTCTTTGTGTTGAATCTGATCTTTGTCGTCATAAGCATCGGAGATTGGATCTCCAACAATTTTCTTGTAAACTGTTTCTTCACCTTGAAGACAATGGCGTTTGTTCTCGAATGGATAAACGCATCCAATAATCATGGCACACGAGGATCGATCTTTGATTAAGAAACCAAAGTGTCGGCTCTGAAACCAAATGATCTGACAGTTGAATGGAAAAAAAGATAGAATTGAGAGTCATCCTCTCATGACATTAACTAAGGCTCTTAGGGTTTGTGAGTGCTCCTCACAGAGCTTTAACAAAAGTTCTTTAAGCCCTGTGAAAAAGATTCACAAACCCTAAAGAGCTTTTGTTAAAGCGTTGTGAGGAACACTCACGAACCCTAAGAGAAAACTCTCAATTTTATCCTTTTTCCATTCTGTTGCCACATCAATTTCTAAGTTAAAAACAATTTTGGGTTATGATAAAGTTTTTACAGTTGAGCCTTTAGGATTAAATAGGGGTATGCCTGTTCTTTGGAAGAAGAATTTCAGTATTAACATCTTGTCCAAAGATTAAAAAACAAATCAGATTGATAATAAAGATTGGATCAGTTGAAGTGTGTATGGCGAACATGTCCGAGCAAATCATCGAATTGTGTAGAATCAACTCTCTGCCATTACCATGAATAGAGAAGAAGCTTGGAAGTTGATACGAGATTTTTAATGAATTGCTCTGCGACGATGAAAACTTGGGAGGTCCCGTTACACCTGAATCATCGTTTTGGGATTTTAGAAATATGGTTGAGAATTGCAAATTTCGTGAGATCCATAGTTTTGGAAATCTTTTATCCTGGGCAGGTGGGAGAGAAAATGTCCGGATAGAATGTCGCCTTAACCGTAACTTTGGGAATGATAACTGTTCATATTATTTTCGAGAGCTCAGATAGATTATTATGATGATTGGGCATCTAATTACATGCCTATTTAAGTACGCTTTGCTGCTGAGAGTCCATAACATAGTCGACGTCGCTTCTCTTTTGACAAATGAATGCTAGACCATGAGAACACCAAAGGAAGTTGTTCTTAGATGTTGGACTGAAGTATCAGATGATAGTCATGTGTCCATAGTGGAGAGAATTAGAAATTTTTGTCATGAACTGGCTCGATGGACGGGTTTCAAGAATTAATTTTGCTGATAGAATCTCTGTAACGCCCCCGAACCGTCTTTACCGCTGACCGACCTGTCCGACCGCCTCGCCAATCAAACAAAAACACTTAGCGGTCGAACCTCTCGGTCAAGGACCTGTTCGGAGTCGCTACGTCATATGATTAGTAAAAAATCGAGTCAAAACATATCGTGCAAACCATTTTTCATGAAAAAATGCAAGCAATCAAACAACCAAAGTATCCGGGTAGAAAAGCCTCCTAGACTCCTATGCTCTCCTCGAACCAAAAGGGGTGGAAAAAGGTGAGGGGTGAGTAACTGGACAATTGTTACTCAGCGAGTGGGATCCACCTAGGGCTCCCTCTAAGACCGGAAATAAACAATCAATAGCCGAAGCAAAAGAAAAACAAACAAGCTTCTCTACATCATAATACTTTCCATGAAGTATCATAATAAGACACATCATAACTCTCCCGTAGATTACTTCCCCATGAAGTAACTAACTAGGAGCTCAACACCTAGTTATACATTCTTCTCAAAGAAGTAACATATAAACTAGGAACACCACTCTAGTAAACCCAAGTTAAATAATCCATTTCCCCCAGGAAATGAACTATCAAACCTCCCCATGACACTACTGAGTAAGGAACCGCCGTCTATACTACGGGACGTGCTTCCAGCAGTTCGCAAACTCCTACCAAGACATAATACTTATATAGTGCTATCTCTACCAATTCACCAATTCACTTCTCACTATGGGCCCTGAGCATGCGATACTACGACAGCCACCTCACGGAACACCTAATAGCAGCCACAAAGGGGTAAAATCAGAACATCCGACACCGTTTTCTGTCCATCGATACGCGGTGACCCTACACATAATCACTAGTGGTGGGACTATGATTATGCTCCGGATTTCGTGCCACCAGCCAAAGGTCATGATCCCAGGTCTCTCTGGTGCAGCACAGTCGTACAGACCAAATATCTCGGCGTCGTATCGCAGCTCCAACCCCCATATCATCCTAACCTAGCGGAGTACTAGACCATAAATCTACATACACTACTAAGCTTGATCCAGAGATATCCCTTGCTTTTCCAGATCCCCGCTTACCACAAAACTACTCCGCTAGATACATAATCTAGCAAGGCATGACATGCCTTACCAGACTCACGGCTTAACAGAATCTTAGACCTTCTTTTAGCCACGCCATTGCTACGCAACGTAGAGTCAGTACCTGCGCAGCTCCACCAACACCCGTCCCTTAATAGACGTGGTGTGCCTTAAAGAGTCCATCGTGTCGTTAGATCGTAAATGAAATTCAGTACGGACTTCCTGAGCCTATCAACTCACACAGAATGATAGATCATGCTCAGCTCGTGCCACAAGAAGCCTACAGTCCTCTTACCGAGAACCTGTATTCCAACTCCAAGGAGTCCATCATCTTCACACAGAACGATGACAGTTCTCACTCCTCCCAGTACTTCTTATAAGTACTGGTAGTGCACCTCCACATCCCTTTTTCCTCACACCTTGGATTCGTTTCCCGCAAGAATACGAATCCCGAGCCTAATGTTGATAATGGATTCAACTTCTCATTGTTTATAATTAGAGGGGTTCTTTTTTGGAAAAGTATAAAGTAAGAAAATAATAGGAAACCTCGGAAAAAGGATGTATTATTAATGATTTTGATTACAATGTTTGTAAAACCTAGGCAATCTAGTTCCTTTTCTCCCCGATTCTGAATGAATTTTATTAGTGAGGGGTAAGTATTTATATATCCTTAATAGTCGGTCTAGTAAGCCCATGGGCTAACCTCGGAAAAATGGAATATTTCCATTTTTCCAAGACTAGGGAATCTATGATAAGATTTGATCTTATACTGTCCGAGCTTTAGACTTCGGCCTTGGACGATGTTGTTTATACACCCGCTTCGGACACTAAATTTGATCATTCTTCACCGAGGTATCCCTCGGTCATCTGGGCCGAGGGTTAACATTCCTGTTGTCGGGACTTATAACCTAATAAGTTATTAGGGAAGAGCTCGCCAGAGGCCGCACTCCAATTATTGCCAAACTATTGATAAGTGGTGGAACCCCACCATCAACAATAAGTCCCCCCCCCAGTTCGTCCGAGGATGTCTTCGGGCAGCGTTGGCGAATTTCCATTCTAAATAGCTTGTCAATAAATGCAGTTCGGTATTAGTCGATCTTCGTCTTCAATGGTCTTAGTTTTAATTTTCCAACATTCTTCGTTCTTCACTTTGGCGGAAAAACACCGGATAACGAAATGTCTTATTCTTTTTTGGCGCGAAATCCATGGGTATTACATGACCCTTCAACTCCTATGCGACGTGTCATCTCGAAAACAAGCATTATTGAATGTGGAAGCGAAACGAACAGGTTAAGCCTTATAAATAACCCTTCCTCAGAACCTAATTATCTCCTCATACTTTCTCTAAGAAACCTTAAATTGCTCTTTCTCTCTCTAAAAATGTCGAACCCTTTCATGAAAAGTCTTAAGATTTACAAACATCGGGTATTCGTACCACAACCCGAGGTATCGAAAATCGAAGAGGAGAAGACACCGAACAAAACATCGGTCCCTTCCGAGGTGAATACTTCAAAGGTGTCGACTAACAAACGACCCTTTTCAGGATCTCCTGAAAAAAGGTCAACATCGAAGAAGAGGAAGACTGAATCTTCCCCCGAGAAGTCCCTTATTACGTTGGATACCTCGGTAAGCAAACCCGAAGCTCTCCCGCGTCCTTCTACTTTTTCGAGTAATACCTCGACTGCTCCAACAGCCGTCGAGACGAATCCGAACCCAACATCTTCGGAGAAAAATCCGATAACAACAATCTCAGACTCCGCAATTCCGACAAGAAATGCCAGCATTCCTCCTGTCCCAACCCAGGACAAAAATAAAATCCGCGAAGCCATGCCTCCGCCAAAAACTAAAACTCCAAGCTCTGTCGTCCCGAGTTCAATCCAACAGGTCTCCCGAAGCCACTTTTTGAGACTACTAACAAGGAGCCAGCGCAACAGGGTCCCTCAGCTTCATCCTCGTATCATTCATTCCGATACTCCTATGGAAAGAATGTCCCTTTGTTCGAAGATCAGAGGGATTGCGTGAAACTCTTCGGCAGAATTGGAGGTCGATCCGGCGCTCTTCCTCTCCTTTCCGAGGCCAACAAGGATTCATTAATCCAAATTGCGGATTCTTCATTCTTTAAGGTCTCATAACTATTTGTATCTCCTTCTCTATCGAATTTTATCTGACTCTCGTTCCTATTTACAGATGGCTGCTTCTTTCAACCGTCTTCTGTCGGATTCCGAGCTAAAACAATCGGTGATGAGGAAAAAAAACAGGAGTTTAAGACTTATGGTGGAGAAGATGGAATGAATTCCAAGCCCGAGGAACATCCTCGCCTTCCATAGTCTTCAAACGATAAACACTAGGTCTTACTTTTGTTTCGATAAGTAAGGACCCTCCCATTTGGCTCCGAGCTTTCCAGCTCTGAGTTCTTTCGTGTTCTTGAACACCATCCGTAAAACTAAGTCTCCTTCATCGAGAGGGCAATCTCGGACTTTCTTGTTATAGTATCGAGAAGCAATTTGTTGGTAGTTTTGAATACGAAGTAGAGCGTGATCCCGAAATTCCTGTATTTCGTCATTCCGTTCTTTTAATTTGCGTCGTTGATCTCGGTGTCGTGTATCATCAGGGTTCTTCGCAGGCTCGGAACCCTAACTTCGGCAGGAGACATTGCTTCCATCCCATGAGAAAGCGAAAAGGGGGTATGTCCGGACGCACTTCTAAGAGTAGTTCTGTGTGACCATAGTACTCCTTCCAATTCGTCCGACCATCTTTTTTTTTTTCCCGAGAAGTCTTTTCTTTATCCCGGCGATGATTGTTTTATTCGTAGCTTCAGCTTGTCCATTTCCTTGTGGGTACCTCAGAGTCGACTTGTTTAAGCGGATTTTCCATTTTTCGCAGAAAGCTTCAAAATTATTTGAGATGAACTGTGAGCCATTATCCGTCACTATCTCGTAAGAAATCCCATGACGGCAGACTATATTTTTCGAGACAAAACTTTCAACCTCCCCGCTTCGAATCTTCGGATAAGCTGCTGCTTCGACCCATTTCGTGAAATAATCAGTCAAGACTAGGAGATAACGTTTCTCGCTAGTCGACTTTGGAAAAGGTCCTACAATATCCATAGCCCATTGCATAAATGGATAAGGAGGTACTGCGGCCATGAGTAACTATATTGGTGCATGAATCTCCGGAGCATGTCTTTGACATTTTTCACAACGTGCCGTAAATTTGTCACAATCTGCCATCATGGTTGACCAATAATACCCTAGTCTCCGAAGTTTAACAGCTAGAAGTCTTCCTCCCGAATGATTTCCTCCTTCACCAGAATGGGTGGAGGTCATTACTTCGTTTGCTTCTTCTTTACCAATGCAATGGAGCATCAATCCTTCGGTGGAGCTTTTAAAATGAACATCGTCCATTATTAAATATTGGGCAGCCATAGCTTTAAGCCGACGTGCCGCCCATTTGTCCGATGGAACCTCGCCGTTTTTAATATAACGAACAATTGGTGTTCTCCGGTCTTCTTTATCGTCTCCGAGGATTTCCAGTTGAGCCTCTTCTTCTTCTACGTCTTCGATTGCCAAAGCGTGCTGTTTGTTATTGCTGATACTTGGATAGTCGATCGTCTCGACAGGAGTTGTTCTTTTTAAATGGAGATCTGAAGCTGTTGCAAGAGCGGCCAAAGAGTCTGCCATCGTATTCTCTCTCCTTGGAACCCGTTTTAAATCGAATTCTTTAAAATGTTCGGCTAAATGCTTCATCAACTTCACGTATGCCTCCATTCGATCGTTCTTTGCTTCAAACTCGCCACTGAACTGGTTAACTACTAGTTGAGAATCGCAGCAAGCTCGGAGATATTGAGCGCCTAATTTTTTTGCAAGACGAAGTCCTGCGATTAAGGCTTCGTACTCCGCCTCATTGTTTGATGCTTCAAAAGCTAGACGGAAAATCTGCTATAAAACCTCTCCGGTTGGAGACTTCAGCTAGATCCCGATCCCGGATCCGAATTTGGATGAAGATCCATCAACGAAGAGGGTCCATCACTCGTTCTGGGGGGCTATTGTCATTACTTCTGGAGGTAGTTCGGACAAGAAATCAGCTAGAACTTGGGATTTAATCGTCGCTTTAATGCGGTATTCAATGTCATATTCACTAAGTTCGACAGCCCACTTTGCCAGTCGTCCTGATTGTCCGGGACTGTGTAGTATTGTTCGGAGAGGGTGGCTTGTCATCACGGCGATCCGATGTGACTGAAAATAAGGTCGGAGTTTCCTAGCTGCTATCACTACGGCAAATGTTAAATTTTCTAGAGCAGGGTATCTCATCTCCCCGTCGAGCAACGACTTGGTTACATAGAAGACCGGTTTTTGCTCTCCTCTATCTTCTCGTACCAGCACGCCGCTTATGGCCGATTCTGACACCGAAACATAAAGGAAAAGGGTTTCTCCATCTTCGGGTTTGTTCAAAATCGGAGGGGTCGACAGGTATCTTTTTAGATCTTGAAACGCTTCTTCGCATTCGCTATTCCATTCGAATTGTTTATTCCCTTTCAAAAGATTGTAAAAAGGCAAACACTTATCAGTTGATTGTGAGATAAATCGATTTAGAGCTGCAATTCGCCCCGTGAGCCTCTGCACTTCCTTTGAATTCTTCGGGGACGGGAGGTTCTTTATTGCACTAATTTGTCTTGGGTTAGCTTCTATTCCTCACTTTGTTACCAAGTATCCGAGGAATTCTCCCGAGGTAACTGCAAACGTGCACTTATCTGGATTTAACTTCATGCCAAACCGGTTCAAGATATCGAAACAATCTTGTAGATGAGTGATATGGTAGGACGCCGCATGAGATTTCACCAACATATCATCAATATAAACCTCCATCGTATTTCCGAGCTTTTCTGCAAACATCCGATTGACCAACCTTTGATACGTTGCTCCTGCATTTTTCAGGCCGAAGGGCATCACGCGGTAACAGTAAGTTCCTCTGTCTGTGATAAAGGCGTTTTTTTCCCTATCATCCGGATGCATCATAATCTCGTTGTATCCCGAGAATGCGTCCATAAAGGAGAGAAGTTTGTTTCTTGTCGTGGCTTCCACCAGTCTTTCTATGCTTGGGAGGGGGAAACAATTCTTTGGGCATGCTTTGTTTAGGTCCGTGAAATCCATGCAGATTCTCCATTTTCAATTTTTCTTTTTTACTACTACAGGGTTGGCTAACCACTCCGGATAATGAACCTCGGTTATTGAAAATTTCGCTAGTAACCAATCGATTTCTTTGTTGACAGCTGCTGCTCTTTCCGGTCCTAACTTCCTCTTCTTTTGGTTGACTGGTTTATGGGTAGGATCCACGTTTAACCGATGTGATATTACCGTTGGATCGATCCCTACCATGTCCTCGAATGACGAGGCGAACGTTCCTTTGTTTTTCTTTAGTAGGTCGATTAACTTTGTTCTTGTTTCTTTCTCCAGATTTCCTCTGATTATTAAACAGCGTTCTGGGTTTTCCTCGTCGACTTATATTTTTTCGTATGAATCTTTTCGAAAATGTTTAGATCTAACTCTCCAACTTTTAATAAGCTCGGATTTTCGTTGTGGGGGACCTCTGTTTCCGAGATTAGAGAGATTGTTCGTGACTGATTCATCGGGGGCATGAAACAAATTCTGGCTATTTGTTGGTCTCCTTAAACTGAACAAACACCGTGTGGGGTTGGAAACTTGAGGCACTGATGGTAGGTCGAAGGGATCGCTTCCATCATTGTTAGCCAAGGTACCCCCATAATTGCGTCGAATATGAGGGGTCCTGATACCACATGAAATATAGTGTCCATAGTGACTACTCCGATTGATACTGGGTAGACCGCGGTTCCTACCGCTACTTCTCTTTTCCCCGGAAGTGAAGTTATGGGTTTTGTTTTTACCTCCATGTCTTTAGATACTACATTCATCCGATTCATAGTTTCTAAACTTAATAAATTCACCGTAGTCCCGGTATCTATGAGCACCATTTCCATGCGATTTCCAGCCAAGAAGACACGGATGACTTTAGGGTCATTGTGGGGAATTATATTTCCCTCTGCATCTGTGAAGGCTGCCGAAGAATGATATGTTGGGGCTGGGCTTATAGATCGAGTCTTTGATATTTCTCAGATACGCTTCTTTATAGTTCCTTTGGAACTCGAACTATCGAGAATCACACCGATATATTTTTCCATTCGTTAGGTCTCTTTGTTTTACTAAATAGAAGTCACCCCCCTACCTGGCGCGCCAAATGTTGATACTGATTTCAACTTCTAATTATTTATAATTAGAGGGGTTCGGTTTTGGAAAAGTATAAAGTAAGAAAACAAGAGGAAACCTCGGAAAAATGATGTATTATTAATGATTTTGATTACAATGTTTGTTAACTCGGGATGCCGAGGTAACTTTATCAAAGAGAAGTAAAACCTAGGCAATCTAGTTCCTCTTCTCCCCGATTCTGAATGAATCTTATTAGTGAGGGGGAGGGGGTATGTATTTATATATCCTTAATAGTCGGTCTAGTAAGCCCATGGGCTAACCTCGGAAAAATGGAATATTTCCATTTTTCCAAGACTAGGGAATCTATGATAAGATTTGATCTTATACTGTCCGAGCTTTAGACTTCGGCCTAGGACGATGTTGTTTATACACCCGCTTCGGACACTAAATTTGATCATTCTTCACCGAGGTATCCCTCGGTCATCTGGGCCGAGGGTTAACATTCCTGTTGTCGGGACTTATAACCTAATAAGTTATTAGGGAAGAGCTCGGCAAAGACCGCACTCCAATTATTGCCAAACTATTGATAAGGGGTGGAACCCCACCATCAATACCTAACATCGAATCTATCTTACTATAGATTCGTTGGCTCCTATTCCAATTGCCTCATTACCGATATCTATCTGACCATAGAATCGATGGCCATGACAACTCATGCACGGGTCTCAACCATCGCAGATCATAGCTTCCCTCTGATAGTCATCCTCAACCTTCCACTTGTCTATCAATAGAAAAGTGTAACAGCTGAACTATACATCATCACTTTGCTATGAACTTGGTTAACCCTCCACATATACTACTGTAATTCCCTATATGAGAATCAACAGCTCACTGGCACCATGCCAAGTGATCGTATATCACACCTGCAATCACAAAATACTGCCAGTTCCTGAGGTAGGAACTAACAGCTAACTGGACAAACCTAGTGATACAACAATACAACAAACAAGGTGAGATTAAACTATCAGGATATGTTACTGTACTCTGACTCCTCAATAATCAACATCCATCATACATCCCTATCTACATGCCATGCCTTCTCTTTAACACCTAACCAATTTTTAGGGTTCCACTACCCATGCTCATTTCATTACATTACTAGCCCGCACTAGTAATGTACCAATTATAGGGATGTATCTAAAATAGTATTAAGGTTTGTGGGGATCAAGATGCACTTTAATGCATCAAACAAACAATCATGCACCCACTCACCTTGGCCTTGGTTGCAGCTGATGTGACTGAGTGGCGACACTGGAACCCTTGCCTGAACCTTTACTGACTCCGAGAAGCTCTAAAGTTGATGACTTGCTGACAAGTTATCTTCCTTTTTCCTCCTTTGCTGCTCCCTTGCTCCTTTACTTGCTTAATTCTACTTAATCTTCAACAAACCAGCTCCAATTCAGTCTGGACCAACCCAATTTCTCCTAAACCAATTGAGTTGGATTAAACCAAACCAAACCGGCTGAACCAGGTGGTTTAGCAAAACCAATTAAACCAAATTGGTTAATTGGTTTAAGCTTAACCAAACCAAACTAATTATAAACCGATTGGTTAAGCAAACCAAACCAAATTGAACCAAACCAATGAATAAAACCAAACCAATTATGGTATAGCTAACCGATGTGGTTAACTAAACCAAACCGATCGGCTGTGACAGTGGTTCACAGGCGCGTGGCTCGACGACGGCGGCGCGTGGCTCGACAACGGCGGCGCGTGGCTCGACAACGGCGGCGCGTGGAACTCTGACAACGGCGGCGGCGGTTGAACGGCGACTTCACATCCAACACACCATCGTGACAAGCTCAAAGAGGAGAAGACATGCACGATGGTGGCGGTAGCGGTGGCGGTGCGACGGCGGCTCGTCGGATTAAGCGTTTTCCGACGGCGATGGCAGAATTATGGCGGCGAGTCTAGAGGACAATGTGACTGAGAAAAGAGCATCGGAGTGATGACTGGAAAACTCGCCGGAAAATTTCTCTGGTGGCCGGTCAACGCCGATCAACGGCGGTCAACGGCAGTCAACGCTGGTGGTCTACGCCGGCGGCCGCTGGGCTGATGATGGTCGGCGGTGGTCGATGGTGGTTCTCCTCCTCGAGTGTTCTTCGTTCTTCGTTTTTCGCTTAATTCTTCGTTCTTTGCTTGAATGTTATTCGCGTTCTTGAGTTTCTTTGAGTTTGATCTTGAATGTTCCAGAGAAAACTTTGAATATGAGTTTTCACGGTTTGAGGAGAATGAAGCGGTAAAAGCAATTTCCCGCTTTAAATAGTCTCCTTCCCGAGACTTTGCTCCCCCGTCTTCTAGGCTTGTACCACTTGAATCGCATCGGTTTCAGCATATAAACTCCGTTTCTTCTGAAATTTTACCCAAAAATCCGTCTTGAATTTATACAATTAATCCCGTTCGTGGCATGCGGAATTAATGTATAAATTTATTTTAAAAATTCCGACACTGAAGATAACCCCGTAAATCATTATATTTCTTTACGAAATTATTCTCGTGCGGATTATTCTCCGTCTTGGCTCCATAATATTGTTGCTTTGATTCTCCAATTCTCAAGCCTTGGTTTTTCCTTCTTTTGTCTTCTTCCTCTTTCTTTTTCGACTTTTCGGAATTTTCCAATTTTGCGAAAAATTCCTATCTCTCCGTTGATTTGACCTTTGACTTCATCGGTCAGCTGCTCTTCAAAAATCGGATTGTTACAATCTCTCACTAAAATTATCTCCTACAAGAAGAAAGCGCAAAACAATTCCTAACCATCGAACAATGAAGGAGCTGGGATTGCAAAGCTTATCATGATGAAAAATTTTGGCGTCAAAAATGGAAAGAATTGTGGCTAAAAGACGGCTAAAAGTTACAAAGTATTTCCACAATGTTTCTCCCGATAGAAAGATTAAGAACAATACTTTTATGTTAAATGATGAGATGGGCAACAAGCATTTCTATGAAGGCTCCAGAGGACATATCACAATCAATTTTCTTACAGATTTATTTGCTAGTTTGAATCCTTATTCTCGAATCTCTTTTTGATGGCTTTGTGGAACGGGTTATGCCTCAGATGAATCAAGATCTTAAATCTCTCAAATCTGATGAAGAGATTAAATATGCTACATTTATAATAAAGAGTAGGAGTGCTCCTCGAGAAAACAATTTTACGGGAATTTTCTATCTGAAGTTTTGGCACATCGTTGGTACATGCCTCATGGTTCGAATTATACACATCTTTACTCGATAACTAAGATTATGAATCCTTCCATGAGGAAGGACATGAGGCCTATTAGCTTGTTTACATTGCAACACAAAATAATATCAAAGGTCTTATGCAATTGGTTACATAAATGGATTCTTGCTCTAAGCACAGACGAGAAGGTTGCGAATGATTTCATGGCCATTAAATCCGACATGACGAAAGCTTATGATCGTGTCGAATGGAATTTTTTGGAAACGTTGTTAGAAAATTTTGGTTTAGATTAGATTTGGTTATGGTGGATCATGTCATATATATCTATCGTCTCTTTCTCAATCCTTCTTGATGGGCAGTCGCATAGATTCATGAAGCTATAACGTGAAATTAGACAAGGGGATCCATTATCACCATTTTTTTTTATCTTAGATGTTATGCTTGTGTTAATTTGGAAAATATGGGTCGACGACATGGAATTAAGCTGGATTTTAATAGTCCTTTGGTTCACCATATGTTTTTTGCTGGGGATAGCTTACTTATGTGTTGTGTCAGAGTCACTGAAGCTTGTGAGATTAACCAACGTTTGAAACTATATGGTGACACCTTGAAACTAGTCAATCTTACCAAATCCTCGATAATCATTGGCTCAAAAATTTCAAATTATGCTAAAGAAGCCATTAAACCTTGCCTCGGTATCTTTCAAGAAGGCAGTGAGGGTACTTACAACATTTATTGGCTTAAAGAGTAAACTGCTGAGTTTTATCATAGACAAAGTTCAAGGCGGACTGTGTGGCTATTTCTCTCGTGATCTTTCACATGGTGGGAAAATTTTTTTGCTAAAGTTAATTGGCTTAACAGACACTATTGGTTTATGCTATGTCAATTTTCAAGCTGCCTAAGGATCTATGTGCTCGGTTGAAAAATGCAATGATTGAGTTCCGTTGGAATGATGGAAATAGTAGACATAAAATTCCATGGGTTGCTTGGACCAAGTTATGTAAGAGTAAAGAAGAATATGACCTTGGATTTGATTATGTGAAAGGTTTAATCAAGCTCTGCTAGGCAAACAAGCGTAGAAAATTTGGAGTAGTCATGATTCTCTCTTATCACACATTCTTAAGAGAAAATACTTCTCAAATGAATCCTTTTCTTGAATGTAGAGAAGGTATTCGTCCGTCATATGCATGGAAAAGCAACATACATGGACATGAACTGTTATGTAAAGGAATGATTAAAGTCATTGGAGATGGTAAGGATACTCGTGTGTGGCTAGATAGTTGGATCTTTGATGAAGTTCCTCGTCCACCTCGTTATCGTGGTGATGGGATTATGGATCTTACATGTTGTGTTTCCGACTTTATGATTTTCCATATGCCATTTTCGAATGCTCCCTTGATCCATCAGTCATTTTTGGAGGAAGATGCTGCAAGAACCCTTAATATTCTCATTCACTTGTATCGACAGGATAACATGATATGGGACCTCACTAGAAGTGGGATAAATAACTCGAAAAGTGGTTATCACCTGACGGATCTTCTGTTAAACCCAAAATGAAGCAGATCCCCTACCACCTCTAGAAAAAAAGTTGTGGAGTAAGCTACGAAAAATTTTTAAAAATTTTTTTGAAAAAAAAACGTCGAAAGTTCTTTTTTAAAAAAATTTTTGTAGGTGCTTTAGCGGTTCGAGTTCAATTACAAACAAGAAGTATTCCCGTGGAATCTCACTTCCCTTTTGGTGAAAATGAAGACGAGACTGTCATATGTTGTTTCATTTCCAATGGGCAAAAGATGTATGGGAATATTCTCAGTTTCCCTTGCCTCTAAGTGAATTCTCAACGAACTCGGTGTTCCTGGATTTGCACTACATTCTATCTAAAATAAAGAAGAAACAGAGCCCACTGAATATTCTCCAAAAGGTTCCTTGGCTTCTCTAGCACATATGGAAAGTAGGCAATGATGTGGTCTTTAAGAACACAAGATATGAGACTCAAGCTACTCTTGGTCAACTATGCCACGAGGAATTCAGATAACCCTTCTCCCGCAACATTTGTTCCTCATGTTTGGTCTAAACTTACTCCACCAATTCTTAAATTTAATATAGGCAGCCCTTGATTGGCACATAATCGAAATTCAAGAGCATCAAGATTATTGAAGAACTCGAATGGAATCTCTCTAGAGCATGGAAGAAGATCTTATTCCAAAGTTTTTTTTCAGGTTTGGATGCAATTCTAGGTTTTCATTGGGCTGTAGAATATATGAAGAGTATGTGATACACAAAAGTGAACTTTGAAGTAACTTCCCCAATGATATGTGAGGATTTTTAGCATCCAACCAGGTTCCCTCTATGTCGAATTCTTATTGAAAGCATCTCTCTATTGCTCCAAAACTTTGAAGCATGGATGATCACATGTGTTTCTGAATCTTGCAATTTGGCGAATGTGATTGTTGTTAGTGTCACGCGACTCCATAACTATCAATCATACATCGCCAAGGGTGGCCCAAGATGGCTACATCACATAATTCTCGTAGAAGCTCAAGCTGTCTAGAAAAATTTAATCTTGTTTTCAATATCTCTTTTATCATAAATTGTTTCATTTTTTTGTTCTGTTTTTCTCATATGGGTCATATTGGTTCTGATGTGATCCTTGATGGTGTTCAAGAACCCATCCGAACTAGGTTGGTGCGAATTTAGTAAGAGAAACTAAGGTTCTTTGTCTTACTAAATTATAGGACGGAGTGATGGTGGAATGTAGCTCTAACCCACACAAGTTGTGGAAGACTTGTGATATAGAACAAATCATAGTCTCATGGATTCCACCAAGAGACATAGATCCAAAAATAATCAAGAACACATTCTTGAAAATAAAGAGAAACTCTCTAGAATTTTTCAATTTGATTGAAACTTATCTTATTAACAAAGTGGATGTGAGCTTATATATGCTCTTGCAAATCTCCAAAAAAGGAAACAAATATTTTACAAACTAATCAAAATAAACAAGGGAATAAAAGATAATTACATAAGTAATCAAATAATTCAAAGGACAATAATTGTAGAAGGAGATGTCATTGGAATCTCTTGTAATAATGATGATTGTTTTGTCTGTTGTGCCGCATATCTCTGCTGTCGGCAGGGATGTTTTCTCGGCAGATGAACTCAGAGTATACTTGTCGATGTTTTTCTTGTCTCTTGCCGTCGGCACAGATCCTTCTTATTGGTCCTTTGTTAAGTTGAGTCTTCCATTGGCAGATGTTCTTAATGTCGCTAGTGAATTAAAAGAGTTCGGAAATCAGACCCAAAGCAACAACATATGGTAATAGACGCACAGTACATGTCAAATTACCCACCTTAGAATTAAAATAACGAGAAATTAAACACAACAAAATTGAAGAAAACATAACTTCAGTCTCTCGAACTCTTTAAGAGGTAGTGTTAGAAGGCTGGTCGGGAACATGGTGATGAAGTCATCTTTAGTATCTCTGCACAATTTGTTGCGAAGGTAATCTTCTGACATTGATGGGCAAGTAGAGACGACATTGCCAAAGTAAAGCTTGTAATTCGGTATGCATGGGAAAGGCTACGTGCGACGTTCCTAGCTCCTAGTAAGTCTCCATTTGGAAGGTATCCATTGGGTCTTCTTGGTGTTAACACTAACCCAAACATGGAGATAAATTCATCTCCTTCCATGACCAATCAATATAAAACGTTGGATTCTCTAGAATAACAAGATCTCTATGAGATACCATATTTTGTAAGGTGGTTCAACATTTGAATGAGCTCCCATATTAAGTTCAGCTTCCAAATTCTATACAAATCAAGGGGATGACGATCAAGATCTTTGAAGACCATGTCATTCCTTTTTTTTTGTATATTTCATGAAATCCATGAAAAAGTTATATTTTGACTGTGTTTTGGAATTCTCCAAAACATATGGTCAAATTTTGAGACAACCAATTGATTTGTAGATAAATCGAATGGCAATGGAATATGAGATAATTCAAGGGTCTGAAGTGTGGGTGGACATTGGAAAAGAACATGGTTAGTGGTTTCTACATCTGCCCCACATCTTGGAAAAATCGTGTTGTAACAAATGTCACAATGTCTTAGATTTTCTTTTACCGAAAGGCCACCTGAGAAGACATGCCACATAAGGTGTTTAAGTTTAAGTGGGTATTGAAATCGCCATAAATTCGATAAATAGTTTTATATATATATAATTTTAATTAAGAATAAATTATTATAGATATAAATTAAAATAGAAAACACGAATGATATTTTTTTATCATAAAAAGCACTATTCAAAAGGAAATAAATATCATTTTAAAAAATCATATGGAAAATTATCAAAAATTTACACTAAGAAAATCCTCCATTTTCATCGCCTTTGTTTCAACCGCTTCCAACTAGACGATCTTAGTGATTTACGCCATGTTAACGTTGTTTTACTCCAGTTCAACTATATTAATCTTCAGCCTAATCAGCAATACATCTGGCGGTGAACTCAAAAAGGCCTTAAGTCAAGCTATATTTGCAAACGGCTACACATTTAGGATGAAATCAATTGTAACGACCATGGATGCAAAGGTAAAACACTAGGAATTTCGCTATTCTTTTTCTTCATATTGAATGCATTGTGTACCATTGTTTATCGTTTGACATGTTCTCAATAAAATCTCGATTATCTTTCGTATTCACTAATTAGATTGTATATTTATATTTTCATATTATGCATCATTTAGGCTTACATTAGAGTAGAATTTCATTTCAAATTTGACATGGTTTGCTACATATATCATTGATTTCATTGCACTTAGGGTCTAGGTGTTGCATTAGGTCTAGGAGAGTCTTTTGGTGCATTTTGGTTTATCGTTAGGTACAAAAGTAAGGAGAGGAGCTAAGAGATGAGCATTGGATTGAATGGAGCACAATTGGAGCTAAGGAAGAGCTGAGGAGCACTGCAGCGGTTGGTGGCAGCGGTCAAGGAGTGACCGCTGCAGAAGACCACAGCGGACTGAAGGCGCAGCGGTCAAGGAGTGACCGTTGCAACTTTCTGGAGATGAAAGACCAAAGAAGCTGCAGCGATCCCGCAGCGGTCAGGGAGTGACTGCTGTCAAATCCTCCGGACAATCTCTAAACCGCAGCGGTGCCTGCAGCGGTCACCTGCAGCGGTCAAGGAGTGACCGCTGCAATCTTCTCGATACGATATCAAGCCACAGCGGTCTTGCAACGGTAATACGCAGACCGCTGCGGAATCAAGCGGACAAAAATAAATCGGGTCGAAACCCGGTTTGTCCCGGGTCGACCCGATCCGACCCAGAATCATTAAAAACCTCATTTTTCACACTTATTTGCTTATGCTTTTGAATTTCCTAAGGTTTCTTTAGCTTGTTCTTGATTGTTCTCAAACCCTAGTTCTATCTTTCAATACAATTTGCATTTCCTTTAAGAAATCTTTCCCTTTTACATTTTTATCATCAACCCATCTTGTTATCCATCATGATTTCTTCTCTAACCAAGCTTGGTTATTGGAGAATCATCATGGGTCTTGAGTAGTCTCATTAGGGTTTAAGGATGGGTTAGATGAGGGTGATCTAAGCATGGATTAGGCTAGTTTAGGGTTTAAATCAAACATTTCATCCATCTCTAAGTGTCCTTAATGCTTCTTCTTGCATATGAATGAGGAAGATGATATGAGGCATTTTATGAACACCAAGTGTTTGATAAAATGTCCAAGAGAACTTAGAGATGGAATTATGATCCTTAGCCCAAGGGATTGGTGCTTAAGGATGTAATTAGGTTAATCTAGTAATTTGGATTTAAATTCATTGATTATCATCATCACAAATGGGAATTTGCTAATGATGCTATAATTAATGACATGATTAATTGCATGGAAATGAATTAGTCAATTTAATAGATTAATAACCTAGGGAATAACTAATTAGTATAATTTAGACATTCTAAACCATGCTTAGTGATCTCAAATCACAAATAACCCATCTAAAGACCCTTGTTTTATCATTGCATAAACTTAATCACTTCATTACTTGCATTTAGTTTAATTAATCAATTTTAAGCAAACAACAAACCCAACTAGCTTAGATTAAGTAATTCTTTGCATTTTAGGTGTCAATCATAGCGAATTTGGATTCGATTCCTCTTATACTACATTGATTAAAAGGTAATTGATACCCTCAAAAAGACTTAAAAATCCGAGTATCATATATCTTTTGGTTCGAGTACTTGTTATTTAGTTCTAGCAAAGAATTTCATTCTACTGAATATTCGGTTCTTTGTTATCTTGTTATCTAAAGATAACATGATCCCTAATTTACTAAACTAAATCAAATCTTTGACTATAAAATTCTTTCATCTACATCAATTCCTCTTGAGAATACCTCGAAATTCTTAAGAATAAGAATGACCTACCTGACACAATCTTGATAGGAAATCAAGCAAGAGACTGTCCAATAATCATTGCTACTTACTTGACTATCATATTGTTTAGGCGTATTATATTATCTGAACTTCAGGAATAATTATTGTTGGGTTTCTTCCTAAGTCAGGAGTTTTTTTGGTTATGAGTCCAACTAAGAAGTATTACTTTTCTAAGTTAGGGTTGCCATTGACCTGAAGAGATAAGTATTATTTTGTAGAATCTCAAAATATATCTCAATTTTAAGGAACCACTGAATTGTACTTAAGGATCGATCGTACGAGGAAAAGATTACACTAAGCTATGATGCACCTAATATAAGCTAGGATGATACGATGGGTTTTGGCTTTTTCAAAGTAATCGTAACTGCATAAAATAAAAGTCCTGAGTACGACTCAGTAATCGTAAGTGCGAACAAAAAGACAAATAAAATAAAACAAATGAATGGCACTTAACAAGAAAGCCAAATTCAAAACAAGGCTTTAAGGTCTATTAAGCTTTGCGATTCTTTGCCTCTTACAATAAACCTAGTTTTTGCTATGTCATATTATTATTTATTTTAAATTTCTTTTCTAGGTCTATAACAAGAGCTAGTTACATCGACATAAATGTTCATCACCAAAGTTATCACACTCACAACTATCAGGCTTTTCACGTCCTTTATCAACAAAGTCGTTAATGCACGTCTTGTTTCCGTCGCTGCCGCATTCTCCAACAAATATATCTTTCCCGCCATGGTTAGGCACAGGATTCAATCCAGCTTCCACTTCTATTATATTATATATCAGCCACACAAAAAATTGTTAAATTTTAAACTAAAGATCTTGTTGAGAATGCAACAAAATTAAGACTAGAACATGGTCTATTACTTTTTTCATGGAGACAAAAGATTTCGAAATTAGCCAAAGTTAGATTCTTTTATACTTTACGAGTAACCAATAAAAAAATCTATGCGTTACCTTTGACATGGTTCAGAATGAAAGCCATGAAAATACAAGAGACCAACAAAAAAGTAGCAGATTTCATGACTCTTTTGTGCCGATTAATTTTTTTTCCTCTGTTTCTTAGATTGGCTGCTATGATGTAAGTTGTATGTGTATATATATCCACATATTCAACAAGTCTTATAGGTAAACAAAAAACTATTACTTATGAACGCGATTTAAAATGTATGAACGCATTTAAAGACCAAATCTTTTTCAACGTTATCAAACATTAATTAAAGAAAATTAATGGGTATCTTTGACTAGTTTTGGAAGGTAATCTGTAATTCATTTATTAACAAGTAAATTTCTTCAAATCATATTTGACTCATCCGTTTTTCTTTTTTTTGGTTTAGTTACTATAAATTAATTAATAGTTTCAAAGTATAAGAGATTTAGGAAATACTTAGATTTTCTTATTTTGATTCTATGTTCTCACATATTAATTGAGAAGATAAAAAAAGAAAATAATGTATTGAAATTTTTTAGGAAACCTTTAAGTTAAAGAAAGACCAACATTATTAATTCAATACAAAGTTTAAAATTTTTATATATTTAATAACATGATAATTAGATAGAAAATAATATTTTAAATATTTTAATTTAATAAAAAATAAATTATTTTCAATATCAAACTATAACTAAAACGCATACTCAAGAATATATAATATTCGTATTTGGTGCGAAATATAATTTAGTTTGAATAGTATTACAGAAAATAGAAACAAAAACTTAAATAATGGATTGTTAATTTGGTTAGTAATGTTTCATGACTAGATACATAATACATTGCATATAATCAAACCCCAATATGCAGAACTAAAAGTCTGGAAAAGCAAAAGCGATTATTTTTATAAAAAAATATTGTGAATAAATTTTGATTACACTAAAAGTAAAGTCATACAGTTCAAATTAAATTTTAGATTATCTTCGAGAAAGATCATGAAATTCAAATATTTTGATAGGTTTAACTCACTATATTAGTAAATTACTTATTTGTAACAAATTTTAGAAAAAAATCTTTTTATATATAAAATACGAAATATTAGTATGTACAAATATCAAATCACTAAACTAATTCTCAAGATTTCATTTTTATTGAAATTTTTTTTGAAAATTGCACGACACCTCACATTAAAAGGTATATGTTTGTTTATCTAAACGGAATCGCAAACTTCCAACATGTTCCTATTGATTATTTTTGAAAGTGTCATGGAACCTACTTCACAGAATTTATGATTCCGAAGTGGAAAGCAATCCTTCGAACTCCCACAAAGTTTCTGGACAATGATTGTCAGTATTTTCTTACTATCTAGTAATCATCTTAATATTTATATTTATTCTTACATTGCGTTATAATTATTTTATCATTTATTTGACTGGAAGATAGTCATGTGTTTAGAATCCTAAAACTTATCTGATCCTATGACTATTTTATGCGATAAAAATTATTTTAGTAAAAATTTTAGATGATTTATAATTAATCCAGTTCAGATTAGCAAAATTTCGAATTAAGGTACACTCCACAATAAAAGCCGGCTGTTTACATAAACAACCTCGAAAACTAAGATGAATCAAATACACCGAATAGACAAGATAAAAACACTTGAAAAACATAGAAAAATAAAACTTTTAAAGTTGAATTTGTTTTTGGGTCAGAAAATTGTTGGTTCTTGAGATGCCAAACCACAATCATTAAAAGAAACCGCGCTTGATATGCTTCCCCAAAGTGATGTAAATGACATTTTCCTCAGTGAATTTTAAACTGATAGTCACGCTCCAGAGGAGCCACGAGTCAACCTAGACAAATGGAACACCATCGACGCACTTGAATTTGTCTAAGAAGATAAGGCGAGGATAGTCTTCAACGATGGAGACAGCTTCCGAGTCACCATGAGCTTGCAGGTAGAAGTGGTGTTGTAGAGCAAACTAAAGAAACGGTTGCTGAGAGAGACCCTAGGAACTCTAGTAGTAGACCTAAATCGATCATGAATTCATTGGTCAATCTCAAGAATCTGAATCGCAAACCATAGATTGATTAACCATGAACAAAAAGAATCCCTAAGATTCTTCCAAATGAAAAAAATTGGAAACTTGAGCATTACTCCTTGTGAAGAATCTAAGACCACAAAAAAAAAGGACCAAATTAAAAGGTGAAAAAAGGAAAATCTCAATTCCTAAGAACTTTTAACCAATTATTTTCTAGTATTACTCACACCATCACTGGAAATAAAAAAAAGTGGGCTAATAAGCTTGAAAACACAATATACCCACATGCTTCCTAAAGCAGATCAATACTTGGGAACTTTATTGAGGGTCGAGACAACAACAATCTCTTCTAAAACGATAAGCGATACCAACCATAGAGCAAATAAGTTGTGTAAAGGGTGCTTTTAGGAATTCAAAACATGGACGATGATAGATTCAGTTAAGCCTCCTGCTATATAACGTGAAACAAAATCAGAGAAAGGAAAAAGGAAAGCTACAACCCCCAATAAGAAGCTGCCCTCGAAAAATTGAATGAGATGCATCTAAGGTTTTCCCTATTCATAAAGAGATGAGACCTTTGTAGCTACAAAGCCAAATCAAGCGAATTACCCATGGGGAGTCTAACCATCCCTTCCTTCAGGGAAATCGACCTCATTGATATAGGTTCATGACATGGTCCAAATGATGGACTTCCACATGAGAGGGTTCATGACGCGATGAAAGCAATCTAATGCACTTTCTTACTTGGAATTACGAACAAGAGAGTATGGGCTTGGGATCCAACAGACTCGTCAACATCTAATACTTTCGAGACATTAAAGCAGTGCTCCCTTTCACACGCTTGAACTTTCGCTCTTGAAATAGCTTGCATCATTTTGGTTATCTCTGTTTCGGGCAATGAGGTGTGAAGTAATTCACCTAAAACCTACTGCAAGTGCACAATGTACAGATGTAGTATTTAGGTTATCGATCCCACAGAGAGCTAGGGCTGATCTATGATCTTAAGAAATCTCAGTTGTAATTCTTTTGAAACACGAGAGTTTGTAGATCAACGGTTTGTGTTCAATTATCGGGAAGGTATTAGATCCTAGGGATTTTCAATTGGCAACTATGAATTATGCAATTAAGCACTCAGTCAAGCTTATATCTCTTAGTTCTAGAACTCAATGCACTTTGATGTACTTTACCCTAAGGGTGTGTCATGACAAAGTCTTTGTTTAAAACCCTAAATCTCAAGTTTCCTTGGATTGTCGCTGGAAATAAACAAGCAATATATATTAAGCTAGATCTGTTCACAAGGTGTCTGAACAAGCATTTTGCTATTACACAGAACGCACCTTGCTCACTACAGAGAGATCCGTTGATCACTGATGCAGGTATGCTATCAGATCACAGCTAAGATTGATAAAAGATGGTTCGCGATTCCACTATATCAGTTAAGAGCAATTGTAGAAAAGAGCCTTGTGATAAAACTTGATTGATTAAAACTGTTTTATCAATTCATAGAAAACCGTATGAAAAACCTAGATCTAAAGAGGTAACTACTCAAACATGGTAAAGGTATCACAATTCATTATTGGTTTAATGAGTTGCTTACAAGATGAAAATAGACAATAGAATGGCAGAGGGTCATGGATCTCAGTAGAGTAATGACAACCTCTTGACTTCTCAAGGTCTAACAATCTAGTAGAAAGGTCAATACCTAGGAAACTAGTAACAATGATGATTTGGAAACAAAGTAACTTTATGATTAATGATTGATGACCTTTATGGGTGTCTTCTCCTGCTGCCGGGGAGATTCTTTTATAGCTCCTTAGTTCGGTCCTAGGGTATAACCTTCTTAAAACTTGAGTCAGGTTTCATTAGCGTGAATCGGGCCACTCTTGTAAAATCACGTCAAAATGACATGTCTTCAGTAAAAAGACCATATCTTGGGCTTCAGGCATCCAATGGACTTTAATCCAATTGTAAATTAAATTTAACTTCCGTGCCTAAAATTTGATATGCAATTCGCCTCCTGGTTCGTCGGGTAAGTGGGTCAAAGGTCATCGGACTTCTTGGCCTCTGTTTCTGTCTTTGCAGCTCACTTGCTATTTTTGCTTCAAATCTCTTCACTTTAACTCTTTTTTCTCCAAAACATCCTTTTCTTACTAGACATGTATAAATACTTAAAAAATACTAGAAATACTCTATAAAAGCACAAGTATCATAGTATAAAACCGGTAAAATCCATGATATATCATGCAACCACAATCCCCTCTTTGGGAGTGCATCATGTCCCTTGGCTCTGGTTGGGTCTTGGAGGGAAAGGGGGGGGGGTAATGATTTTCTTATGGTGTGCCATCTCCTCTCTTGCCTTGCTTTTCTCTGCTAGTTTATGTTGTTTTTTCTTCCTCTTCTGCTATTTCTACTGTGGCGGAAAACTTAACTTGTATTCATTTTTGAGGTTTACCTCTTTGACTCAGAACCCATGACTTAAGCTCCTAGTGTATCAACCAGCTCCCTCTTTCTTCACTGGTTTTCTTCGGTAATCAATCGTAATCCCCTTTAAGTGAGCATGAGATGAGCACCACACCTTCGGTGGTGGAAGTTTCACAACTCTGGTGAGGGCAATTGCAGGTTAGCACTCTCATTGAGGCATTTCCTAGGGGTTATGTACCAATATAAGGGTTCATTAGATTATAAGCTTATGAGCTGTAGGGCTGCTAGGATAAGGTTACTGAATTAATTGGAAATATATAGTAAGCCGGGTGAATGCTTAATTAGCTCGAGTGTTAGCCCCTTGGTCTTTTGGACTCATGTTCACATACCATGAATGCATTTTTTCGCGAGGGTAAAGGAATGAATAAGTGGGTAAGGGGTTATTACCTGCTTCGGGACTCTGTTTATGAACCGGATTCCACTTACCTTCAAAGGGTCACTTAGGGCCCCTAAACCTTTTCTTACCTTCTGGGGCCACCTGGGGCCAGACATTTCCTTACGTTGACTCGGGAATACCTCTTCCGGGGTATTTGGCACTGAAGATCAGGCTGACTTGCAGAGGTTCTTTGATAGTCACGTTTGATACCTTTGTGACCTCATTTCAACTTTTTGTTCAAAGGGAAGTATGACAACTTTGAGTCTCGAATGAGTTTTAAGTATTTTTAAAGTAGTAGATGTTGATGGTGGGGTTTTACCCCTTATCGATAGTTTGGCAATAATTGGAGTTCGGTCCTTGTCGAGCTCTTCCCTAATAACTTATTAGGTTATAAGTCCCGACAACAGGAATATTAACCCTTGGCCCAGATGACTGAGGGATACATCGGTGAAGAATGATCGAATTTAGTGTCCGAAGCAGGGGTATAAACAACATCGTCCTAGGACGAAGTCTAAAGCTCGGACAGTATAAGATCAAATCTTATCACAGATTCCCTAGTCTTGGAAAAATGGAATATTTCCATTTTTCCGAGGTTAGCCATGAGCTTACTAGACCAACTATTAAGGATATATAAATATACCCCCCTCACTAATAATATTCATTCAGAATCGGGGAGAAGAAGAACTAGATCACCTAGGTTTTACTTCTCTTTGATAAAGTTAACTCGGCATTCCGAGCTAACAAGCATTGTAACCAAAATCATTAATAAAACATCCTTTTTCCGAGGTTTCTCCTTGTTTTCTAACTTTATACTTTTCCAAAAACGAATCCCTCTAATTATAAATAATTAGAAGTTGAACCTAGTATCAACAGTAGAGATTTTACCACATTGTTAGTTTAAATGTAGTAGATAGGTTAATACATCAAGATTTATCTCGTAAAAACTTGGAATTCTTTTATAAGAGGATAGTCAATCCATTTCAAAGTTTTTCTAAGACCAAATTATTTCTCAATTAATATAAAAGATTTGAATGTATACTTCTTCAAAACCTAACCGTTGTAGGGTCAGCTGACATCACTTTAATTTTTTTTTAAAAGATATCTGGTATATATTTTTTGGTTTTTAATATTATTTATTATTTTAAACTCAATAAAATTTGTGTATTTATCGTCTATTTTATTCAGATCCCACAAAAAAACTTTTTTTATTCTCTTCCAAATTCACATGGCTCAGTATAAGATCCAGTTTTTTAAAAAAAACATTAATAAAGAAAGCCGAAGTTTAGTATTATTTTTATCTAATAAAATATCTACTTATTAACTTTAAAAAAAAATTTGTGTAGAAACTTCTTTCATTCCTCTTCGCTTTCTTTCTCCAAGTAAGATCAGAATCCTAGATTTTTTTAAAAAAATACTATGCATAGTCGATTAGTAGATGAATTATGTGGTTATGATGTTGGCTTGATCTTGCTTTGTCGCTTTCTCTGCAATTTTTTTTACTAGGTTATATTTTAAGTATAGTGTATTTTGATAAAATCCTTAATATTTTTATTTTTTTCTATTTCAGAAGAAATAATGGAAAAATAATTATAAAAAAAAAAAACCATCTCCATCTTACAAAGAGTCATCTTTATCTTGCACTAATTTTGATGATTTACCAAGAGATCCTACCAATCGAAAAAGAATCGCAGACTATCATCCAAATCAAAATGACGAGGTATTTTGCAAGTATTTGGTTAAAAGTCCTTACCAACTTCGTTCAAGTTCGGTTGAATCCTTCGATTAATGCTTCTAGATTCTTATTGCGAAAAGAGTTAGCTTTTCGTGGTCACGACGAGTCTGAAAAATCTGCAGAGGAAATTTTTTGGAGCTTGTGAAATACACTACTGAACAAATGAAGCTGTGAGTAAGGTTGCTTTAGAAAATGCTCCTGGAAATAATCAAATGTATTCAAAAAGATATAGTGAGCTGTTTTACAGAAGAAGTAGTCAAATCTTTTATTGAAGAAATTGATCATGATCTTTTTTGTTTATTGGTGGATGAGTCAGGTGATGTTTCTCGTAAAGAACAAATGGCAGTAGTGCTTCGCTTTGTTGATAAAAGTGGGATGGTCAAAGAGATATTTATAAATATTACACACGTGAGCGATACATCTTCAGCATCGTTGAAAGCTGCTATTGATTCCTTGTTAGCAAAATGTGGACTGAATATTAAAAAGGTTAGAGGACAATGGTATGATGGAACAAGCAATATGAGAGATGAGTTCAAAAGGGTATAGTCGTTGATCTCAAAAGAACCCCATCGGTTTATTATGTCCATTGCTTTGTACACCAACTTCAACTAGTTGTTGTGGCAGTTGCAAAAAACAATTTGGATGTTGAAAAATTCTTTGAGATGATTTCTCTATTGGTGAATGTTGTGGGAGCATCGTGTAATCGAAACGATATGATTCGAGAGAGTTGTAAAAAAAAATATAAAGTAGGTAATTAGCAATGGTGAAATCAGTACTGAAACAGGGTTGAATCAAGAAATTTATCTTCAAAGACCAGGAACCATCCATTGAAATTCTCACTATAAATCTATGTTGCGTGTGATAGATTTATTTTCTTCTATTATTGAGGTGTTAGGGTACATTCATGATGAAGCTGTAGATGACCTGAAAAGATGTCAAGCACATATCTCATCAACTACTTACATAGCTTTGATTTTGTATTTTATTTCACATGATGATACATCTTTTAGGACTCACTGAGAACTTGTCCATGGTGCTGCAAAGAAGAGTTCAAGATAATTTGAATGTTATGTCATTGGTGAAATCAACTAAGAGACAGCTTCAGAAGTTTAGGGATGATTGATGGAATTCTCTCATGATTAAAGTTTTTTCTTTTTGTGAGAACCATGAAATTGAAAAGGTTGACATGGAGAAAGATTTTGTTGACTCAAAGACACAAAGACAAAAAAAAACAAAGAGTATCATATATGCATCACTACAAGGTCAATTGCTTATATGATATTTTGAATTCGCAACTTCAGGAGTTTAATGATCGCTTCAACGAGGTGGGTACTGAATTGCTCATTTGTGCTGCTTCTTTATCTCCCATTGATTCGTTCTCCAAATATAACCATTCAAAGTTGTTGAGGTTATCTGAGTGCTATCCAGACGATTTCACTTATGGAGAGTACATATCTCTTGAGCGAGAATTAGATATCTACATTAATAGTGTTCGTAATGATGAAAGATTTACTCATTTCAAGAATCTCGGAGAACTTGCTCGTGTGTTACTGGAAACTCGGAAACATATGTCAGATCTTTTGGTATATAGGCTTTTGAAGTTGGTTTTGATTTTGCATGTTGCTACTGCAACTGTCGAGAGATGTTTTTCAGCAATGAAGATCGTAAAGACATATCGACGCAATCGGACTGGAGATCAATTTTTGAAAGATTGTTTAGTTTGTTTTACCGAGAAAGAGTGTGATGAAAAGATTTCAGGATATGAAAGAGTGTTGTTGTAGAATATTTTATATTTATATTGAACGATGATTTTTTAGTTCTGTTTTAACCCCGATAAAATATAATTCTGGATCCGTTACTGATCCGCATAAACTAATAATGTTATAGTTTATGCCATAGGAACTCGCGTGTCTTTTGGTTTTAGTTTTACTCATGCACATTCAAATATTTAAGTGAAATTTACTCCCACTAGTATGAATCTTTACTGTATTTACTAAGTTAGTATCCTTTTACAAAATTGGTATTAAGGAGGTTCTAAAATACTAAGATACCCTTATACTAACTTAGTCAAAAGTTAACAATATTTAGTGAATTAATCAAAAAAATAGTAAAAATTTATTTTTTAAAAAAATTAATTTTGTTACGTATTTGAAAATCAAAATAATATCTTGGTTTTTTAAAAAAAAAATTTGAAAATTTTTTGTAAGTATTTTTTTTTAAAAACTATAATTTTTTTTTGAATTTTTTTTTTCTAAAATTTTAATAATAGGACCGGAAAAAATTTTAAAATTTAAAAGTTAGAATTTTTTTTTATTTTGATTAAAAAGTGACATTGAAATAAAATTTTAAAATTTTTTTAAAAGTGACTTTCAAAATCCTAATTTTTTAAAAAAATAAATAAATTTGTCCAGTTTTTAGAAAAATTTAAAAAAAACATTTTCAAAATAAAATTCTTGTTTCTCTAAAAAAAGTACAATTTTTTTTTTGGATAGTTAATAACAAATCTGCAAAAAAAAAAAAAAAAAAAACCTTTAGTCCCTTACCACCTCATCAGATGTCAAAAATCCGTAAAATTTAAATAAATCTGTAACAAAGGAAATAAATCTGTTACACTACAATACTCTTTTAGTAATTTTTTGAGCATGTTTGCCAGTGTTATATAGTTAAATAAATCTGCACCAAATACACTATATCTTCGACACTACAATTTAACTCTGCAAAATAAATTATATCCGCAAAAAAAATCTTCGACAAAAGAAAAAAAGTCTTCAAATTAAATCTGCAAAAAAAATTATATCCGTAAAAAAAATCTGCTGAAAATTAAATCTATTATACTTTAAACAAATCTGTTACACTACGGATTTTACTGTACTAGTTTAGTAATTTTTTAAGCAAGTTTTCCTTGTTACGGATTTTTGGAAATCCGCAATAAAGCAATAAATCTACAACAAGTACAATAAAATCTGTAAAAAAAAATCCGTAAACATTTAAATCTGCAAAACAAATCCGCAAAAAAAATAAATCTTCGACACATGTTTGCGGATTTTTAAAAAATAATCTGCGGATTTGTTTTGCTGGGAATGTGGCATTTTCGTAAATATGTTTTTTCCTGTCAAATGTTTTAAGGGTATTGTGAGTATGAAAAAACTCATTTTAATGATAAAAAATTAATACTAATCTAATAATTTTAAAACTTTTTCATACTAAATAACTAATCCTTCCAATATTTAATCCTTTTCTAATTTCTTAAATCGACCATAATCCGGTTAAAACGGAATATGTGCGATTACTCAAAAAAAAAAATCTGAAAAATAAATCAGATATTCAAAATTCGAGCTTAATAATTTTATTTGATACTGTATTGATTTGACCGAATATCCAGCATTTAAGCTTATGATTAAACACACAGACATTTGATATTTTATTAAAATGAACGAAAGGAAGTTCAGAACATAGAAGAGACTAAAAATTAGTCACTTATGGACATAAACATATTTACTACTTATCCATCCATAGAATGCAGCGGATAGACTTTCCTTGCTCTAATAACTCGAAAGCTTTGTTGATCTCCTCAAAATTTAATTCATGTGTGATAAAACTATCCAGATTAAGCTCCTGTAATTGTAGAAGATATTGTAAGTGCCATGAAAAGTGAAAACATAACATGTAATTTAGAAATCAGTAAAAATACTTATTAGCCGTAAAACAATAGAGTAACAATAATAGTTAACAAAAACTGTTATTAAATTATTAGATTGATATATACCTGTTGTAAGTAAAGTTCAACGAGAATCGGAATATCTATTTTGGGTTTCAAACCACCAAACAAGCTTCCGCAAACATGTTTGCCTCTGAAAAGATGAAAACTATCCAAACTTATTGGCGTTAGATGCTTATCGATCCCCACCACCACCGTCTTTCCTGAACCCTATTTTATTTATTTACTCGTTAAAGACATAATAAATCTGTTTTGTTTGATTAACCATTGGAGTGATACTGTTAAAAACCCGAAAGATATAGTGTACCGTGCGGGTGCTAATAAAAGCCTCGCTCGCTAAAGAAGGTACACCAACACATTCAAAACTGTAGTCGACTCCTCCTCCCGTCATTTCTTTGATCACCTTTTTCACAATATCCAACATATAAAACAAAACATAATTCTTTAAAGTCTAATTAACTATATAAGAAATGGTACAAGATAGTAAAGTAGATACCTCGCTAATCTTTTTTTCTCCACACAAGGTAGGATTGATGAAATCCGTGAAGCCAAATTTCTTACCTATTCAATATAGATAATTATACTTAAATTTTATGCATGATGAATACTATTATTTGGTTTTTATATTTAGTGTTTACCATTTGTGTATTAAAATATCATTTAGTAGTTATAACGAAAAAGAAAAAGTAAACTACTACATATGGACTTGGCTATTTAAAAAATGTATATATATACAACGTGGACGGATGGACCATTTTGTTAGACCAAAAATAGGGATTACAACTACTAGTTGTTAGTAATTGTAAATAAAATAGTGACTTTTGAAAATTAAATAACAGAGTTAAAAGAAATTCAATGGAGTATATTGAAATATAACACTAGTTTACCTAGCTCAAATTTATCAGGATTGAGATCAACACCGATGATCTTTGCGGCCCCACGCAGCCTGGCTCCTTCTCCAACCTGTTATCAAATCATCATTTAATCATTATTCGCAATTAACTAAGAGCATATGTAGTGGTGGTTTCTCACTATAATCTTTCGAAAAAAATATAATAATAAATAATATTATTTAATTGTGAGAACTTCATCTCTTGTTCTAAGAACATCTCTAACGGTGAACCCTTCTTTAAAAATTCTTAACTATTATTTTTTTTATTTTTTTTGACAGATGATAAAAAAAATTGAAAATCAAAAAAATTAAAAAAAAACACTAAAAAACAGCCACGTCAGCCTGCACAGTTAATGATCAGCTCCGTAAGTCTCTTATTTAAGAGACGGATTCTTAAAATTCCATCAGAAATATTAATATTTCATTTCTTTTAACCTAAAAAACTGTATAAAAAAGTTAAAAATTCCAATGGAAATGAGCTAATGTATATAAATAAAAATAAATTAGATTGAATAAGTACTTTTGTTTTCTTATATATTTAAAGAAGAAGTAAAATGGATACCGCAAGTCCAACAGCACCAAGGCCAAAAACTGCAACGGTGGAGCCTTCTTCCACGTTAGCTACCTTCCAAGCTGCTCCAACTCCTGATTCACGTGGCAAGACACCAGCCCATGTCCATTATCTGACTTTTTTTGTAAATAACAAATACCCCCTCATTTCTATTCCTTTTCATGTTTTCACCCCATAATAATTATATTTCAAAGAAGAAACCAAGAAAACCTGTGGAGACACCGCAGCTGAGCAAAGCTGCTTTATCAACGGGAATTTCAGGAGAGATTTTGACGAGATGTACGATATCTATGACGGTATATTCAGAAAAACTCGAGACATTGAGAAAATGGTAAATATCTTCTCCCGAAGAGTCCTTGAATCTTGAACTCATTCCGTATCGTCTTGTGTTTGATAAGAAATCTTCGCCAAATTTGTTGCACCAGTTGCTCTTAGAGGATTTGCAGTCTCTACACTCTTCACAGTGAGGGTGGAACACTGGCAATACGACGTCGCCTTGTTTAAATCCATCCACGTGTTCACCGATGCTCTCCACCACTCTGGAACATTTCAACAAAAATTAATCATGCAAATTCTTGAAACAAGAAGTGAAAATCGAAAGATGATTCACCCGACTGCTTCGTGTCCTAGAATCCTTGGAAATCTTGCAAGCGGTCCCTGGAAAAAAATTCAAAAGGTTAGTCAAAAAATAGAATTTGTGTTGACTTTCCCATGCAAAATAGTTTCATGTATGTATATAACATTATATTTACTTACACTGTCTAATTCCTTGAAAGTAACATCGGTGTGGCAAAGAGATGTGCATAGGATCTTAATCCTAACTTCATAAGCTTGAGGTGGATCCACGTAGATCTCTTCCATCACCAATGTTTCTCCTGCTTTTCTACTTATTGCTGCTTTGCATCGAATTGGCTTTCCTTCATGTGTGGAGAATGATGTCTTTTCCATGGTGGAATGAATATGAATGAGAGTTGCTTCTTTCTTTCTTTCTTTCTTTTTTTAGCCTTGTCTTTCTGATATATGTTTCTTCACAACGGTCCCATACATTATATATATACATATTTTTGTCTAGATCTTATTTTTCTAATGAGTCATATTTTAGTGAATTATTATTCATAACTTGATGCTCGTTTCTAATGCACTGCCATATTAAATAGAACAAGCTGATCAGGGCCTACCTTTATTTGTCTTGATCCATTTCTAAAATGAATCGTAAGGAAATGAAAACACTGGAAACTAGTAAAAACTATTATAAAAACTGAAAACATCTGGCAGATTGTATTGGGAACCATATCTCGAGCTGGTGTGGTTGGTGGATAGATAAAAAAGTTTTTTAGTAGTTACAATCATGCAACCAACGTTTTTTTTTTTTAAGTTTTGTTTGTTGAACTTGGACATATCAGTACTCTCCTACATGAAGGACATCTTTTGCACTTGCTTTGGACACGTAATGAATGTGAATGTTATATCGATCAAGAACTGGTGTGGAAACTAAATAAAGCCCAAGTGGTGATACATGTTTTCAAGAGAATAAAAACTATTTTTAGTTATGATGAAAAAACTAAAGCGGAATTTGTCTTAATCTAAAGCAGTATACCAGATAAATCTTTTAACTTTAGATATCATACAATCAAATCGTGAAACCAAAAAAATTGTTTTGGCAATGTCTGAAAGGCCTCCTACTATGTCCATGACTCTTGAGCGAATGGACGAAATTTGTTTGTCAGTTATGACGCACTTTTTGAAGGCTCTTATATTACCGATAAAATTTTGCCTCTCCTCCTTATTAGCTGACTCCTAAACGCTATTAACAAGTTTCCGTTTGAAATAATAAGATTTATAGAACTTTTTAGATATAATTTACAAATGACCAACTCTTACATGGTCTGGGTTGTAATACTCAACTCAAGTTGTGTTGGCATTTTTAGTGCACTCTACAGGTCGGGTCGCCACTCACTTAGTGCTTCTACAAGCCGGGATAGATGATAAGTAAACCTTGTATGAGAGGGCGCCAGATGGATTTCCTCTATTATATGCCCCTAGGCCATTGTTGGATCAGGCCAGGAGCTTTGACCACTTTGTTCCCTCCTAGTTCGGACAATATAGCCACACCATCAGGTCATGGGGCACAGGAGCCCAGGTGACTCCACCTATAAAGATACATGGGTTCTCACGAAATCAGACCCAGGTATCCCATGAATGTTGGTGCATGCTGCTAAAAGATTCGTCTAAACTAAAGTACACATGGCGCTAAAAAAATTGGCTTAAATTACATTACACATGGTGTTAAAAGATTCGTCTAAGTAATATTTAACGTCTCATTGTGTAATTCATAAATATTAAGAGAGCGAGTATTACCCCAACATATATGATCAGTGTTTTGCTCGTAAGGGGGACATGCATGAGCTACAGATTATTTGATCCAACCTCTCTAAGTTTTGCATCTTTTTAAGAAAATGAAAAAATGTTAGCTAAATTTTAATAAAAAAAACTTACCAGTTTGTATTCCGTTATTGTGGGTTTAAGAATTTTGACACCCTCCGTGTTCGCTCTTCCGGTTCTCCTTTCCGGTGAGTTATTTGAAGACTTGGCTTGGATGTCTTCCCTCTGCCAGTATTAAATGTGTGCATAGCATACTCATGTGACAAGGCTTCTCCTTACATGTCCTTCATCAGTCCTTCCACTCATTCATGTGGGTGGAGAAATCTTTTTCACATTCTTTTGATTTCAGTTTTGTTAAGTTGATTTCAGTTAGATTTTTCTCCACGTTTTTTTTTTGAATATACAGTAAAAGTTTAACTTTCATCATTCCAATGACGTTGATATCAATAAAATGTGGAAAAAATAAAACTAGTCATTGATTATGCGTTGTTCTCAATTACAAATATGTATCATGACTATGAGGTCTAAGGGAGATTCACATAATTTGATTACATATGACACTATAGGATTTGTGCCATGTGTAATCGAGGATATTCGGAGAAACATATTTCATAATTATTCTCTGATTGCATCAATTGACTGGTAATGAATCACGGAAATTCGAATCGAAAAGGAAGAAGACGTGAGGTTTTCCAAAGATCGGTTAATTCGTGACAAGACATTAATTCCTTAACATTCAAAGAATTGGGGGTACTAATTGTTGGTGTCAAAATCTTTGTCCATAAAATAAAAGGGAAAAGCCTATTATTGTATACACAAAGATCAACCTAATCAGCAATACGTCTCGTCCCGAACTTAAAAAGGCCCGGAGTCAAGCTATATATGCAAATGGCTAGTAACGGCTAGTAACAATTAGAATGAAGAATCAACATAGCTAATGAGTGAAGAATACAAGTTACAAAGCTATACAGGGAATTATTGTACGCATAATTTACATGGACTCTAAGATTGTTAAACTATCTAATTGATCACATAAAAGATTAATAAAGGAGGGTTAGCAGATTAATGGAGAAGTCTTTGTGAACAGTTTCCTAATTAGAAGATAAAAAAGTATAATATTTGAGATAAAAAAATTTTGAGTTTCTATCTCTTTTGCCTACAAAGATCTATTTAGGTGTTGTGTTTTTTATGATGTCTTTATGATAGACTAAAAGCATATGTTTATAGGCAGAAAAAGGACCCAATTCCTCGTTAGATTTTTCTTACAATTTAACCTCAACCGTCAATCAAAGTAAAATAGATTAGGAATTAACTTCTTTATTTCTAATTTAATTAGTTACCAAAAATATATACTAAATAGTCGCAACTTCCAATAAAAAATGGATAACAATAAGACCACATTATAGGAAAATGAAATATTTCTTACAAGTATACAAAGGAAGAAAGGATCCGCAATCACTCACCTACACTAGAACGCTAGCAATTTCACTCTTTGTGTTGTCTTTGGACTCTTGTATATCGTTTGACCTATCCTCAATAAACTCTTAATTATTTTTCCTATTCACTTGTTAAATTGCATATCTCTTAGTTCTAAGTGCTTGTTCTTTTCTCATTATGCCGAGTACTCGATGCTTTGCTATTTAAAGATAATCTTATCAACTTCTAAGCTGATACAAATCTTTCACCGTATAATTCTATCATCCACCTTAAATTCTCTTGAGAATACCTCGAAATTTTAAAAAGAGTGACTACTTGAAACTGAAGCAAGAGATAAATCGTTCACTGCTACTTATTCGACCACAATATTTTTTACGCGTGTTCACAATGTGGACAAGCAACAAATGATCTTATATGCATGACTTATCTCGGCTAATATGAAGTCAAGCTCAAAACATTCTTAACATCAAACTAAATTGAGAGATTAGTCTAAAATAAATTAAGTGGTTTATGAAAAATACACCTACCTTATTAGAAACAAATCTAATCCTGACATATTTTATTAATTTGATTGCTCGTTTTCGTTTTATTTGTTTATACTAAAACAAATTTTAGGAATCATATCAAATTAGCTGGTAGCGTTAAGCAAAAATAAATAAATAATCACATTATTCATTTCTTTTATATATATTACAAAAACAAAAGTCATTTCTAAGCAACAACACATTTAAAAGAACAAATAAAATATGAGATTAAGAGCATCATTGACGAATTAACAGAAAATATAATAGATTTTTGGCAAATACTGATTTTTGGACAAGATTATAAACTAGCATTTCTTTCTAAAAATAGCAATTTTCTAAAGAAATAGTAGAAAGTAGATTTGTCTAACGGCCACAGGGAATTAAAAAAAAAGTAGACACTTGACAAAAACCCTTAAAAATCTCAACAACACACAAACCTTTGTGAACCAAAAGCTCAAGCAATCCTCCCATTTTGGACCTCATTGAGCTAAGCAACCTCTCTCTCTCTATGTACATATAGAAAATACCATATCTATGTACTTTGTAGAAAAACGTTTCTTTCTCTAGACTTGTTTACCACTAAAGGGCAAAGACGGCGAAGATTCACCACTGATTCTGCTAGGAGCCGGAGTATTCCTGCGCGACTGGCGTTTGGTAGGGACGATAATAGCTTCATCCTCAAACTTACCAAGCTTGTCATCCATGTCATCGTCATCTTCATCGCCTTTGAAAACCGGATGAATGTAAGCACTCTGCAAGTAGCCTTTAAGGTTCAAGTTCGGCTCTCTTGCGGTTTCCAATGTATCTTTCATCATAGCTTCCTGTAAAAGAGAAAACAACAACAATACAAAGAATGATTCACATTGTGCAATATAAAATATGAAATGGATGTAAGAGGATACAAACAAACCTGTAAAGGGTATCTGATGAATGCTGGCTCATAACGACCTTTACAGAAGCGATGGAAACCGATAGTGAGCACAGGCAAAGCAATGAGAAACGGTGCAGCCATTGCAGCGTGCTTCGCTACCAATAGACCCATCAGAAGCAATTGTGAGATTATCAATGCTGCTATTACTCGTCCATGAACGTCTGGCCAAAACGCTGCAGCACTCTCGTATTCTTGATTGTACACATTTATGATCTGCCAGTTCAAGAATCTGTTTTAGAAACGATTCAACCCAATTAAGGAAGGCAGAAACAGAAGGAAAGGAACTTACTTGATGGCGATAGACAATGTAAGCAAGGGCAAAGAAGATTAAGATAAAAGGAAGAAGCATCGGTGTCACAGGGGCGTAGACAAGACCAAGAAGGAAGTAAAGCTGTATCCGAGGCTCGCCAGTGTTGAAACCAATACTTCCCGGGTCCATAGCTTCTTCTCTGTCTTTCTCAGTCTTAACCAAGAAGGCGTTTTTGAGATGGAACATAATCAGAGGTTTCAACATGAGAATCTCTCCCGCGACTCCTGCCCAACCGTCAACCATTATATACGTGATGAAGAAAGTTGCTTTCATCGGTATAGCTACACCAATGGTCTTCTGGATCTCGTTTGCGGATTGATTGAGGAAAGAGTTAAGCTGTTCAAACGCAGCACCAGTGATAACACTTGCAAGAAAGACGTTGATTAAGTTGAAGATGTAATACCGAAACGCTGATCGTCTCTCTAAAGATGATAGAGATGTGAAGCCTTCGAATTTCGACATGATCATCAGGATCGATGGAAGAAAGATAAGGAAAAGCTTCAGTGCAATACCCGGTAGAAAACCTTGTATCACCGATTTAATGAATTTACTGCATAAATCCAAAACCAAGAAGACAGTCCACAATAGTTTCAGTTTTAGTTGATGTCAAGAAGAGAAATGTGAAGAAGAAAGAAACTCACTCTTCGACAATGAATTTCAAGAACGGAGCAACTTTCTCAATCCCTTCAATGGTAGCAAGAGATTGTACAAAGGCGATGGGGATGATGAAGAAGAAGGTCAGGAAAAAGAAGGCAACATGCATGAGTAACCCTCTCACTGTCAGAGAAACGTATGGAATAGCGAGATTTGGCCAGTATACATCACGCGGTTCAGAAGCCCATTCGGTTAGCCATATCGTCGGGTTCCGAGTCTGTTGCGTCTGAGCACAAACAGCAGCAGCCCAACGGGTTTTAAAGGAGACGAAAGCTGCTGGCATAATGGATTTTGGATCATTCACTACTTCTTCCCTTTCTTTAACAATCTCTTCTGATGTTTTGTCAATTTCAGCAATGTAATGTTCGATTGCATCGACTTTTTGACCCCATAGCCCAAGAAAGCCAAGCTGAAAGCAATGACAAGTGTCAATTTAACAGAACAGAAAAGAAAAAGAATCAAAGATTGAGATTTCAATTGAAGTACCTTCACCATAATTCTCTGAGAGTTATTCCTAGAGTACTTAAGCTGATAGTAATCAAGCCAATTCTGCAGCTTTTTCTTCTTTTTAACCAAATCAGCAAGCTTGTTTGCATTGCATACAACCTACATAAACATTTAACAAAACTAACTAAGAACCTACAAAGCGTATCATTGTCTCACAAAGTTTTCTGAGGAACATACCTGATGTGTGAGGTAGTGATCAGGATGATTGACCAGGAAAAAATGCTCCACCAGTTCACTAACAGATTCATCTGCGTCTGGAGGTATATTCCTGACAAGAACCTTTCACAAGTCCAAGCATATTAGATCGCTGGCAACGATTTTACACTTGTTCAGAGTTTAAAGTAAAGAAAGGAGTCTCACAGTGAACTGGTCAGGACGACGAGCTTCTGATGCAACAAACTGGAGCCTCATGTTAGCAACTGTCTCATACTCTTTCATCAACACATAACAAGTCCAGATGGTGAAGGCATATGCCATTACTATATGACTCCAAAACCTGGAAAGAAAGAAAATAAAACATAAGAAATCGAGACATTGTACCTGACCACACCACCATTTCTGAAAGATTCGAGATAGTAAAGGTCTAACGCACCTCATTGAAGAAGATGGGATATTTGAGACAGATAGTTTGTCAATATCGCTTGAAGTTACATTCCTTAGCTGCCTAGCCAACTCTAATGTGTCGTTCGTCCAATTAACTGGCACAAGAACTGCCCAAGCAAGCAATGCTATTGGAGTAAAGATCTTAAGCCTGCACATATAAACAAAACCAAAGATATATGTTTAAGGAGGGAAGAAAATGGCATTACTAAGAATAGCATATAACATTAATGAGTCAATTGGGTTTGACTAGTTTCTAAATTTTCCAAAACCAATCCATAACCAAAGACGTGGAAAGTTTAGAACTTACCCTAGCCAGTAAATCCGGAGATACACAACGGAATCCAAACCGGCATGATCAATGAGCTCAGGCTCAGGCATCTTGAGAGCCTCTGGCATCCAGTTCAAGAACTTTAAGTAAGACCTCCAGTCCAAGTTCACAAACCGCTGTACTAAGGCGCCACCACGTGCAGGGCTGCTTCGTAACCCTTTTAGATACCATTTCGAGAAGTAAACTCTGTCGTTGAACGGCTGGAGTCTCAAGAACGCAAAGATTATGAAGAAGATAAAGGCACTGAGGATGTTAATCCCCGCTGATACACCAATATCCTGGAGTGTCGCCATCTAATTATCTTGTTCCTCCCTTGACTAAGAATTCAAACCTGTAAAATTTACAAAGAAACAGCAAAATTTTGTTAGATAAACATTCGAAATGAGCTTGAAGAGAATCATCAAAGCTTAACCATCATCTTCTAGACTCTAGAACCAAAATCAAAATCTTTACCAAACGAAAATCTTGAGAAATTTCACAATTAGGGTGAATCTAAGTGAAACCCAAACTTGGGAATGAAGAATTATAGAGAAGATGAAAAACCCAGAAAGGCGTTACTTTGGGAACAAACCCCACAACATCAAATTCCAAAAACAGCTCGAATCTTTTCCAAAAGCATAAAAAGGACTGTTAAACAACTCACCGCATCAAAAAAAAATATCGCTTTTTAATTAGTTATCCCCAAATTAGTGAGATCCACAGACTTTATTTTCATAAAAAGGAGAAAACGTTCAGAAAATAAAGGAAGAAGGAAATCGAGAGAAACCCTAGAGAAGAGGAGTGGAATAAGCCAGTGTTTAGGTCACTTGGAGATTCATCCAAAGCTAAGCACTTTATTAGCGAGTGAATTAGTAACACGCAAACCACACCGAAAACCTAGAAGAAAAGAAATTTATATAGATTTTCAGAATTTTATCATTTATAATACTGTTGAGATAATGTTGGTATGGAAACTGATAAGAGAAGCAATCGTGGAAGGTTCAGATTTAAGAGAGAGTGAGAGAAGAAAGAGATCGTACAGTCGCGAGGAAGATGAAGACGGACCCAGAGTTTTTTATGTTCCGCTCATTGGCTTTGCAAAAGTTTATCCATTTATAATTATTTTCTTATTAATTTACGTCTTTTTCTAATATTTGGAATTTTCTTAGTGCCGTTTTGATTTCTTTTGTGAAAGGCTACATTCGTTCACCTAAAAACAAATTACGTGTCGGCCGATTAAACAATTCTAATGGAATCAATTTGATAATTTCTGAATCTTAGGTTTTTATAATTGTGATTGTGATCTTGACGACGCCTACCGACAATCATTTCTTTGTATTTTCTTTTTCAGTCCGGCTACTAATTGTAGTAAGTGGTTTTCTCCTATTTAATTATTAAATTAACGAAATTATTGATATTCTTCCTTTAATTTAGTTTTTATCTCGTAGTAGAACCCACGAAAATAATATTTGTATTCATATCTTTAGCCTTTAAAGTCAAGGATTGTAACCTGATTCCTTATTTAATGTTAACGACGTTTTATGATTCTGATGCAAAATTTGGTTTTTTTGTTCTAATTTTTTAATTAAAAATATATATTTTTATATGTTGAAAATTAGTATCAAAAAAAATATTTTGTTCACTAGAAGAATATTTTTGTAAACAATCCTTTAATTTATAGGAACAACTGTTTTGGCGTTTAATGCCCGTTGATGTTATTTTTTAATGAGAATTTATTGAGTAGGAGGAGCTATTTATTGCGGAGTCATAACGGTTAGTTGAACATGGACTTTGTAACGGGCAGAAAATGTTGTAATATTTTGGATCATATGCGCATACTAAGCGAGTGTAATACACGGACCAACTATTACAGAGCCCTTGCAAAAGGATTTCGTAAAACATGCATTTAACGTGAGGCGATGTCTGATAATTAACGCACGCGCGGAGCGTGTTAGTGGTGGTTAAAAGTAAAGATTTAATGAGTACTATTTGGGCCCAATGTCTCTCAATTATGCTAACAAAAAAATTATGAAAGATGACGTGCTCTTTCATGGTCCACTAAATTAGGAAATGGAGTCAGTTATAAAATAATAAAAAAAAATTGGATAACTGAACTTTGGAATTGACTCATTCACATATTAGTGGCCACGGCCCATGACCACACTAATTTCATTTCGAATCCGGAGCCCATAATATGCCCTGATAGGGACCAATTGATTCGGTAATTAATGCATTGGAATAATATTAAAGAAATTTAATTTCTGGATCTCTGCATTCGGAAGCGTGCGTGAAAGAAATTGATAAGATGTGCTATGTGTTCTCTAGTCGGGACCTAATTTAAATCCGCAGAAAGTGAAGGTGGCATGGGTTTAAAATCAGTTTTTAGAGGCTAACTTTGTTAATGTGCTTAAACTGATATGGCAACTGAATTCTTCTTCATCTTTTGTAGGTTAATTGTTCGCGAGTATCTCATTCGTAAAGGTTATTTTTGGTCTATTAAGAAGAAAACGTATAGAGACCCTTGGATATAGAAAAAAATGTTTAAGTAGAGAGGCATCAAAAAAAAATTTCACCATAAGAGTTAGAAATGGTGATGGTACCTCTTTTTGCTTTGATGGATGATATGCGATTTTTTTTTGGGAATCAATGTTGCATTGATATGGACGCGAATTTAAATGAAACAACAAGGGCATCCACTGAAGATTTTGAAAAATTTGTTAGGGAATCAAGGACAAGCAAATAATCGCATAAGCATCCTAAACAAATATGACAAAAACAACAAGGGCACCCACTGAAGGGCATGGTACAGTCTGTCTTCTGCTTTTGGATCTCTTCTCCATCTCAATCTCTTTTGAGTCCAACCCCAAATTCCAATCACAACGAACTCTTCTTGTCGGATAATCATGATCTTAATCTTTGACTCCGCGGTTTCGTTTCCGCTTCATAACATATCGATTCTCAACCTCATTCTCAATTCTCAAGCTTAATCCACTGAATATGATCCTTTGCTATGCCTTTGCTTGATCTTCAATGAGTTCGGTTATAGGTTCTCGAAGCACACTTCCCACGAAATCTTCTTATGGTTGAACAGTTTCTTTGATACCTCTTTACTTTAAGTCCATGTACCATGCCCTTTAGTGGGTGCCATTGTTGCTTTTGGTTGGGCTTTGGCCGTTGTTTGTTTGTTTTTATTTTGGGGTTTTTAGTTTTGGCCTTTAGTGGAGACTAACTCGCTGAGTATGATTAGCATACTCATTCAACTCCTTTGATGTTTTCAGGTAACCTTAGAGTTTTAGGGAAACCTTGGGTAGCTAGACAACGCGTAGGGCACTGGTGTAGATTTCAGTTGCTGAGCACATCCTTTGCGATTAGTTTAAATCTTTTTCAAGATTTATATTCGGTTTTCTTTCGGATTTGAACTAGAGTCCCAAGACTTAAGATTAATCGGTTTTTTTTGCTTCCGCTATATTATATAATATGTATTTTCTTAAGTCGCTAGGGATTCTGGACTGATACTTAATTTAGTCCAAATCTTCACAACCTCTGGTCTTGGTACGGGTTGGCAAGCCTTAGGCCGGGATCGGAAGGCTCGGTTCTCGAGCCAGGTCTGAACGGAATGGTCGGATTCGTTCTGACTGATCTGACCGGACTGGACTCGAGGGCCGATAATGTGACGCTTCCGAGCTGTTTTGGCCGCGACAGCGCAGCCGGTCGTGTTGTTGTTTGATCTTCGGCCGGTCGGGTCAGCCGGTAGCGGAAAAACGGTTCGAGGGTGTTACAGAGCATGGTTTATGATCATGCTACGGATTCCCTGTTTTCAAAGTTTTATCGAGTCTAAATGTGTCGCAAAGCAATCATTAGGAATCCAGTTGCGTTCGTCACTGGGAAAAGTGTTGTTTTGATTCTTGGACTTACCCTGTTTTTCATGGTGTTTTGACTGCAAAGACTTGTGGGAGTTGTGGGTACGGAGGATGTCGAGTTCAGACTTGCCCAGCTACAGTTTCTCTTTCGAGTCAGACCCGTCCTTGGGTTCTGACGATTCTGCTAGTTTTGCTGTATATGTTGCTCCGGTTCCTCAGCATATGCTTTGGCTCCTGTCCAGGTCAGTTTGGATGGCCATTCGCCCACGATTCCAGGAGGGCCGGACTGCCCCTTGATGATATAGTGATTCCAGACACGCCAATGTCTATTGTGGTCTTCAACGCGTTCAATCACTCTATCATCACGATTTCGTCGGACAGTTCTCAGGATGAGGACGATGAGTTGGCTCTCCCATCTCCTTTATCTGACGATTTTGCTGCTCAATTAGATGCTCAGTCAGATGCTCACTCGTCGGGATAAGAAGTCGGGTCCGAACACTCAGGAGGATGGTCAGACCCATTCATTTGAGATGCTTTTTGGGACGATCGATATCCGGTTGTGGTGTTGTCTCCATTGCCATATGTTCCTTCTTCGACGGAGCCTTCTGCATCTCCACCTCCAGCTGTAGTTTTCGAGGTCGGTTGGCCCTCTAGGGTTCTACCAGCCGACGAGGTTTGGAGATTGTTCGAGGAGATGTGTGCTTCTATTTCTCCTCCTACTGACGAGATGATGTCGGGATGGCTCTCTGCCATGGAGATTGGTTACGTCGTGATGGAGTCTATTGATCCAACCGAGCACGCTTCTTGGGGTTCCAATGTTACGGACCGATCAGAGATGGTTCGTGCTTGGGTAGCCACGTTTGGAGACTTTGAAGGTGTTCCTTTTCCGCCTCAGGATCCGACTGGTTCTCTAGTTGCAGAACCAGAGGCTGGCTCTCCACAGCCGGCTTTTCCTCTTGCTTTCGGGGCAGCCGAGTCAGTTGGTTCAGCTTCTGATATTGACGAGTCCACCGGCGAGGCGCAGTCTTTCCAGATGCATTGTCACCATTGTGGACACTCGAGTGTGCATCACCCTGAGTGTGTTTTCTCTCTGGGATCAGCCTTTGGAGCTCTGGTGATTGAAGCAGTACCAAGTCAGATCGTGGCACCAGCTCCAGCTTCTCCTTTAGTCCAGCCTTAGATGTTTGGTTCAGCGGGAAATGTGACGTGTGTGATCAACCGGGACACTCAGCTTCCTCGTGTCTGAGCCTTCTTCCCCAACAGGAGCGCCTCTTCGCTTGTACCCATACCTTCTCCACATTTCTCTTAGGACCGGCCACGGGAATGTCCTGTCCCCTGTGCCGTGCACCACGTGTCTCAGCGGGTTTCTGAGATACCAGGCCCAAGTAATGTGGGGCTCTTTTTTCCTAAGCTTGTAAATAGAAGCGGCTTATAGATGGTTCTAGTAGTATGATGATGGATCATTGATAGATGACTAATTAGTTTTGTGCTGCAATTTTTCCGTTGTACATATGAGCGTCCTAATGTATAACAAAAGGATGAATGTACGTGATGAACGGTTATCGGTGGGGTGTGATGTTTAAGTAACTTTTGCAATGTGAATATCAATTATGCATATGATGTGCTTGCATAATTGAGTTATTTGATTGCAAAACGAAAGAACTAACACTCGTGATCTGAAGTAATCTAATTACTTGAACCTTAAAATTGTGAAATGATTAGAAATTTGGAAAGTAATTGAAACATTAAAAAAAACCTGGTTAAGATGGGGATTTGGATTGTGAGGAGCTAGCCATTTGGGTTTTACATCAAGGGATAGTAGTGAGTACTTAAGTCATGCAATAGTTTATAGGTGGCCACATATGTTTTTGTTTGATTGTTATACGATCATTAATCAATAATTGTATGCTCTAGCTATGCAGTATTGATCTGTGGTAATATGTGCTCTTGTTTGATTATGGTGTGACTCAACAAGAGTGAAAATTGTTGGTTTCTTAAAGTCAGGTTTGATTCAGTACTGACTCACCAATCTCACTTATCTTTCTCCACTTACAAAATCCTAGAACTCTCTCTAAATTATAAAAATGAATCTTCCTTGTCACTCTCCCACCCACCTAACTTGCTTGGTCAGCTATGAACATGTCACTACCGGTTCAGCTAACCAGTCCTATAGTGCCATATGGAACCGATGATACTACCAAGTAAACACTCTAACTTAACCAGCAGGTTCTCAAGACTTCACTCCTTTGTAGATCGAGTTAACCTTGTTTCGTGGGCTTCACTTGGATTGAGTTTTAATGGTTTCAGTCCCTTAATTGTTTGTAGTAGTAGTATATTTTTATGTATGTGTAGTTCTCTCGTTGGAGATTAGGGTTCTAGGAACCTTTGCATGATTAGGGTTCTAGGAACCTCTGCAAGATTAGGATTTGATTTAGTGCGAACTAAGGGAGGTTTAGATAATCCTTCATTTATGAGCCACTCATTGATAAATCTCAAGATCCTTATGAGACTAACCTAGTAATTAGTGATCTCATACTCAGCCATATGTGAACCATGCAATGTAGATTTTTTCGATGTACATGCAGATGGATATCCTGTTCTTAATGCAAGCAGGTTCACGCTTAACCAGAGCCTACACTTGGAATGATTTAAGAGTCTACTGGTTTAGGGTCAATGCGTCTAACCATGAGCTCGGTCTACAATAGTCTAGGGTCAAAACTCACATCCACTAGGTTTAACCCTGCAGTATGTATCCCAAATGATCTTATGAACCACCATTTTTATTTCCCGCTTAGCTTAGATTTACATTTGTGCCCTTATTTACTTTTATTGATGGTTACTATATACGATCATTTACTTTACTACTCTTATTTACCCACACTTCACTTCCATTACAAGTCTACTTTATGCACTTTACTATCCGTCTTTTCTTAGTTCTAGATTGTTAGTGTAGAGAATCCTTCTGCTCTTCGATGGATCAATCCTTAAATTCTACTCTGATACACAGTGCACTTGTAGCAGTTAGTTAGAGTTTTAAAATTTGATTACGACAATAAAATTCACATCATGCGTCTATCTCTTCTAGCATTCAAGGAGTGATGCCTCCTTCTTTCTCTTTTCTACGCCTCGAGGTTTGAGTTGGTTTTCTTATCTTCTCCTTGCCCTGTTAAAGCTTGTTTTCCTCTAATTTCGTGAGTCCTTTGGTTTATGTATGTATGGTAATGTAATGGAGATGTAGGGTTGGTTCTCTTCTCCTTTGTTACTGTCTAATGTTTCCCTCTTTATGCCTCTCATCGTAACTTTAATTTATGCTATTGTTGTTTTTATGTTGTAGTTTCAAAGCTTTTGCATTGCTGCTTTTTCAACCGAATATCCTTTTATAATAAAACCGCGAAACTATATGAATAAATAGTTGCAATATTGTAGTAATATGTTTTGAATTGCTCGATTGTAATGTAACGTTTATTTATGTTGAAAGAATCCAAGACAAGACAAAAGCTCGGGATTTAATTTTACAGGAATAAAGTCACTAAGTCAATTCATTAAAAGAGTACACAAGCAATCATGATTCTTCCAAATAATATTTCATTTTCAATTTACCGATATAATTGAAAAGACAATAATTTTTTCTTTTGGATTTTTTTCACATTGTATTGATGAAAAACAATACAGCACAGTAATTTTCACTAAAATCTAACAACTCCCCTCCCCCAAAAAAAAAAAAAAAGTATAACACAAAGGAATCAAAGAAATTATACCAAGCGGAAGACTCAAGACAAGAAAAAAATGCTAAAACCACTACAATTATTTCCATAGTTTATACTGAAAGATCCTTACATAGATACATAAAGCATAATCATTTATTTTAGGTACACAAAAATCAGTCACTTCATGTAGAGAGCCTTGTTGAATGCGGTAGCAGTGGCTATGAATTTGGGTAGAAGAGGGATGCAGGTAGACGAGTTATGTCGAGTTTGTCATGGCCATCAAGATGACATGTCACATATTATTCACATATACCTTTACCTCCACATAGGTTTTCTAAATCATCAACTTTTCTGAACTTACACTATCTCTTAGAATGTAGCGAAAAGACATTGAATCTGAAACAGAGTACAAGAACCTTCTCTTGGATTTTGTTGCATTTATGAAAAAAGTCTCAATCTATTAGTCTTTGAAGGAAAACACTTCGATGCTCATGTAATGTTGGAATGTTGGTTTCTCATTGTGGGAAAAAAGGAATAAGAAAAACTAATGGAGCTTGAACTTCTTAGAAACATAAGTCAACAACTCTTTGGAATAAACCGTCACATTTATATTTGAAAGGCAATTGGACGGCGTCTTGGAAGACAACAAGTGGGATTAGTGGATCCACGGTCAAAGTTCCTTTCTGTAGGTAAAGAATGGGTTTGAAGCATTATTACTAAGTTTTATTTGGGAAACATAAAATGTTTTGGCGCTTCATTACAAAATGTTGAAACATAATATGAACAAACAGTTGAAGCCATTTTACACCCGCAAAGAGTTCCTCTAACAAGATAGTAAAAAAATTGCCATTAGTGTAACGTGTGATCAACGCCATCGTACGTATGTTACAGTTGGCTGTTCGACTTGATTACAAGATAAGATTGTGGAAGAAACTCGATCATAGAGTTTCTGTTCTGGAAATCGAGTTTTTTTCAACCCTATTAACGTTTAAATCGTCTTCCATTTGATGCCTATTGGCACTTATGAATTGTATTTTTGCAGGCTTTATTGTTATCTCATGCACTCAACCTATGTAACAATTCTTCTTCTTATTAATGAAATTCAAGCGTTAAATAAATAAAATACAATATACTGCTGTTAAGAGAATAATGTCAAAACAAAACTGTTAAGGACAAAATAACATAAAACTACAAATTTATGTTTACTGTGTCCAACGAAATTAATCTATTTACTATTAATAAGTTATATGATTTTATAATTCAAATTCAAATCTCGTTCTAAACTTTGTATGCAAGAAATAAATATATTGAAATGATCAATTAAACTGGGGAAAAGTTAATTTATTAATCATTTGGTGTTCTCTTCTCTCTCAAGAACAAGCTTATATAAGCTATTAACCAGGTTGGATCCACACATGATTTCACTTTCAGCTTTAATTATAATTTCTTTTATTTGTATATTTACTCATTTGTGAATTAAATATCTTTTGAGAATTGAGAGGAATAATATTTTCATAAAAGTACAAAAAAAGATATTACATGATAACTGGCCAAAAGCTAACATAATGTTCGTGGTTTCATAAGTGGACAATATCTTTTACTCTATTTAGTCTATTATTCGTCGTTTTCACCAAACGATCCCACGTTTCTTTTGTCCCAAAATGTGTGTCTTTTTCCTTTTTGTTGCTATTTTCATCTAAAGTTCTTCCTCAAACTTATAAGACTTGCTCAAGAAAACCAAAATATACGACTTCGGATGACAATTTTTTTGTTGGTTTTGGTTATTGAGTTTTCTTTTGCTTTAGATTTTGTTTGTAACTTGATTGGCAGTTCATTTAGGTTTGGGTTTTAACTACATTTTTGTACAAATATTAAAATTATAAGATATATGTTTTGGAGAAATACCCCAATATATATCACATTTTAAAATTATTGTTACCAAAATACCATCATTGGTTTTCATTTCCAATAGTATCACAGTTTATTGTGTAAAAATGCTTATTTATCTTAAATAAATTGTAAATAGAAAGTTGTACTAAAAAAAAGTTACAAGTAGAAGTAAAATATTGTGTTTGGATTCCATATTTTCAATTTCGAAAGAAAAGAGATAAAGAAAAATCATTTTTGGATTAAAGTAAAGGAACAGAGGTTTTATATCGGACAAAAGCAAGAAAAAAAAAATATGAATGAGAGTTTTTTCTAGGATATAGAGAGAATAAGAACATAAAAAAAAAGAGCACAGTGGCTTGGTAATAGTAGCTTCAGAAACCGATTTAAAAGAAACAGCGAGGACAATTATTTTACTATGAAAAACGTAAAACACAAAGAGAAACTATAAAAATTGAGGAAACATTAAAGCTTCAAAACATTAACGGAAACATGATGGCTTAGGAAGCTCTATGGCCTATGGAAGAAGCACCTTTGTTTATGGGAGCTCTATTGCTTGAGAAAAAAGGTGGTTTGTGGAAGCTATGTGGTTTAACGAAAAGGAAAATTTAGATATGAATTTTATCGTTAGATTAAAACTCGAGTATGTTATTTAAGTATATAATATGCTCTGATACCATATTTGATTAATGAAAATTTGTAAAGAAAAAAATTGTATTTACTTTCATAATATTAAAAATTTGAATTATATTTACTTATATAGAACTACAATTTAACCTAGTTATTAAGAAATCATTGCAAAAACACAAATCAATAAAATCTATGTAGGATATCATATTGAGTTTTTTTTTTTTTGAATTATTAGAAAGGTATGAATCGAGATTCGTATATTGACATGTCTTCATTAAAATGAGCATAACTCGAACTGCATAAATCAAAACGACTCGAAACTATTTGGAGATGAAATATTACTTCCATATCTTTTTTTTGGCATCGGTTTGGTTGAAATTGAGTATTGAAAATGCCTCCAACGAATGTAAAATTTCTGAAATTCAGATATGAGACTATGTTTCATTTTTTGTTTGTTTTGTTCGTTTTCACTCTAATTTAACTCTAAAAAAATCCAATCCATTTTTAATCCTATAAAACCTTAAAAAACACCTAAAAATACTAAAAAAATTCTAATAGACCGTATAAATATAGGTTAGAAACTTGTAAAATACCGAATATATTATATATTCCATTAAACTTGGAACTAGAACATGGTTTTTGGGATATACTAATCTCTTTCTCCGTTCAAATTTCAAGTTTTATATTCCAAAGCTTTCAAAATTCTCAAAAAAAGAGAAGCGTTTCTATTGTTAAAAACTTTTTTCGTTTGAATAAAGTTAACATAATTATCAAAAAAATAAAGTTAACATTAAATTAAAAAAGATCCTTTATTTTGTACGAAGAAAAGATTTGTAAAAAAAGGAAGTAAATGAAAAAGATCATGAGGGATGTGCACAGTAAGTGGTACCCAAATGGGTGGAGTTAACTGGAAGACGTGGCAGAGAAATAGAAAGGTGTACCATACGGAAAGAAGGAAGGCATGTAGAGGATCAAGAAAAAGTGCATAGGGAACTGAGAGCGAAAGGAAATAGTCCCAAAAGAACGCGAGTCAAATGAGCTTCATTCCCCCAATATCTTAACTATTTTTTTACCCTCCTTTTTTTTAATAATAATATCATATTTTTTAATTACTTAAATTAAATCCATATCAAATTATTCTATAAAACTTTAGAATATATGGAAAAAAACGTGAAAGCAAATTCCAAACTCCACCGACACCAACACCAGTCAGTCAGATCAGGTTAGATATCATCAACTAGTCAAAAATAATTCATCAATTTCAGCTCAATCATACAATCGTTTGAATATTATTATATATCAAAAACATAAGTGAATTGTAAAAATACTTATAATGATTAAATCAGTGCAATTAATAAAGAATCTTGCCTTATGAGTTTGATGGAGTCTTAAATAAGTTTTTATTAATGTAATGTTTTAATGAATCTACGGAGAAACTGAGAAATTTGATATACTACTCCTAATGATTCAGAATTAATAAAATAAACCTGAATTAAGAAAAAAGAGAAAAATAAATTAAATAAATTTCTCTCTCTTCATAACTCAACCAAGCTTGGAATCAAGCTCTTTCTCTCTCTCTCTCTCTCACACTCCCTATACCTTTCTTTAATGGCGATGTTTCTAACTACTATCCCCAACACCCACTGTAACTATTTTTTCTTCTTCTTCCCTGTCACTGTCTATTCTCTCTGATTTCTGAAGCTTCCATGGCGTTTTCTCTCTGCAATGGAAGTCCTCGCACGTGATCACCGACTCAACCACCTTCTCCAATGGCTTTCTTCCCTTTTTTGCTTCTATTCTTCGTTTCGATCTCTAGATTCTCCGTTGTTCGTTGTGTCACTGATCAATCTGATGGTAAAATATTTGGTTTTATAAGTCTATGACTTTTTTTTTTGTCTCTGCTTCCTCATCGATGATCGTATCTGTTGGGATCTTTTCGTTTTCCTTTGGTTTAACGATATGAGAATTATTTAATTTTTTCACCTGAAATGATAACTTTTAGATTCAGACGATAAACCTTTTTAAAAAACCTGTTTGATTCTTAAGAAAAAAATAAAGGAAGATTGCATTAATGTAGATTTGATGATTTTGTCACCGTCTGTTTTTTTTTCCCGAGAAACCGCCGGAAAAAGCTGGGAAATGGGAATTATAATGCCGGTGGAAAAGAAAAAGCCCAAATTTACCAAAATGTGGTTTACCTAACCTACTTTATAGCTCAAAAAGGAAACTTGTAAACTTTTTATGAAAGATTTTGCTTCTTTCTTAATAGATCACACTAATTGGTTTGTTGTGACTTCTGGGTTTTTTGCAGTTCAAGCCCTTCAAGTTTTGTATACTTCACTGAATAGTCCTTCACAGTTAACCAATTGGAAAAATGGCGGTGGGGATCCATGTGGAGAGTCATGGAAAGGAATTACCTGTGAAAGCTCTGCAGTTGTCTCTATGTAAAAAACATCACTTTCTCATTCTTCTTTTTTACATTACCATTGATTGATTATTCTTGAAGTGTTTTATAACGTTCTTGTCTTTTTTGTTTGTCTGTTGTGATTGTAACAGAGATATATCGGATTTAGGAGTCTCTGGCACTCTTGGTTACTTGCTCTCAGACTTAATGTCACTCAGAAAACTGTATGACTTTTGGCATTTTCTTTTTGATCTTTGTGTGTGTGTTTTAGGTTTTGATTCCACAATTTTGGTCTCTTTCAATTTGTTTATAGGGATGTTAGCGGAAACAACATCCATGACACACTTCCGTATCAACTGCCACCAAATCTCACAAGCCTGTAATGCTGTGTTCTTAAAGTATTTACTCTAAAATGTTGATTATGAAAACTAACAGTTGAAAGAAAATGTAAATGCAGAAATCTGGCGAGAAACAATCTAAGTGGTAACCTTCCATACTCCATATCTGCTATGAGTTCTCTTTCCTACATGTGAGTTTTCCATTTCAGAATGTGAGATTTAATCTAAGTTGTAACCTTCTTCTATATATTTAATAACTTTTGAAATGTCTTTGTCTAGGAATGTAAGTGGTAATTCGCTTTCAATGTCAATAGGAGATATCTTTGCAGATCATAAGTCACTCTCAACCTTGTAACATCTCTTAACCTTTCTCTTTATCATATGACTCATATCACCTTCTCCAGTTTCAGTTGATCACGTTGTTGCTTTATTCAGAGACCTTTCACACAACAACTTCAGCGGCGATCTTCCTAGTTCCTTAAGTACAGTCTCCAAACTTTCCGTTCTGTATGTTCAGAACAATCACTTGACAGGTTCCATCGATGTTCTCTCTGCTTTGCCTTTAACAACTCTGTAAGTCCATCTCATATAGAAAAACAAACGAATATTATAATTTCTTCCATCACACTCACACTTATCTTGGCAGAAATGTTGCGAACAATCAATTCAATGGATCCATACCGAAAGAGCTTATCTCTATTCCAACATTAATGTAAGTTTCCAATACCAAACCTATTTCACTTGAAACGTCTTTTAATATTTGGAAACTGAAACAGATATGAAGGTAACTCCTTTGATAACGCTCCTGCATCTCCTCAACCAGAAAGGCCTGGCAAGAAACCGAAACCTTCTGGTTCTACTAAGAAACGTGATAAAGGTTCTGACTCTGAGGACAAATCTTCATCTAAAGACTCTGATAAGGGTTTATCTGGTGGAGTAGTAACCGGTATAGTATTCGGTTCTTTGTTCGTTGCACTTATTATAGCACTTGTTCTTTACTTATGTCTTCACAAGAAGAAAAAGAAAGTTGGTGGAAGCACAAGAAGAGCTACTCAAAGAAGTCTTTCACTTGGTGGAACTTCCACAACTGAGTTGCAGCAAGAACAGAGAGTTAAAAATGTAGAATTGAAGTCTTCGTCACCTGCAGAGAAAGTAACAGTGGATCGAGTTATGAAGAACGGATCTATAAATCGAATAAAATCACCAATCACTGCTTCACAATACACTGTTTCTTCACTCCAAGTAGCAACAAACAGTTTTAGTCAAGAAAACATCATCGGCGAAGGTTCTCTTGGTCGTGTCTATAAAGCAGAGTTCCCTAATGGTAAAGTAATGGCGATAAAGAAGATTGATAACGCAGCGTTATCGTTACAAGAAGAGGATAATTTCTTAGAAGCGATTTCTAATATGTCGCGGTTAAGGCATCCAAACATAGTTCCATTAGCTGGATACTGCACTGAGCATGGTCAACGTCTTTTGGTTTATGAGTATGTAGGAAATGGGAATCTTGATGATATGCTTCACATGAATGATGAAAGAAGTATGAGCTTGACTTGGAATGCACGTGTTAAAGTCGCACTTGGAACTGCGAAAGCTTTAGAGTACTTGCATGAAGTTTGTTTGCCATCGATTGTACATAGAAACTTCAAGTCGGCGAATATATTGTTAGATGAAGAACTTAATCCTCATTTGTCAGACAGTGGTTTAGCTGCTTTGACACCTAACACTGAGAGACAGGTTTCAACTCAAGTGGTGGGTTCGTTTGGATACAGTGCTCCAGAGTTTGCTTTGTCTGGAGTTTATACTGTGAAAAGTGATGTTTACACTTTTGGTGTAGTCATGCTTGAGCTCTTAACTGGTCGGAAACCTCTTGACAGGTTTCTTTCTTTTTTCCCATCTAATGTCAACCCATTGATTCTAAGTTTTTCCTTAACTAATTCGTGTGTGTGTTTGAATAGCTCAAGAACAAGAGCAGAGCAATCACTGGTGAGATGGGCTACACCGCAGCTTCATGATATAGATGCATTGTCGAAAATGGTTGATCCTTCTCTTAATGGAATGTATCCAGCTAAATCACTCTCTCGTTTTGCTGATATCATTGCTCTCTGTATTCAGGTAAATCATCAACATTCTGAGTTTAAATTGAACAAGAAAAACTCAAATTGTTCTCTTAAAGTAACAATTTTTTCTTTGTTGTTAATTTTTAGCCGGAGCCAGAGTTCAGGCCACCGATGTCGGAGGTGGTGCAACAGTTAGTGAGATTGGTTCAGAGAGCAAGTGTTGTCAAGAGAAGATCAAGTGATGATACTGGATTTTCTTACAGAACACCTGAACATGAACATATCGATATCTATTGAGTAATAATAGATCCATACGCACGTGTTTTCTGTCAAATGGAAGCTTAAAACAGCTCAGAGAAGAGACTTTGATTCTGAGGATGCAACAGAGAATTAAAGAAAGCATCCACAAAACAAAAGTAAGAGACTTTGTTTGTGTATTTTTGTAAGGATAAAAATTAGAGTACATAAGAAGAGTCTCTCATGACCAAAAAAAGAAAAGAAAAAAAGAGTCTCTTGTACCATGTTTCCATCATCTTTTCTTCTTTTTTGTTTTGTTTTGTTTTTGTTGATTAATAAAATCTGAGACTTTCTTTGCATCTAAATAAGATTTTGCATTTAACCTTGAAGGTGTGCACTTTCTTATTTTGTCTATCTGAATAACTTTAGTGAAACCGGCTAATTAAAACAACAGGATCATTTGGTTACCATATGCGAAGATAAGTAGGAAGATATGATCTGATGTTAATTTAGTAAAGCGTTGTTTTTCATGTTCGTCAGACACACAACAACAGACCACAACAAACAAACCTAAACTTAACTTAAACTCCACGGAAAAGTCTATACAACCACCATAATCTTCCTTCTTCACTTCTCCATATCTCTCCAATTTTCACATAGGAACGCACCATACAGACATGACAACGAGGACGACGACATAAGACAGATAGACAAAACCCTAATTTACTAAAATCTGCACCAAAGAGCTTCCAAGTTATAACTTACCATCCACTTTGGCTTTTAACCTCTTAAAAGAACCTGCGATTATCTTTTTCTGCGCTTTGTTTCCACCTGAAGACAACAACGTCATTGTTAATATCAACCTCAAGCTTTATAGTGCTAGAACAAGAAAAACAAGTAAGAATTCTTCTTAAAAGCTTCTATAAATCACTTTCTCTTTAGTAAAGCCACGGAGATTTCTAACTTTGATACCTATAGACAATAGTGCTTAAGTAAGGGCATGGAAGTAGAAGCATTACAAAACGGAGCTTTGATAAACCTTAACAGACAGATTTGTTTAGCTGCAAGACCAGAGCAACGTTTAACCAAAGATCAGATCCCGACAGTACCAAGAGTGTTCCCAATCACAAAATTGTATCTTTCTGGCCATTCCTCAACTAGCAATCACCATCATGCCAGTATACTTTTTTGGTTTTGTAACTTTTCTCAGATCCCAAATTGAAGTCAATGACACCATACAGAACAGCAGAGGTCTACGGTTATCAAAGTAATAGAACATCAATATAAGAGATTACTACAGAGAAACAAACGGACCTTGACCTCATCAGCTGGAGATGCAAATCCGTTTTGTGATTTTTTGACATCGTCATCAGAACTGCATTCAGCACAGACAAAGTGATCCAGCTTCTTTGCTTCTTCAATCGTCATGCCCACACACGCAGGATGGTACCTACAACATCAAATTGCAACTCTTACCATCAACAAGGATACCGGCAAGTTGAGACACATTCTAAAGTCTCCTTCCCGTTCAAACAAAAGTCAGGAAGTTAACAAATGAATTACCAGTCTTTGCAGCCTTCGCATTGCACCATGAGATCGTCTGGATTGTAAGGCATTTCACATTTGCAGTACCTACAGAATCAAAAGTAACACACAACATATCATGGAAATAATTACGGGTAACAAGAAGATGTGTTTCTGAATTGATTACTACTTATTTACTTACACAGCAACTCGATCAGGGGTGAATGCGCCAGTAGCAGCCTTGTACTCAAATCTACAATAATAATCCTCTGCCCCAACGTTCTCAAGCCTTGTGTAATTCTTGAAAGTGTGAACGATGCATTTGCCCTCAATGGTGTGTGCGCTTTGAACATCAAAATGGTCAGACAAGAAAAGCTCTTTGGCTCCATGAAACTGTCTCCTTCCACCAAGGGACTCCTCAGGACGGTAATACCATCGGCAGTGCACCTTCACGTTGTTCCTAGCATCTACTTCAATCTTCTCGACACGGGCCACATATGGTGGTTTACCAGCATCTGATGGGCGCATCAACACACAATCTCCCACTGCAGAAAATACCTCAAATATTACTAAATGGATATGAAAAGGCATAACAAACACAATAAAAAGCTTGCAATGAACAAAGTATGGGTTGCAAATATTGAATATACCATCACTCTTAAGAACCTAGTAACCAGCAAAGAACAGAGTCCTAAGTACATGCTGATATTTCTCATGTGAAAGCACAAAGTTTGTGTCAACACACAAAACAAAGCTACAATACAGTAAAACGAACGCACATCACAAACCAAGCAGAGGAAAGGAGCCAGGAAACGGCAAGCAGCAAAGGTAAGTGAATAAGACAATTCACATAACAGAAGCTAAAGCAAAACAATTCACTGAAATATATCTCCATTTTTTCAGAATAGGAAAGCTACCAAAGATCACATTTTGCGCCATTACACAAACCATACACTTTAGAAAGCAGAGAAACAGAGCAGTGAGATTCACAGCTAACAGCTACACACTTGAGCAAGAGAAAGCAGAGAACAAGGGTGCGTCTAAAACAATTACGCATACATTGAACAATCTAGACTCCGTATCTAAGCTTCCGAGCTATCAGTTGACTCTATGGACATATACTGGACGCTCAAAAGCCCAAAAACATGCAGAAGACTGTATAAGTTTTTACAAGTGACAGATAAGAGATGATATGAGACTACCTCTAACAATTTTGGTGGTGCCTTTGATGGTGTATGAGTCGAGCTCCTTCCTGCCTGGCTTGATTTTCGAGGCGACACCAGGTCGAGTTTTCGCCATGGAAGCTAGGGTTTTTCGGTGAGCCGGGATAAAGCTAGGTTTTGGGTTTCCGTACCTTGAAATGTACAGAGATTGAGGCTTTTCAAAAGATCGGGATGTCGAGATCGACGGAAAGAAGAAGACGGAGACGAAAGAGAGAATCCGAGTGGAGAGAAGAGAGGAAGACGGAGAGTAAATCTGGAACCCTAGAAACTCTCCAGGTGAAGAAGATGAGTCATTTGCAATTGGGGAGTTTTACTGTAGACAAGGGCAATTATTATTTTGCCCTTTTCTTTTTATCTTTATTTTTCTGTCTTACCAAATTTGGAATTATGTTACTTTTTCCTGCGACAGACATATGCCGTAAAATGGGAAAAAAGATGCCCAATTTTCAAATTTTTTTACTTCCCTCTGAAATTTGATGGATTGAAAAGATTCATAAAAGTAAATTTTCGAAAGATGAATTTATTAGCAAAGCAATTATTCACATTTTCTTACTTTCTTTATCCACAAATGAGTAACAAAACAAAATTTCATTGAAGTTTTCATTCTCGTCCGTCCAATTTTGTTTTTATGTTATCTCTTTTTTTTCGGCAAATCTCTAAATTACCATACTTTAAAATTCTAACTTCCCTCTGGAATTTGATGGAAAAGATTCATAAAAGTAAATTGAATTTATTAGCAAAGCAAATATTTACATTTTCTTACTTTCTTTCTCCACAAACGACTAATCAAACAAAGTTTTATTGAAGTTCTTTAGTTCACGTCCAAGTTTTTTTTGTTATTTTTTTTCTGACAAGAAGTTCTTTTTAATGTTATCATGCTGTTGTATTCAAAAATGTGTCACATAGATATGAGATCAGTGTTATATTTAAATCTGTAATGGTACCACGCGTGTTAATCTTTCGGCAAATAAAATTAGTAATTAATCAATACAACTATTCAAAGAATCATCAGTTTTGTTTATTTGATGAAACAACCGTTACTTTAGTTTTAGGTGAAGAATAATCCAAAACCAGCCAGTTTGGCACACCAATAGTCAATAACAAGAACATTTAATAAAAGTTCTGATATACCAAACGGTCATTGAATAGTTGTTTAGATTCGAATTTTTTTAACAAACACAAAAATCAAATCACTTTTAGGTGAGATTCATTCAAGAACAAATATTAGACATAACTAAAAACATTATAAATTCGGTAAATAAACAAAACCTATATTCAAATGAAAAACATAAAAAAACCATATGATGTTTTTGTTTTCTCTTTGCCACAACGAGCCGATTGCTTTCTTTCATTACAAACTTAGGTATAATCCAAAGTTTTCGAAATCTCTCTGTAACGAATTAGAAAAGAAAAGAAGAAAAAAACGAAACTTTTACGAAGTTTCTAGAATTTCTGGATGACTACAGAGTTTGCGAGACCGGCTTGATCAATGGTCTGAAGAGGATCAGTAAGTGGCTTAGGTGGGAACCCCATAACCTGAAGGATATAGTTAACCGGATTCCCCGGTCGAGAAGAGTCAACGAAAGCGCGAATATCGTTGACCGTGTGATGGTTATTAAACTTAGCCACCATTCGTGTCCCATCCGCAAGCCTAAGCTGGATCGATGTGAACGGAAGTGTTTCATCTATTACAAGACTCGGTAACGGAGACGACACCGCTGCTACATCGGTTAGGTTGTCTACGCTTGGAGCTGTCGATGAGCTGGCACCGCCTAGAGTCCTTCCAACTCCTTGAAACGCAACCGTAAGAGAACTCACAGGACACTTCTCGTCTCTTCTCATAAGATTGACATGTACCGGTGCTCTTTTATCAACAGGCTCAAGCTCTTTCGGACATTCAGACTTTCGAATGCTCTAAAACGACAAAAGAGAAACCGGTTTGACATGGAAATTCATTAAGCCAAAATTGAAAGCATGAATTATTTTTCTTACGTCGAGGAAAGGTGCGTTCTCTGGATCGTCTAACTTCCTCAAAGGACCATCATCTACAGTGAATCCGTTAGACCAGAAAATGATATTGTGAATCACAGGCTCAGGTTGTTGAAGAGCGGTTGGAACGCTTTCACCGGAAAGCAATCGTCCGGTTCCAGTGAAGCTTCTAGAACTTGAAGGACGTTCAAGAGGTCCTTCCACTGCTCCTAGTTGTCTTGCTTGATTGAATATCTCATCAACATCATCGTGTGGTTTTGAAGGATCTTGAACAAGCATGCCACTGCAAACCAAAAGATCCAATCATACTAATCCTCAATTCAACACTGAGTTTACATAAAGCAGTATCATTTCCGAACTAGAGTTGAAATCATCAAACATTCTTTTAACGCTAATGATTATTCATCATCTGATTCAGTGAACGCTTGGATCTAACGATAATCAATAGAGAGTTAGGCGGATCATACTAAACTAATGAAATCGAATGAAGCGGCGTAAAATTCGAAATCTGAGAAAAAAGGGTTTTAGACAACCGACCTTTTCTCGCCGCCGGTGTAGTATTCCTGAGGTCCATCGGAGTCACTGTCAGAATCCGGTTCTGATCTTCGGTTCAGATCGGAGAGTGTACGGATACCGCCGGTCCGGCCGCTCGATGGCTTCGACGGTTTCTTGTCTTTCGAAGACATATCTCACAGATGCTTTTTGCGGCTTTTGATCGGGAAATACGAATTTGAGACAGAGAGATAGAAACTGAGAAACTATGAAAAGCCGGTTCACACGCTAACAAATATATTGTTACGCGCAAACAAAGCGCGTGGACTCTACTCGATGGCTCATACGTTGTTAATTCGTCATGATCTCTTTCTTGTGCGCGTGTATTTGGCGAAAAGATTTAATAATAAATAATAATGAACTCATGTGAATAATTATCCACTATGGTTTGGTTATACCATTCTATGTTTTTTTTTTTCTTTTGTTAAAGTAGTACAGATTCTATGGTTATATTCTATGTTACAATCGCTTGGGATAATCATGGGTTCTCTTTTTCGCATAGGTCAATTTTAGTTATTATTACTAGCTTTTCTTTTCTTGGAAAAAGAGGGAATAGATTCTGAGGATTCAGTAGTGCCTTCCACCAGTTTGCCTGAGCTAAGCCTTCATCCTTATTGATCAGTCTTATCTAAAAAGAGTAATTAGCCAATTTTAGTGAGGAGATTTGCAAGAACATCTTCACAATAACTAAACTTTGCGAAACAACTATCAAACTATGAAAATGCAAAACAAATTACAATACGTTTTCTGAGAAACAACATTGTTTTATATGTTTGAAAAAATAAAAATAGATATGTTGGCATTAAAATTTGAAAAATCTAAAAATTAAAGAACAAAAGAATGTTACAAAATTTAGTGCTCATGCATTACAGTTGATGATGAAATTTAAATGTTTTGTAAGTGTATAAGAACAAAATCGTTACAAAAATGTTGAAATCATTATCTCAAAAATTATATGCAAAATAAATCACATAGAGTGAATTACTTTTTATTTTGATCAAAACATTTATCCGAATAAAATAAAGAGAAAATAAAGACAACCGGAACATCGATTTTCACTTAACAGGATTTACAAAAGGGTAAAGTTCATATCTAAAATTACAGCTTGTACTCAAAACTCTTCCACCTTGTTTACCGTTGCAACATTTAGGAAATTGTGACATAATCCAATCCAAACATATACTGTAATTTTTAAACGATAAATCTCCTGTACATTGTGTCATTGCATATAATTTCATCAACATAAAACTTTCATGCCCTGTCGCATACAAGTAGTTCTTCTCTATGCAACTATTTTCTTTAATGGCTTTCTCTTTCAACTTATATAGGAAATCTCTTGTTTTCTTGTTAAACAAATCTGTATCACCTTTCACTTCCTTCGGGTTGTATAAATAGAAGTAGTTTTCGTAATCGATCTCGCCATAGTCATATATTGAAGAAATCTTGAGAACACACTGGTCGTACCATATTATGCTCCCTTTGCTATACGGACATCTCCTACGAATCTGTCAGAAATACATTTACGTTGACGTTGACAGCAAAACCAAAAACTATTGGTTTATATTTATTATATACAATTAATAGTATCTCAATTAAACCACCAAAATAATAACAAAAATTGACTTGTGTACACGCATTTACATATATAAGTATGAGACATCTAATAGATCAAAATATGAGGTTACTCCTGAGAAGGTCGTGGCGAGGCAAGAGCAGCACATAGATTCGGAGGAATCGGCTCCGCACTGGATCATGGGCATGACAGCATCTTGAGGATCACCAGTGGATGCTTGGACGTAACCAACATCTAAATACTTAGAGATAACTTTCATGACTTCTTTGATATTTTTCTCGTATGGACTCTCAGGCTTATATATACCTTGATTCTTGATGTATTTGTGGTGTAAATATGCATTAGTCTGGTTTAGAGACATACCGTATAGAAACGAGTTGTATGGTCACCACGACCAAGATAGAAACCGAAACAAGGTGTTTGGATACAAATGATGAAGACATTTTTCTAGACTTTGATATTTCTGTAGAGGGTAATTTTCTTTAGTTAGATCACTTGTGGAGGAGTTGGAAGTTTTATGTTTTATATAGAAACTCTAGAGAATTTGAATACTGAGTCTAGAAGATTATTTTAACTTTTTTTTTTATATAATTGTTAGACGGACTACACTTGTTTTGTTGCCTTATACTAGTGTATACATAGTAATTTGACTGGTCATTTTAACTTCTAAAAGATTTTTTTTAGTCTTTAAATAATAGGAGAGAGGAATTGGCCTTAAGACTTGGTATTTGCGGCGAGGGGAGAGGAGAGCCACTGAAAAAGTCAAAGTTGAAAACATGTACGATGAGTACATATAGTATCATTGAATCACAAATTTTCACAAAAATAAAATAACAATAATCTTTTAATACAAATATAATTACACACTATTATTAAAATAGGGTAAGAATAAAAAAAATATATATATATATATACATTTTCTAATAACATGACTTACATACACATTGACACTGCATTTGTATCCGGTTAATTACTGTTCAATTTCCTATACCACTCCAACTTACATAAACCATGGACTATTTGTCCAATCTATCTCAGTGTAAGACCACAAAAAATCTGGATTGAAATCACAAACAAAATACAATCTTATAAACGTTATATTAAGGAAAACAAATTAAACAAGATGTTGAAAACCGATTGAAAGATAGGTGATCACAGAGTAAAGATTTGATCTCTTTCCTTAATTCAATAAATAACATGTAATGTATGACAGTTTGATGCGATTTTGAATCCCATAATACAACAGTGAGTAGACTGTTTTATAACACTCAAAACATAATATGCGAACTGAAATAACTACAATATAGCTCTCAACAAACTTAGAATATAAAGACGAGAGAGATTTTCTTGTAGGTTTCTCTTTAGCTCCTCAAGGGATTTTTCAGTTGCGTCAATAATGAAAAAGAGAGGAGACGTCTATTTAACTGGGAGAGGCAGTTTGATCTCCAAAGAATAAATTTTGGCGAAACGGATAGAATATTCTGCAAATATTCTCCTCTCCTACTAAAAGGATATTTTGTAATTATTTTGGACACAATCCTTAATGATTTATGATTTATCTTTTTATTATGCAAAAAATATTCGAAAAAATAAACGAGTGGAATCTCGATGGAAGCCCATGATCCACGCTTATGTATCCAATAACTAATTTTAAAAATTGAGTTACTTCTTTTAACAAAAATCTAGTACCGATGCAAACTTATAATATAATCATACGAACAAAAAGACTCATATCACGATTTATTTTGATTTTATAATCATTGTGAATTACTAGTAATGATTGCTTTTACTATATACTTTATGTTTTCGCATCTTTATTTCAATTTTCTCTTGGGATAACACTAATTAATTGTTAGATGTCAACTTTTAATTAAAACCATATATTTTTCTTTTTTCTATACTTAGCATGTCTTAAATCTGCAGTTTCTCATATCTTTAAAATTTAAAACCAGTAAAATTCTTAAGCATATGTTTTTAGATTATGGTGTAGAATCATAGTTTCACCCAAAACATGTTATCAATATCATATATCACTCTTTGTTGTGAGATCTCTAAATCATGTATCATTAATTCTTTACTTTTTTTATTACCGTAAATTTTGAACTTATTATTAACAAACGCTCAAACGATAGCGCTTTCACATTTTCAAACTTTTGTTATTAGATTAAAAAACATTTAAATATTATCTTTGAAATGTCACCATATTTTCTTAGTTTCTCTTTCGATAAATAAATATAAAAACAAACACATATTCAGAAAACATTAAATAAGACCCACCATCACCACTCTTCCTTTCTTTTCGCTTCAGTTTTAATGTTCATTCTCTTCACGATAAGACTACGGAGGAGTGATAGATAAGAAAACTCAATAGAACTTAAATGTAAATATTCTGCACTTATTTTATAAGCGTTGTTATCACTCTATGTTCAATATAATTCATAGAGAGGCACAGATTGTGCTACACATTTTTCAACACATAGGAGGATCCTAACCAATGTCGATCAAATTCCAACAATCTTCATTACTTAGTAAAAAAGTTTGCATACGAACTTTCCAACAACATAAATTTGATGAATCAAACATTGGTGGTCTTGCCATAGAGATACCTTCTCGATGTAACTCAATCAATCTCAGTATCCAACTCTGTCTCAACTTCTTTTCCTATGCCAAATCGCCATTAGATTTTCAACTTTGTTTTTTTCATCTCAAATCAAACACTCACCAACTTCCTTTAGCGTTTGAGATATTGGGATCTGATCTAGTCTATATCACCTTTAACTATTTCGGAATAATCTTTTAGCAAATTTCAGTAAAGTATATACAGTTTAATGACTTTATTACGGAATTAAAGCATTTATGAACAACTTTTGTAGACGTACAAAGTTAAAAACAAGTGAAAAAAGTCGCCACCTTTAATCGAAAGTGGAACCACTTTAGTCTTATCGCTTTCAAAGTTGAAGAAGAATTAAACCAAACAACAAAATACCCATGTTCCACTGTCTCTCTCTGCTCCAAATCTACAAAACGATTAATGGGTAAGTCCGCGAGATTCCACCGGAGCCAAACCTCCGCCGAATCATCGTCGGAGAATAATACGATCCACGGTAACTCGACGGGTAAAGATGGGTACGATGATCCTCATAACTCCGATTCAGAGACTGAGTCAAACTCGAGCTCTGATTCCGGGACTGAGTCGAACCGGAGCTCTGACACGACAACGTCGATGGGACTGTCGGCGATCATAAGAGTCTTGTCCGATTCGCTGCTTCGAACGGAAATGGCGGAAATGGAGATGATGAAGGCTCGGGAAGCTGCGAGGTTGGAAGCAGAGAAGAGAAGGTTGGAAATGAAGGTCGAGTTGACTCGGATGGTGCTTCAGACTCACTTGCAGGCGACGGAGTCGTTAGTCGTCGGAGAAGAGAAGATTTTTACGGCTCGGAGGAAGAGGAAGAGATCAGAAGTCGAAGAACACGAGCTCTCCTCCACCACAAGGTGAATTAATTACACTCAAAAGATAAATCTTTCACATTTTCGGCACCATTGACAATCTAACAAAATGGATGCAGGGAAAAGAGTTTAGCCTTGTTGAGCTTACTCCAACTTAATCTCGTCTTCTGGAACTCATTGACCTGAAAAAAAGTAAAAGTCAACTGAAGAATAAGTTACTGAAACTGATTAGTTATGTTTTGTGTGTCTCTTGTATATTAATGTGCGGGAAGGATAGTTGTTTACTCTTTTTCTTATAATGAATATTTTACAAAAAAACAAGCTGTTTTGTAATATGAAGAAGTGTGTGTACTTCTCTATTTTATGCCGAGCTTTAGTACTCTCCCAAATACTTATGTAAATTATAAATTCTTGCTTGTTTAACTGTGATTGAGTTCTTTCCTTGATCTATTTTCATCAGTATTGAACGTATTTCGAAGGTTTTAGCAGCCATAACAGTCTCAAGTCCCTCATATTTATCACATATCAATGTTTGATGCAAAATTTTGAGATAGAAGAGATTAGTTATAAAATTGGGTCAAAACATTTATAATGAGGATTCATTGCTAATGTGTTTGTAGGTGTCTCAAAACGTTTTTTTTTTTAACTGCCTAAAACAGCATATCTCACACAGTTCTCATCAAACTCAAAACTTCAATTGTTTACAAAATGGATTCAAAATCGAAGAGAGATTCAAAAGAATGTGCCAAGTGATGAGATACTTTTTCGATCTGCTGGTTCCACAATACTGGAAAAGATATCTCGTTATGTCCTTAATCTTCGATGCTTCCATTAACGGCCAAAACCAAAACAGAGAGACAAACGAGGTTAGCTTCGGCGAAACGTCAACAGAGCCAACAAGCGACTTCGTTTTGGCAGGAAAGCTCTAAGAGAGAAGGATAGATAATGGGCTACAAAAGGCTGGGCCTAAGAAGCCCGTCTTTTAACCGAACAATAAAACGACCTCGTTCCTTACCAAATAAAATCTTTCAGAGATTTTTTGAGTATGGAATTTGCAAAAAGTGTTGAAGTTGGCTCTTTATGCGAGATCCTCTATATAATCTCTACATGGTGAATCTCTTAAATAACTAGAGGATTAGTCTGCCTCCTATAAAATCACAACTTGGAATGACACAAATGGACCGAACCTTTGTTATGAACTGAGATATTATTCCCACAAATCCTCAATTACATTGCAAATCCCATTTTACAATGTAATTTCCCTTTGATAATATTTACAAGCCTCTGTGAAAGCATAACCACTACAATCGATTAGTGAAGTATTTATAAGCCAATTAAAATTTAAATAGAATATTTATCTTCACATGCTTGAACTTCCAGCTCACTCTTCTCACATGTCAACTCCTTTTTTATTTCTTCTTATGTAGATTCTACGAGGCATAATAATACCCCTGCTTAAGATTAAGATTGTCCTCAAGCTTGAAATTTGTGAATTGAGCTTCCATTTCTCGAATAAGGACCCAAGTATCTTCATGATTGGGACACCAATCCATTAAATGGAAGCCATAATGCAACCATTCTTAAATGAACTCAACTGCCAGGTCTGGAGCATTGAAGTTTTCCCCAAGATCAAGGTCTTTCTTTGGAAGATGTTAAGTAGGCAAGCAGGGGCTCCTCTAACATCTCAAGCTAGGAAGAAGGAGCTTTCAAGAGGGTCAGCCTTTTCCAACTTTAGCCTTTTTTTCATTGGGAGGTTGTTTTTAATTCCAATAGACATCAGAAGAAGGATCCTTAGGATAGTTGGTACATTTTGAAGGTCAAGAACAAATCTTTTGTTTGAAACGACTACCTTGCAAGCTTTGTAGATAGTGGACAAAGCTAAAAAAGAGGTAAGAGAATCTACTAAGTATCTTAAAATTGGGGTGGCTTAAAGCTTTGAAGATACATCCAGAGTCATGGATGAAATGTAATGCAGGATTTACATGGTCAAGGGGTTGTGAGGTGTCTGGTGTTGCGGATGAGTGAAATCCGGGATTGGTCAAAACAATGTCTGTGCATATTGGCGAACAACGCGAATGTGATGACAAATGCACTTTCCAAAATCTTATAAGCCAAAATGGGTGTTCATGAACATTTTCAAACCTCCATCTAGAGTGAATATTAAAGTCTTGATTGTTGGTTTAATTATTGGTCTTGTATATAATTATATGAGTCAAATCCATAAATTTTCTTACGGCAAATCCAGATACTTCGTAACAACCCCAATAATGATCAATTCATGATAGAGAATGAAAAAAAAATCAATCTGTTTAACTGAAGTAGGTTTCTTGCTATAACGTTAATATTATCCCAAACCCAATACGGTAATACCTTTCTTTTTTTGAGAAAAATTAAAAGTTGGTCTCATCATAATTTAATTATCTATACGTTTGAACAAAGACCCTTTTGCCTTCAGTCTTGTAACAAATGTAAAATAATGAAAACTATAGTTTACTCCAACATAAAACAAACCCCATAAAACTGGAGAAAAGTTGTTACAGTACATTACACATGTATTAATAGTAAAAAGCATCGATTTCTTAATTTACATCATTTATATATAAGCAAATACATTAATCTGCCCAGATCCAAACATCGTACTAACAGCAGCTAAAGTAGCAAATTAAAAAATACATAGAAATTTAGAATAGAAATGGACCCTCGAGTCTATTAAGCGGGTCTCTCTTAAAACGGACACTTTTAATCGATTAAAATATATAACACAGAACCAAAAGTCAATGAACTTTCTTAACGAAGAGATTACGAAAGCCAAATAAACCATTAGGATTAGGATTAGGATTATTAGCAATGGCGTTACTATTATTGTCACTCCCAATGTTTCCACTCTCGTCGTTCCTGCAGCTTAACCGGCTCCGATAACCGATGCACATAGGCACGTTCAGGTTCAACACTTTTGCTTTATTCTGCTCAATGACCGTTTTACCCCTACGTACCTCGGGAGTTGTTTCTCTTTTCCCCGCAACCCGAACCACCGGCTCCGGTATCGTTTTCCCGGTCGGAGCTCCACGCCGGACTTGCCAGACTGGACTGCTCCGACCAAGATGCACGCCGTTACGACCCGGACTGCTCGGCCACTTCCTCGATTTGGATTCTCCGGTGGAGTTGCTTCGTGAGCACGGCGCGCTGCTGACTTTCCGGGTATTCGAAGCTCCAAACGACATTCTGGGTCGGGTCACGTTGTTTCCGGCGGATCTACTTCTTGAAAACGGCCAAATGTTGATGTTAAGCTCCGCTGCTGTAGATGAACCCGTACTCGGACCGGACCCGATCTTTTTCTCTTTCTTCTTTTTCTCTTTCACCTTCTCTTTCTCTTCACGGTTCTTCCCCGCCAGATTATTTTCGCTCTTCCTGAAGATATCCCTCCATCGCTTCGATGGCGTCGGCTCCCGGGTCAACTCGGATCCTAATCTGGATTCGGGTTCGGGTTTTTGCTCTGTAGTCAGATTAGCGGGCGGGTCGGAGACAGAGACGGAAGGAGATGCACCCGGATCGCAATCCGACGCATTCGGGTCGGATTGAGGTTCAGATTTGACGGAGAGGAGGTGAAGCGGGAGAAGAACGCCGTCGTGGAAAAGCTCGTCTGCGGAAAGAAGATCTGAGTCGAGATGGTGAAATGAAGAGTTGGTTAGACGCCAGAACTCGAATTCCGGTGGGTTAGAGTCGCAGCTACTCCTACGCCGTTGGCTACCGCACGGAGAGAGAATCTCCGGTGGTGGTTTACTGCGTATGCTCGTCGGACTATCCATATCTTAGAGAAAGAAAGAGAATTGGAAGGTTGGAGATAATAAATTAATGAATGTAGAGAGAGAGAAAGATGAGCTTGATGCAGTGTGTGACAATATATGCAGTCACATAAATGACGGAGAATTATGTACCAAATTTTTTTATTTAATTATTGAAAATTGAAAAACAGAAAGATGTTATTATTTTAGTTGGAAATATTCCTAACCGATCACTGTAATTTATTTTTAGACGTGCACTAGTGCATAACGGGACAGAACATAGTGTAATTTGGTTTAAATAATAACAAAAATCTATATGCCGTTTCTGAAAAAAAGACAATGTTAAGAAAAAAATCTAAATATACTTAAAGATTCGTTATTATTTTAACCGTTAATCTAAATTCGAAACTAGAATGTTATGATGCGCAACAAGAAGGAGATTATACAAAATATATATATAACTGATTTTGATTTTGTGCTCATTTTGCCTGTAGAGCAAAGGGCTCACGCATCTTCTTTGCCCACAATCCATAAATAACTCAAACAAACCACTATATTTTGCAATTTAATTAAACGACTAGATTAGAAATATGTGGAGAAGGCAGAAAAAAATGAAATTTGGGAGAAGGCGAGATGGAGATTGGAGATGAAAAATATTAATTCCACTAAAATATATTCCTGGACCCCTCGGGACTTGATATTTTCTTTTTACTGATGAATGTTTCCTGGGAAAATACCAGGAAATTAGCAAAAATAAGGTTAAAGTTTATGAATAATAATAAAAAGTTAAACTAGTGTTGACCCTTTTTGTGTTTTTAAAATCAATCTGTGCAATTATCATTACCATTAGCCCAAAAGTCATTTTATTACATGTTCGTTTTCTTAAATTATTTAACTTTTTATTCAATTATGATGTCATTGTGATGCTGATAATATCAAGTTTCAAAACTTCTTTATTATTCATCCATCATGTGATTTTTAATCATTACTTTAGTTTGACTAAAATAATTATAGGAACAAACCACATTCCTCGACCGTATTTCATGGAACATAAAATGGCAAATACTTTAGGGCTTTCGGTTAACTAAAAAGTTTTTTAGAGTTTCTTCGATATAATCATACAACTACCAAGTTACCGACGTACGTATCCGCAGAATATAAGTACCAGCCTTTCTTCTTTTTACCAAGTTTCACTCGATCATTCTCTTTCCAAAAAAAAACGACAAAACAAGGTTGACTTTGTAAAATCTCCTAAAAACATTAACTAATGCTTAAACTACCCAAACTTTTATCTTACTAGTAAATTCATACAAGTTATTTCTGAAATTGTAAAACCATACAAAAATTTATATTCTTTTAATTATAAATATATGAAATTGTTGTTATCAAAATTGTGTTTTAAATTTATAATATTAAGGTCAACGTGGTTTTCTTAACGTATTTATCAATTTAAAACGTAATTTTCATAACAATAATTACATATGTAGAATTATGAAAAATATAAATATATGTATTGTTTTACGATATTAAAAAACAATTAGATATGAGTTATACGAAGATGATAAAAATTTGGATAGTTTGAGAACATTAGTTTGAAGTTGTTAAAGGGGTTTTACAACGATTAGATCAATAATTTACGAATTAGTAAAATTCTATAGTTTTTTTAAAGTCAAATTATTTTACTACGTAATTTTAACAAAATAAAAATAATTCATTAATTTAAACGTTAGTCAATTTCAATAGTCTTTTATTTTTTAAGAAATTCAAATTGATTCGCCAGATAAGAAAATTAACATTCACCGGATAATGAAAATTTCATAGGCAATGAATGATTGAATGATCAAATATGATATGAAGTATTCAATTTGGTTGGTTTGGAATCCGAATTGGATGTATTTGGTGTCTCGGCGAGTGTTAGATGTCTGATAACCAGTCTTGAAGACGATGCGTCTCTAATTTCTCTTGGTGGTTCTTCTTCGGTCTATAGTTCTCTAGCCTCTCCTCTTTATCATTGCTTAATCTTGCCACATGATATGCAATTGTCTAGCATCCTGATTCTAAACACTATACATACGACTATACATACGACTATGAGATTTTGATTTTCTCTCTCAAATAGGGCTCGGTCTCCTACCTCTAGGTCTTACTTCGAAAATTGATTTTGTAGCTTGAGTTATGTTTGTGGTTTTGATTTCAAAGGTTTTTCCTTAGATTCGTCTAGTTATTCGCTGCATATCTTTATTCAAGATCTTAAGTTTCTTTTCGGTGCAAATAGATTTCTTCAATTTGCGCGGTTATGCTTCGTAAGAATGAAATGGATTATTTTTTGAGCTGTTATTCGCCACAGCTGCTCTCCATCTCAGTTTTAGAGTACCAAACTCTTGTTTTACTCCTTATGTTAGATTGTTTTCATTTTTATTGTTCGTTTTATTTTTCGTTCTTAATTGTAACTATTACATATCATATATAAAAAATAAAAATAAAAATTTGTAACCAAAAATAATTATGAAGAATTCTGTAAATATATTGAACCAACAATGAGAAATTATTTTTAATATCACTCCCTTAAAAGAATGAATTTCTGACAATAAATTTATAATGTATGTTGGTATTTTTCTTTTCATCCACCAATAATTATATTCTTTTGTTTTGTTCTGTTATGTTTTCTTTGTCTTGCTAAGTTCTGTTTTTCTTCTTTTGTCAACCTTGCCAAGTTATGTTCACGATACATATATATATAAATTAACAAAAAAATCCCCGAAGTATAAATATATATTTATCAAAAAGTATAAATATGTATATAATATATGTGTAAGGTAGCCAGAAGAAATAAACGGGCCGAAATGAAGCCCATTAACAGAAGAAAACAAACAATTAATAAATGGACGAGATTCAATGGTACCCACACGTATTTAAAGCTTTCGCACATATTTGTTTAGCTTTTTCTGGTGGCTTATTTACGGGTGCACCTGTGGTTGTGAGTTTAACTAGTTAAAGGAAGTATCTTTTTTTTCCTTTTAAATATATCAAGAAAAAATGTGAGCAATAAAATTTATCTTACAAACTCGGAATCTATCTTCAAAAATGTCTAAAAGCATAATATCATCAGAAAGGTAACGATAATATTAAAATAAAATATGCAAAATCTTGAAACGAAAAAAACAAATAAAGAAGATAAATTTAAAAGGAAAAAAGATAGAATTGACGAAAGAAAAATAAGAAGGAAAAAATAATAGGAAAGAAAATTTGTTGGTTGGTTAGTGTTTGGAAACAGACATAGATAATGTAAGGCCATGTGACGGATAGTATTTTTCTTACTCATTTAATGACGTGGGTCCTCATTCTGAAATGTCATAAATACCCCTCAAGTCACTCTCTATCTCTCTTCTGCACGCTACTCCGACGTTACATAGATTTGGTATTTGAGGTTTTCCCATTTCCCCATCCGTACGCCCCCATGTTACTACGACTTCTGATCATACTGCTACTGCTTTTTATTTAATTTAGCTTCCACAACGCTTTTTAAAAATAATTTAATATTTTTCACCAAAAAATAATTTAAAGTTTAAACCATTATAAACTGAATTGTTTTTTTGGTTGAAACAATATTTTCACGACGTTAACGTTATGTCTATTGCTTAACAGAGTTAACGGCATGTTCGATCGGATTCATTTTTCCCGATGATTATGACACTTTTTAATTTATATATTTATCTTGGAGAATTGATAAATGCAACGAACTAAAATTTGGTGATCGACGACGGGTCATAAATTTAAACGGAGTGTCTTTTTTTTGTAGGTCCTTAGACAGCAGGTTCATGGATTCTTGTTTAATTCTCTAGTCAACGAGTTATATTTTTCAAACTAATCACACTTCTAAGGATATGGATTGATTGTTATTTTGGTTCTATGTTATTGGACATTTTGATTCTGATCCTCTCTACATTGCTTTTATATTACCTGTATATTCCAGATAAATACTTCAGCTCGATACAACTTGTATTGCAATTTCTGTTCATTTTTTCCAATTTTGTTATTATTAAAGACTAGGTGAGTATTCGTGTTTACACGGGTTATGTTTATATATATTTTTCTATTTCAATTTTGTATAATTTAATTTTTTTGTGATTCCAGTTTATTGTTTATGTTACATAGTTCAAGATCGAAATTAAATTGTGTTTGTATACAACAGTACAAGAATAGTGTAAAAAAAAATATCGCATCATTGGAAGTCTTAAACATGTTTGAGGAAAAAATATGTTAACTAATATTCTCATCTAAACGCATACATCAATAATTTAATGACTATGCGACCTCATAATAACAAGAATGTAAATTCTTAAAGATGGTAGACGGAATATTTTCAAAGACATAAATAATCTCAATACAAAGAATGGTGGGAGATGAATAAGTGAGAAAATAGAATTTTGCAAGCGGACACCAATTCTGACACAATGCTCAATGGTGATCATCGTGAGATTTGGATATGGGGTGAGTAAGACGCTGAAGGTGATAAGATGTGGAACATAGAAGATTTAGATGGTACATCCTTACCAATTTTCACCTTGCACAAAAAACGAATTGGATCCCGCACTGTATTGAGAGAGTCGGAGGATTCACAAGAAAATAAGTTTCAACTCACATAATTTGACAAAACCAATACAGATTTATGAAAAATAAAGGTTAAAACGAGGAGGAAGAAGAGATCAATAAAAAAGGGAGATCTCACATATTGAGACTAAGTTAAACAGTGAAAAGTGCATACAAAAAATTCGCATAGATTCCCGTTTTACTTTCATGTCAGTTGACGAAACAAAGGTGAACATAGGGCGTTATGAAAACCCTAAACGAATAGGCGACATCAAGGTGATAGAGAATAAAGCAAGTTGACAATTGATCGATCATGAAATTTAAGAGATTTTATAAGTATGCCACTTACAAAGATATATATTCCATGGTAGAGAGACAAAAGCATAAATTATGAGATCCAAGATGCTTCATTTTTTCCTTCTCACACTTCATCATCACAAAAGGGAAGATTAATAAAAAAAAAAAAAAAGAACAAATGAATAGTCCAGGCTTTGATTACAATAATCATTTATTAATTAAGATGCACTTAAAACCTTAATAAAGAACGGCAACAAATTGAAAACGCTAGGAAAATAATGTGAAGCATCCAAATTTAAGAGGGATACGTAGCATCTTCTCAAGTGATGACGCTACGCTTTTTGGAGAGATCCCTTCATCTTTTATATATAGGATGATTCCAAGATCTTGGAAATCTAAAACTTTGCTTATTTACATTTGTTTTCACCTTTACCATTGCATCACTTCTTGTTTTTGTCTCTTCGTTATTTCTCCGTAAGAAACAAACTAAAGTAAAACAAAATAAACACATTTAGAAATGTTGTATTTATCAAATAAGATAAATATATAAAAATTTATGCACTCGAATTAAGATCATTTAATTCGCTCACATGTAACTTAAAGGAACACTAAAAGACAATTAAAAGTTTTTTTTTTCAAGTTTAATTGGACACGTGTCACCCTCTCGTGTGCTTACGTGTCACAAAATTTTAGAGAGTTTATCATCTTTTATATATATGATATATGATTTATATATAGGATGATTTCAAGATCTTGGAAATCTACAACTTTGCTCATTTGCATATGTTTTCACCTTTACCATTGCATCACTTCTTGTTTTGTCTCTTCGTTATTTCTCCGTAAGAAACAAACTAAAGAAAAACAAAATAAACACATTTAGAAATGTTATATTTATCAAATAAGATAAACATATAAAAATTTATGCATTCGAATTAAGATCATTTAATTCGCTCACATGTAACTTAAAGGAACACTAAAAGTCAATTGAAAGTTTTTTTTTTCAAGTTTAATTGGACATGTGTCACCCTCTCGTGTGCTTACGTGTCGCAAAACTTGAGAGAGTTGATTATCTTTTATATATATGATTTATGTATAGGATGATTTCAAGATCTTGGAAATCTACAACTTTTGCCCATTTGCAAATGTTTTCACCTTTACCATTGCATCACTTCTTGTTTTGTCTCTTCGTTATTTCTCCGTAAGAAACAAACTAAAGAAAAACAAAATAAACACATTTAGAAATGTTGTATTTATCAAATAAGATAAACATATAAAAATATGCACTCGAATTAAGATCATTTAATCCGTTCACATCTAACTTAAAGGAACACTAAAAGACAATTGAATTTTTTTTTCAAGTTTAATTGGACACGTGAAACCCTCTCGTGTGCTTACGTGTTGCAAAACTGGAGAGAGTTGATCATCTTTATATATACTAATGGGTGACCCGCTCTTCGGACAGTTTTTCTTTATGAGTTGGTTTAAAAAAATGTTTTGTTTGAGAATCTGTCATTTTTTCTTCATTGTTTAGAAAGATATTGAGTTTATGTTGTTTTTATATTGTGTTTTTGCCATTTTCTTTTGGTTAGATTATATTTTGGTTATACTTTAAAATTCTATATTTGTTTTTGTTTTGTCTAGTATGAAATATAGTTCTTATTTCTTTGTTTTAAACTTGTACTTATTGTTTTTTTTTTTATAGTATAATTGTAGTTTTTTTTTTTTTTTTCTGGTTGGTTCTTTTTTTTCTTTAGTTATTGATTTTTTTTTTTTTTCGTAATTCGTAAATTCAGTTTTTTTTAGTGTTTTTTTTCTTAATGTTTTTTTTATATTAAATAGTCTACCGAACCCTACATGGATATCTAATGCTCATTGCTAAACACAATCCAATCGAACTACGCAAAACCCAATTTTAAATTCTAAATCAATTTATTCCTACAACTATTCTCATCGTTTTCATGATAGAAAGGGATAAAGTTCCAATTATATACAAATCCTACGTTAGAGAAAAAATCATATATATACTTATGTTTTTTGGAATATGAGTTGGATGTCTATTTATCAAACATAGATCCCCTTATGGAAACATCCAACCTTCTTATAGATCTTGAGCATTTTGTAATCTCTTTGTATACTCCCAACACAACATGTTGAACCATAGACACCACTTTTGACTTGGTTAAACCTAACCTTCATTCCCGTTTTCATATTTCTTATTTCTCTATCTAATATTATGGTATCCTTTCTACTTCTCACTCGTGATCTCAAAGATTTTTCCTAACATGTTATCAATTAAGGATATTCTACTAGATGTTTCCCGTAACATGCAGTTTTGCATATAACATGAAAGGCTCGAGGTCCTTATCTAAGTTTTTCAAAAGCTCCTAAAAGCATCCCTTCATCAAATGAATCTTCATCAAACATGGTCAGATGTAGAAATTTTACCATCAAACTGAATAGTTTTTGTATCTCCGAAGGCTGAACTGGTCATTCGTGACTTTTCGAAAATCCTACAAAATTGACGTCCTTGGTTGAATATCAACTTAAATCAGCCGCCGGATTTCGAAAATTTAATTGAACAATGACCAACCAATTTTTTTTAACTTGTCATCTTTGAATATCTCTAATAGAACATGTACTTCCTTCTTATTTGGGTTCTGAAAGCCCTTATCCCAAACTTTCAGTACCTCATTCTTTGTTTCAAAGGTATATTGGTTTCCAAAAGCGACATCTAAAGCAGTCAATACTACATGGAAGCGCTACTACCATCTTTCTACACCAAACATGCATTTTCTATACATATGTGATTGACTATATAAGCTACTCGACCTTTTTAGCTATTAACGTCAAGTCACGTAGCCAAAAGAACCCTAAAGTCAGTTATCTAATGTTCATAGCTAAGCACGAACCAAGCTAAGTACAATCCAATCCAACCAAAAACAAAATCTAATTTAAGAATCTGAGTCAATTCACTCCTACAACCCCCTCCAATAGTTTTCATAATACGGAGAAAACTCTCAAGAGATTCAAATCCTACTTTAGAGAAAAAGCCATATATGGATCTCCAATCATATTCATAATACCTACAGTTCTCTTTTCTAGAATTTAAGTTAGATGAATATTTATCAAACATGGATCTCCTATGAAAGCGTCCGGCCTTCTTCTCGTAGACCCTAATCATTCCTTACTCTCTTTATAATATTTAACTTCTCAAGATCCAATAGGACATATAATGCTCATAACTAAGCACAATCCAATCAAACCATGCAAAATCTGATTTAAAAATCTAAGTCAATTTACTCCTACAACTATACCCATCATTTTAATAATAAAGAGGGATAGAGCTTCCAATAGATAAAAATTGTAAACTCATACCTACACTTATCTTTTCTGGAATCTAAATCGGATGTTTATTTATTAAACATAGATATCCTTATGGAAGCATTAAACCTTCTTCCAGTAGACCTTGAGCATTTTTTTTTTCTTTTAGTATACTCCAAACACGACATGTTAAACAATATACACCACTTATGACCTCATTAAACCTAGCCTCCATTCCCTTTTCATATTTCTCTATCTAGTATTATGGTATCCTTTGTACTTCACACTTGCCCTTATATGTTATCAATTAAGGAGATCTTAGTATGCTTCCTATAACGTGTATTTTTTGCACACAACATGAAAGACTCGAGGTCCTTATCTAAGTCTTTAGAAAGCTCCTAAAAGCATCAAAAAGAAAAACTATTTGTATTATCATAGTCATAAACCTTTTATTTTATAAGTGCATGATAAACCGATTAAGTTCAACTTAATATTTTATTATTATTATTTAGATGGATATTAAGTTGCAGTCATAAAATATATGAATTTTAGTGTGTTTTTAGAGTTTGTTTTAATAAAAAAATGATTAATATTAGACTTATGTTTCTAATAATATTTTTTTAATAGATTGAATCACAAATTCTCTTTATTAATATATTAATGAGCCTAGTGTTAAAAAAATGTATTAATGAGCCTAATGAATTTTAATAGACTAAAAATTAAAAATTAAAATGGGCTTAATGAAGTGTCATAATTTTAAGGGATGAACTGATGTGGTTTCATGAGAAGAGACTTCCAAAAACTTTATATATATAGATGATTACTAGGATAAGAGGACCTAGAAACATAAGAATGATAATTTATAGTGGTTTGTAAAAAAAAAAATCTTTTTTCTTTTCTCCCTTAGAATCCTAGATCTATTTTCTCGATTTCTGATGATGATTCCTCCATAGCCACCGACATCTAAGGAAGCCCCGATCGCAGACTACGAGATCATCTCGTGCACCTTTCTCCTATGTTCTCTACATCATAGGGTTTAAGATTTCACAGAAAGACAACGTTTCTTATTTCGTCGCCGGTAACTTAAAGGAACAAATTGTGTAAACCCCGACAACATGTCAATGGTTAATCAAACAATATAATTTGTGAAAGAAATTTGTGTTCCTCCAAAATATAGAAACTTATATTCTATCAAATCATCAACCTTCGATGGTACAAAATATGTCCTCCTTTGGTAAGTAGATCCACTCCTGGCAACACCCTAGTTGTACATTTCTTGACGGTTTTTTACAGCCGTTGGGATCTAGAGTCGAAAGACACATGAACACGATTAGTAGGTGCTTTGACGGTTAGATCTACATTTAAGGAAAGCTTTTCCTCTTGGTCACCGAATCTGCAAGCTCCAAGAAATAATAAAGATGTGGCCGCTGAGTCTATTGCAAGTGTGTAAAATTTACTAGAATGTGGGTTCTGTGAGCGTTTGTTTTAGCTGAGAAGTTTTTGTGAAAGCCTTATTTGTGTCCAATGGAAAGATAGAGAATGGAAAACTCTTTGTTAGAAAAGGAAGATGAGCCTTTCATCATGTCAGATCTACCTGAATACTACTCAAGTGATAGGAATGAGATTAGTTTGATCGGAAGAATCATTAACCCCGAGGCTCAAATTATGAAGAACATCATTAAGGAGATGCACCACAAGTGGCAAAAATATGAACGATTCAGAGTAGCACTGAGAAAGTAAATATTCAAGTTCATATTCAAATATAAATATGACTTAATGGAGATATTGAAAAAAGAGGTGCATTGCTTCAATGAATGAGTGATAGTGGTGGACAGTTGGGTGTAGAACCCTCCTTAAGATTATCTCGAATGCATCATTGTATGGGTTCAGCTGAGGAATATACTAGTCAACCACTGCACTGTTCAAACCATCAAAACTTTGGAAGAACTCTTAGGGAAGATAAAGGAAGTTGTCTTTGATCATGATAAGCCTCAAATGAGAGAATATTCACATGTAAGAGTACAAATGAATGTGAACATACCATTGAGGAAATCAGTGGTGGTTCAATTTAAAGTTGGGTCAGTCACTATTCAATTTCATTATGAAAGAATCCAGAGGAAGTGCTTTCAGTAGCCAAATAATCAGTCATGACCAAGAAAAATATCCAATGACTCACCAAGAGAGGTGAGATATGAATTCTCTCACTTCCAAAAAACTCTCTCAAGTCCCCCAATAACATGTTATATGGCCTTTAGACCCCTTGTATGGTGTGCTAGCTGAAGCAAAAGTGTTTTTCAACCCTGATACCGGTATAATGAAGATAGCTACAATGGTATTGGATGAGATGAGAAGATACCTCATGGGTAGCAGGGGACAAGAAAGGTTGATTAAAGAAAAAAGAATCAAAAGAAAAAATTGATGAAGTCTATAGAGATCCTATCGCAAGAAAGATTTTTTGAGGTTAGAAGTTGTTCGTGATGTGTCTAAAAATTCGGACAAAGGAAAAGGCATCTAGTTTTACTATAAGTAAAAGAACGCAACGAAAAAGTCTATCTACCCAAAAACTTATAAAGGCAACCATGCAGAGAAGAGTCTCTACCAAGACTCTAGAGTCCTTAAAAGGAGTATGTAATAGCCTTCCATTGAATTCCAAAATAATGAAGAATTAAGCAAGGATGAAGGACCATATATGCCCCACAAAGAAGAAGCTTAAAAGATTTGTTTAGTTAAAAAAGTTGATGAGACGTGAAAGGAAGCTTAAGAATGATTAGCAAAGGCATGGGAGTATGCATAGATAGAGTTGGTGGAATCTATAGAGAAAGAGAATGATGTTAAAAGAAGAAAAGGGAAAAAGATTTCTTGTGAAACATCAAGGATAAGTCAGCGGAAGGAAACAAGTTACTCAAAGCCAAGAGTGGAGGTCTCAACACCACAACTTCATTGGGGGTCCCAAATGATGGACTCTCACCATCTAGACAAGTCTTCTCAGTTGGAAGTGTCAAGGCTTGGGCCGTTAAAAAAACATGGTAATTTCCTGGCTCAAGGAAATGCATCAAGAACCCTTTCCTAAACTTTTGTTCTCGATGTAAACAATGAGTAGTAGAAATGGTGTAGCGGATCTTCAACAATGGCTACGTTAGGGTGTATTCAATGGAACCTATATGAAGAAGTGGTGGGTTAGATATTCGGTGGAATGATTATGTACAAGTGGAAATCCTTTATGTGGAAAAGAATCTTATGAATTTTCCAGTTCAGATTGGTGATCGTCAAACATTTGTTTCAATGGTTTATGAAGATCCATTATAGAAAAATAGACATGTTTTTTTTTGGAGATTTTGAGCAAGATTTTAAATAAGACTTTTTTATGGTGTATGATGGGGGATTTTAATACCATATTACATGATGAAGAAAAGTTATGAGGACCGAAGCATTATGATTTTCATTTTTAAGACTTTGGTAACATAATAAGGAGTTGTGGTATGGAGAAACTCCCAAGAAAAGTGACAGGTTTACTTGGAGAGGGATGAGGCATGATCTTTGGATAAAGCAGAGCTGACCTTTATTTTGGGAATAAGGAATGGTTCTCAAGTTTTATTGCTTATAACCAGCCCATCATGGCTAAGAGAGGATTGACCACATGCATATATTGGTGTATATAATGTTTTCTCAAGAATACAAAGGCTACTTCAAATTTGACTGAATGGTTATGGGAAATCATAGAGTGAGAGATACAATTCTTAGAGTTTGGTCTTCTTATTCTTATGGTCAGGGCACCTCATTTTCAAACAAACTTAAAAGTTGCAGGAGAGCTTTAAGTGATTGGAAGATGTCAGATTCTACAAACTCCCAGTACAAGATAACGCGACTTAGAAAAGCTTTGGAAGTTCACACTCATCTAACTTTCCATGTGTCCTTGCCATTCACAAGTTAAAGAAGGAGCTAGCTGGGGTCTATAGAGAGTACGATGACTATTGGCAACGACTATCAAAGAAAGAGTGGGTTAAGTCTGGTGATCAAATCATGAAGTACTTCTTTTCTAGTGTCAAGGCTAAAAAATCCAAGAAGAGACTTCAAAATCTGGTGGATGAGAAAGGGAAGACCCATAAGGCATAAGTTTCAAAAGGAAATGTTTCAATCTTCAAATCACGGATCTTTTGAGAGTATGTTTGAAAGATTTCAGTCTAATTTGACCCTAGATATGAATGAAGCATTGACCAAACCAATTGCAAAGGAGGAAGTGAAGCAAGAAGTGTTTAGGATTAAGCCTTCAATTGTTCCCGGGGTTGATGGGGGTGAATGTATATTTCTTCCAAAACTTCTGGAATATTTTTGGGGTTTAAGTTGACTAATCAGGTACAACCAGTTCTTCATCTGAGGGACTATTCTTGTAGAATGGAACTACACCCATATATGTCTCACAAATTTCAAAGATAATCTGATATGCGTTTAATGTTTATCTCACTAATTTTTATCTCTCAGTATTTTCACCAGGTTTTCTCTCAAATATCTCATCTATACTCTTAAAAACCTTACATGTTCAACTTTTTAGAGTTATTCAACTACTAAACCACCATACTCTCATCTCATTGGATATCCTTTCGCTTTATTCTCCGAGATATCTCTTGGACTTTATTCTTTACAGTCATGCTTGAGCAAACTACACCCTTAACATGTTACGATTATGATTCTCTTCCACAAAAAAGCTCTATCAAACGATAGAGTACTCCATAAACCATTCCTTCTTTACACCCATGAGTAAACTAAATCCCTTTCCTCCCTATTTTTCAAACTTTTTTTCATTTTCCAGCCTCAATCTCATGGTGTCTTTTATTTTTCTTTTTCTATGACTTCAGTTTTGGAAAATCTTTACAAAGAACACTCTTTGTTTTTTTTTTTTTTTTTTTTTTTTTTATAAAAAATATTCCATGTTACTTTGTTTTGACATAAGATTTGATCCCATGTGGATAACTTTAGTTAATACACTACTTAAGTTATCAACTCAACAAGGAATTTTAATAAATCCAAAGTTTGGATACTAGCAGTAGAAAATGACTATTTTGTAAGTGCGTAAAAGTGTATATTATTACACTACTACACTAGTATACTTGTTTATCTACATACATGTCTATTTTTTTGTAAAATTATATATGTATTACAATGTGGGATAAATTGATTTACTAGAACTGCGTTGTTGTTGTTGACTTGTTGTTCACAAAACAAATAATTACTAGAAATGTATGGTAGGGTTTCGAGTGTGTCCAAACTTCAAGTGGTACAACAAAAAAAGTGGAATCATTTTATGGATTCATTGACAAAGAAATATCACAAGTCACGTGAAGATCACGTGATTATTTTTCTCCAAATCAACGGCTATACAATAATAGAAGAATAAATTTCTTCCGATCCAAACAAAATAACGTGTACAACCTCAAAAAGATGTTCCGAAATTATATAAAAACTCAATAATTCAACTAAATTCGAACCGTAACATAGCATGTGATACTGATACTACCACAGTCCCGTCACATTTTCACATATGAAGAAAGAAATTATAAACCTTGTTGAAAAGTTAGTAATAACTAAGGTTTTAATAAATTTTATACGCAACTTGAAATTATTATTTTGGTAAATTATGTTTATTGTTATGAGATTCACGAGGCTTTTTTTTGTCAACATTTTAAATTCAAACATACCATTTTATTTTTAGTTTGTGTAAATCCCTTATCTTAGCTTGAATATAAAAACTTAAAATACAAGACTTTAAACCACATGAAAATAGAATTATACAAATGAATAAACGACCAATGAATCATAGATTTTACATTAAATATTCTCCCTTAAGATGAAAGTAATTTATCTTGGACTCATAAGTCGTATATGCTCGACAAATTCCATGTGAATTTTAAGGAGTTTGAAACTAAAATCACAATATTCTTTTGGTGATCTTGTGAAGAACTATAGATAAATTCAAGTTATGTTTTGAAACGATCAAAATGTCTTAACAATTTGAAGCATAATTTTAGAATCTTTTTATAATTCAATCTACGAGAATCCAAACTCCAACTCTAACATTCTCGCAAAATGAAAGATGAACTTTAAATGTGTATATTTTCCACTTTCCTTTGAGTATATTGTCAACTTCTTTCTTATTTAACATATGTAATGAAATGTCGAAGAAAAATTCAGTGAAAAAAATCAAAAGGATAAGAATTTCATCTTTATCCTACTATATCCAACCTATTGTGCCAAACGGCTTTGAGAAGTTCAACGAGGTTTTTGAATAATAGTACTTCCATGTTCCGTCTCATTGAGTTCGATAAACATCGTCGTAATAACCACATAGAACTACTATTGATGAGCTTGACGTTATTTCGCTAAACCCATAAATCCTTGAATCTTTCTAATAAAAACCCCATAATGAAATATTAACACATTTTACACCTCAGGTACTAACCGTTCAAAAAAACTAGATCTAGACCTCTATTGCAAAGAAGAGAGAAATGTAAACATTTCTTTTAAACATTTCTTTTCGGTATGAGGACTTGTTTAGAGGATGTTTAATGTTCCAATAATGCTGCTATCTCCACACAATATTAATTTAATTGAAATTTTAAGCATATTTTAATTTGTTTTAAGTGATGTTTTATGTTTTTATTATATAAGCCGAAACATTCGTCTACACCCCCAGTTTTTAAAAGACCCCATTAATAATAATAATAATAAAAAATAATATATATATATATATATATATATATCAAATAAAAAGTTATTTTGATGAATAAAAAAACAAATTAGAACTAGGTAAATTGAAGGAGAGAAAAATATTTAGTGATCATACCTAACAAAATAGATTATTTAACTAAATATTTTTATTTGTTATTTCACTATGTTTTTCTCTCTCTTATCTCGACAAGACTCTTAGAAAACTAGGATTTCATTAATAAACTATATGCAAATTGATTTGAGATTATTTAAGGGACAATTGATGGTTAAAAAATTAGTGATTTCAAATATCAGCTCAATTGATGATATTTAGTAAAATTCCTTTACAATATTTGCGGTTAGGATTTCTCAAAATAATTCCAAATTTTGTTTTAATATTGGATCACGGATCTAAGAGGATTTCAATTTTTTCCAAATCTCAGCTTATTAGATTTAACATTTGTAAAAAATATTCCAAATTCAAGGTTATTAGTTTAATGATTTTTACAAATTCCTTTAAATCATGCCTTATTGGAAACTGAGATTTCATTAATAAAATATGTCAAAATTGATATGGAATTATTCGAGGGACAAATGATATTTAAAAATCAGTGATTTCAAATACCACCTTAATTGATGGAGTTGATAATTAACAATGATTAATTTAGTTTCTAACTAATACTTCGATTTTTGAACCTACAATTTCTACTTTTGCTTATATTTGCATATGTTTTGCTTATATTATGCATATATTTCACTCATTTTTATTTATTGTGTTTAGTTTGTTTTTTTCGATCTCAAAGATTACAATAACTATAAAATATTGCTTAAACTATACTAAACTACACTATTATTAGTAGTAAGAACAAAACTACTATTAATAATTTTTATATATTTTTTTTTGATGTGGACACTATAAAAAGAAAGAAAACTATATTGAAAGGATATGCTTAAAAAAATTCGATTATCAATGTTTGATGAATAATTTTGTTCAAAAATACAATAATAGTAACTGGATTTTGTCAAGTCCCCGATTTTTTTGGATTTTTTAATTCCAAATTATTTTTAGATTTTATACGAATAATCCAAAAAATTAGTTAGCTTAACTTTCAATTTCAGATTTTTATTTTATTTTTTTCTTTAAAAAATCATTTTTCAAATTACTTTTAGATATTCAAAATCATTTGAATAATAAGTTTTTTTTAAAATGTCTTTACAGTCTAAAGTAGAAGGTCTTTATTTTTTTTTTCCGGTCTATATCCAATGTGCAAAATCGAAAAACATCATTTAAAATAGATAAGTAGAATACTCTTTTTTTTTTTTTTTTGTGTTGCATAAGTAGAGTACTATCTTATATATTAACTCATTACTTTTTCTTGTTGGGGATTACAAACCCATTTATGTTAGGATCCTTATATATGGTAAGTTTTTAACAGTTCTTCAGCAATAAATTTACATCTCACTCGAATGGACGCATATAAAAGTCACTCAAAAGTTACTATATTTACTTTTTTTTTTTCTTACCGCAATAATTGTTTTCCCTTTGTCTTTCACGCCCTACTTTCTCTGGTTTTTAGTTTCCCTTTTCTAAAATGATTTTAGTTTCCACAAAGTAGAGCTTGTCATTATCTCTAATCACGTCAATACTGTCAATCTCAGCTCCATCTTCATTTGTCACCATCGTCTCACTTCCATCAAACTCAAACTTTTCTCCTATTTTACGCACACATACAAAAATGTTAGAAAATCAATTAGACCACAAACCAAACCCGATCAGCTCAATAAACCTAAGCCAAACAAAACCGGTCAAAACTAGAACCAAACCCAAATCTAAATCATTTTAGTTTAAAACCGAACAAATTAAACCAGAACAGGATGAAAATCAAAACCGAAACCATAATTTCTGAACCGGTGTTTGGACTCCCGTAGCTAGGACCGGCCAGCAAAAGACCAAACAGTAAATAAATCTCGGTTCTTTTGTTTTCACAACATAACCGGTCAGCACAAAACTCAAATTCACTTCCTTTTTTGACACCTACGTAAAATTCACTTAGAGCAAAAACAATGTGTAATTTATGTGTTTCACCTGCAATTTTCTTGAGGTCATCAAATGAAGAAGGAAGCAGAATAAGCTTCCCAGCTTCAATGCAACTTCTTTCTCTCCTCTCCAATGGATGACCTCTGTAAATACTCACTCTTCCTTGCTCTACTTCTCCTTTTTCATCTTCCACAACTCTTAGCTTCTCCAATGGTGTAACACCAACCACATCTGCACCATTCATCACTAGTAAATTCACCATATCCATTTGATTCTCCGCCATAGCCACCTGCAAAGCTGTGAAACCATGGTGGTCCTTTGTGTCAACGTTTATCCCCTGTTTTAGTAGATCTTTCATTACTTCTACATTGTTCTGTCTCACTGCTTCACATAGAAGATCACCAGCTATGTGTGGATCAGATATGGCTGCGAAATGATAAAGAATCCTGAATAGCGTGTGATGCTTTGATGAGATTGCTTCCCATAGAGCAGTGTTACCATTCACATCTGCAATATTTAACTGCTTTAAACATATCTCTCAAATATAAAACATAAACTATTCTAAGAGTATGATGTGTTTACCTCTTGTGTGGATGTTGCATCCGTGCTTTAGAAGTATTAAAACACAGTCTTCATATCCTCTTGAAGCTGCTATATGCTGAGACAGTAACATAAGACGAATTAGTGACTGTGATGATGAGTTTTAGCCTAGGTGAAAGCAAAAACGTTACCAATGGAGTTTTTCCTTTGGAATCTGCAATGTCAGGGTTTAACTTAGCCTTCAGAAGCTCATCAAGAAGAGCTGCATTGCCTGTAGACACAACAGTGATAAGATTGGAGGCGAAGGGAACAGCACCGTTGATGTCACCATTTTGTTGTTGTGCACTTAGATCACCAATGTCTACATCACTCAGCTTTTCGTGATGCTCAAGGAAGTTCTTAAGCATTGTGGCATTGTCTTGTTGCTTAATATGCATAGTCTCAATAAGGAAAGATGTTTTGAGCCTAAGAAGCTGTGAGAGAGACTTAGTTTGAAAAGTATAGCTTTGAGGTCTACAACAAAGTGCTCCAACTTCTCCAAATATATCTCCACATCTTAGAGTGCCTAACACACTCTCTCTCTCCATCTCTGAGTCAATAATCTCAACTTCTCCTGATACAATTATGTAAACATCATCCGGAGCCTCGTTCTGCATAATCACATCCTCTCTTGGTGGTATATACTCAGCCTTCATTCTTGAAACCTAACACCAAAGACTATGTTTTAGAGAAGCCACCCACAAACCCTAATTAATTTGGTTTGATTTAGTAACTCACCAGGAGAAGAAGTATTTCTCTTGAGATGTCTTTGAAAAGGTAAACTTTTTCAACAGATGGAAGAAAAAGATGTTGACAAATGCTTTTGTAGATAGACTTAGGAAGCTGGTCAATAAGATGTTGCTGATTCAAGCTCTCTGCTTTAAACCTCAAACACATGTAAGCCAAGATTTGGTCTTTAAGTCTAGGAGGCAATCGGTTTCTATTAACAAAGTTTGACGCTGCTTGAATGCTATTCCTCTGCACCACAACAACAAACAACAAAAACTTCCTTAAGAACAAAATGCTAAAAGAAAAAGGACAAATTTTGTAAGAGAGACTCACAAATTCCATGGTACGACGAGTTCCTTCGACGACTAGATTAGTCATGTTACCAATAAGGTAAGCGGTGAGGCCGAGATTGAATAACATGTAGACTGTTATGAATACCATTTCAATAGTGTTGCTTGCATGGAGATCTCCGTAACCAACAGTTGTCATTGTTGTGATTGACCAATAAATAGAAGCAATGTATTTGATTGAAAGACTAGCTTCTCTGAAATCAGGAATGGCGTCGGTCCATGTCTGTCCTTCGTGTGGATATCTATCAGCTATTAAGTAATAAATGCATCCAGCACAATGCACTAGAAACAATGTCACCTGTAAATAAACACTCAATCTCATCATTTTCTACAACTACAATATATTCAAAGGTATATGATTTTGTTTTTATTTACTCACACATAGAAGTCGGAGGCAGCGAATACAGAAATAGCTAAACCTTATGTCCTTCTCGAGTCTAAAACAACACAAAAATGTGATTTTTTTTTAATTACTTTCTCAAAACGGTTTGATCATTGACATGGCATGGAGTCATACCTTGTGAAGAGGTGTTTGACACGTCGGAGACGCCAAAATCTGAACAATCCTAAGAGATTACAAGTGAGATTCAACTTGCCTGTGCCAGTGACTAAGTAACCGATTGCGTCAAACGGTATAGTTGATGCAACGTCCATCAAGAACCACGTTGAAAGGTACCTTTAATATTAAAATAGCATTTATTTAGTTGAAAACCAAAGCTTTTCTTCTTTTTTCACCCAACTTTTATAAATGGAATCTTTCTGTTCTTTCCATAATCAGAAATTTATCTAACTAAGAGAATCACATGGTGTGGGCACAAGAGTCACCTAAAACTTGTCGTCTTCCACTTAAGTAAAATCAGATTTTTGATGGAGTAAAGAAAAAAAGGGTGAAACTAATATATCATGAAAAGCAAATACTGACCTCACAGCAATCTGTTTAGGTTCACGGACAAGAAGTTGTGTTCTTTGGTCTATGTAAGCAACAAAAAACGTCAAGACAATGTCAATAGTGAAGAACAAGTCTACGACGTTGTCTGTGATATAAAGATATCTCTTTGGTGATGAATTCAGAAATGCGACTTCAAAAGGATAAACCCACGCAGAGTATGCCACCAAAAGCACCATAAATGATTCCCACCACCTGAATTAATCACACACATAATCACTACTTTAACTTGTTTACGTTGTCTTTGACGATACACAACATCAGGATCTATATCCTAGTTAATGCTCTATCACTAATTCCAGCATTCATTTATGGATGGTACCTGTATCTTGAGTCCATTGGTGAGATGATCCATCCACTAGAACAGATGTGATTCTGGTTAAAGCTAGCAACACCCAATGGAGGAAGAATAAGCTTTGACAGATTACTCAAGCTGAGAGAAGAAGCATCGTACTCTTGATTTTCTCTCCCTTTCTCTTTATGCTGATGAAGACGCCGGAGCTTCATGTCTGAGGATAAGTGGCAGTGAGCTTCTGTATACTTGAGCTCCATTATATATCCTCTGAGCAAACAAAAATGTTTTTTTTTAAACCAAGAACGTGAAAGACAGGGAGAGAGAGAGAGAGAGAGAGAGAGGTATTTTGCTGGATGATATAATAATTGCAGTGAAGAGGGAGTTTGTGGTTTGTATGTTGCAAACCGTACGTGGTGGTAGTGGTCCTCTTGTTAAGATGGAAGCTTTTGTGGGGAACACCATATATTATTTCTTGGAGGATTCATCACAATAGATAAAGAAAAAAATTGATTGATTTTATGTTTTGGTGATAAGGTATGATGGGTCCCCAAGAAAAAAGGTTGAGCCAAAGAATTAAGCCAAAACGTGGCTTTTAGAGTCTCAAGGGTCCCAATGTATCTCACATTACAACTTTAAAACTTGTAATGAGAATCTACTCAGAGGAGATTAAGAGAACATTCTATAATGCTTCATTTCTACACACTAATCAAAGAGAATGTTGTGTGCACTTATTAACATTGACTAGCGGGAATTTGAAGCAGAATAAAATTAGGAATTAGATTCCAGTTGAGAAAAAAAAACTATGGGACCAGTTTTTTAGGCGAAAAAAGGAGATATATTTCCTTATGTGTGTAGTCATCTTCGGGTATAGTATTCATCTAGATTGATCATATATTCTTAATTTGGCTTTTGAGGCAATCACATGGTTAGCTTAAATAAAAGGGACAGAGGAAATTGGAAAGACATTGCAACATATCTGTTTATCCTCTTTTATACAATCACGTTTCTTTCTTTCATCTTATGCCATGTTGCATATTTGTGTCCGAGACGCTTTGTTATTAACCTCTTCCATGAACATGCCAAGTTTCTTATCACACCAATTTGTCTGAGCAATGTTCGAGTAACTAGAGCAAATTGATAAGCAATTTTAAAAGAGTGAATCTGCCTTGAATTTTAATTACAGAGACACGAGATTGTGGTTTTTAACCTAGAAAATTACCCCCAATACAACAGAACCCTAGAATTGGGTTTGAGGGTATAAATCAGTTCGCGTAACCACACAATAGACAAATCCCTAAATGCAGTCACATTGACGACTACGATAATCGGAAATTGAGCACCGGAGATGGACACGTGGAAGATGGACGTTGAGTGGCGGGGTTATATTTTTCAAAAGGGCTGTTGGGGGTGAGCTTAGCACCCCCGGCCCGGATCGCAAGAAGCAGGCCCAGAAGACAAGCAAGGCCCAAAAACCACGAAGTTAAATCGAACAAGACTTAGCTCGCTAAGAACCAGCGGCTCGCTGAAGACGCTCGCAGCATATCCAGGCGTGCCAAAGAATTGACTTTACCGACAAAAGGAGATGTGACGGGCCAGTCACATCATATATTTTCGATCGTCAGAGGAAAGGTAAAAGCAACCTTCGAGCACAACGCCAATGCATGCCGGCTCGTGTTAGGACTAGCACGAAGTCAACCTTAGCCGGACCTTCGATCGCTATAAATACACACCTCATTCATCACGAAGGGGACATGGAATGAGAGAGAGAGGACAAGAGAATAGGTAGAACTGTTCGGTAAATTTAGATCAAGTTTAACAACAGAAGCGACCTAGTCGATTGTTGTTAGACTTCGCTCTTCGCATTACTACTTTTCTAAACACTGACTTCTCGTTCTGTTGTAATCCTTAGTTCATTTCTGAGCAATATAATCTACTCGCTTTCAATTCCTTTTGTCCGTTTAATTCCGAGTTAAAGTTCATTTACGAGAATTCCGACCCGCTAAAACTTGCTATCTTAGCACGCCACGAATAATAAAAGTCACGTCTCACCCGACCCACGAAATCGACCATCAAATTATTCCCGAACAGTCACAGTAACTTTCCAAGCGACCAGGTGCGCGACTCGGTACGCACAAGGGCGAACAAGAGAGAAATAAACATACAAACACGAGCCTGGAAATTTTGCTATCCGATCCTTTTATTTCCCGTTATTTTAATTCTCCATTGATTCTTTTAGAAAATTTTCAATCAGCTATGTTATGTCACGACCCGATTTACTAATAAGTCGAATTTCAGAGGTTTAGACTCCAATATTTAACCATTTTTTGACTTCTCTGTGACTTATAATCTCTGGAGTTTCTCGAAAGTTTCTAGAAAATTACAAATAATTACAAACAGTTACACGTGAATTTATCGACATTTATACAACAAAGGATTCACATATATAATTATTTGATGTGAACGCTTTGTTGTATAAATGTTGACACACTAAATCATGTGTAACATCTTCTCATTTTTGCAATTTTTGCAAGAACACCATATTTGCTGTCCTTCATACATGTTTTACTTTCACAAAACTATAAAACTTTGTAATCCTTCTTAATACACTGATACATCTATGTTCTGAAAGTTTCTATATATGGGAAGAAGACATTTTTCTATCTTTGTGTTTTAAAAGAATGTGGATTTACTTTTATGATGTTTGTGTTTGAGAAAATGGTGTGTTAAGAAAATAATGTTTTTTGGGAGAATAACACAATTGCTACATGCTTAGAAATATGATTCATTCTTATACATGCTTAAAGTGCTGAATTAGAATGATGAAATTTGATTTAGCATACATCCAATTTTGAAACTTTTATTTAGTTAACCTTTAGTTGAACCATTATTTGAAAAATTATTCAAATTCAATATATGAAGTTAAGATAATATTTTTAATGTATATTTAATGTTTTACAACTTTACAACTGATTAAAAAAAATCAGAATGTAATGATTTAATTTGAATGTGATAAAATATATTCAAAATTAGTTATCAAATTATATGTTATTGATGATGTATTTTATATGTGATTACAATTTTACGGATTGTAACATAAATAAACAAATGTTTTTCTTCTAGTCATTCAAATTTTAGCATATTTCAATCAATATTATCAATAAGTAAATGAATGTTTGTACAAGTATATAAAACATGCACTTGTTATAATCTAGTAGTGCATATACACTAAGACTTATATTTGATTTAAAATGTAGAATATATAACTATCAAAATCACTATCTACTAAACTATACAAACATATCTATCTAAAAATTATAATTAAAATTTAGGTAATTAAAAAAATTGACTGTGATAAATTTATTTTGACAATATTTTATTTTTTATTTCAATTATAGCGTGGAAATATTTTGTTTTTTTTTTCAAAATACTGTTGATTCAAATTGATTGGGGTTTATAGCATTGTTTTAAACTATCATGTGTAAACATGTGTCTTTAATAAGTTGTTACTAAATAATAATTTTATTATTCAATTGTATTTTATGTAATATTATACTTATAGTTAATAATTAGGTATGAATAGTGTATATACACTAAGAAATTATATTTGATTTAGCATGTAGGATATATAACTATCAAAATTACTATCTATTAAACTATACAAACAAATCTATCTAAAAATTATATTTTAAATTTAGGTTAAACAAAAAATTTGAATGTGATAAGTTTATTTTGAAAATATTTTATTTTGGTTTTTTACTATAGCAAGTAAATACATGATATATATTTTTTTTCTCAAAACTTTATGCATACTTTCCATGTTAATGCAAATTGGTTGCCATATATATCATTGTTTTTAATTTTTCATGTATAAACATGTGTTTTTAATATGAGCTTGAATTTTTGTAATCGACTACTAATCAATCATCGAAATAATTAATGTTAGTTAAATAACTCTTTTCTATGTGTCTTGTATCTAAATTCTCATTGGCTCATTTTCTTAAAAACCCTCCTTAATTTAGATTGAAAAATTATCTCTACGTCCTCTAAATTAATATATAGGAAATGATAATTCATATTCTTCTTTAGTTATTCGGACATCAAAACTTGCTTACATAGAAAAGGGTTGTTTATTATATACATATATTTTTATATCATAGATTTATTTATATCATAGAAAAGGGTTGTTTCTTTTATGAATAGAACATTTTTATTTGTCAAATATTTCCATGTATTTTACTATATCTTTAATCCCATATTCTCTATAGTATTGTTCAAAAGTTCATATATATTTTTCTTATTAAGAATTTGGCGAAATTTTGAAAATCCTGGCGAAAATATGGGCCTATTATTTATATCACATATAAAAGATAAGAAAATGTTAAATATTAAATGTATTAATATATATAAATTAAAAAACATGAGTTTGTATTATTTTGTAATGCAAAGCTAAAGGGTAATTTTTCTCGCAAACAATAAACAATGAAATAAAATTCAAATCAACTCATACTCTACAGGATAACGAAATCAACACAATTGTTCATCATCTAAAACAAAATCAACTCACCAATCACAATTGGATAAATAAAACATATTCAATAAACACTCACAAAAAAAATTAAGAATGAGTCTCTGCACTTAAATTAACAAAATCAACTCACTCCTGTTCAAAGAGTTGAATTAGCTTATTTATCTTTTTGACATGTTTTTTTTTCTTTTTTTCTTTTTGACATGTTTCCTTCACTGCTTTGGAATAGCGTCAAAAAAGCACTGAATTTTTGAAACATTACTGCATGTATCTTTCTCACGCGTGACAGAAAAAGAGAAAATCAAAACTCCTAAATGCAAATAGGATCATAATACAAGTTCTTTACCTCTCCAAAATATGAAGTTAATGTTCCTATAGATAGAACATAACGAAGTGATCTGTCTCATTTTTTTATAAAAATGTTGACCCTCCAAACTTTGACATTTTTAGACTTGTAATACTCTGTTCCATCTCCTTTTAACGAAACTTGAGGAGTAAGGATTTTACATGTTTCATATCTCGATTTAAAACTTGTGATAGTCGGTTCATCAAAGCTAAAACTCCGGTTTGTTCTCAAACCTAAGATGAGATAAACATTTGATGGTTCATATTGATCATATGAAGTAATGATTCACCCATTCTTTTGTAGTCTGCATGAACAGGCTTATGGACCAGTGTGTTATGGTATCTTAAGAGTGTATATCCTTTGGTAAACTATACTCTAGTGTGGCTAAATCGAATTGTTGAAGAATAATTTGTATTGACTTTTTGAGTAATTGAGAGAAAAATATCATACTAACATGTGACAACACTAGTAAGATTGAAAATTGTAGGCCAATCTTCAAAGTTTTTACTCTCCCAAAGTAGAAAAAGAAACAGCTACAACATCATCAGTGCATGAAAACAAAACAAAACAAAAAAACAACAGGGCAAACGCAAATCATTCTTCGATGTTTTTGTCAAACAGAGTTTATTCAAAATACTTCGAAATTTAGAAAATACCATTTCGTTACATACATATCATTACCATAGATTGATTGTATGTGTCCTCTTCTACTCCTCTGTTTTCACCATCATATACACATTATGGTATAAACATTGGTTCAAGGAATCAAGCTTGGGCGGTTTCTGCACCACCGTTGGTTTTCAGACGCTTCTCCTTGTAGTCTTTCACCGCTGCCTTTATGGCGTCCTCCGCCAACATACTGCAATGGAGCTTGACTGGTGGAAGAGAAAGATGCTTTGCGATTTCACTGGTCACATATTTCAGAGAAAAGAAAAGTTAAATTCCATTTAGGACTTCAGATACTGACAATTTCCATGACATTAATCACAATGTTTAGTTTATTTCAGATAAACAAGTCAAAAGGGACAACAATCAATAAGCAAATATCATATCAATAGACAGAATGTGGAGTTCTTCAATAGAAGATACCAATCATCAAACATGGATTAAAGAGTGAACAAATTAGATATCGCCAGCTCACTACTCATAGATCATGCAAAACATGAATGTAAGAGGTAACTAGATAGTACTTACGTGTTTTTGATGGTGAGAACTTCCTCCATAGCTTTGCCTTTCACCCATTCAGTGGCTGAAAAACATAAATTAAACATTAAGAAGCAGATACATATCCTCGTTAGAATCAGGAAGCACTAAAGCAGTAAAGTTTCAAAATGGAATCAGAAATGACAGAGAGAGGATAGCTCATGTTGCACCCAACACAGACGATGAAGCCATAAATTGGAACAGGACACTAAGACATCCCATCAGCAAGGGAGAATGATTTACATTGATACTAAGAGTACAAGTACTTTCACGATTGAATTATACAAATCGTCTCATTTCACAAAATCCGACTCAAAATTATAATAATTAGGTCATGCCATTTACGGGAACAACCCAGAATCTCGACACCGCCTCCACGATAACCCATCAATTTGAAACCTAATTCCTCAATTTGAGAACAACTAATCAAAATCCCTAATTGAAATTCGATCCTCGAAGCTTCGTTTTTTATCTAATTCCCTCGTCAATAGAACAGATCATAAGAGCATCTAACACAAAACGGAACAAAAACACGAAAATCTTTACTAGATATTTCCAATAGACGCTAAATATTAGAGGGTAAACATACCGACAGATGAAGACGCGATAGCAGAACCACAGCCGAAAGTCTTGAAGCGAGCATCGACGATTTGACCGGTCTTCTCGTCAACCTTGATCTGGAGCTTCATAACATCACCGCACGCAGGAGCTCCGACGAGCCCCGTACCCACGGTGGGATCATTTTTATCGAAAGATCCGACGTTACGGGGGTTGTCGTAGTGGTCGATGACGTTCTCGTGGTAAGATCGGAAGATACCGACGGACAACGGTGTTGATTGTCGTGACGTGAGCCCTAGAGTCTTCGCAGCTTGCCTGATCATCATTTTTTCGGATTAGGGTTTCGAGTGTGCTTGTTCCACGGATTTGGGAATGAGGTCGGAATCGAGGGTTTCCTCTAAGGGCTATGAGAAGGCGGTTCGATTCAGAGATAAGCAAGGAGACACGTGGACGGCGTAGATATTTTGCTAACTAAGATATTTTACTATTTCTTCTTAGCTAACTTTAGACGCTAATTAAATTGAGATGACTTTCATGCTTGGATAGATGTGTAATTGACCTCGTGATTCATAATTTTACAAGGTTAATATTTTCAATCGGAAAATAACTCCATAAGCAATCTGTAGAGTAGAGATAATTTATAAATCATTGCAAACGTTTTTGAACCAAAAGAAATCCAACGAGCATATTTTTTATACATGATGAATCCATCAAGCAGTTAAAACAGTATTCCTTAACATCGAGCTAACAATAACAATTAAGAAGTAAACCTATAACAATTAACAACGGTACTGAACACTTATTTTTGTACTTAAGCATAAAGAGACACAGAAATTGTGTCCATGTTTAAGGGTTCAAGAGAGGGCTTCCTTCTTTGATGAGCACAAAGACGCTTCCACCATCTCCTCTAGAGATCCGAATGTCTTTGTCCAGATAAGTCGTTAGGAGCCACGACTGTGCATTGTCTCCTGGCAAAGAGAATTTCAATGGTGGTTGGCTCGATATGGTTCTAGCCACCGACGAAGCTGTGTCTTGTACCGAGGTAAGCAACCCTCTGATCGGATTAAGATCAATCTTTTGACCAAGAATTTCTACATACTCCGGGATCTCAATCGAATCCGTTAGCTGAGGAGTCCCAATTACGCCTTGCTCGAACTTAATCTGCAATAAAATGAACCCCAAACTGTTAGTTCAATTGTTTCAAGGTGTTGATTATCAGATGATATTGGTTGATGGGAGGTAAGATTACTTGGACGCGTTTAGGGCTTCGGATTTCGAATTTGGCGTTTGTGCTAATTGAGGTTGTAGCTAGAGGACCAGCGAAACGGACAGAGTTTTGGACGGTGAAGTTGTCTGAATCAATGGTCTGCGAGATCTCATCGACCTTTATTAACGGCACGATACCTCGTGAAAGCAACGGGAACAGACCCACGAACGATGTGTAGCTGCATAAGAGGTTTCCAACAAAATTAAGAGCAGCACAAGATCTACCATTGAAGAAAACATGAAGGTGAATCCAGAACCCGACTTTAATTACAGAAATTACTCCGAAATTTACGCTACGTTGATGAGACAACCTCTATTTTTCCAGCGAAAATTTTCAAATCTTTCCCGGAAAACTTACGCGAGAATCCATTTGCCGTTTAGAAGGAAGAGAGCTTCAGTCGGTGCTGGGGTAGGGTTCTTCGACTCCAGCTGTGTGATTAGGTCTCCGATTTCCGCTCTGGTCTCGCTCGACGCGCTTAAACCCCGATCTGTGCCGTACAGCGAATCCGCCAGCGATCTCTTCAGTCGCTCTGTCTCCTCCACGGATTCAATTGCTTCCTCGGCCATCAATTGGGCCGATCCTTTCTCTCCCATATCCGGACCCCACTCGTCTTCTGCATCCGTGACGCGGACTCTGAAATCCGCCCGGGAAACAGTGAATCCTCCGGTCGAGTACACTGAACGGCGACTAATTGAGCTCATCGGCACCTGAAACGGAGGTTTGAAGGAGGATTTGGAGTTCGATGAGCTCGGGGCTCGAGTTTTGCAAGGAAATTGATTGAGCAATTGTACCGTCGCCATTGTTTCCCTTCGACCAAAATTCGAAGCTAGTGAACAAGATTTACCCATACTAATTTATAGCCATTGCAATTGAAATGGCAAATGACGTAAATGTGCTCCTTTTTACTTGTTACTCAAACCAATCCCGGAGGTGTACTATCGGCTTTTGACACAGATCATAGCATTGGACTATGATTCTGCCACGTGAGGGCTGAGATCAACGGACCAAAACCGACTTTCTATGACAGTGACAGTGTGATTGTGAGGAGAGGATTAATTTGATTCTTTATTTTTGGCTAGAAAATCCAAAAAAGATATTCAATTTATTTTGCCTACTAATTTTAAAAAAGTATAAAGGATTTTGTTCTTTCCATATTTTCTACTTCTAAAAAATAAATGTACATAAAAATTACTAAAATGTGAAAAAATAGGAAAAAGTAGTAGCATATAGAAACATATACTGTGTGTACGGAAAAAAAACCATTTCGGGATAAATATGTTTGGGGTGTGTGAATCACTAAGTTATTGAACTTACAATATTTTTACAAATATTTAATCCTTAGAAAGTTGATTTATCATAAATATAAAATAAAAATGGTATGATTAGGGTGGGTAAAATATTCGAGATCCATAACCCGATCTGAAATCTTATCATACCCGATCCGATTCGATCATAGGATGTTCGAGATTATCCGAATTCGTTTTCATATATATCTTTATAATATTTACAAAATAGTCGTATAATAAATAAATAAATACCTTAAAATGATATCATAACTAAACCTTAGTTATACAAAGTTTGAATATTATTTTTAATATATATTTCTAAAGTGTATAAAAATCAATATGCAGTTTTCTCTATATATATACTATGTTTGTGTTAATTTTAATTTAATATTTTAGTTTATTTTACTATTTTTAATAATTAAATAATAATCTTTTTAAATATTTTGGGCGGTTCCGAGTTTTCGGCGATATTCGTGAATATTGACAAGTTTGGATCTGGATCATAGTTTTTTCGGATCCGGATCTGGGTATACTGAAATTTCAGGGTATCCAACTCTTGCCCACCCCTAGGTACGACCAATGTAAAAGGCTAGAAGCTTCTGACAGTGTACTATTTTCTCGTTGTTTCTAATCATCGTTCATTGCCAATGATTTTGGTCTTTGGGCGGTAGCGACAAGGGATGGGCAAATTACCTAGATTCGAGGATTTGAACCGGAAACGACACGAAAAACTCAGTTTGGATCGGGTTTGATTCTCCCTAAATAACCGAAAGGGTCTCTTGGTTCAGTAAGATCGGGTATCGGTTTCGTTATAACCCGGGATCCGAAAAAGATCAGAACTAACTGAAGCCAGACACTGATAACGAGATTTTAGTGTGTCGTTATCCACTAAAATCCTACTAATCAAACAAATTTATATAACACCTAGATTATCCAATTCTCATACTTATTACTAAGTAGATCAAGGATAAACAAAAGAGATCGATAAATATTGATGAATCCATAATGAAAAAGAGGATAAGAGATATATAAAGAAGAACAAAGCATGATGGTAAATGCAATTTATTCATAATCAAAGAGTCAAGAACTCTTTCAAAAAACACTATTTAAAATCTAAAGACTACAAGCTTCGTTTAATCTAATTAGATAGAGGGGGTTATATAGTAAATGAATAGTGAAACAGGTCCGGTCCAAGTAGATAGGCTAGTGGGGCGACGGTCCATGGTCTATGAGCCAAAAAAGTTGTGAAGAAAAAATGGGTCCAATTTTCTTATTTTTTAATTTTTTAGTGTTATTGATCTATAATTTGGTATAAGTTTAATAGAATGGGTTTGAAATTTTTTTAGTTAAGACTCAAAATTTGCTGTAAATTTAATAAAAAGACCCAGTTTTTTTTTAAAAACCCCTTTTCTTAGAGTAGATTTAGTGAGAGGGAGGAAAAAAATTTTGTTTGTCCTAGGGTGAAATTCTTTGGGTTGGGTCTGAGTGAAACATGAGAAAATTGGTCAAAACCAAAGTTTGGAGTCGAATTTCCAGTTGTGCAACTGATTATGAATGGCATAAATGGTTTTGTCGTTGGACCCTTCATTCTTGCTACCGGAAAGGATATGGTCTGGCTCCAAGGTTTATTTTGGTTGCTATGTTCCTTCCACTGCTCCTTTCATGCCGCCGGTAGGATCTCCAGTTGTCATTTTTCTTCATTCTTCTTAATTCAAATTCCTCTCTTCTTGCTCCAATTGATCTCCATATGGTTCATGAGTTCCATTAGACTCACTTGCTTCCTTTGGTACATATAAAAGTCTCAAAACACCTAATGTATGTATGCAAATGAAAACCTAACTCTAAATGCAAATGTGAGGAAATGAAGCTAAATATGGAAATTTAGAATCTAAAGATGGTCATTTAGACCTTAAAACTGTACAAAACTTAGACCTTATTTGAGCCAAATTAGACACTCATCAGACACATATATGAGGCTTGTTGTAGCTGGTTGATCTTCTCCATCCTCGACATCGAAACCCAAAATTCATTTCTCCGAGACTCTGATACAAGTAAAAGAAGTCGTCGAAGAAGATTTCCCATAATTCTCCTCTCCCTCCTTCAATAGTCGATATCAAGCACTCTTTTCAAGTAGAATGGCCATGGCTTCGTGAAAACCAAAAGTTTTTCTCTTTTACTTCAGTTCTTTTCAAGTCGTTTCAAATGCTCATAATACCTAATATATCATATTAAAGACGTGGAAAAGACTCTAAAACTCACATAATTATGGGTTATAAAACCCCCAAAAAACCAAATAGTATCAAATTACTCTCACAGGATGCAAAGGAGAGAACAATAGAGGTGTTGTTAGTGGAAAATTCATTGGAATGAGAGTCATTACACATGTTGTTAGTTGAGGTTCGTGACCATATGCAAATGATAGCAATAGCCACATTGCAGGATTTTTGGAAAAAATAGAAACTCAAAAAAAGAATGCCTTTGTGTTTATAGAGAGAAGAGGACACAACCAAATTGTGGTTTTTGGTCTTTATCTGTGAGGAAGAAACACTTAAGAGTTATGATGGCTTTTCCCCTTTCGCCAAGGCAACTCTGCACTTCTTTTAACTTACATGCTTCTCATTTGAGAGTCTATGTGGAATCAAAATGATTTTGGTTTTCATATTTTATTAACATGAGCAGAATATTCATACAAATGTTAGTTCAGTTACGTGACCAAATCATACTACAACTCTCTTCCATATCCTTTTTCTTTATGTATCCTCTGTATCCACCACCATCACTACTCAACATCTTTAACCATCTCCTTCCTAAATAAGACACGACAAAGAACGAGAGTAAGAGCCATACAACGTTTTATGTTTGTAACTTGAGTTCTTAATGTGCCAACAAAAAGGAACATGAAATTCTTTGTCATTTTGATTTCGCATCTGTCATTGAACCATCAAGATCTAAGGGAGAAAAAAAAGACAAAAAGAAAAAGACTAACAAAATTCCAAACTAGAACAAAAAAAAAAGCAAAGAAGCTTAAAAACTCTCTAATATAAGTTGGATATGTTTAACAGCCAATCTGACAAATAATAGCAAAAGGAAACTTTAACATGAAAAAGTGGAAATCCTTGGTAACAAATACAGCAGATAAATAGACGATGATGATTGACCATTTGCAAGAAATGAAAGAATCTAATATTCATCTCTTTCTTTCCTTTTGCGCAGTTGGCTAATTTGCACCAAGCTTGGGAGATAAGAAGATGAGCACACAAGTGGGGGAGAATAAATTGGCTGAATAGATCCTGAATAGACAAATGAGGGGGTTCCAAGATATTGGGAGCTTCCCCAAGAGACACAATATTTCTATAGTATCCATCGTCTCCAATGATAAAAGCTGTGTGGTAATGAGCGGTCTTGGTTTATTCATATCCGTCTATATCAAAAACCACAACGACTTTCCCTTCCTCGTCAATAAAGAAACTCCCATATTGCTCGCGAAACTGAACGCAACGATCACCAATAAGTGGTCTCATATCCACGTACATAAACTTGCTCCACGACACATCATTGGGCTCAATCTTAGTCGTAACCCAAATCTCTAATCCCTTAATTCTTTATGTAGGGATCTCACCTTTCTGATGTAGCAAAGCGAGCTTTTCGTCTCTAACAGATGAGAGAGTCATCAGTTCTTTCACTAAAAGAGTGAAACGGAAGAGGCAAACGCTGTCCAAATCTCTCTGTTGTAAAATCAAAACAAAGTAAGAAATCTCCCCAATCATCTTCCTTAACTATCTTAGCCCAAAAGTAAGAATTTCCCTTCAAAGACACGCTATGGTGATTGTATCCTACATTCCAGTCGGGTCTGCCCTCAAGAAATCTCCATGAATTAGAGCTAAAGTCATAGATTTCGAACCATGAAATTTGTTGATAACCCCAAAACTTCAATATTTTGTGATTACGGACAGTCGTTGCTTTTCTTTCTGTTACTTCGAAAGTAGCTGCTTCACCCCTGTTATTTTGAGGTCATATCTAGTATTCAGAGTTTGCCTCGATTTGGTACCGCTCTCGCAGCCCGCACCGAAACAGTGCTTTACCCCTAGATGTCCAGTAAACTGCTGCGCCTCAACGCATTTCGGGGAGAACCAGCTAGCTCTGGGTTCGAGTGGCATTTCACCCCTAACCACAACTCATCCGCTGATTTTTCAACATCAGTCGGTTCGGACCTCCACTTAGTTTCACCCACTTACGGTTCATGTCGCACCCAAAGAGATAATAATCGTCATGTATGTGGAAACTTCTTCTGGGACTGATCGACCTTGTTTGCCCTAAATAAGGGTTCCACGCCACAAGCTTCGAGTTGTCCCTCGCGACACATAACAATAACCCTTCGCAGTGAAAGACTTTAGATATTTCGACTTGATTAAGTAAATCTACCTGCTTTATAGATAGACCAAGAGCGACCAATTCTTCTTCTTCCTTGGGGTGGATAGGGAATCTCAATGAACAAACCTTGAAATCTATCGTCATAAACCCTAAAAACTGTTGCTGCCTTGCTGCTGTTTTACCCACAATCCAATATTTGGATAAATGGTTTCATAATTTGCAAGTGGATCGCACTTCTCTCAGTGATGTTATCGGAACCTTGCTTAGTATCATGTCACCTACCAAATCATGTGGAAGATCGCATATACTATTCGCCATTCTTCCAAGCTTTGCAACAGACGACGCACAATTCCCTTTGTTTGTTTTTTTGCGTCTGAGCGGCACGATTGAGAGGAACGTCCAGATTAATGGGCTTAAAACGTATTTCATGGGCCTTGCGAATAATAAAATCTTTCGTATTTTTTTTGCATTTATTTACATCATCTTTCCATAATACCAAAAGAAACGTACAAAGAACAAACCGTAGCTAAAATTCGTATCTAGGCATCATCACCTTACCGTAATCACGTGGATGGAGAACTCTCAACCGTCGGATCGTTTCAAAATATGTCGAGGATCTCTAAAATCGGACGGTTGCAAAGAGGACACGATCCTCGGTTGAGCCAGAGCTCTCTGGAGCACACTCTGCAAAAAGTGTGTCCACAGGGAATAAACGCCGCGCCTTTCTTTCTTCCCATACACACGCAGCACACTGGATCATCACCCGCTAACGTCCCCACCGACGCCGTCAATATCTCCGTTTCCTTTCCGTCGTCAACGACTCTCTCCGCCGTCTCCTCCAACAGTCTCATCAACGAGACTCTCATCGGCGTCATGTTTCCCGCTTCCTCCGTCGCTTCTCCCCGATTATATCTCTCCGCCTCTAACGCCGTCGCGAGATTCATACCCGAACCCAATCCACGATCCGACTCGGAAACGAATCGGTTTTCACTTTGTTCTTCGATTTCGTCTTCTCTTGAGCCGGGACTGTGAAGAGTAGTGGCATTGTTAGTTAGACGGAGACCCCAAGTAGGCCCCCAGCATCCGATGCATTTGAATCTCAACCGTTCTTTCAGAGTCCGCTTCCTCCTGGTGCGATCGACACCGCTCATCTGACGTCGGAGCAAATCAAGAAATGTCGTCGTGCGGTGTGACTCCGTCGGCCGCTGACTCGTTCCTAGATCGAATTCACTCATTATCGACTCGGTTACAGAAACTAGCGAAGAAATTCGAAAAAGAATCACCAGTAAAACAGGCAGATCAGCTCCGCCATGAAAGAGCCCAGAGAAAGAGAGAGAGATTGTTTAGATCTTTGGGTCTCAGAGTGAATATTATGATGTTATAAAGGAATTTCAGAGCTTTTTTTCTTTCATATTACTTTAACCGAGTTGATATTTTTTTTCTCTTTAAAGTTGTGTTTCCGAGTATTTATTTCCCGCGAACTAGTATTATTTTAAAGAATTTTAATACAGTTATAAGTTATAACGATTCTATTCTGTTGGTCCAGTGACTTCAGTCCTTTTATCAGCATAATACTTATCCCACTCAAATAGAAAACCTATAAAATAATATTATGGGAATAAAACGTATATAATTATACAAATGATATTTTTCAACTATCATAAACTTGAGTGTTCGTATGTCATATCATCTTTACAAAGCAAATATATTAATTGTTAAGAAGACTAATTAATTTATAATAATGTGTGATTACCAGAGAAAGACGTACGTAAAGGCGCAAATAACGTTAGTTTTTCTGAATTTCTGATAGAAACGGAAAAACATTTACTCAAGAAGAAATTTGTTTGGCGAAAGATTTAATGCTGTTTCTGTAACTGTACGACTTTACTTTTTTCAATTGAAAACTAAATTAGGGGTCTCGAGTAAAGACAAAATCGAAGAATAATTATAATTTATTTTACCAAACAAAAAAAGTCCTCCATCAAAATTCAAACCCAATTAAAGATTAAATAAATCATCCGTCGAATAAAGATACTGATATTCCAAACTAAGAATAAATCTATGTGAATGATCAAAATTCAAAGATTCGACTTTAGTCCTAGCAAATTGACCAGACTAATTAAATTCTCATACTCTGACGATGGTTTTAACTTCTTTTTTAACCAGCATTTTCACTTTTAAAATCATGAGGTAAGCTTTCAGGCGGGAAAATATTTTCCTTAATAAACCAGCGGAAAAATAATTTGAAAGAAAAAAAGAAAAAAGAAAAGGAAGAAATTAAAGAGGGTGCAAGAATCAAGGCTTTTTCCACGTGAGATGTCCCCTTATACGACGTCGTCTTCGCGCCTCACTTTCCCCAACAAAACCCAATAAAAATAACTGACCCTAATTCCAATACACCTTTCTGTGAGAAAATGATACATTCAATGATTTTGCACTTTTTTTTATGTTAAAATGATTTTGAGTGATTCCAAGAGCGATTTAACATCTTCTCACTCACACACAAACTTAGTAATACTCAAAATGCCTAAAGATCAATGATAATTCGAGCTTAGATTCTCGCTTGTACATAAACTTTGACGAGACAGATTTACCAATAAATAAAAAAGTATGTTATATATAGTACAAATTAGACATCTATACCACCAAAACGGCTAATTTGCATACTAAAATGTCTCTCTCTAACGACATAAGACGATAATATTAAGAATATACGAATAAAGTAATTTTACAATCATATTGGTATTTAATTCTCTCCCACATACATAACAATGGGAATTTCACGCCTTCTTCTTTATTCCTAAGTATGAAAATGAAATTCATATCAATTCTTCACGAGCTGAAGAAACAAAAACCCCATTAAAGTACTAGTTAATCTTTTTCTTTTTTTTTTTCCGTTTTCTAATTAATTCGTTATGGATTTCTTGATGCAGTCTACAATACCTTCGCAATGAGCCTCAGGAACAACACATCCTGATTCTTCATCGTCTTCTATAATAGAGTGTGGAGAACGGAGACTGCCTAGTGTCTGACAAGCTCTCATTGTTTTGCAATGCTCTGCTTCATCGTCTCTTATATTCAGAAACACATCGTATAAATTCTCTGCCCAAACAAAAATCACAAACATGAATAAATCATAAATCATTTTTCAGCGACGAATTGAAAGAACTCGAGTTTAATTTGCTATACCTATTACCGGTCTTCGAGTATTTGGAGCTCTGGATGTTTGGAACTCATCTGCAGACAAATGAGAGCCAGTTTTTGAGAGATTTTTTTACTAGTTTGAGAGATAACTGGAAACGATTTGATTTTGAAACTAACCAAATAAGTACATGTCACTTCCTGTATAATACTTGACTGCAATCTCCGGTGCAGGCATTTTCTTCAAATCCTCTGCTCAGAGAGAAAGATGCAAAACAATCCAGAATGTAAAAGAAAGCCTTGAAGCATGTGATATTGGAGAAAAGATGAAACAAGAAAATGTTAAACAAACCTCCACTGGTCTTGAGAAATTTATCATAAGTCTCAAACGCATGACCCTCCACACATTCCGAGAAGTGATCTGCATCGGTTAATGAATTCATGAAGACAAGAAGCCTGGCTATTCACTATAATATTCTGCTACTTTCTAGAAGATTACGATTATAGTTTTTAAGTAAGAAACAAAACTTACATGCCATTCTGGGGCTAAGGATATACAAGAACACTGTCATGAAGTAATAAAAGGTTGCTATGCTCTTTGCCAGTAAACGATCAAACCACCAAGAATTTCCACCCAATTCCTACGAATAGAAACATGAGTTTAACTTTGACCAACTATGTGAGTTAAGAGTAATGAACTTATACAAAAAGAAAGAAACTTGGTTCTTACTTCCATTATGAGCAAGTGATGCATCTCATTCCAGCTCTCAGCAAAATGTACTTTCAAATAATCTGCTCTTCTCCACCAACCAAAGGTCTCATACATGTGCAGCACTGACATAAACGCTACAAGAAGGACCACACAGAAACTAACATTATTTTCTAGCCTTTGATCCAGATGCATAACTATCGAGAAACACGAAAAGATGCAAAGTGATGTGATTCTCCACCAATTTTATAGAACACAAAAGAGGATTATCATTAGGTAGTGTTTCGAGGTTAGGGATGAATCATGCCTCGAAAATAATTCTGTCATTGTTCTTTTACCCACATCTCAACTGACTTCACAATCTGCTAAACGTTTCTGAATTATAAGGAGTGAAACTAAACACGGATGCAGCTTACCAAAATAAGGCACTCGAGCAATTGTTTCAAGAACAAAGAACCTTGGATAGACTCGGTCACGGTACAAAGTGTCCAGTATCTGTATCACCGAGTCCTGCAGGAAATCGTAAACAAGACAATAATCAGAACATATAAAAACTGTTCCAAGTTTCTAGTAAGAGATGAAGTTTAAAGGGTCATAGAAACCTTACTGTGAGGAAGACATTGATTCCTTGCTCAACCTTGATGATCCATGACTCCATAGAACTCTTGTCTGCCTCCTCAATTCCTTCTTTACCGTTTTCGACTGAAGGAAAAGTATCGGCTTTGAATGATTCCTCCACCACCACTTTCTCTTCATCGTCTTGCAAAATCGTTGCTCGGACTCGATGAATGTTCCTGGAATTTTATTTCAAACAAGTTCCAATGACAAACACTAAGTAAAAGAAACTAATCATTATATATACAAAATGAAACCTTAAAAATCACGCGAGACGACCAATTCAATTAACTATTAGATGTGCATACCTGAAGAGCAAGCGACGAGAAGAGATATGACGATGATGGCGAATCAGTGAGAGAGAGGAGTTGTACGAAACGGCGGCTCCAGAGGGTCGAAGAGCAATCAACGGTCGTGAGCTCGTTAACGTACCAGAGGAGATACCTGATATCGCCACCGTCGACGCCATCTCCGGCACGAACGCAAGATTCGGACAGCAACTCAGAAATCAGGGAGATGGAATTTTGTGAATCAGCCGCAAATTGAGAATATTACAGGAAAGAAAAGTATCGGTTGGAGATATTTCCGTAGAAATGGAGAATTTGCGGATTGGAGAGGAAGAAAGACGGTTCCCAAGGCGGGCGGATATTCTAAGTTCTCCACTAGTTCTCATGCCCATCGACGTCGACAACGACGCGTCCCGAACAAATCATGGCCGGAGAAATTTCCTACCAAATTAGGATCCAATTATGTCAAATGACCCGACCCAGATTAAGTTCTCGGCCCAGCAATACTTATGGGTTATGGGCCCAAAATAGGGGACACGTCATCTTTTCTTTATATGAAATGATTCGGGATTGAAAAATCTAAAGCGATGAATTGATTTTCTACCCCGTGAATCTAACTAACATTTCGAAGTTCAGACATGTGTATAAGTTTATAACCATGAGATGATATTGAATCCCGTGAATTCAATGACGTTTGTGATTTTTAATTATATTTACAAACGTGAAATTAGCTTGAGTGAGTTACTAAATACAATTTATATTCGTAGAAACAGTAAAAGGGAGCTTTTGGGATATTACCAGAGTCGTTCGTGATCGTGCCTATCCTAATGGCAAAAAGGCAATGGCCTAAGGCCACCATTTATAATTTGTGTTTTTGGGCCACATTATCTGTTATATTGTTACTTGAGTTGATCGAGAGATTAAGTCTTTAAAACCTTATATAGTTTTTATGCATTCTTAATTTGTTTGTACAGTTGTACTATGTCCCTCATAAGTTTAATATCTACTTTGTCTTTATACCATTTTTATCCGTTTTATAGATATTTTGTGCTTTAATGTGTTTTTATTAATAGTTGATATTAGTACGATTAAAAGATGTCTATGCATAAGTTTTTATATGATTTGATAGATATTTTGTGCTTTAATATATTTTATTGAGAGTTGATTTTTGCATTAACTGATGTTTATGCCTTTATTTGTTACCTAATTATTAACTAGCAATTTAAAACATTGGTAACCATAACTTTTCATCTCAGTGATATAACCATAATCACCTCGTCCTCGTCTTTGTAATCAACGATCTCTTTCTCATATGAAATGTCTCGTCAATCCATTTGAATACAAGATTATCATCCTTCAACCTCAATATGGCAAGAAGTTATGACTAGTTAGTTCTCATAATCATTATAAACAAGAATTATTTCACTGTGTGTAAGTCACTCATAACAATCAAAACTGGAAAATTTCATAGTAAAACGGATCATAGTGCTGAAAAATCACCGTATAATATAAATCACTATATTGGATATTATAATTCCTTTTAAGAACAAATATCATTGTCGAGAATTTTATAATTTATCATATGAAATATATACATACCGATGAAAATCTATACCGTGGATTATGATTTCCTATAAACGAAGAAATCTCAATTATAGGGTTTTATTAACTTGTATTTTGCAACATAGAAACACCAGAAAAATCTCCAATATGGATTATGAGTGGTTTTGAAGTCAATCGCACAATAGTGTGCCCACACCAACATTATGCCGACAACTCGCCCTCGTGGTCTACATTATGTATTAATGGAGTTAGTCATGATTCTCGAACTACAAAAGCGAGAACGGATTTTTGAAGTCGAAACCTTTGGATATTCGAGAGCTTCAAAATCACAAACCCTATATCGATAGGGATTGAGATAAAAAAAACTATTGTTATAGCAATTACTTGATATCATCAAAGTGTTAACGCATTCAATTTCTTATTTTTCTTAATATTCAGATGTTAGCTTCTTCATAAACATTTGATAGAACGATGAATCTCCAATTAGCTGGGTCAAACAAGATATTTGGATTATAAAAGTGTGAAATCATAATGAATAGAAAAAAAATATTTTTTTGTCAACAAACTTATATTAAATTAAATTATATGATTCCATCACTTAAACCATATATATAAGACCTAAAAATATTGTATTGGTTGATACTTTTCTAACTCTACCAATTAAAACAACCAGTCTTAAAATTAATATTATGTGGAATACATGATAATAAGAAAAAAAATATAAAGCTTCCTTTTGATCTCGTCAATGTGCATTGGATGTCTTACGGTTATGTATAAATTGAGAACCCAAGAATTCAATTTGATTCTCAATACCCTAGATGGAGCCAAGAAGATAAGTCGTTTAATAAAAACCCGTTTTGAATATCTGCTAGATGCTGAATTCTATCTAAAGTTCTAACAACAATTTTTTTTTTTTTTTATCTTTTCTAGTGTCTATGAAAGGTTATTCAAAAGATTTTATAGGAGAGTTATCTGAGCATATTTTTCTTGTTATCTTAGGGTATTCTTGTTATTTGATTGGAGTTGGGGGTCGGGTTTACCAATTTAGCTGGAAACTACTCACAATCTAAAGTCATATAGAGTCAAATTCCAAAACAGTTTACACCTAAAATATCAACCTTTACCTCATTTTACCATGTAAACCATTTTGTTCATGACAATGTAATATACCTTTTAAAAATCATCATTTTAGATATTAAACAGAAGTGAAAAATCAGCCTTTCCAACAACTATTAGCCAAAAAAAATGAAACCACTTAATATCCTTAAATTAATAAAATAAATCCGTATATGTTAAAAAAGTAGACGTGTGTGTTTTTTCTTAATCATATGAATTTGCGAGCTTTAGTATTTAAACAGATTACAGGTGGTCTACAAAACCAGAATTCGACGCGACTTTATTTCTGCCTTCTTCCTTGTTTCTTGTTCCCTCTTCCATTTACCCAAATTCCGCGAATCTCTCAGATTTCTCAATCCCGAAATCATCCTCATGGCGAACGCACCGGAACAAGGATCTCGAGAATTCCTAATTCCGGAGACCCGACCACACAGGATCAACAAGCCACCGGAGTCTCCGCCGTCGCGGTTCACGTTCATGAGCCTCGTGCTCTGGTTTGACCAGTCGAGTCGCGGCACAGCTCTGATTTCATGGTCCGTCTTCTTCCTTCTCGTCGTCGGCGTCCCGATGATGTCCCACTTCTTAATCGTCTGCTCAGACTGCGATTTCCATCACCGACGCCCGTACGACGCCGTCGTTCAGCTTTCTCTGTCGATTTTCGCCGGAATCTCGTTCGTAAGCCTCTCGCTTTGGTCCAGGAAGTTCGGGATGCGACGATTTCTATTCCTCGATAAGCTTTGGGATGTTAGCGACAAGGTTAAGATCGCATACGAAGCCGAAATTGAGGTTAGGTCTTTGCTAATTCAGCGCTAATTTTATTATCTATTAAATCGATCATAATCGTTCGTGAAATCGAAATCAGGGACATGTTTTGAAACCTAAAGAATCAAAAAACCCAGAACCTTTACCAACTATTTACGATGATGACGGGTACTGACATTTATTAGTTTTTAATTTTCAGTCTCATTTTTTAATTCCAAAATTTTAGTAAACGCAACAATAATAAGCATTTACTAATCCTATTATCCTAGGACTCTCCCATAATACATTTACTATTTTCAAAATTTCATTAGTTTAGAACTATCACTAATAATATTCGTTTTCTCTGAACCCCCGCAAATTTATTTTAAAAAGATTCTTAAAATTATCAGTCTTTTGGATTTTTCTATAAAAAGGGTGAAGTTTAGAATAATCAATAAATATCTGAATAGTCACTGTGAACAGTCCACAATATTCCTGGCCGACATTTTTTGAATCTTTTTTTTGTAAATTATAAAAAATAAATCCGACCTGCCGGAATCGAACCAGCGACCTAAAGATTTGCTGTCTCAGACTACAGTCTTCCGCTCTACCAACTGAGCTAAGGTCGGATGTGAATTATAACCTCATACATTAATTAATAACGGTTTTGCTCTGTTTCTTCATGATTGCAGAGATCAATGAAACGGCTAATGATCTTCGTCCTTCCATCACTAACACTCGAAGCAATCTACAGAATCTGGTGGTACATCTCAGGCTTCAACGAGATTCCTTACGTCATCAATCCAATTCTAAGCCACGTCATCGCCTGTACCCTCCAACTCTCTTCTTGGCTTTACCGTAACGCCATCTTCATCATCGTCTGCATACTCTACCAAATCACATGTCATCTTCAAACTCTTCGTCTCAACGACTTCGCACTCTGCTTCGCCTCCGATATCACTGATGTCAGCTCAGCTCTCTCCGAACACCAAAAGATCCGTCGTAATCTGAGAATTGTTAGCCACCGATTCAGAAGATTCATTCTTTTATCGTTGATTCTCGTCACTGGTACTCAGTTCATGGCGTTACTTACCACTACAAGAGCTAGTGTTGCGGTTAACATCTATGAAGTTGGTGAGCTCGCGGTAAGAGTCGTATCCTTAACTTTCTTTCTCCGATTTGGTTTGACTTTGGTTTGATTTGGTTTAGTTTTGGTTACAGTTATGTTCGTTGAGTTTAGTAACAGGATTATTCATATGTTTGAGAAGTGCAACGAAGATAACTCACAAAGCTCAAGCAGTAACTAGCCTTGCTGCTAAATGGAACGTATGTGCAACTGTAGACTCGTTTGATAATCTTGATGGCGAAACTCCTACAGGTTCTCACATTGAATCCCAAATTTTCCCATGTGGTAATGCGATTGATACATCTGATGAAGAAGGAGAAGGAGACGATGATCTTGATAATACTAAGATACATCCGATTTACGCCAATACGATTTCTTTCCAAAAACGTCAAGCTTTAGGTAAGACTAAACCATATGGATAAATTTGATATATAACATTTAGATTATTGATTGTTATTGTTGTTGTTGTTGCAGTGACATATCTAGAGAATAACAGAGCAGGGATCACTGTGTATGGATTTCTTGTGGATAGATCATGGTTGCATACGATTTTCGGGATTGAACTTGCTCTTCTTCTATGGTTGCTCAATAAAACTATTGGTATGTTGTCCTTTACTCTGGTTTCAACAGAAGCTTCTTTTTGCTTATTTTTAACTTGAGGTTTTTGTTTTTGACAGTGAACATAGCATGAACAAACAAAAGTATTTGCTAAATACATATAGATATACTTATATATATGGAGTATTGTGTATCGTCTTGTCACTATTGTTTCTCTGGAAGATACGATGAAGAGATAAAGGCAGAGAAGTTTTCAGGGTGGCGATGATATATGTCTCTCTTTGCTCCCTAATTTGCTTAATCACAAATCTGGAGAACTATTTTTGATTCATATACTGATATAGAACCGCGTGTTTATACATATACTATGTATTTATATTAAATGTCTGATCTGTTTTTTTGAGTAGGGTTAATTATATGTATCGAACTCAAAGCTAATGACTATGTATGATTGGTTTTAGTATTATAGAATGATATGATTGAATAAAAATAGAAATATTTGTGATGCTGAATGCTCTAATGTGAATGTGTGGTTTTGGGTTTTTAACTATTTTTGTTGCAAGTCACCTTAATTTAGAAATCTCATTTACTCAAAAGAAGTCGAACCCTTAACTAATATGATAATAAGTTTAATAACACTGATAATAAAAAAATTGTAATAATTTGAATTAGTTTGCTAGTCGTAGTCCCACATGGCAGATTCGTTGGTAAAGTAAAGATATTTAAATTATGATGACGTAGGGAGCCAAAGACAAGAATGAGACGTAAAAGGAATCAATCCATTAGTAGCAGTCCAAAGTAAACGCCGACATCAACAATAGTCTGATAATAAAACAATTTAATTACAGTTTGATGTAAAAGTTTTTTTTTAACAATAAGTAAAATCAAAATATGCTCAAAATCGAAATAGACCGGACGCAAAAACAAACCGGTCCCAAACCCAGCCCATCACAACAATACGGTGTAGTTTTCTGCAGCTAGAATCTTGTTTATTTGTTGCTTTTGGTTTATCTTCGTAGTGTTGCTTTGTCCAGCCCATCACAATAGAAGTGATTTATTTGGAGGAAGAAATCGATGAAAACAGACGGATCTGAGAGAAGAGAGAAGCGAATAAGGGTCGAATTTTTTTTTATCATGATTGAGGGTCGCAGCCGTCCAAAAACGAATAAACAATCAGAGATAAATGAATGATAATTATGTTAATATAAGCTAAAGAAAATTATGCATGTGTCAAAATTGAGACATGAAATTTTTTAATTTTGCCACTTATTTTTTAAACATATGATAAAAAAACTAATATTAAATTAACAATTTGTGTTATTCAGTTTGTTCTTATTGAGAAGAACGAGTGTGAGAAGAATGAAATCAGTGTCAAAATAAATAACACATTTTACCGACCTTTGACTGGTTCATCAAAGCGAGTGTGGGTTTGTGGTTAAGGGTCAATAAACATAAAAAGTTCCTTTTTTAGTCGACACAGAAAAAGTTTTTCAAGATTCAGTTAATTAAAGATTAAGACAAAGAATAAAGACTTTGATTGCTTGAACATCTTTAAAACTTTTATTAACAAACCGACCATGTCACTAAAGACGAAATTTTCATATTCCTTTTTTGAAAATAAGAGCCAAGTTCAAACGTTATCTAATGTTGGGTTGTTTCTTTCTCGGTCCGTTTCTTCAAATAGTGCTTCTCCGTCTTGGCTTTGAAGTTTCTTATACTTGATAAAGGCAGAACGGCTCAGTAGAAAACAAAGAATGTGGTTATTAAAGAGATATTCCATTAAGTCGAAAATAATAAGAATAGTTGGTCTTATTTGTTTCTCGGTATTCAATTTTTTCCGTTTTGTATAATTCTCTTTAACTTACACTATTTTATTTCTTGAAAATTTTATGTTTTCCAATGGAAGAAGATGAAGAGGGGAACTATTTTCTCTGTTTCCAACTAAAAAGTATTGTATAAATATTATTGATTCAGCCTCTATATTTTTTAGTTCAAGTACCATATTTGCATGGGATGTTCGTTAGAACACCTCCATTGGACGTTTTTAGCCGGGGTTCTTAAAAAAAAAAAATTAATAAAATATTGTGGGCTCTACGTGAACAGTTAAGAAATAGGTTATTAAAATCTTTAAATAAGAACTAGTCGTTACACTGTTCACGCGACGTGACGCGTCACGATTGGTCCGTTTTATTTTAAAAAGTTTTTTTTTAACATTAAAAAATTGTAGGCCCTATTTTAAAAAAATAATAAAAAATGTTAAGAACCTCTTTTTAGAAAACCTTCAATGGAGGTGTTCTTATATTTTATTCAGATTTGAAAAAACGTCCACATTTTAATCTAACTACATTTCTTTTACGTTCCGTGATGGTTTACAAAGTAACGAGTACATCGGTAACAACTAGAAATTAGTATTAGTAGATGATTCATTATAAAATAAAATGCCGGGAGAAATTAAAATTAACATTTTCTTTTCCATCTTTTTTTCGTATCTTTTAAATTCACAAACTTTTCACTCAATATAAATTTTTTTTTTTTCATATTTACCGCTATATGTCACGGTTAAATAAATTAATTCACTCAATGTTATCGCATTATACAATGGTCCAAACACCAAAAACTACGAAGGCACCGAATTTATAATACATTACTTTCCAAACATTTTCCACCATTATTTACACAGATAACTTATTATCGTTAAAACTAATACATCTAAATTTATTAAAACCAAAAAGAAACTAAAGAGAAAACAACCCGTGCGTCATCGCATAGATCAAAATCTAGTATGTATATGTAATAATTAACCGTGATTCATTGATCATACATAAAATAGTTTGAACTCTTACCGTATAGAACAACAAACACGATACATTATATGCATTCATTACATAATAAGATTCTCATATTTAAAATTATTGATTATTTATTATTATTCTAATCCTAGGTTTTAGTTTAGTTATAAATAAAATACTTTGAACTCCCACAGTATAGAACAATGAACCCGATACATTATCTGTATTTATCATATAATTTTTCATGTTTAAAATTATTAATTATTCAATATTATTATTTTAATCCTAAATTTCAGTTTAGTTAGATCTAATAAATTATTTTTATGATTATTTATATTTCCATTATCTCACGTTAATGATCTTAATGCATTATATTTACTCATTTTTTTATAATATTTTTTTTAGATACAAAAAAAAAAAAAGAGTATGAGAATTCATTATAACAATAAAAACTATGCGATCAATTAAAAAAAATTATTTGAAAACATGTGATAAAATTATTTGAAAAATAATTACATTAAAATAAAATAATTAAATAAATAAACATTTTTTACTTCTCTTTCGAAAATTTTACATCCATATTATCAATTTTACTTTATCTTATTTAACGGATAATTTAATTTATTTTCCACTCATGTTTTCAAGTGTTTAATCATAGATTATTATAAAATAAATTATAAATCCGGCCTATCACATCCATCTTAATCTAGTAGTTAATAAAACAATCACCAAATTAATAAATTTATTATAAAAAAAAAACTAATTTCCATTATAAACTGGGTTTTTGCTTGTCTCACCTCTGTCCTTTTTATCGGTTTAGAAATTAAAATAATTATATTTGGATTAGGGTACTTGAGCATTCTCTATAAATAAAGACTACTTTTAGCGTTGAATCTAGTATTCTTATATTTTGTTAGTAATCACGGAAAGAAGAAGAAAAACACAAAGAATATGACTGTGGATCATGAAACTGAAGGAGGAGTGACGATTCCTACGGATCGTGCTGTCTTTTACTCGTTTGCTTTATCAGTCGCCTTCACCTTTCTCGTTGCCTCAATCAATACTCTTTGGTTTGACAACGACGATGAGGGTGGACTGCCAAAGCCCTTCTATTATTTTTTGATTGCCGTAACCATTCCATATCTTGGTTTGATTGTTAGTTCCATGTTCAACGATGTTCCGGTCCAACATCTACCTATCTGTGATGATTTTATAGCCGTTAATATCAAGGACCATGATCTAATGGTGCAGACGTCACTGGTTGCTATTTTGGCTATTGTAGGATAGATTGCAATCGTTCAACTCCTTTCACCTGCCGAGGATTTAACCCTAACTCATGTCGTAGACGTAATGGTGTTTTTTGGTCTGGGCGCGTTAGCTCAAGAGTCATGGGGGTATTTCTTCGCTACCCTCTTTTGCTTCCCGGTCGTCTTGAAAGCCATCAACGACCTCCACGTCTCCTTCTCGGCGTTTGAAGCGGCTGAAGCTCCTAGTCATCTCAAGTTTAGCTCTTAACTAGTTAATACATTGATTTTTAATGACTTGATGATAAATCCTTTTTTCTTGTTTCGAATTTGTTTTGTTTCTATCTCTTAGCGTTTCCTTGAATTTTTTTTTTTTTAATGTTCGGATTCTTTGATAATAAATGTGTTAGAAAAGAAATTCTAAGATTTCTTGATGTGCTAAAAGAGATGGAACATAATAATTATTTGAACAGAAAATAGCATTTACATTTTTGGAGCTTTATGTACACAAACATAAATAAAACCCCATAAAAGGGGAAAAAAAGAACATAATAAAAGCTAATATGATCACCGCAAGAGGCAAAAGTCTATTTGGTTTCCATTTTAAACCAATTTGACTCTCCTCCTTTCACTCCTCTCTTCGTTTCTTCACTCTAACGCTTAAGCATTGATTTAATATACTGAATTTCGGGCAAAAGAAGCATTACGTACATATTGCTTTGATTCAGACAGGAATGACATCAGCGTTTTGATTTTCGTCGCAGGTAATGATAAGTCCCTCAGCGTATGTCGGGAGGAGGCAGTGCCACCACCGGCAGCCACTAGAGACAGCTTCTGCCGGTGGAACTATCATCAAAACGTTGTCGTGTCTTCTCACCATTCCCATCACGCTCACTGTGCTTCCTTCTTTTATGTATCTGATCATCACACAAACATCATTAAACGATTTAAAATGTGAAACCAATGAACTTTTTGTGAGCAACCAAAAAGATTCTTCATTTGTACTATAAAGGATGACTTTTGAGCCTCACTAAGTTTAGTCCTAATTCAACCTTCTAAACCCTTCAACTTAAGACTTATGTGGAGCACTGATGTGAGATGTTTACGCCGTTTACTTTGACAATAAGCTAATGGATTTCTTCCTACATTACATGTCTTTTTTCCTTGCATGTGACTTTTTAATGTAGAAGAAAAATCCAAAGATATGTGTGGAATATGGGCATACCCTTCTTTGAGGCGCATGACACGGTCATCAGCTGAGAGGTTGCGATCAGATAGCCACTTGAGGAAGCTTGGAGATAAATCTTTGTTCTCAGTCGTTACATTAGCCACTGTCGCTGGTTTCACAAACGGAGATACTTTTGATCCATATCCTGCTTTTACTAACGCTCTCAATCCAGATTGGAAATCTGAGATGTAGAAATCCGACACATATCTCTGCCAAAGAACAAGAACAATCATCAAACTTATACATCCAAAAAATATCATATGGTTCTTGTCAATATAGAAAGGAGAAACAAGAACTAACCTCTGCATGTCTTGATCCCCATGTAAAGCATCGGTGTTTTGAGTTTGCGGATTTTCCACCAAGACCTTTGTACTCATACAACTCCGTGGATACATAAACGCATCTTGGTGTTCTTTGGAATGAAGACTCTAGAGGAATGCTTCCACATGTTACAACCTACAAACAAACATATCCGGATTTGTCAATTGTCGGATTATAAATGGTTAGTGTCATTAAAGAATGTTATAATCTAACATGGAAACAAATGAAACTTTGCTTTAGCCATTTACTTGATAAGACAAACAGCAAAGTTTAGTAGTTTGGTGAGTGAGCGTTTTTTATTACTTTAAGAATTCCAAAGACAGCCAAAAGCAATATCATCATAAAGCACCAAAGAAGAAACTTAATGGAGCAAAACCTAAAGTAATGAAGTTAATTGACACTACACATATCTAAGAGTATAACATTCATTAAAAAAGCCAATGATGATGACATTCTAACTTCACCAAATGAAATTATCATAATCCATCAGATACGATAGCTAAGTTAGGAAGTTTTTTTTGGTTTTTCATTACAACTAAGTCACTTACTAAATTTGGAATTTAACACTCAAGAGATCTTTGACAAATCTGAAAATTATTAAGTGAAAGTGAAACTTACCCCTGTAACCTTGACGAACTGTCCATCAATGGCACCTCTAAGCTCAGCATCTGGATATTTCTTGATGAAACTCAGCAATCCTTTTCTTCCCCAAATACAATTCCACACTAAAACCACTAGGGCGGGACAAACCGCCGCTAAAACCACAGCAATCACCAGCGGTTTCTTCACCGCCACTGTTAGAAACGCTCCCACAAGCAATCCCATCGTCGCCACTACCAAAACCGCCCAAACAACCGCCTTAGGTACTTTAAACCCGACCCGAACCCGGTCTGCATTCAGACTCGTCACCGACGACCCGTATTTGGGCTTGCTCGAACTTAAATTACTCATTTGGTGGTCCAGTTGACCCGACCTCCTAGACCCGGACACTAATGGACCCGACGAACTGAGCGAACCGGAGGTTATTAAACCGGTTGGTTGGAGCTGAGAGAGCGGACCTGAAAACTTCTTAACGGAGCCAGAGTTAGGTCCGGATCGAACGGATCCGCTGTTAGGGTTTGAAGACGAAGCGGAGACACGTGGCGGTGCCTGCTGCCTTGGAGTTCCGCTGCTATTACCACCGACGATGAGCGGCGGCGGTCCTTGGAAAGTGGCGGAATCGACAACGGAGATGTCGAACATCCTTCCGAGCTCGCCAGATTTTTTGATGTCGCCTCCGGTGTAAGGCATAGCCCGAGCCGCCATTGTCGGTGGCCGCTCTTTTGGCTGCTCGAGTTTTCCGGAAACGTAGAGTCCATTAGGCAGCTGGTGGGACTGGATCCGACCTGCCATTTCTCGAGAGAGAAAGAGAGAGAGGTATAGAGAAAATGCAGAGAACTTTACTCTTTGAGTGCTTCAGAAGAGAGAGAGAGTAGTCGCGCGTGTAGGTGTGAGTGGCAGTGAAGGTGGAGAGAAAGAAGAAAGACGAAGGATGTAAATGGCCAATAAGGGTCGCTCAGTATTACATTATTACGAATGTGCCCTCAGTCCTTAAAATGGGCGATTGTTTAGCCAACCTAGGGAGAGGGTTTTTTTTTGTGATTGGTTTTATTTTTTCCACTTTTTGATTGGTTGTTTGGTAACAACACTGTAACACTAATCCCCACAGTTCGTTGGTGTTATTTTTTAAGTAAGTTTTTAAAAATCAATACTAACCTAACGGTATGGATATTCATTGGAAAGTAGAAGACACTTGGTTTTGGAAGAGACACCACTAACATGAAGTAGTGTTGATGTATGTTAGGAGATTTTAATGTTATTCCAAATAACATGGAGACTATAAGGACCTCCCGTATCTGATAACTTTTTCAAGTCTGCCTCTTGAATGATTGAAGTTTGTGAAATGAAAGAATTGGCTAGTGTGGTAGTTTTATATGGGGAGGAAGAATAAACAATCTTTGGATTCAATATAGATTGGACTTATGCTTTGGAAATAAGAGATTGCACCATATGTTCCTTGCTTCTAATCAACCATTTTTTGGAGAAAAGAAGAAAATTATAACAAGAAAGAAGAAAATTATAACAAGATCTATGCTAGTGAATTACATCTTCCTTTTAGAACGTGTATGTTGAGTTCTAATATGACGGTATGATATAAATTTTAGATGAGATAATCCTTAATTAATATTGATCGTAAAATAAAATATATTTGTATAATTTTAGGTGGCGTTATCCATTCTTTGTTAGCATATATGCAAAAGGTACTATACATACAATATGAATCTGATTTTAGTTATTCGCATTAGACTAATAACTCTGATATCCTTTTCCGATTGATTTCCTAAAGCTTCGTTAGGGTTTTAATGTCGGAGTATATTCTTGTTTTGCTCTGGAGGATAACACCAACTGTTCTCCGCATCTAATTATATTTTTAGAGAAAAGAGATTCTAACCGACTTATGCTAGTGAAGTATATATTGGCTTTTTAAAAGATTACATCTTCTTTTTAAAACGTGTATGTCAGGTTATAATATGATGGTATATTATTAATTATAGACGAACTAATCTTTGATTTGTGCTAATCGTGAAATTAAATTTATTTGTGTATATTTATTTTTATATTTTCGATTGTTTCCCTCAAATTTTGATAGGATTTTTAATGTTGGAGTTTATTCCCGTTTTGTTAATGAACATTTTCGATGTATTTTCTTCAGTGTGTGATTACGATTAGTGTATCATCTTTGTGTTTAGATTGCATTTCACATTCCGTTGTAGTGGTAATTTTTTGTTGTTGTTGTTTGTTATGTGTTTTATAAATGTTCTTCTCTAACTATTATCTTGTATCGTTGGTGAAACATATGAGATTCTTGATTTTTCTGTTTGATTCTGTTGCGAATACAGCTTTGTGGCATGTGATTTTCTTAGTTTAATTTTATGTTCATTAGTATCAATGGTCCGCTCGATTCCTATAATAATGAGTAAATCAACTATCGTTGTGGCATATTTGTGCTATATATCATGAAATTAGGTTTTCGATAAGATCATATAGGTCCGACCTAGCCGACTATGATTTTACATCTTAAAATCTCATGCGACACATAAAAAGGCTTTATTAACCTAACCAATCTGTCAACATATTGCCAAATAAGCTATGTTAATAAGTGTAAGTCACATCAACCACGAATAATAAAGATTAATGAATAAGGAATTGACACGTCAAGAGTCACAAATAATACATAAACTTCATTAAAGATAGGGGTGTAATCATCCAAGGGAATATTCTTTGAAATTCACTGAGAACGCGATATATATGACAAAACACACCTCTTTTACTGTATATATGATTATTATGAGTTTGTTTTCTAGTGTCTATGTTTTCGAATATTTACCCTATTTTTACATTTCTAAAAATGCAAAATTAAGTGGGTTTTCTAATACATAATCGAAAGCTTCCAAATTGATATTTTTAGAAACCGTGTTTCTGCATTTCCTTAAGATTCCGATTTCGAATGATGAATCATTGGATAAAGTTTCCATATATAACTTAGGTTGCAACATTTTAACCACTTCTTACAATATACTGTATACACCCCACTTGTTACTAGTCAAAAGTGTATTTGATCTTTATTTATTATGCTTAGATTCTATGAGATTTCGTTGTTATCATTCAGAATTTAATTATTGAGCTAGGTTCTACCAAAAGTCATCATTATATTTTGGTCAAATCATGACAATAACATAATTTTAGTCAGATTTCGCCGGATTCTCTTCTTAGCATTTAGCATTTAGTTCCAACGTAGAACACATTTTCAACTCAGGACCAAAAAAAAAAAAGATTCAATAGAAAACGATAATAGATGTTTGTAGATATTAAAGAAAAGACATATATGTGTTTTTTGGACTTAGATTCTTTTCTAGCTGTCACTCTATTGTCAAGATTCTGCAATATTGAATTGAAAGAGGGGTAATTGTGGGAAGTTATATGTAGTCGGTGGGTGTGCTTGCGGGGAGAATCCAAAGAGATAATATGGGCGCAAATGGGAAATTATGTGTTTAGACGAAAATATCCCTGCAACATCGAACACAAACATGCAACTCATTTGGATTTTCTTTTGGTTGTTTTTGTCGGATCTAATAATACTTCACTGTTTATATGATTTCAAACTGAGATATCTGACATATGCTGCAACTTTATTGCTCAAATCTTTTTTTTTATTCATAAAAACATACTATCACTCATCATAACATATCATATGAACTTCGTTTTTACGCTTAATCATTTGTACTTACATTAACATCATTTTCATAAACTTTTGAAAAACTATATCATTTTCATAATTTGCCCGACATTGATTGAATATCAATCATTAATTAGAATGAACATAAGCAAATACTAAAACTCTGTATAACAAATATACTGCTTAGATAAACGATTACAATTCTAAATTCGAGTTATATAGTCAGCTGTAAGTAATTCAAGATGTTGTGACACAATAAATTCACAAAAAAAAAAAATAAAAAAAATCAAGATGTCGTGACAAAACAAAGAAAAATAGATTATAGTGTATTCTAAGACTAGTATTGCCATATTATTTTTTTCAAACAAATGCAAATCACAAAATGTGTATAATGGAACTAATTCATGGACAAAAGTAGCAGTTTCCATAACCAAAAAAGACCAAACAAACCAAAAAAGACCAAATAAACCAAAACCGGTTTACATGATAGATAGAGAAACTAAACCAGTCGATGAGGTGAAGGCTGAAATTATCATTGTTCTTTTAAAGCATTTAAGAAGAAGAAGACGAAGAACTCTGCATCCGTTGTTTGATCCATGACTCCAGATACTGCAGCTCCTTGTTACTGATCGAATGTCCGAGATCTGGATACGCCTGTAGATAAAAAACGAAAATCTCATCTTTAGATTTACATTCTCAAGAACTAGTTTCTAAGATCTTTCCATGTGAAACTGAAAAGTATTTTGATTTGATTATACCTTGAATTCACAAGTGACACCAGCTTCTTGAAGAAAAGGAAGAGCTGCTTGACCAGCTTCGAATAGTACTGTCTTGTCATCAATGCCATGTGACCACAATATTGGTGTCTACATATATTTGCAAAAATCTCTCAGAAACTAAAAAAAGAACATTAAAATCTGAGAATTACCCTTTACAAGACACCGATGAATACCTTTTTAGCATCTTTGGGAAACTGATTCATGACTGAAGAATTGAACGGAACCCATCCGCTAAAGATTGCACCTCCTCCAAGAGCTTTTGGGTAAAGAAGAACACTAGCCAAAGTTAATGCACCTGCAAGAAAGATCATATTGAGGAACAGGAACTTCAAGAAAGTGTGAACTAATGGGTTGAAAGAGAGATGACCTCCTTGGCTAAATCCACAGATATAGACATTTTGTGGATTTATTCCTCCTGCAATCTCTTGATCTATAATGGAATGCACATTCTTAACTGCTTTAAGCAAGCTGCTTTCGTCTTTCGGAGAGGCCTAACACATAGTAAGACTTACTTACTTGATGATGACACAAAATATCTTAAACATAATCTTAACAATGCAAGAGTGGTCTGTTCTTGATACATAATAAATAAACCCTTAAGCGTCTTAAATCTGCTAAACAAGTGATAATTGATTGAAAGCTACTAGTTTAGAAAGTATTGGGATCATGAGAATGTTAGAGCAAGTGTTGTTACCGCCGTAAGAGGAAGCTCAGGGATGTCAAACCAAGAAGGCATCACCATACCATCTGCACAATAAGCCACAATCATTAGCAATGAACCCTAAACAGATGAATCTTCAGACACTAATCATTAGCAATGTGTCATTATCTTCACTTCGATTCTGTGTATTGTACTAAGTGCCAAATCTCTTTCACAAATTACCCATTAGAGGAAAATCATCATGTAACAAACTCCTTCAAAATTCGAATCAAAGTAAGAAATTGCAAATTCCATCATCAAATTAACCAAATCCTTCAACACAATGAAATCATGACCATGATTCAATCCTATCAGAACAACGAAATTCACAATACCAACAAACACTAAAAGATACTCAAATTAGAAATTAAAGGTCAATCGTACAGTTGCAGGAGACCGGATTTTGTGGAGCGGAAGGAAAGAGCCATTTAGTGTTCTTAAACTCCGGATACTTGAACACAGTCTTGATCGGTTCGTTCGCAGGTCCAGAATCGCCTAGCCCGTGAAGCCACAAGACGAAGTTTCGAGCCATGGAGTCTGGGTTCCGTGAAGAAGAGATAGCAGAGGGAGATGGCGAGTAAGGTTTGTTTTGGAAAAAGATCACGAAGAAGAATAAGAAGACAGAGCTCAATAGTGCGATCGTGAGAAGAACAATCGGCTTCCTCACTATACTTGTTCGCATGCCTTCACCATTTTATTCGGAGATCTCTTTGAGTTTTTTTTTCTTGTCGAGCAAATTCAAGACTTTAGAGAAAGGTGAAAATAAGAGTAAGGAAATGCGTGTCTAAAAGACTGAAATACCCTCGATATTTCTAACAAGTCATGGTTGGTCGTAGGCTCGTAGCTTAGGGGCCAAACCATCGTTGGTGCAACACTCATTCGATAGAAGAGATTAATATCGAAACAGTGTTCTCGTAATTCAGTTAGTTTGACTTTGGATCCAGAATAAGTTTATATCATTGACTAATATATAAACTAATTCAGTTAGTTTAACTTCGGAAACTAGGAAATGATTTAAACTAATATATAAGGGACATGAGCTAATCCACTTACAGCTAATTGGTTTTAAGTTGGAAGCCCATAAAACTCAACATTATGGTTTAAATTAATTGTCTTTTATAAAAAAAATGCGTCATGGTAAAAATTTAAATACATTATCAAAGAACATAGCAACAAAAAGGCAATCTTATTATGCTGCATCAAGTGAAAACACAAACCAAACACACAATAAATATATAATATATAATGATAATCAGAAGATTGGTTATCTGATCTCTCGAAGTGGGCAAATGTGAGGATTTTGAGCCAAGTAGTGCCTGATTTGAGGAAAGATGCAACAATTACATCGGTATCATGCGGTTGAAAATCTTTTTGGAAATTTAGAACGTTTTGGAGAATACATCGTAGTATTTCCAACACCCTTGATATTCATAAAGCTTATCTACATGTGAAGGAATCGAGGAGATCAAAATCTTGGTCTCTTCACTTATCTTGTCGTCTCCTATGCTAAACGGAACTTCCTTTTGCTCCATTTTTTTTTCCGGTGGGTTCTTGAAACCAATGTCGTTAAGGCTCAAAAGAAACATAATAGATATAAACGAAGAAACCAATGAAAAAAGTAGTGTCCGTTATAATAAAAACAAACTTAATTTTGGTTGTGACAAAAAATTTTTTTTTTTAAATATATAAAGTTAGTTGATGTATCTATGTAGAATCGACTCCATTGACTATTTTGTATACATCATTGCTAATAATAAAATCTTGATTTACAAATCACTGCAATAATGATTTGATATAGTATTTGATTATGAAATCTTAATAATTTTTGCAATAATGATTTTTAAATGAGAAATGAACTTCTTAAACCTCCATATATTGTAGCAAGATTAGTATAACAAATTTAGTCATTTATAGTAGTAAGAAAAATGCCAATCGTTCCATTCATAATTTTTCTTTCTTAAAGACCTAAGTTCTCACTACCACCTAAAATCCGATTTTCCTCTCCGGTTATCAGTTTTATTTAAACCGAACCGATCTTGCAGTCATATTAGGTTGATCATAAAATCCAATGGCAATTAGACCGCTTAAAAGACGCGATGGACTACCAAAAACTCGAAAACAGACAATCCATTGAACCGTATCAAATCGGATTTTATATAAAAATGTTATTTTATGTGTCGTTAATTAATTTTGACTTCTAAACAATCAAATATAGTTATATTTTTTCAAAATATTTAATAAAAAGTAAGATTAAATGTGTTATTATTATATATATATATATATATATATCTTATCTCGTTGTTGATTTAACATTTAAACTTCAACGATTTAACATTTAAACTTTTGAAGAATTGTTTTAATGATTTACACATGTTTTTAGAAATTATGACTATTGAAATCTCCTCATCGTTTGCGCTGGGATAAAGTATTTCAGAAATTGACATACTTAATTATATTCTTGTACATATCATTTTATGAGATTAAATTCATTCACTTTTCTATGTCGTGAATGTGTATGGATATATAATTTTGAATATATATAGATGTGGAGGACTCCCGTGCATCGCGTGGAGATGACGTTTAACACTTATGAAGGTATAACATGTATACGTAAGGATACAACGTTATAATTTGAACCTACTACTTTATTTTATTGCATATATCCCCTCGAGTTTTTCCTCGAACTTCCTCTTGAGTAGTAGGTGGACCTCATATCCTTTTCCATCTCCACCTTTAATGTCCTCTAGAGTTTTCTCTTTAGTATCATATGCCTTACGAAAAACATCTTCAACATCCCTTGAGCTATCTCTCTAACCTCCTATTGAGTAGTAAGTGAATCTTCATATCCCTTTCGAGTTTCTCCTTTAATTTTTTTTCCCTACGAGAATTCTCTATGATATTCCTCTTCGATCCAACTCGAATATTTTATCTTTCTAGAACTGCATTTTCGTTCTGACTTATCTGTAACTCATTCCAAGACTTACTTTTGAGTTGATGAGAGTTATGAGAATCCGAACCCTAGAGTTTCAGAGAGAAGGGGAGAAGAGAATATTATAGAGGTGGTTTGGCTAACGACCACCGGCAGTAAGACAAGAGATGGTGATGCCGATATGGTCATCGACCATAAAGATCTTCCTCTGATGGGAAGAGAGTTTCGACTGGACTTCACTAACATATGCAAGGACGACATGGGAGCTAAGATCTCATGGTCTCGTTTGGATTTTGCAGAAAGAAGAAAAATGAAACTGAAAGCTCTCTCATTGACTTTTCTGAACAAGATGGAGTTGCAGATCTAAGTTGTGAGGATTTTTTTAATGTGAAATAGAAGAATAAGAGAGAATCCGATTAATAAAAGTCTAAACACTTTTTTTTTTACACAAACTGGGAAATAAAATTTTCAGTCTCATTTAACACATTGACATGTAAAATAATTTTGTTTCGCTTAATACATTGATAGCGTTTGGTTATTCACGGTCTAGAAAAAAATTAAAAAAAAAAAAAAAATCTGATTATGCTTCCAATACTCAAATTTCCAGTAAAGTTGGAAATTGTGAGATAACTCTTATGATTTTTTCGAAAGTTTTTACAGAAATGAAATTTATGTTAGTGTCGTCCTTAAGATACTCATTTACCACGTTAAAGTGTTGAAACAACCTATTTATCATTTTTAACATCTTTCACCATTTTCCTAGAATAACGTCAAAATGCTGTAAATTTAGAAAGAGTAGTGACAAGTGTCATTTTGAGAGGGGATACGTGGCGAATATTGGAAGCAACTCCAGAGAGCTCCAGAGAACGAAGCGGACAATAATCAAAACTATGTGAGCCCAAATATCATGTTCATGTGCATATTACATATTACACATTTCATATCAATACAACCATATAACAATTCAGGAACATAACCAATTTAATAACCAAAAAAAACCCAAACCGGTTTTCATGAGAGAAATCGGAAGCAGAGTCCAAGACCGAATCAAACAAATCAGAAACTATGTGAGCACAAGTTATCAATCTTCTTCTTCTTGTCCTGGTAGATGACATGTAGCCAGGTACTACTCTCTTACCTTGAGTGGAAGATTGGTTTAAGACAATTAAGATGAAGACAAGTAGACGAAGAGGAAGAATTCTTCAACCGACGCTTGATCCATGATTCTATATACTGCAGCTCCTTACTGCTGATCGAGTGCCCAAGACCCTGATATGACTGCAGAGTCCAGATAAACAAACCTCTTGAGATACAAAATTGTTACAACAGACGAAATATGCTGTTTGATTTGATTTTTACCTTGAATTCACAGGTCACACTAGCTTCTTGAAGAAAAGGAAGAGCTGCTTGACCAGCTTCGAATAATACCATCATATCATCAGTGCCATGAGACCACAAGATTGGTGTCTGCATAAGCAAAATCAGGTGAGACTCAGAAACCAAAAAGAACATAAGAAAGATGAGTGACTAACCTTCTTAGCCTCTTGGGGAAACTGACTGATGACTGAAGAAGTGAATGGAACCCATCCGCTAAGGACTGCTCCTCCTCCAAGAGTTTTTGGATAAAGAAGTACACTTGCTAAAGTTAAGGCACCTCCTTGGCTTAATCCACAGATAAACACGTTTTCTGGATCTGTTCCTTGTGCAATCTCCTGGTCAATAATGGCATGCACGTTCTTAACTGCTTCAAGCACACTGTTTTCATCAATTGGAGATCCCTAACACATAAATAAAAGTTTCAATAACAATAAAATCTGCTGAAAAAGAGCTGATTACCTATATTTATATTGCATCAACAAGAAATGCTAGATCAAGAGCAAAGTAATATTACCAGTTTGAAAGGAAGCTCAGGGACGTCAAACCAAGAAGGCATCACTCGACCGTCTGCACCAGAAAGAGGTGAAGGATCTCAAGATTCTTACAGAGACAAATGGATCTCTATTGGATTAAGAGGCATCAAACTAACATATAGCACATAGAAATCAAAGAGAATCATATTTTCTGACATTAGCAATCTATTTTCAAATAAAGACAAGTAGCAATCTCCGAACAATTTAAGTTAACTAAGCTTGATTCTTCTGATAAATCAATCACCCATCAGAGGCAAATCATTCTAAATTCAAATAGAATGGTTGAATCAGGCAAAGAAACGAAAATTTCCCCCAAGGCAATAAACTAAATCTAGGGTTTAGTTTGATGAAACCATGAACAAAACCAATAGTAATATGACAAAGAAACTCATAATACCCAACATGATTACAAATCAAAATTCAAAGTAAAAGACTATGGAAATCGAAATCGTACTGTTGCAGGTGACCGGATTGAATGGAGCGGTAGGGAATAGCCACCTAGCGTCCTTTAACTCCGGGGATTTGAATTCTCTCTTTATCGGTTCGTTTGCAGGTCCAGAGTCGCCCAGTCCGTGAAGCCACAATATGAAGATTCGAGCCATGGAGTCCGAGTCTGGGTTTCGTGAAGCAGAAGAGAAATCTGATACGCGCGGTTCGAATTGGAAGAAGAAATCGCATTTACCTTCGCCATTTCTATGCTGATTATTTCAGAAAGTCTTCGCGACGACTTCATCACATTTCAGTTCAAAGTCCTCTGTAGTTTGAAGGTGAAAATGTCAAAAATACCCTCTTTTGTAAACGGCGTCGTACCTAGCTGCAGCCCTTTGTTAGTATTTTTAGCCAGGGAGGGAGAGAGAGAGACGGAGGAAGGTAGAAGAATCTCGGGAGAGACGGAAAGCGACGATTGGTTGGTAAAATTTGAGCATCTGTCGGAAAAAAAATCGAAATTCGATGGCGACTTCGAAACTACAAGCTCTCTGGAATCATCCTGCCGGACCTAAAACCAGTGAGCCACTTCGTCATACTCTTTACCTTTTGCGACGATGATTTACCTTTTTCATCAATTTCGATTCTTTCCCCTTATTTGGGTTCTGTGAAAATCGATGATTGAATTTTGGATTATTGAGCAATCTAAAGTTCTGGGATTTCGTGTCTCACTTGTGGTGAATCCTGATTTGTTTCCACTTAAAAGCTTTTTAGTGAATTTTGACTTTCAATTATCTTGGAAACTATAGCATTGATCCCTGCAACGATATTGAAATTGGAGGATGGATTGTAATTTTGCTATAGTCCTTGAAACTGTAACAACTTTGATGTTTTTTATATTGGGTTCTCATATTTTGATGATGATAATTTGATAATTCTCGATTTTGAATCAAAGTCTCCCCTTACCCACTTCTCTGTTTTCCAACTTCTAACTCGCGTTTTGGTTTCTGCAATCAGGCCTGATTGAAAATCAAACAAATGCTTTGTAGTAGCTTATGATCAAAGTTCCTTTTCTTTTGTTAACGGTTTGATCACATTATCTCATTTTGTCTATTCTCAGTTCATTTTTGGGCACCGACGTTCAAGTGGGGTATCAGCATTGCTAACATTGCAGACTTTGCCAAACCTCCAGAGAATCTTTCTTATCCTCAACAAATCGGTATGTATATGTCTCCTATTCTTAACATTCTTTCCTATTTCTTGATCGTCGTGTCGACTTTTAGGCTTATATTCTCCAATTCTCTTACTTTCTTGATCGCCTTCATTGTGTTGCCATGCCTCGTTGTTGTTCTTACTGTATTCTCTGATATCTCTTGCATTAGCGGTTACATGTACCGGAATAATCTGGTCTCGCTACAGCACTGTAATCACTCCTGTAAGTTTCCTTACACTTTTCCTTTCAATGCCAAGCTCTTTGGGATCTATCAGTTTCTCGCATTACTAATACTGTTTTAGTGTAAGATACTCCTTGCTTTTGTGATGAGTGAATTAGAGTTCTAGTTTTATCTGACTTTTTGAATCTCTAACTTTCGTTTGCAGAAAAACTGGAACCTCTTCAGTGTTAATGTTGCTATGTTTGGGACAGGCATGTACCAGCTTGTTCGCAAAATAAAGTAAGATCGATGTGAACCCTCCACTTTCTTATTATGAAAAAGGAATCTCATTTTTATGATTCAATTAAGCATTGGTTGTTTATCATGTTGCTTCTCTTGACAATTTGTATTTGCTCCACAGACACGATTTTGGAACTGAAGCTGAGCCAGTTGTTGCGAATGAATGATTATGATGATGAAGAAGAAGATGAGCCTCCAAAGGAAAACTACGTTATCATCTTGCTTGTGTTTGAACATCTGCTCCAAAGATATTTGATTCACTTTGAATTCCCACATCTTCTGGGTTCATTTTCCAAGGATTTTTTTTTATGTATTTCTGTTCTAATGATAAAGGAGGTCAACATAAGCTCCCTTCATATGCTCTGCTTTCAAGTAAATCCTCCACAGAGAAATCAACTGTTCTGAATGTTGAATCAAATTAAAATTCCGATAAAAAGAAAGCACTAGAGTTATCGTCTAAGAATTAAATGTTGTTCAGTTCTGAATCAATGAGTCTAGTAGTCAACAATAAAAGAAGCAAGCCATGGACGTACAGACCCGTCTCTAGTGGATGCATGCCTTCTTCTATCTGTATTGTCCTAGTTCCCGAGGTCGAGAAACACGATGGCCTCCATTTTTATCACTCTTCTACTGGATCGTCTTCTTTGGGATCGTTTTCAGAATCCGCTTCTTTTGCATTTAAGTTCAGCCCTAAATCCATAGTGCTTTCATTCAGATCTTGTCGCACTACTTTTTCTTCTTCCTCCTGTTAAATAAGACACATATGAGAGACGTTCAGTACCTATTTTACCTAATAACAAATGACCAGCGACATAATAGCAAAGTCTAGAATCCAAGAATCCAAGAATTCACATGAATCAAGAAGTTAAATTTGGTAGACTAAATGAATGCAGCATCAGATTAAGGTTGAATGTTTTTACCTGGTTTTCTTCCATTGGAACATCATTCATGTCTGGTTTTTCATCAACTTCAGTTTTCTTCTCGCTCGGCTCTGCTGCACTTGTGTCCTCCTCAACCTTTTCGTCTTCCTCCTCGACTTTTTCGTCTTCCACAACCTTATCTTCCTCCTCAACCTTTTCGTCTTCTTCCTCTACATTTTCATCTTCCTCAACCTTGTCATCCTCTTCAATTTCTGTAATTTCTTTCTTTTGTTCCTCAAGTACTGCGATCTGCACCATTTAACCACACTTCAATTCAAATAGATCCCACATAGATTATAATAAACAAGAATACGTTCTCAATGAATCAAGATTGAATTCCACAATTTTTAACCAAGACGATTCAAGCATGCTGCAAACAGCAAACTCTAATGTCTTAAGCCAAGATCATACTTCCTTACTAAACCTCAATATTCCAAGAATTCATAGCCCACATTCCAAACTTCAATCATTGATAAAAATCTCATGATTTCTAGAACATGGCTCTAATTAGATAATTGCCTCCATTTTGTATTTGTTCTTACTAATCATTCCCAAATGGCTCCTAAACCCTAATCCAGAGAATTCAAAATGGCAAAACAGAGACGTAGGTCAGTCCAATTAGTCCTTCCAACGGAAAGATTTTGATGCTAAATTTTTTTTCCCTTTTCAATGTTAATACGGCGATTAAAACCCTAATCACTGTTGCAGTCAAGTTAGCAATCGTATTCCTAGCAAGAACTAAATAGTTCAATTCAGAGAAACAAAGACAAAAAAAACATCTAAAATCATAACTCGTAAGCAATACGTTGATCCAAAAATCAACTAAACCATTAGATTAGATCACAAACTAACCGGCACATATTTGAATCTGCGTCGCGGTGGTTCTTCAGTCGCCGCAACCGGGTCGTCGCTGGGAGAATTAGCCTCACTTTTACCATCGTCATTCCCGTTTCCGTTACCGTTATTGACCTGAGACAATGGGGCCCACTTAAACAGCAACAAATGTGATCCATTACTACCGTCTGAAGCCGAGCTACCGTTAACGGCAGCGGAGGCGGAGGCCGAGGCGGATGAGTTATTGTCTTTCTTGGTGGAAGGAGAGACGTGAACCCACTTCTTCTTCCATTTCCTCACCGGACCTGTGAAAACCGTTGCCGGTCCGTAACGAGTCGACGACCTCCCTAACCGAGCCCCAACTCCTTCCATAACGACTCGCTTTCCGCTGATTCACTGAATAAGTCCAAAATTCAAATCCCAATCCGCTTACCAACTTTATTTCCAGATTAAGGAAATCCTATAAAGTGAGGAAAAAAAAAAAAGACAAAAATACTTTTCGTCTCTTCCTCGCCGTAAGAGCAAAGAAAAAGACGCTCTCTCTCTCTCCAGATCTAAATTTTGGAAGCCAATCTTATTTGTTTTGCAGGAGGAAAACTCTTTATCAACTAGAGGCTTCAATGTTAAACACGTGTAAGACGATCATTGGGTCATTCGTTTAGACTTAAAATACACCTACTGTAGAGTATAATCTTTTGTTGTGTCAAAGAGAAAGACTCTTTTTCTTCCAGAGGTTCTTTGCCAAACTTGACCTAGGGAACGTCTCAAAGACAGTTTAATGAAAAGACGTTAATACCCTCAATGCCCTCTCTCTTTATATAAACATCGCCTCAACCTTCTGGTTTCATCATCAATTTTTTCGATCTCGTATAACGATTTTAAGGATTAGGGTTTATCTGAATTCAATCAACGTTATTTCTTCTACTGATTAGTTAGTTTTAATGAGGGCTACATTGTACCGAGAGAAGGGTTCGATTGATGCACCCTTGATCTTGAATTTGCCATTGCGGCTGTAGCTAGATCGATTAGAAGCTATATGGCCAGTGATCGCGAGAGAGATTCAGATCTCTCCGGTCGATTCATCTGCTTACCGAGTTTCTTACATGTTTTTTCAATTCTTCTCGATCGTTTGATTCGTCTTCGTCAAATCAATTTTTGGATATTGAGATTTTGAGAAAGGATATAAAAGGAAAATAGAATGGTAAATACTTTGGAGAACGCCATTTTTGATAGACCTTTCTCGTAGATTAAAACTCGGGCTCCTTTCCAGGCGATTTGCTCTTTGTTAATGAGCAATTACGTGTCTTATTGGCGCCTATATATGTAATTCGCTCTGAATCAAATCTCTATCCTTGAAAATTAACTTATGAGCAATTGTAATGAATATTCATGAATTTGCAATCTACCACTGAAAAATTTAACCGGACTAAAGAATAGTGATGGGATTCCATTTACTTTCGTGCAACCATATGATTTAAATTTTTGTCAATATCTTAATCTTCAAGTTGATTTAAAACAATGATATAGATTGCTCTTGGAGAGGTTTGTTAAGAAAAATAAAAGAGTAGAGATCTGTTTTAGAACATCAAGCAATAATTATTATGAAAAACAGAGAAAATGAAAGGTGTTCAATTGGCAATCCAAAGTTTGATCGATAGATGTTGATTATGTACATGGGAATCAAGAACCAAATAACATGGACTTCAAATACGGTTAATGGATTTGTATTGAGTTTATACTTGTTGACAAATTTGGTGTGGGTGAAAAGTGGAAATGAATTCACCACATTGAGTGAAATAGATTTCTCAGTTTGCAGCAAAAAACAAATTAATTGTTCCATAAGTGTGTTTTGGAGATCTCGCATTACTTTCTTGAAGGTATTATTTGATTCTTGGAGAGTTTGGCAGTTAATTACTCAAAAGTATTTCTAACATCAAGTAGTGGCCATCGAAGAGGAAATTCTGATGCTTAGGATGCGGTAACGACTAGCCAAGTTTATCTTAAGGACTTGTGATAAGAGGCCTAGCTCAAAAGTACCCACTGCTTATGGACTTGTTTATCTCGGAAACGTTTAACGAAGTCTGGTTAATCGCAACACCAACCGGAGCCGAGTCAAAGATTGTTCTCTTGGTTCAACAAGATAAATGTAAGGACAAGAACACAAAGGACTCTTATTAATTCTAAGAGTTCCTTCTCAAATCAAAGTAATAAATAGATATTTATTTTTCTTCAAATTCGTTATGTCTTTTATATTCTTGTACGAAGTTCTCATCTTTATAAGGTGTTGTAGAAATTTTGTTAAGACACAAGTTTTATTATAAGATGTAAGAATTTTTATGTCTATAAAATTCCTTATGTCTTTCAAATACATGACTTTTTTGTGAAAATATCTCAATTTGTTTTGTTTGTTTAATTATATGCCTTCAATATAAAGCATAAGTCTCAAATAAGTGAAAGTAAGAAAACGAAAACGTGATTAGCAGAGGATAAACCCTTAGTTTACAATTCATAATAATTCACTTGAGGGTTGAATTGGGTCAACCCAAGTTTAAGTCAAAATAGTCATTTTGGGTGATATCATGTCCAATTCGTAGCCATTTTTCTCTTTTATTTCAAAAGTTAATCTTCCACCATGGGAAACCAATGTGACTCAAACCATATACAAAAGTTAACGAAAGTTAGTCTAATTGCCTCCTTTTTCATTGACATCATAAAATATATTTAAGGAGCTTAAACCTTAATAAACAAAGGAAAGCAGAGTCGGTACAACGAGTTTGTTTTTTAGGAGCTCCTTAGCAATGAAGTCTCATTGCCTCCTTTATCATCATTTTACAAATTGTTCCTTTTTGAACTCCAGCTGATTCTAGAAACATGCAAAATGCACCAAAATGCATGCAATAAAAATATTGGACATTAAAATAAAATAATCTAAACTATGTTGAAATACTAAGATTTAGGCTTAAAACACTAAGAAACAAAGGGTTAATTCTTTCAATTTCACATCCTATCAAGAAGGGAGAAGAAGAAATTGATTTGTGCATTAATGATTTGGTTTTGAAATTGGAGTATGATTTTACTCGTGTAAACGAAATGATGTCGTTATGTTTAAACGTGAACACTAACGGTGCCGTTAACCAAACAGAAGTTAAAGTTGACTAATTTTTTATTTAAATTGGCTAAGTTAACACAATGAGTTGATGTGTTTTTTTGGTTCACTAAAAGAGTATGTTTTGTTAGGAAAAAAACGCGTAAGTTGGTAATTTAATTTTAGGGAGGATTACTAATTTAGTATGGAAAAAGACTAAAATTACTAGACTAGTATTAATTTTTTGAGTCTTAAAATGAGTATTTTCGTGCCTAAAATACCCTTATTTCATTTGACAGGAAAAAACGTATTTACCAAAATGCCACATTCATAACAAAATAAATCTGAATTTTTTTTAAAAAAAAATTCGTAGACATGTGTTGAAGAGTTGTTTTTTTGTGAGTTGTTTTGCAGATTTAAATGTCTACGGATTTATTTTGTACAGATTTAATTTTGCATGTCGCAGATTTATTGCTTTGTCGCGGATTTAAAAAAATCCGCGACAAAGGAAAACAACTTAAAAAGTTATTTATCTAGTATGTAATGTAACAGATTTGTTTAAATGTAACAGATTTATTTTTCTGCGGATTTTTTTTGCAGATATATTAAATTTTGAAGATCTTTTTTACAGATTTATTTTTATTTTGTCGAAGATTTGTACGTGATTTTGTAGGTTTTCCATAATTTGCGGATTTATTTTGCAGATTTATATCGTAGTGTCGAAAATTTTTGGTCTTTGATGCAGATCTATTTAAATCTGCAACACTTCAAAAGTTGGTGAAAAATCTGTTAGATCTATAGTGTAACAGATTTATTTAATGTGTTACAGATTTATTTGAAATTTTCCGGATTTTTTTGTGATTGATGATTTGGCAAAAGAAAAACTTTTTTTTTTTTCTGCAGATTTGTTTATGGAAAAAAATCAAATTTTTTTTAATTAAAAACAGAATTAAGGTCGATGTGTATTTAAAATCTTTACAAATTTTTTAAAATAAAATTTCTGTTTTTTTATATTTTTTTAATAAAAACGAAATTAAAACTACTTTTTTTTATTAATTCACTAAATATTGTTAACTTTTTACTAAATTAGTATAAGGGTATTTTAGTATTTTAGAACCTCCCTAATACTAATTTTATAAAAGGATACTAACTTAGTAATTATACTAAAGATTCATACTAATGAGAGTAAGTTTCACTTAATTTTAAATGACCATTTTTTCTTCAACTAATGAAATATTTTGCTATTTTTCATATTTGAAAGAAGGTTAGTTGATCTTTTCCGTTTTACTATTAAGAATGAACTAGATTGAAATTAGAAAACTTATATTTATTTTCTCTCTATTAGATAAAATTTTTTAAATTGTTCTATTTATAGATTCGCATACCTAGTCAATGAAACATCTTTTTCTATATAAATTTAATTTAGCAAAGAAAATTTTCGTTTGAGAATTTTCGTAAACATGTATGAAAATGTCAAACTGTTTTGCCTCTAATCATAGTCAAATCAAGCATCTTAAAGATAGATCTCCATTCAATTCATTCCAATGATCATAAACAAAGATGGAAATCACTCTAAACTAACACAACCCATGATTAAGTTAAGAGTTAGATCATAAGTATGATGAAAAGCGAAGAAAAAGAGGTAAACCTAATAAAATTAGATAAATAAAAAATAAGAGGTGAAGAATCCTTCACTAGAACTTGATCTTGATTCATAATGAAAGAACGTAGGTTTTGGATTAAAAAATTCATGTTTAAAATAGGTAAAACTAATATATATATATATATATATATATATATATATATATATATATATATATATGTAAATGAGGAGGTCGGAAAGGGCCAACCCAAGTTTAATTTGTGTCAAAAATGGTCATCTTTGGGTTACAACACGTCCACGTCGGCAACGTGCGGCTCAACGCGAGTTTCTGGACAGTTTAGCGGCTACATTACATCTACGTCGTTCCACACACCAGCACGTGGTGAGTCTAAGGTTCATTTATGCGTGATGATTTTTTTAAAGGTATACTGACACGATTCCACCAAATCAGCGGTAACTTGAGATTTATAGTTCCAAATGACGCAAGGTAAACTCTATTGAAAATCTAACTCAATTTTCGATAAAATATATGAAGCATGTGCAAGAAAACTCCAAAGAGACGATCTTTTCATCACATGATATTTCAAACTCTTGAGATGGATCATTCGCAGTTGACCAAATGATGCATCTTCTACTATGAGAATCCAAGTTGACTCAAACCACATAAAAACACACCAATATAGATCTAAATTTAGTCACATTGCCTTTTTAATCATCATTTTACTCATTATTCATTTTTGAGCTACAACTGACATTAAATACATGAAAAATGCACCAAAATGCATTCAATGCAAATATTGGATTCTCAAATGCAAATATAAAAAATAATAAAAACTATGCTATAATTGGATGTAAATGATAGGATTTAGACTTAAAACACTAAGAAAAAGGTTAATTCTCTTAAATTCTCATCCTATACACATGAATTAGCCTTTGCTTTTCCTCAATAAAACTTGGACCAAACTGAAAGAAAATGGTGGATCTCATACACTTAATAGAAAGCCAGATTTATCATCAAGGTTCCTTAACCAATGCTGCAATACATGAACCAATACTACTCCTTAGAGCCTCAATTGCATTCATCACAATTCACCATTCAGAAATGTATCACTATTCATGTTTCACCCTAGTTTTAGCTCCTTAGCATTCATTAAGTGTAATAAGTGGATCTTGCAATGCACACATCAAGCAACTCATTTGGTAAGGGAAGAAACAGTTTGAAATGTTTCCAATAGAAGGTTCATTAGTGAATAAGTGTTCTCTCAAAAAATGAATGAACTTGATACAAAATACTAAGAGTAAAAGAAACCAAGACATACAAAAATTAGATTTTCATCTACTTGTTCCCCTTTTTAGTTTGAATCCTATCGCTAAACCCAAAAAAATTCTGTTCCTAGAATACCCAAAGACATTAGAACTTTCCTACTTAACCCACTCTTTCATTACCATCTTCTTTTCACAATAAAGTATTTTTCTTTTCATAACACACAAAATGTTTGAATCCTTATCTTTCATTTCCACAAACTCTTTTTACTTTTTCACGCTTAGTCTCCCATTCATCCCTTTGGATACCTTCAACCTTTTTTAGCTTTTTCTTAATACTTGAAGACTTAAACCATTTAAAAACTTAGATCCTTCTTATCAATATTACACCTAAGATCTCAAGTTTTTACTTTTCCCATTGATTGTTTTCTTCTCTTCCTTTTATTTTAATCTCAAATCATTTGGATTTTCTTTTACTTTTTCCATAACCCAAAACTTTGTTTTCATTGAATAACAACACGCAAAAAAACCATCCCATACTAAAATTTTTTCATGAAAGTTCTTTCCTTATCGTTTTCCAAATCCAATATGTTTTGTTAAGTTCATTCGGAAATTAGACTTCCCAAATGCACATAAGGAGTAGAGGCTTGAACGAAATATTTAGTTGGGACGTGGTAAACCGTTCCAAATATTAGAATCGACTATTTGGGTTAACCAGAGATTTTTGAAATGGGATAGATAACCCAAATATGTAGACTTTATCTATGACTGCACTCTTCAATAAACATAACAAGATAATTATGTTTCAAAATTAAAGTTCAAGTTTAATTGGAGCTAAGATTAAGTAAAGCACACTTCAAAATGAACAAGAGAACTTCAAGCTAGTTGTTGAAAAATGCAAATGTGTCATTATTTTCAGGTAGGTTCAAGCATCATACAAGTCTTAAAAGAGGCAATGATATATTCTTAGGCTTAGTCTCTTCTTTTAAGGTGGTTTCAATCATTGATCCAATGCAAATACATAAAAAAAAAGTTTTTGAACATTTTCAATTTCTTTTAGGTATTTTTTGTTTTTTTTTTTTTATGTCTTACTCAGTGAAAATAAGAAAACGAAATTGTGATTAACAAATGATACGTAGTTAAATTTTACGATGCATGAAACTAGTATATTTATATGGGGTGGTCTAATTGGGTCAACCCAAGTTCAATTTGGGCCAAAATGGGTAAAAAATAGTCATTTTTGGGTTACATTCGGTAACATGTGGCTCAACGTGATTTTTGGAAAGTTTTGTGGCTAATTACATCCACTTCGTCCCACACGCCGGTGACATGGTGTGTTTGAGGCTTATTTTCACGCGACACTCTTTTTTAAGGTAGACTGACACGTCTTCACCAAATCGGCTATAACTTCAAATTTATAACTCCAAATAATGCAAGACCAACTCTATTAAAAAGTTGACTCAATTTCCTATGAGATATATGAGGCATGTGGAATCAATATCCAAAAGTAAGATCTATGTCCAATCAAATCTTTCAAGCCATTGAGATAGATTATTTTCAGCCATTATTCTCCTTTGATCTAAAAGTGCATCTTCAATCATTAAATACAACGTGATTCAAACCACATAAAAAAATACCAATATGGATCCATGTCTAATCTCATTGCCTCTTTTTTATCATAGTTTTACCCAATGTCCTTTTTTGAGCTCCAACTAACCCTAAAAACATGCAAAATGCACAAAAATGCATAGACTCTAAAATGTAAACATATTAATATAATTTAAATTATGTTAGAATATTATGTAAGTGATATGATTTAGGTTTAAAATACTAAGAAACACGGGGTTAATTCTTTTAGATTCTCATCTTATCAAGAAGGTAAAAGAAGAATTAAAACATGTCAAAAAAATAGTTTAAGTTATGCTAGAATATTATGTAAGTGATAGGATTTAGAATTACAATACTAAGAAACAAGGGGTTAGTTCTCTTAGGTTTCCATCATATCAAGAAGGCAAAAGAAGAATTAAATCGATATGAGAATTAATGATTTGGTTTTAAATTAGAAATTTATGTCTAAACGAAGCATACGGTCGTTTTCTTTTAACGACAACAATAACAGTGTTCATCATTATCTAAATGGAAGTTAAAGGTGACACCATTTATACTTAAATTGGCTAGGTTAACACAAGTTCATGTGATTTTTTGCCTACTAAGAAGTATGGGTTTGTTTTGGTAAAAATGTGTAAGTTGTAAGTTGGTAATTTAGATGACCATTTTCCCATTAAACTTGATTCAAATAATGAAGCTTCCTCTCCAAATGTTTTGCTATTTTCCATAACTGAAAGATAATTAGACAAGGTAGTTGATTTTTTTTGTTTCACTATTAAAAACAACTACATTGAAATTAGAAAACTTATCCTTACATTCTTCTCTATTAGGTAAAAATTTTCAAATTGTTCTATTTATAGATTCGCATACCTAGCCAACAAAACATCTTTTTCTATATAAATCTCGGCTTAATTCATCTTCTTAAGAGAAACACAAGATCTAACAATAAAAAAATAAAAAATGAGAAGCAAATATATTTCTTTAATAGTCCTCGTTCTATTGGCATCTAAGGAAACTCTTGCCAAGAAAAACTCTCCAACACCTAAACTAAAAAGAAGTGATTTCCCAAAAGATTTCATTTTTGGTTCTGCGACCTCAGCTTACCAAGTCGAAGGAGCTGCTCAGGAAGATGGTAGAGGACCAAGTATTTGGGATACCTTCTCTGAAAAATACCCAGAGAAGATAAAAGATGGTAGCAATGGATCTGTTGCAGATGATTCTTACCATCTTTACAAGGAAGATGTTGCTTTACTGCATAAAATTGGGTTCAATGCCTACAGATTCTCAATCTCATGGTCAAGAATCTTGCCTCGTGGGGATTTAAAAGGAGGAATCAACCAGGCTGGTATCGATTATTACAATAACTTGATCAATGAGCTTTTGTCAAAAGGAATTAAGCCTTTTGCTACAATTTTCCACTGGGATACACCACAAGCCCTTGAAGATGCTTATGGTGGTTTCCGTGGCGCTAAAATTGTGAATGATTTTCGCGATTACGCGGATATCTGCTTCAAGAATTTCGGAGATAGAGTGAAGCATTGGATGACATTGAACGAGCCATTGACAGTGGTGCAACAAGGATATGCTGCAGGAGTAATGGCTCCAGGAAGATGCTCCAAATTCACAAACCCTAATTGCACCGCCGGAGATGGAGCCACTGAGCCTTACATCGTCGGTCATAACCTCATCCTTGCTCACGGAGCTGCCGTCAAAGTCTACAGAGAAAAATACAAGGTCAGTTAAAAAGTAACTCGGTTTCTTAACCACCAAGTTACCTAAATTTTACTATGTTTATAATCACCGAATCTTAGTTTCTTTATAGCGGTATGGATTGTAACCACTAACGAATATGCTTTTCAATGTTATTTCAACAGGCGTCACAGAAAGGTCAAGTCGGTATTGCTTTAAATGCGGGTTGGAACGTGCCGTACACAGAATCAGCCAAGGATAAGTCAGCCGCAGCACGAGTCATGGCTTTCACATTTGACTACTTTATGGAGCCACTTGTGACTGGTAAATACCCAGTCGACATGGTTAACTACGTGAAAGACGGTCGGTTGCCTAAATTCACTGCAAAACAATCTAAGATGCTTAAGGGCTCATATGATTTCATTGGAATCAATTACTACTCTTCTTCTTACGCAAAGGATGTTCCATGCTCCACCGGAAACGTTACACTGTTCTCTGATCCTTGTGCAAGCGTCACAGGTGAAAGAGAAGGAGTCCCCATCGGTCCGAAGGCTGCATCGGATTGGCTTTTGATATATCCAAAGGGAATTCGTGATCTCCTCCTCTACGCAAAATACAAGTTCAAGGACCCGGTCATGTACATAACTGAGAACGGGAGAGATGAAGCTAGCACTGGTAAAATATTCCTTAAGGATAGTGATAGGATCGACTACTACGCTCGACATCTTGAGATGGTTCAAGACGCTATCTCAGTTGGAGCTAAAGTGAAAGGATTTTTTGCATGGTCATTGTTGGATAACTTTGAATGGGCAACAGGATATACGGTTCGGTTTGGACTGGTATATGTGGATTTCAAAGATGGATGTAAGAGATACCCGAAGAAATCGGCTCAGTGGTTCAGAAAGTTGTTAAATGTAAAGAAGAGCACTTAATGACATATCACTTGATTTGATCTGAGAGATTTTATTATTTTTCTTTCTACTTGGGAAAAAAAGACCATGAACGACAGTGCAAGACGACTAATAAGACTTGTTGCCAAACAGATTGTGACAGTAAGACATAAATCAGATTGTTGAGAAAATAAAACGATAAAAATCAAAGAATATATAGTGCAATAAGAAAAAGAAAAAAAAAGAGATGTTACAAAATAAATTAATATTAAATTAAGCAAATATAAAGTATTTAATTTTATTAGTTACAAATTAAACTGCTTCCCAAATGGATCAACATTTATTTTTTTTTTTAATTATAGTTATTAACACCAGAATGGTAAAAAAATTTGGAGATACAATCAACGAGAGTATGGGAGTGGTATTGAATTTGAGAGGATTTCATGTTTTTTCCAAATCTCTGGTTATTAGATTTGGCATTTGTAAAAACTCTTCCAAATTCAAGATTATTGTGATAATGATTTATATAAACCCTCTTAAATTCTAGGTTATTAGAAAACTAATATTTCATTAATTAATTATATCAAAAAAAATTGAGATTATTTGAAAGATATTTGATAGTTAAAACTTAGGGATTTCAAATACCATCTCATTTGATGGTATTTGATAAAATTCTTTTAAAATCTCTCCGATTTGGATTTTTTAAAATAATTTCAAATACTTGTTCCAATACCCCCACCTAATTATATCCCCATATTTTTCTAATTAATTCTAATTTTTTGTGTTACTGTGGATATAGTATCTTACCAAATACTTTAAAAAATATTGTACAATTACCTTAAATATATTTTACAAAAAATCATTGTATTGCTTATTATTTTAATTTTATTTAATCACTAAATAATATAATATTTATTGCAACAAAATATTTTCTTTTTTTATTAGTTAACAGCTTCAATTTTTTCCAATTCTTATTCTCTTTCGACTTTAAAATAAAAGATTGGGATTAATCATAAATCCAAAGGAGTTTTATGGCCAAGGGTCAAGATTTTCGAAAAATAACTATATGTAATGTACCTATTATGTTCGAAATAATGTTAAGAAAAAATCGACGAAAAATCCCATATAAATTATTAAAAAAAAAAAATTGGCATAACACATTTAGTCCATTAGAATTAAGAAAATTAATTATTTTCCTATTGTTATAAACATACAATTCACATTTGCTAAATTTTTGTTTACTTGGTGGTAGATACTTTCTTTTTAGTGTCACTTTCTAAATCTTTCTCAAAATGTGCGACTATCAACTCTGATATCCTTTCTTGTCACAGTCATTTATGTCATCCTCGTCGGAACTAAAAAGGATTAAATCCAAGATCCGACCTTTTTCCATAAACAAGAGAAAAAACAAGATTTTTGATGAAAAATCCAATTTTTTTCAAAAAGAAAAGGAATAAAATTTGAACTTTGAAAATTATATCTAAAAACACTTGTTGTGCAAGCTAACCAAACCAAAACCCTAGCTAGAAAGATATCAAAGTACGATGAGAGGAGTATTGCACCATGTTGTAAAAACATTGTTGGGTTTTGTACCCGAGTTTCAGACTTGTGACAAGAAGGTAAATCTAAAATTCTTGTTAAGGTAAAACTAAGATTCTCTTTATATAGATTGATAACAAGATAGAATAATCTGTAAATCTTGCATATAGAATGATAGAAGGAAGAATATTTCGAGAAACAAAATTCAAGAGCTAATTAAACCACATAACAATATTCTGATTCAGATTGAGTCATGGTTTGTTACAAAAGAAAAAGGAAGAATACGATGAAAAAAAACAATTTAATTTCAATTTTTGGATTAATTCTTTAAAAATGCAGCTAGAACTGCTTTATCGATTCCAATCTCTTCAGCTCCTATCCAACTGATCTCAACTCCTTTATTGTAAGTTCTAATCACAACCATCTATGTGACACTGTCACTTCTTTATTCTCTTTGTTGAACTTTATCAGATCTCCATGTTGGTGGATGCTAGAATGACATCTAAATCTACTTTAGAAAGGTATGGTAGATGCTTTGGCCGTCCCTCCAAAAAACAGTGAGAAAATAGTTGTTAGAGTTTCTTAGCTTTTTGTTTTGTGTATATCCACGCTTTAAAACTTCTCTAATTATAACTCACTATTAAATACTAGTTTCATTCGAATTAAGGCTTATACGATCTCGCTTGAGACTTAAACATCTGTATAGTTTCAAATCTCTTATATCTTTGGATCAAAATTTCTTCATAATAACATGTAACATATTTCAGTGTTATTTTAATTTTGAGATTCCAGTCGTCAGATTCTTTCAGCGGCTTTCTAAATATTTATTACAACTAACAATTTAATTTTCTCACATATATCATTCTCCTTTTTGTATTTTGTAGTTGAAATTTTTTATTTCACCCGACAATAGTCACTTTAAAGACCATTATATTTGGTCACACAATGCTTACTTATTTTTTAAAGTTATAAGGTGAATGCTATACTATTAAAGAAGAAACCATCCCAAGTGATTCTTTTGAGTCCCGCCAATTAAAGAAAATGATTTTCTGTATAGAACCTCTTTTGTGCCGACGAAATCAAGGCATTGGAGTTGTTAGTTTGAAATTAGAATGATTAGTTGGATAGAGTTCCATGCCTAAACTTTGGCAACTTTTTCTAATTTCTGTTATTGAATAGTAGAAAAGAATGATATAGAAACAATAAAGAGCGTTTCATATGAATTTTCTAATCATTATAATCCGCGTTAAAGTCCAATTACGAATTCACCATCCATGTCGACGGACGGTGAAGTTAGCGCCGCTCGCTCTTAGGTTATTATTTTTTTACTAAATCCAAAACCGCGGCAGATAAAAAGACAGTAATGCCCCTCAATTGCCGAAACACGAAAAAGGGGAAGAGAGAGAAGAAGAAGAGGGAGAGGAAACGATCGGCAGAGAGAAAGGTCATCCTCACTCGCAGAAGATTTGTTCCCATCGACCGACATCTGATTCCGCCGATCTGCTATGGCTTGATTTCGCTGAGGCTAAGAGAGATTTGCTCGGTTTAGACACGCGGTGAAGGAGGGAGATAGATCTCTTTTTGCGTCGCGAGGAAAAAAAAAACGGTTTGTTTTTGTTCCCGTTCTGTTCATGTGAATCGTTTTTTTCTTCGTGGTAGATTCCATTAGATTTTTGGTCACGGGATCAAGGAGATTGATGTCATGGATCTGATTTTTCTTTTGGATCCCCCGAGTTTTGACCTGAGGAGGCATTTGTGAGGAACTACTTCGCGTGACCTAGATTCTTCGTTTTAGATTTGAAATTTAGTGCTTCAAGTAATTGATTCATTCGAATTCTCGGAGAAATTATATCTGGTATTTGTTGATGATGGATCGACGTGATGCTCACTTGTATCCATTGTTGTAAGATGTTTTGATCTGGGTTTTCAAATGTCCAATATCTACCATTTAGTGTGTTTCGATACTTTAATACATAACTTTTTTTTTTGTCTCATGGAATAGTTAACTGCCACCATTGGCGTGTTCGTTTGTTAAATCATTAGTTAATACTTATTATGGTATGCTGCATGCTTCTGCAAGTAAACTCGTACCCTTAAACTCTATTTATTGCTTACTAAGCTGTCCTTTTCAGTTTGTGGAGCCTTGAGAGACAATCTGGTGTGGCCAATGGTTAATAATGTCCATAGAAGACAGATTCTTCTTTTTTTTTGCATTATTTCATTTCATGTATTAATCAGAAGCTTTGTATTCCGTTTGGTGCACTTTGGATGATTCTTGTTAGTTTTTTTTGCTCGTTTTCAGATGGGTTTTTAATGGTTTTTCCTCCATGGCTTTTGTTTTTGGTTCTCTAGTGTCTGAAGACTTTAGCTAAGGAGTAATTCATACTGAGAGGATTAGAAATGGCAGACGGGATATCGAGCTTTTGGGGTCCCGTGACTTCTACAATAGAGTGTTGTGAGAATAACTACGCCTACTCATCTTACATTGCAGAGTTCTTTAACACCATATCAGGTGTCCCTGGAATCTTATTGGCTCTCATTGGTCTTATCAATGCACTAAGGCAACGGTTTGAGAAAAGGTTTAGCATTCTCCACATTTCGAATATGATACTTGCTATCGGCAGCATGCTCTACCATGCCACTTTGCAACACGTGTAAGTTTTTTCCACTTACCTTAGAATTTTGTCATAGCTCATATGTTGTTTGTTTGATTGATGAAGGTGATAATAATTCTTATGTGTCTTTGATTCGAGTAGGCAACAACAGAGTGATGAGACACCAATGGTGTGGGAGATACTTCTTTACATGTACATCCTTTACTCACCAGATTGGCATTACAGAAGCACAATGCCAACGTTTCTCTTCCTCTACGGTGCTGCTTTTGCCGTAGTCCACGCTTACCTCAGGTTTGGCATTGGTTTCAAGGTTCACTACGTGATCCTTTGCCTTATGTGTATTCCTCGGATGTACAAGTATTACATCCACACAGAGGACATCGCAGCGAAAAGAATTGCGAAATGGTATGTAGCTACGATCCTAGTGGGAAGTGTTTGCTGGTTCTGTGACCGTGTTTTCTGTAAGACGATATCTCAGTGGCCAGTGAATCCTCAAGGACATGCTCTGTGGCATGTGTTCATGAGTTTCAACTCTTACTGTGCAAACACTTTCTTGATGTTCTGTCGAGCTCAGCAACGTGGATGGAATCCAAAGGTGAAATATTTTCTAGGAGTTCTTCCTTATGTCAAGATCGAGAAGCCAAAATCCCAATGAGAAGGATAATGAGGGAAAAGCAAAGGTCAGAAGAAGAAGACCATAAATATAGTTTTTTGCTCATCGTTTTGTCGGTTTTTATTTTATTTTTGGAAGTGAAACTCTCTAGATACAGAGAAGTCTAGATTCTTTTTTTCTTTGTATTAGGGATCGATATTTAACCTTGCTTAAAAGCTCTTGTTACGTTTTATTTGATCAGTCTTCCTCTGCTTCAACTTGCATTTTTTCTTTCGAGGTTTAGCATTCTTTGCGTTTTGTATTGTTGCTTACTTATGATTCGGATCAGAGAGTATCAAGCTTTAGCTCTAATACTTATTTATTTGTAATATTGATTTCAAAAGGAGAATTGAGACTTAACTACTTGTTTCTATTTCTCTTTTTTTTTTTTCTATAAAAGCGTGCCATTTGTATTTTTGACTATACAGAGGACTAAAACAAAGCGGAAACTTAAATGGGAAACACAACTTGTGAATCTACAGTTTTATAACTTGGTACAGAGAAAGGTTTGTGTTGTGATGATCTCAAGATCCAGTAATCTTCTCCTGCAACATTTGGCCAAGTTTCATGAATAGAGCTTGTTGTTCCTCCAATGTCAGGTTTGTGATTATCTGTAATTTAATAAAACCATCATCAAAGCCAAATCTATTAGACAAAGATATGAATAAATATGATTAGGTACTTCTACAGTAAAAAGTCACCTGGTCTAAGAGCTTATCAACAGAGAGGCTTAGTTGTACAACAAACGATTGATGATATATATATGCAAAGACAGCCATCACCATCTTACAACCAGAAAGAAATGTTATTATATCCACGAGGAATAATTCTGAACGCAAAAGATTTAAGGAGGGTATAATAAATGTATTGAAGTAAGTGCCTAACCTGACAATCCATTCTATCTGTAATTCCGCCATGCCCTGGAATACTATCACCAAAGTCCTGAACGTTGGAAACGTAAACAGTGAATCAAATGTTAAATGCGGTTTTTTCGTACTAAGCATTATCTAATCTAAACCGACCTTGATTTTGAAAGCTCTTTTGAAACCACTAGCAAAGAAGCCACCAAACGGCGCTATTATAGAGGCGAACAATCCTAGACATAAAGCATGCCACTGAACTGGTAGAACAGAAACTTCTTTCCAAGGAAACTGCAAAAGTTAACGCCTTTTTTTTTCATTTAGAAGCAATCAAAGTTGTTTGCGTAAATCATTTTGTATCTTTTTTGAATTAAAAACTTTACCCAATCAGAAATCCATCCTGGTAAAGCATGTGTCTCTTGCTTAAACAATGGACCTGGATCACACTGGAGCCATCCCGTCGATAGATCCTGTATTTATTACAGCTCAGTAACGTAATGGTCACTGAACTATTAATAGTGTTCTTGTATGACTAAAACTTCCAAGTACCTCTCTGGGACATGTCAGCCACAGGAAACGACCCATTATGTTTGCAAGCTGCAAAAACAAACAAAGATAAACTACTCGTATATATATACTTACACATAGTTATCAGCCAATAACTTCAGCTTACCAGGAATGCAGAAATCATTGTGGTGATAGAAGCTCCTATGAATCCCTCCCACGTTTTCTTTGGTGATAACTTGATCAGTGGTGTTCTTCCAAAGAAGAAACCACAGATATACGCAAAGATGTCATTGATCACGATAAGTGATGCCGGAAGTAGAAACCTGCGCAATGATAAACAAAGCTCTTCGATATTAATACAAAATAACACAAAGAGAAAGCAGAAAACGAAAGAGTTGAGATAGGTTACTCTGTGATTACCAGAAGATTCCTTCAAAGATGTTCGCAACGGTGAAAGAGGACTGAGTAAACACCACAATTAAGATCATATGCGTCCATGCATATTGGCTAAACTGATATTTGTACATTTTCTTTTTCAACGTCAGAATAAACCACACAAACCCTACAACAACCCACAGCAAACAAACAGATTGTGTAAGCAAAAGCATTAGAAAAAAACAGTAATAAGTAAACCCAATAGGTCAGTAACCATCTAACCGGAGATATACAAAGAGTAACAGATTGCCATGTGGTATTTGATGAGGCTGGTGACCAGCCGATACAGAACTTTATCTGGAGTTACGGTGTTGACTAGCCGTTGACTAAGTATTCGCCCATATACAAAAAGCATTGCTGTGAAAAAGAAGTGCCTGCATGAAAACGGTATACCAACTGTTAAATCCAGCTTATTCTTCAATATATTTTCAGGATCATCCACATAATGGCAAAAGATACAAAGGAATGAAAGGTTTGAGGAGAAGTGAGCAAATGTGATTTACCAGTTAAGTAGTCTAAACCCAGGGAGCTGTTTATCTTCATGAGTTTTTCTAAGCAAATTGAAAAGTTCTCGTGCCATGAATATCTGGATAACGACCACCATGGCTGTGATGTAGAGATGGCCCAAGTAAACTATTAGAGCAAAACCACCTATCATCCAAACAGTGGAGTATGCTCGAACGAGAAACGATTTGTATTTGCTACGGTCATTGACAAGTAAATTGCTTCCATTTGCTTTGCCTCCTCCTGTAACAACCTAAAAAGCCAGAAAATTAGTTGCTGTAAGAACCTAGGAATCAAGCATTGATTTTCCTCAACATGTAGCTTACCAACTAAAAGATGAGCAAAAAATTTACAAAATTATACAGAACATCTATTTGGAAATCTGAATAAGAGTAAACATACATCACTATTTCGCTTCCTCTGTCGAACACGAGTAGTAGGTGCTGATGGAGCGTCGCTTGCATTCTCCTTTTGCATATTTACCAGAGAAACAACCAGTCCAACGGTTTCCTGTAAACATTAGGTTGTGCTTCACTAAATCTAGCATCACTTATAGTATAACAACAAAATACAAAACAAAGGAGAAAATTTAAGAAACTAGAAATCATTGGATTGCAAAAATAGTCCAGCAAGTATACAATTTCAAGAATCAAGATACAAATATAGACAGAAACTCAGCTGAGATGTGACTATAACAAAGACAGGTAGGTTTTCCAGCTTTAAATGATTCACTCAAACAAGATTTAGAAAGAAAAATCAGAATACTAAACAAGTTACACCGAATTGATTCATGGGAACTCTTAAAATTCCACCTCAAAGTAACGCAAACCCCATAATTCAAGCTTGAACTTCAGAAATTCTCCACCAATGTGTTCGTTTACTCTAATTCATTGAATACAAAGCACCAAATCAAGTTAAAGCATGAGTCCTTAGTCCCCATTTTCAGCCTCTATTCGTCGTTGTGTGATCAATACGAAAGTAAATAGCTAGATAGAGAATTACAACTAAACAGGAAAACTCTATCAGCAAAATCAGACGGTGGCAACGACGCACAATCGGGAATCAAACTCTAATCGAAGCAACTGAAAATTCTTATGGCGTACAGGAATCTCCACTAGTGTCAAAAATCGCAAAAGCTAAGAAGAATAAGACATAGGAACGCTACTAATTTCTCCTGGAGATCTGAGAATACTAGATATGTGTAAATAATACACATCTATACTGAACTATGTAAATCTAATATAGGAATGAGGTGCGAGAGACATCGAACCTGTTCGTGTGGCCAGTTATCGTGCGAGAAAAGTGAGAAGATGATGGAGCAGAGAATCGACTTGAAGGAAGAAGTAGAAGACGAAGGGATTCTCTCGTTCCCGAATCTTAAATTTTGATTTTCGTAGCAACAAAAGTAATATATATATATATATATATATCTTTTATTAAAGCTAATATTCTACCACAGTGTGAAATAAATTTCTACTTTTAACTGGAGGCTTTTAACTTGGCACTTGGGGATCCTAAGTAATGATTCCTAACAGAGTCGGAGTCTCTCTTTGCCCAATTGTATAAGAGCACATATTTTCCAATTGGGGATTTTCTATGGACAATCAAAGGCTCAAGACTATCATATGGGTGGACTAATATTCTTGAATGTAGAGAGCTGTTTGACGAGGGTTTGATAAAAAGAATAGGAAATGGGAAATCAATATGTGTGAATGGAGTCCTGGGTAAAAGGGGATGATGGTGAGTTCAGTATTCCGATTAGAAAGCCAATGATATTTGATATGCGGTTAAAGGTCAATGACCTTATTGATTTGGAGAAGAGAACTTATGATCCTTCAAAACTCCAAAAACAGTTTTTTCTGGATGATATTGCCAAGATTAGGAGGATGAAGTTAGTAGTGTCTAGAGATGACTTTTGGATCTGAGAATATTCTAAGAGAGGAGATTATACACTGAGCTCCGGATATGACATTTCTTTTGAAGTGCTAAATTGGGATGGTATCCATGAAGCTTCAGTAAGGCCTTCTCTCAATCCCCTTAAAGAGATGGCATGAGATCTTAAGTCATTGCCAAAGATAAATATTTTCATCTGGAAAGCTATCTCAGGTGTAATAGCTGTTGAAGAACAGCTCAAACAGAGAGGTCTAAAGGTTCATGGAAGATGTCAGGTGTGTGGAGAAGATGAGAAACAACTAACCATGTTTTGTTCTCTTGTCCTATTGTTAGACAAGTGTGGGCTTTTTCTAACATCTCATCTCTCAGGGGTGGATTTGAAGCTGGGTCTTTATATTCCAATCTACAGTATATGTTGGGATGGGATAGGAGTAAAAGAAGAGGGCAAGGGGGAAGATCAGATTTTGCTTAGGTTTGTGGCATATCTAGAAGAGTAGAAACAAGTTCATCTTTAAAGGAAGGAGTTTGTTGTCTCAAGTTACAACATAATCTAGTTTGGAAGCGGCCACTCTTTGGGAAGAGCTCAGATAAAAGAGACATATTTGAGTGATATGAGTAGGGTAGGGTCAAAGGGAGGAGAGTCTTTAAGGGGTTCTGAAGATACTGAATTGGCAGCATGGTCTACCCCTCCTCATTAATGGCTCAAGTGTAACGTAGGTGTGGTTTGGTCTGAGACAATGAAAGCTTACCTGACTGCGTGGGTTTTAAAGGATCATAAAGGAAACGTGATAATCTATAGTAGGAGATTTCTTAACCGTGTGGGCTCCCCTTTGGAAGCACACCTGATTGGTACTACTTGGACAATATAGTGTATTGGTTTCCACATAGCAAAAAGGATTATATTTTCCATCCAAAATCCATGTTTGGTGGGATCAGTTCTAAGACCGTGTGACGGGCCATCATTCTCAAGACATGCATCAGACCTGCTATTCGCTTTGGGGAAAATTAAAGAGTGGGGATTAGAGTTGGCAGCAAAAGGGACCACTAGAGGTGTCCATCTCATTGGAAATAGTGTTTTGCTCAAGTAATTTAGACAATCATACGTTGCATTTGAGGTTCCCTTGTAATTGTATTTCCTATTTGAGAATGAGAGGGTTGTAGCCTCTATGACTGGGTGACTTTTGGGGTTAAAGATTTTGGTCCGCCTTAGTGTTTTATTTGGTTAGATTTAGGTGAAAGTCAAAGTATTTGTATTTTGTGTTTTTATTGGGGTATTTGGCTTTCTTATTTTTTAGTGTAAGATCAAATTGTTTTTTTGGGGGTTTATGTGAATTCAAATGTAAACCCAACTCTTATTAATTAAATCTAATATAAAAAAGATGCTCCCATCTCCCTTGCATCCTAAGCTGGAGGCTTTGATTTTGGTTAGTAGGTTATAGAATTTTTTGTGACTTGAAGCATTTCGAATGCATATATGCAAATGGATAGCGCAAAGCTCATTGAGAACGAAAATATTTGGTTAGCTTTTGAAGCGGATTGGGTGTTGTTTTCCTTTCTTCGAAACAAATTTAAGTCATTCACTCTTACGAAATTTCACTTTTATGTAATAGTTTGAACGGATTACCTTACGAAAATTACCAATAATAAAGACTTGGTCTTATCTCATATAGACTCTCATGTTACCGATTGGTTGTCTTTCAAAGCATACCTATTTGAACCAACCTAATCATACATGGTAGGTTTTTGTACACCGATTTACTATCTCATTCTGACTATGACCATCAATTTGTGGGTGATAAGCACTAAAGTAGTTTAGGAAATCATCTTAAAGATTTCTTGCGAAAAGTCATTGAAAAACACATCTACTCTATCATTTACAAATTCTTTTTGTAGTGATTGATTAAAAAAATTATCATCTTACATTGCATGAAATTAGGAAATAATATGAAATTAACAAAGTAATGTATTAGATAAGGATATAGTAAACATATATTATGAATGTGCTATTATGTTCTCTAATTAAGTAGCATAATATCATATAAAATAACATGTTATTTTTTAAAACACACGAACATATACTAATTTGAAAAAACTAATAAGTATCAAATACTAAAAATTACCAGTATTTTATAAGCGATGCAAACTAATTAATATTTGTATTAATTTTAATAAAATGATATCAAACAAGTTAATAACAACATAAATTATCATAAGTGATGCTAAACAATATATTTTGTATCATTAATTAATAAGTAATTCAAAATAGTATCACTTAATTTTGGATACAATTTTATTAATACAATCAACTTTTTTTTTATGTAGTGAAGGATTAACCAAAGTATCATCATACATTGCATGAAATTAGAAAATAATATGAAATTTATCAAAATATTGTATTAGATAAAGATATTTTTTTCTATTTATATTTTGGTTTATCGGTAACTATAAAGTAAATACTAACAGTGAAGTTGTATTTTAGGTAAATAATGGAGAGTAAAGTATTTAAAAATGAAATTATTTTTTTTTTGTTTATTTGTGAAAGGATAGTTATGAGGGAGGAATGATCATGTTCAGAGGCGATAACATGTGTCATTATCTAAATCCACATAGTTATTTTGAATCTTATCTTCAGAGCTAGTTTGATAACGATAATGGATAGTGATATTTTGGTTTATCAATCACTACAAAAATGTTGATTACATCAGTTAAATTATATCCCAAATTAAGTGATGATTTTTTTGAATTATTTATTACTAAATCATACAAATATGTTGTTTAACATCACTTATGATATGTTATCTTGTTATTGAATTATTTCATATCATTTCATTAAAATTGATACTCATATCAATTAGTTTGTATCACTTATAAAATACTAATTATTTTCTTGTTATTTGATATATGTTAGTTTTTTTTAAAAAATTATTATATGTTCGTGTGTTTTGAAAAATAACATGTTATTTTATATGGTATCATGCTACTTAATTAGACAACATGATGCTTTCAGTTATATATGCTAACTATATCTTTATCTAACACATTGTTTTGCTAAGTTTCATATTATTTCTTTATATGCAATATATGATATATTAATCAGTCACTACAAAAAAAATTGTTGTTAACACATGATATATGATACCATACTACTTGTAATTAAAGAATATTATGCTACTTAGTCAAAGAACATGATGACCTGTTTACTATATCTTTATCTAACATACTACTTTGTCAAATTTCATATTATTTTTCAATTTACGAAATGTATTATGATATTTTGGTAGGTTACTAAAAAAAGAGTTAATTACATCAATTAAATTGTATAAAAAACTTATGCGATATTATTTTGAATTTACATATTAATTAATGATACACAATATGTTGTGTAGCATTGTTTATGATAATTTATGTTGTTATTAATTTATTTGACATCATTTCATTATGTCTTTAATATTTTTTAACTAAATGTATAGTGTTTACATAATTTTTTATGTTTTTTTCCTTGTTGCTTTAAATTATCAGGGGAGAAAATAAAATTTGGAATTGAATTTTTCTCGATACATCGTTTTTTCTAATCAAATATTTCAAAAGAGATAATTGAAAAAATATTCCTTGGTTTGCCTCAATATGGTGCGGATGTGTTTTACAAACCCTCTTTTCTATTTTGGTGCTAATGATTAAACAAAAAAATAAAAAATAAAAAATAGATTCGGTAAACGACGATAACTATTACGAAATTCAACAAATACCTGGATGAAACTGTCACTTCTAGATATTCTATTGGTAATAATTGAAACTATGTGATATATTTTTTTATATTTTTATTGAACTTTAATATAATTTGTTGTTTCGTTAATTCATTTTCATACTTTTTATATGATGTAATTAAAATATCTTCTATGTTTTTATATGAGATCTTGAGTAAGTTATCAATAATTTATAACATTGATTTTCATATGCTAGTCGCAAATAGTATGTCTAATGTGTCTACAAAAAGATATTAATGGTAAATGTATAGAGATAACAAGATAGAATGTATGGTTTTAGAGAGTCATGTTTATGACTTTGAAAGAAAACGATTGAATCAAACGCTATGTGAAGATTTTGTTGTGCGGAGGTTTTGAAAAAATAAGCGTATCAATAATAAATGTAATATTTCTCTATATTAAATATATTGTGAGAACTCTAATAATTATTTCCACTTATTATTAGAAACATTTCTTTCGACTTTGTGAGAACTCTAATCATTATTTTTATTTATTATTATAAACATTTCTTTCGACTTACAAACGAATATTTGTCAGGAAATACGATCAAAATATTTAGTAAAATTTTAGCATTAATGGATAGATAACATTAATCAATTTTTGTCAGTGTTTTTATTATTTACTAATCAAAGTGTATTTGATCGAACATAATAGCTATATCACATAGTATCTTTTACTATTTTTTTCAAGAAGACTTTGTTAAAGATTCCACTTCTACAAGAAGATATTTCAGAAAATACGGCATTTGAGATTTTGTTTAAATCAAAATAGTTTTAGGATATTATTACTAGAACAAAAACTTACAAACTTAAAAGCTTGGTGGTCATGTGCTAAGCAGTCCAAAACATTAAAGTCTTTATTTGTTTTTGAAGGGACTTGTGGTTCACATCTTGTGAAATGAGAACTTTTTCCAAAAACTAAATACCCTAACAAGCTACCATTAACTGGTTTTTTTTAACTTATTAGTACTAGGATTAATATCAAAAGTATTTGACTTTGAAAAAAATTCATGTTTTAGATAAAAGCGAGTTTCGCAAAATCAAGATTAAAATCTAAAATGATGCACAAGGCTTTACCACAATTTCGCACAAATCTAAAATTCATCTATGCAGGGTCTTTCATTATCCGTAGCTACAAGTAGTTCTCTAGCCTTTGATTGTTGCATATATTTAAAAGGTTCAAGATTCTCCAATCTCACTCCTCAAGGTCCGTTTGTTTCTCTCTATTCTTCCTGCTGCTCATATATCTGCATGTATGCTTCTGATAGTTCTACCATCTGAGGAAGTGTCTCTGCAACATGAAGATCCTGCATCTCGTACCTGAATTCAATATTCACTCTCTTATCAAATTATGCCCATACACAACTAAGATCCTATACAAATTTTACGAATGAGAAAAAGCTTACCATAGTTCTTGTGACTTCCGCTGCACAAAGACTCTGAAGAACCCGTCTTCAGGTTTACCGTCATGTACAATGTTAGCGATTAGATTGTACTTTGAACACACATTCTTTTCTCCTTCTGGGGCTTTAGGCAATGATGGTATGTAATCTCTCAGCTCCATGTCCTTCACCGGAAAGTTAACTACACCATCCACACACAAAAAAATTAGATAAGGCACTAGGGATTCTTGTTAAACATTTATCTCACAAAAGGAGGTTTCAGTAGACTCACCCAAGGTAGGGTTCTTTTCCTTGAAGAAGTTGTTCTTCTTGAATCGAACCATATGGAACATCAAGTAAGGAGGCGACTTGATCACACGATATTTCATTCTGGCTAACTTAGGCCGAACCACCTCTGTCACAGTTTCTCCATCAAACTTCTTCAATAGATCAAATAGAGCAACCTGACCCAAAATAATCAAACAAATTAGAAAAATAAACTTAAAAACACATATACAAGGTTGAAACAGAAAAACATTCAGAGAGTTCTTCCAGTTGTCATAAACTCGATTCCAATAACAGTCAACTCTATAAGGACAGTAAAAGATTACAAAGCCACAATTTAGGATTCAGTATTATTGTGTCTCAACCAAATGTGACACTATCATGTAGTATATTGACAATTAAAAGTTTTCTGGCATAGCATCTCACATTACTTATTGACAATAAGGTTCCCCTTTAGGAATGCATTTCGTAAACGGGACAGAGTACCAAGGCTTGAAATAGCTGCAAACTCTAGAGTAAAAGGTGTGTATACCTGTGGAATGATGTTTTTCTCCATGACATCTTTGAACAGAGGAGGCGGAGGCAAATCTAGCCCAAGCATCAGAAAAGGCATCCTGGATATTTCTTTGTTTGCATTGCCTTGATACTCTCTCACAACCTCCAACTCACCCTGTAATAGTTAACAGATTACATGAACATGAAGCTTTTTGTAAACTATTACATCAAACTATCGTATGTCGACATGTCAAAGGATGGATACATACCTGGAAGCAATCGTGGATGATACTGCTGCCAGTCTTTGATGTTCTAAGATCCGCGTGCAGAGTGTTGAGGAGCCAAGACATAAACTCAACTGGATCTGATTGTTGGCCTATCCTAAATCGTTTCTTGCTAGCTTTCATGACAGCTTGCAAAAACTCATGTGGACTCACCTGTTGACGCATGGTAATTCAAATTAGAAAGACGGGTATGAAAGAAACTCAAAAAAATGAGAAGCATGAATTGAGTCAGACCTGTCCTTTGAAATTTCGAGCATGCCAAATCTTCCGAGTGAGTTCCCCAAAACGGTGAACAAGAGGAGACTTGCAATGCTGATAATTCTCAGGACTGAGGAAAAAATTCCTTAAAGGAGTAACTCTCATCAACGACTGGATTGTAACATTCACAAACTCTGTATTTTGTATGTTGTTCAACCCCACCTATATAAATACCAGTTCAAAGTACCTTTAGGAAACAAACTTACTCAAAGACCAACAACTGTGTTTAAGGAGAGAAGATTACCATTCCCGGAAGATAGTCAGAGCCATCAAGAGCCCTAGACCACTGTCTATTCCTGTCAAGCTCTTCTACTTGTGCCTTACTAAACCTGCAAACGGATGACACCGAGCCCTTAATAAGAAAGGACTGACAACACAGATGTTAATAGAAAGAAAAAGCATGAAAGAAGAGTTAAATGCTCAAGCTATCATTAAAATTACATAAAACGGGTGGCTGATGATACTGAGCACCAGTAAAAAGAAACTGATTGAGTCTAACAGTAGAAGACTTGCACACAACGTAGGTAAAAAGTAGTAGTCACAAGATCAAACATACCTTGGGTTTAGAACATGTCGAATGTCATCTAGAGAAGGGTCATTGATCTCGTAACCATCAGGAAGACAATAAACCTTCTCAGTCAGAAGATTGATATAAACGTGGTGTCCTGCTTCCAAGCTATGTGTATAAGCATGAGACTTCTGGCTTCTTCCTTGGAAGTACTTTCCGCAAACAAGACATGCATACACATTTAAGTTTGACAACGAGACGGAGCAAAACCTCTCAAAATCAAAATCCAAGACCTGAAATTCGACACAATGAGTGGGTCTAGATGCTCATCCCCAAACAATAGCATGATAAACTCAGCAGAAACATAACCATCGACCATAGCTTAGATACATACATGAAAAGTATCACAGAAAAGAAATTTCTCATATAAACACTTGTTGTTTGACTGGGATGATCGATTACCTGACGATTAACGGTATCAAGATAAGGGCAATCACGACGAACTTCAACATTGCGCGAATGCTTTGCCCGACTCTTCGCGGCATCATCATCATCTTCGTCGTCATCGACGTCCTCTTGATTAACTTTGTTCCCGTTCCCCTCCCCTTTTGCAACTCCATTACCCTGCCCTCCACTACCACGAGCTTGCGATTTTTTCTGTTCGTCTTCCTCATCATCGTCATCGTAAGCATTAGCCAATGGCAAAAGAGGGTTGTTGAAACCCAGTGGTGGAGGCGGCGAAGCAGATCGTTCTATCACTCTCTTCCGTTTCACCTCTCTTCCTTCCTCGGAAACACCATTCTTAACTTCTCTCTCACTTTTCATCCTCAAAAATTCTTTACGCAACTTGCTCAAAACCCTAGAACACAGAAGACCAGCGATACACGAAGATCCTCAACCAAAAAAGTAACGATTCTTCCAAATAAACGGCCTAAACTTCAAATCAGAAGAGTTTGATAATCTTGAATCTACTAGAACGACTCTTTCATTTCCAATTTTCCCGAGAAAATTCGAAAATTCACAACAACGCAGACGTTACAACCTAAAAACCTCAGGGAAAAGCCGACTCAAGTTCTTCACTCGCTTCCAAGGCCGAATGGGTATCTTATCTAGGATCTAAAAGCAGAATTTTGTGTCCTATTGGGCCTTCGTGTACTAGCCCAACAGAAATATTAATTTCTCGAAGTTATCTACACAGATTGGAAATTATAAATTTGTCAACAAAATGTGTATCAAGTGATTCACGATCCAATACTGATCTCATTTCCATTTGTACCCTTAAGCTTCTCGAAACCAACAACAGTAAACGCGTCACAATCATCGGGGACAAAATCGACATTTGCATCGAGTTAAGAGATGGTTTAAGTTAAAGCCAGCTGGCCAGGAAGTAAAAGCGATCAAGTTAACGAAAAGACAATAGTACCCTCATCATAAGACTTAGATGCAATGACTCACATGGGTAAAGTCGGAATTCCAAAGTCAGCTTGAGAAACCAAACCAACCGTGAAGGGTATATTCGTCATTCCTGGAGTTATAAAGAGAGAGATAGAGAGAAAGACAGAGACAACAAAGAAGAGAGAGAAAGAGACAAGGGTAGAGAGAGATGAAGCAAAGAAAGGGAGAAGATAAGAGAGAGAAATAGATAGAAAGAGTTTCTTTTTTTTCTTGTGGGGTATTTGCTTTTTTTTTTTTTTACTACCTTGGATTTTTATTTTTTATTGTTTCTTCCTCTGGTATATGAAAAAAAAAGCTTTGAATTCTCTCGTCAATGGTGTCGGACCAGGATCTAGCAAAAGGTGTCGAGACTTTGCTTCGGCAATCCGACCCTAGCTCTCTCACATCGTTTAACAGTGTTGTTCAGCAGCTCGAGGCTAAGCTAGGGTTAGACCTCTCGGAGAAGACGGTTTTCATCAGAGACCAGATCAATCTCCTCCTCCGTGTTCACCCAACCTCCTCTGCCTCCGCTTCCGCATCAACCGTACAGTCTCCACCGCCTCAACCATCTCCTCAGCCTCAGCAGCAGCAGCAACAACAACATCAGCAGGTGCATCCCGGCGTCAATATTCCGGCGAGAGGCCATTTCACACTCCACCATCCATCGCAATTCTCTCCTTCTCATTCCCAACAGCAATATCCTCCCCATTTCTCCCTACAGCCTCCTTACCACTCTTATGACCTCAATTTCCGGCAACCGTATCCGTCTTACATGCCGCAGGTGCCGCAGCAGTCTCCGCGACAACCCTCTATGATGCTTCCACAAGGCACCAACACTTCTCTCCCTGTTAATCAGTCCCCAAAAGAAAGGTCCGTTTTTTGGGGTTTTTAGGGTTCGAATTTCGATTTGATGCTTAATGTTGGTAAAATTTCTCCAGTAATTAGGGCTTTTGCTCCTTTCATGGGAAACGAGATTTTCCTTTTTACGGAATGCCTACATCTTCGGTCAATTTTTGCTCATTTGTTGGTTTTTTAGGTTTTAGTCGCCCTAGTTTAGAATTATTATTATGCAGTTATATATTTGGCACATAAGATACAAACAGTGTTTATTTCTTTCCACTGTACCCAATTTTGGATTTTTCTTACAAAATTCTGTCATTTTCCCCTAAATACCAAGCTAATTTATTTCAAACGTGTAAATTATTCTAAATTTGATACATAATGACTTTTCTAATGTTGTCCATTGCAGTGCTCCAGCTGGAACTAAAAGAAAGGGTGGTCCTGGAGGACTAAACAAAGTGTGTAGGGTTTCTCCAGAACTACAAGTCGTTGTTGGTGAACCTGCCCTTCCCAGAACTGAGGTTATCAATCACTCTCTTCTATTCAACACTATGACAATGTGTAATTCTAATGTGCATAAAAGTGTTGCTGTATTTGGCTTTTGGTTTCAGATTGTGAAGCAATTGTGGGCTTACATAAGGAAGAACAACCTCCAAGATCCGAGTAACAAGCGGAAGATCATCTGTGATGATGCGTTACGCATTGTGTTTGAGACGGATTGCACTGACATGTTCAAGATGAATAAGCTGCTTGCTAAGCATATTCTCCCGCTCGATCCATCAAGTAATGGTTTCATTAAAATTGGTTTTTGCTCAACTTCAAATGTTCTTTGGTTTGTTCAATGTTTTGAAATCATTTTTGGCAGAGGATTCTGGTCAAGCGAAACGGGCAAAGGCTGAAGTGGAGACTAAGACTGAGATCACAGAGACAGAACCTGTTGTTTCAACTGTTTCATTATCTGAGTCGCTTGCTAAGTTCTTTGGCACTGGTGAAATGGAGATGATGGAAGAAGAGGTTGTTCGTCGTGTTTGGGAACACATCAAACTCAACAATTTAGAGGTGGGGCTTTATCTAAGCGTGTATGTGCTGAAACACTTATGGTTACTCCTTTATCTAAGGAAATTGGTAACTAAGCACTGTTTGTTCTGCATTTCAATATATATACAGGATCCGGAAAATCCAATGGCTATACAGTGTGATGAAAAGCTCCGTGATCTTCTTGGGTGTGAGAGCATCTCAGCTGTGGGGATAAATGAGATGCTGAGACGCCATATGTACAAGCGGTCGTCGTGATATCTTCTGGTCTGACTTAATTAAATTAGGAACTACTAGTGTAAGTGAAATTCGATTTTACATCAAAGCATTGCCCCCAAAAACGGCAATTGACTTGTGTATTGCGATTCTCTTGGCAGGTGTATCTAGGGAACCTACTTATGTATGACTCTGTGGGTGTAGAGAACTCGGATAAGGAAGACAAGAAACCTTTTCACTTTTAACTTCCTTTAATACTCTTTCCCATCTTCCTTAGGGTTCTTTGTTTAGTTTGTTGTGTATCGACATGGTTAGGCTGATATTGTATTTTACAGTATTCCAAAATACTGAAAAACTCTAGTGTACGGGTCAATGGTGAAGATGTTTTGTATTTAACTCCGTTGACCCCTGAATGTTTTAGGAACAAAAAAAAAACCGTGTGTTTAACTATGTTTTCTCGGTTAGAGATATTTGGATAATAAGTCTTCTGTTACTGCTATCATTATCCATGTTATTTGCTGTGTTTTGATTAAAGTCTTGGTCTGGTGAAGTAGAAAGCGGATGCAGCAAGCAGCAGAAGAGCAAGTAGCAGAAAGGTCATTGCTTGTCTCCTTGAGTTTTCAGCTGGTCTCAAGTAAGTGACTATCGTCTCAACCAAGCGCACTGCAAACGCCGTAGTTCTCTACAACATAAGAAAAATGATAATAAACCACAGAAATAATTGGTAAGTAAGTGTTCCACATAAATTTTCTGATCAGGCTTACTAGTCTTAGAGGCTCCATGTGAAAAATTGGCTCCATGAACATCTCCACGTTCCTGCATTGTTTTGGTTGAAGATGGTCATGATCAGGGTTTGCAAAAACCGAGGTTAGAGGGGAATGGTTACTGACTTTATCAACAGCTTTCCCTGGTAAATATGGCAAATATGGAAACTGAATCCTTTCCCCAATTGGATCTGTGGCTTCTCCCATTCTGCGCATTACAGGTTAGTTTGGTTTGGTCTGGTCAGGCGAAATACTGATGTGTTGGTATTGAAGAGTTTGAAGGGTTTCCGGTAAGACTAACCGAGTTGCCATTGAACACCAACGGTCATGCCATCTTTGGACGTTGGTGTAACAGTAATCTTGATATCTTTTCCCAACTTCATCATTAACCAGTAGAAGAAAGCCATCACTTGCTGCGATTTAGAAAAAGATCATTAACATATGAGGATTTCGAAAATAAAGAAAACGTTTTAAAGACAAGAATTGGTAAAAAGAAAATGTGTTTTTACCTTCTTGCCTTGTAATTGTCGGTTAGTAGATGAAAAATTGCAATAGCATTGGCATTCATCTCCAATAACCTCTGAAATTCCATTGATGTCTCGGTTCTCGATATCGCTGTATAGTTTTAGAACCGTCTCCTCCGCTCTATCATCCTCTGTCTCCTCCGGTCGATGGTCTTCCTTGTCTTCCTCTGTCTCGCTTTTCTCTTCCCTTTCTGGTCCTAACGTTCTTGACCTTTTCTGATGCTTAAAAGTCCTTCGATTTGAGTTTGGTAGGTCCAATCGAAAACTTGGGTTGATACAAGTCTTGGAAATGGTTGGTAATGAAAGAAAAGTCTTAGCGAATTGAGAGCATGAGATGAACCTCTTTTCTCTTGCGCATAATTTAGTTGAAACCGTTTGCGTAATAGAGATGTACGAGGATGTCATTGCTTATTTTATTGGATTGGTGTTGCTGATTACATAAGATTACAATACTTTATAAAAGTTTTGTGTAGAGAGATTCATATATGTAAAAGAAAGCAATGAATGGAAGAAACGAATCAATGAATGTTCTAGTTTGTTAGACAAAGCAAAGCTAAAAGAGTGCAAAACATGTGGGAAGACAAATAACATTTTTTTAATTGGTTTTAAACTTTTAAAGAACATTGCTAATTTTCATCAGTTTAGTTCAACACAAACCAAACACCATAATCAAACCTAAGAAAATCAGGATGCCTAAATAAGTAATGTTCTTGATATGCAATTGCACCCAGAGATAATAAAATTTCAAATATCTAAATTCGCAGATTCAATTGCTTAGTTGGACATACAAATTTCAGTCAGAGCCTTTCCTAAATGAGAGAGACTCTTCACACTGAGCAAAAATCAGATTAGGAGCTTCTCAATAGCATCCTTGAGCTGTTGAATCTGTGATTTCAATTGGCTTGCTTCGTTGGATGTTACTGAACATGCGATCACTGGTCTCGTTACACCGCATGCTCTTCCCAAAGCTTGTTTCGAAGGTACAAAGACATATGGCACATTCTGCAGTGATTCAAGGAAGAGGAAACAACATAAGGGTTTGGTTCAAAATCAGACCACACAATGCTGCAATGATACTAGATAGTTCTTAAGATTTTTGAAACAGATATAGTGATGGTTTGTATAGTAATGCAGCTTCTTCAACTACGAAATTCTGTAAATATATGGTCAAATCATATCTTGACAATGCATATCCTAAGCAATAAATAAGAATAGCATGATTTGATTGACGCAAAAAAAAATCACAAATCGTAGAGAGGGATACGAGGGAGAGAAAGGATGATAACCTTATCTTCGGCAAGCAAGGGAAGATGGAGAAGAATCTCGAGGGGCTCTGCATCGGCAGCCATAACTACGAACTCAGAGATTCCACGGTTCAGTGTCTTGGTAGCTTCATTAGCTCCCTTCTTGAGCTGCTTGTAATTAGTAGCTTGTTGAACAAGATCAAGGATTGTTATCGCCAACTGAGCATCTGCTAACGGATACGCCTTAGGGTTCACCGTCTCTCCCGTCATCTTCGTCCTAAACGTTGAGAAAAGAAAAGTGACGACATAAAATTAGGGCTTTAAAGCATTTGCAGAGTTGAGAGGATTTAGGGCTTATGAAACTTGCGAAACCTTCTTGCCAAGTCAGAGGTTTAGAAGTATGTACCCAAAGATAATTAACCGAAATTTAGATTCGGGTCGGTTTCTTTAATTCGGTCTTTTAATTTCGGTTATCTTTCGGTCCAACTTGTTCTGGATTCGGGTTTCGTATATTCTTGACGGATCAAGCTCAGAGAGGAAAGTAGACGAGGAAGAGATAATTTGAAGAGGAATCTCCGAGCGAGAAAAGGAGGTCGAAGAAAATTATCAATGGCGGAAGATCTCGTTCTCGACACAGCGATCAGAGACTGGGTTTTGATCCCTCTCTCCGTCGTGATGGTTCTCATTGGTATTCTTCGCTACTTTGTCTCCAGGCTCATGCGATCTTCCCCGACTCCCGATGCGAAGACGGTCAAAGAAGGGTGAGTTTTCTTACGCTCTCCGATGTTCATTTCTGAGTATTGTCGATATTCTCCAATACGATTTTGATGCGTTCGGTTTTCCAGACAAGTAGTTATCAGGGCTCGGAATCTGAAGGCCGCTGCCAATTTTATCCCGCCTAAATCCTTCCGAGCTCGGAGATTATACTTCAGCAACGAGGTATGATGCGTTCCGAGATTTGCTCACTTGTATTTCCCAGTTTCTTAATTATGGAAGTTTGTATGTTACTTCTGTGAGTTCTAGTCCGTAATTTGCAACTTGTGTGGGTGATTGGAGCTTAAATTTTGTTCTCTGGCTTGTTTATTCCATATTATCTGATTTGTTCTTGGTACTTTCTGAAAACTTGTGTTTGTCAAATCTAGTTTAGTTCCTCAAGATAATCGAGCTTTTGCTTGTTAAATCTAAGCCTTTTTATGAAGATTGAAAAATGCCAAATGCATTGAAGCGTTCTGGCTTCTAGGATTGGGTATAACCTTAAGGAAAGGAAAATCCTGTGAACCATGGTTGTATAGAATCAGCTGTCTTCCGATTCCTGGAGCTTGAAAAGTGTAGTTATTTACTAGTTACTAAGAGTTGATTTGTAGCTTGGCACAAAGAAACCTTAAAGCATAACTTTTTATTTTTATTTTTTCTCAGTAGATGGCAGTTTACTAAGGGTTAGCAGCTCTACCATTGACTCAGTAGTATAGTTTAGTTTCTGCGTTGTTCGAATAAGGAGTACTCTGAAATATAATTGTTACTTCCTGCAGGAAAATGGATTGCTACATGTTCCCAAGGACCAAGCTGCTCAAAATCCTCAAGCTCAGATGTTTTCTGATCCTAACATGGCCATGGATATGATGAAGAAAAATCTGTCAATGATTATACCGCAGGTAAAGTAAATTTGAATTCATCTCTCTTTGTGTTACCGGTAAATAAGGAAACTGATGGCTTCTACTAATTGCCAGACGCTCACTTTTGCTTGGGTCAACTTCTTCTTCTCTGGGTTTGTTGCAGGTTTGTTTTCCTTTTAATATCATGTCCCATCTTATTTCTTTTAACTTCCTAGACGTATTAATACGGATCCCAGATTTGTGGCTTTCTGGTTCCTTTTGAACTGTGTTCCTTTACTCTCAAAAGCTATAATGCCATAGTATCTGAAACTGAAACATCGTAATAATCTTATCTTACAGCGAAAATACCATTTCCGCTGACTCAGAGGTTCAGGTCAATGTTACAGAACGGAATCGACCTGAGCACTGTGGATGTTAGCTATGTGAGCAGCCGTTCATGGTATGTAATTTAGTTACATAAGAAAAGGACACCATGTCAGTTCTATACTGGTGAGGTGTTGTTTACTTGTCTTGTTTCTTGAGCTGGTTCTTCCATTCCATGTCGCAGGTACTTTTTAAACTTGTTTGGATTGAGAGGCTTATTCAGTCTCCTTCTTGGAGATGAAAATGGTTAGTCCCATACCTACCAATTCGCACTACTTTGTTCTTCTTGGTGAATCCTCTTGTAAGTGCTCTGTTTCTTCTTATGCAGCAATTAATGATACGCAACAAATGATGCAAATGGGTGGTGGATTTGGTTTTGATGCATCAAAGGTAAGTATAATATTATTTTCTCGATTGTTCATCATTTTAATACTTTTATACTTATTGATTCTAATCTTTTTATATCCATTTGAAAATTGTGCTCAGAGCCTGAGTGCTGAGAAAGATGGTCTCGACATGATTCAACATGATTGGGTTCTACCCAGATTTGAGCATCGCGCAGAATCCGTTTTGAGAAAACTCGTGCGGTAGAGACAACAACGTTATTCAAAACTTGCTCTTATCCTTTTGTTTTATGCTGGTAGCTTTAGACTCTTCTGTGTTTTGTTATCCACGATTTTCTTCATAACATTGTGATGTATCCTAAATCTTCTGTAATTTATATGACTATGTAGTTCTGGTTATGTCTGGTCCTTAAGCTCCGATGCATATGAGCAGATTACCTAGTGAATTGTTTTTAGATTACATTCGAATTTTATGATGTTATCAGATTTTTGAATTACACTGGACTACCACTTTAATCAAAATAAAATCTAATTCAGGATTACATGTTTCTTCTACAGACCAGCTTATTGACACACTGACCAAACCGTCACACTAATAGTTTGCTTTATTGTTTGACAAGATTGAACTCACTCATGGTTGTTCAACTTGTGGTAACATACATGTATAGAAGTATTTTGCATACTAGTTATGCATATTCTCATATCCTAGATACATATTTATCTATAGAGATCACGTAGCTATTCTAATACATGGTGTATTGTGATACATCAATAATATATCGGAACCTATACCAGACTCGAGAGTTTGCATTATTACACATAAAGAACACAACATCTTCTCTTCGGGCATATATACAGACATTGGTTAAGGGAGTTAGTAGTATGACATCTTACAACACCACCTTCCTACCTGCGCCTGCACCTGAAATTCAAGATTTCCTCACATCATTTCAAGCTTAAAGACATTTGAAACAGTCAGATTTTATATTATAAAAGTTAACTTACACCTGCTAAGCCATTTCCAATACCCCCCCTGTGATGATTATAACACCAGCTTGAATCCCTTGGATAGAAAATCATCCCTGAGATACATAACATATGATCATTTTAGCTTCTTATAAATACATTTGACCATTTACAACCCTAAAATCTCATAGAATGATGATCCTCAGTTTTTCATGTCCATATCTAAAATTTTATCAAGACATCATCAACATGAGTAAAGTTTCCCTGATTAGGGAAGAGCATAGCACCTCTTACTATTCTTCTGCATCAATTCATCTTCTATAGCTTGTCGTACTTTCCGACGCATAGCTTCAGTAGGATCACCTTTACATCCCAAAACAAGGCTACTCACAAGTAGCTCTGCACTATATGAACTATCACAATCCTTTATTTTAAGTGTTCTACACCTCTTACTCCCCAAATCAAACCACACAAGCTTCGCATTGTTTATTTCCAGCAATATCTTGTCTCTATCCTTGGAATAAAGCAAAGGTCTCATAAAGTCAAACGATTCAACACTTTTCGGTTTCGGAACCGTAAAAAGCTTAGTCCATGATTCTTCGACTTTATATTCCTTCATAATCCAAACATCAACAGAGCTAAACTCATGGTTACACATCAAACAAAGGCATCCATCTAAAACACCTATATCGATATTTTCATGAGCAAGAGATTCTGGGAAATCGAGAATTCCAAACTCCTCAGAGTCGAGATCAAATCTTATTATCGTGTTAAAGCTAATAAGTCCAGGCCTTCGAGGTAATACCCAATGAAGACTGTTGCAAGCTAGAACACCGTACCCTCGTCGATACAGAAGATGGTAATAGAAGTAGAAGAGTAATTGAATCGCAGGAAGAACTCGTTTGATTCTCTTCCATGAATTCCTTTTTAAACTGAAAACTTTAATTTCATAAGGGAAACCGAAAACGAGTTCATCAGCTTTGCCTCCTTTACACTGAACCATCCTAACAACTTTGTAATCTTCGTTAACCGAATCGTAACCTAACCCATAGAACACGTACCCGCGAGTCGTGGATCCTTCCGGGAAATCAACAAGCTCAGCTGGTAACCGATGGATTTGCCGAGTCGATGGATTGAAGAGCGCCATATCAGTTGGAGAATTCGATAAACCCACCAATCCGTTGCACGAACCGAAAACCTCGGTAAGACCACCGGCTTTCAAGGGATGCTCAACGTCGGAGACTTGATTCGGTGCGTCGAGGTCCACCGTACAGAGTAAGCGAGGGCCTCGTAGCAAGATCATGAGGTGATCTCCGGTTTCGAGTGTGTGATTAAGATGTGATGCGATGAAATCGGGACTGTCGATCAAAGAGAAGCAAGGTTTCGAAAGGACGCGAAATCGGACTAGCGTTGTTGCTGGAAGACGGAGAAATAAATCGGTGATGATATCCATCGGAACATTCGCCATTTTTTTTTTCTGGAAAACTTCTAAGTATGAATTTAGCGATGGAGATAGAGATAGAACTAGGGCTTGAAATCTGGGTAATCAGGATTTTTTGTTTCGTCGAGAAAATGTTGGAAAGAGAAAGTAATATTGAGTGCTTTATAGTGACTGACTGAGAGGAGACGCTGAGCAATCCAGATAATATTTTCAGGATAATGCGATAAAATTAACGACTTTTATTACACAAATATTTATGGCCTACTAATTCTGAAATATCGAAATATGCAATTTGAGCTTTTACGGCAAATGAAATCTTATTAACATTTGTCCGAGGTAGACCAAGTGGAAGAATAGGTCTATGGTGGCAACCACCATTCGGGTTCGATTCCTTTTCCATGTGGAAATTATTCTGTCTTTTCTGGACACCTAACACGGACACTGGGTCAAAGATCCAGAGAAAACCCTTTCAAGTGAGCTGACATGCGGCTTGACTGGACCCATAAGATTAGTCTGGACTGTGGTGGTTTAGGATCTACCCCAGGATTAACAAAAAAAAAAAAAAAAATATTTTTTAAAATTAAAAAATTAGAATACAAAGCGTTCCAAAGTTAAATGCGAGGTATGAAACAGCCGCCAATTAGTACAATAAAATTATTATCTAGTTTAGTTAATAATGAGTTACATAATTAAAAAAAGTCTTTTAATAAATTTTAAACTCTCGGCTCAAATTCTGATGACGATAAATCAAAGCTTTGTCTTGACAGCTGTCATTGATAAGTTCTACAAGTAGTTGATAATCTCCTTCTAATATTACTTTTATGAATCTTGATGAGAAAATATGTTGATGAGAAAATATGTTGTAATGTCATTGAAAGAGCATTTTCTTCAATTTCAATTACAGATGTAGCTTTACCAAGATAAACATGAAAACTTGTAGCTGCATTATCTTTAGAATATTCAAAAGACATATTATGTTGGAATGTGTTTATATAACTAAATTGGTTGATTATAACTTTTTTTTTTATATATATATATATATTTGATTAAAACTACATAAGAGCCTAAATACTAACAAATTAAATCCAATATAAATATATAATCCAATATTCTCCCTTACGTTGGACTGTAAAGATCACGAACGCCCAACTTAGATAGTAAACCTTCAAACTTAAGACGATCAAGAGCTTTAGTCAAAATATCTACGACCTGATTATTTGTACAAATGTGATGAGTAACAATTGTTCCATCTTAAACATCATCATGAACAACATGACAATCCGACTATATGAGCTTCATACGTTCATGAAACACCGAATTAGCAGAAATGTGAATAACAACCTTGCTATCACATAAAAACCGGGTAGGCTGAGACTGGTTAATGCGCAAATCCTTCAGCAACATTCGCAACCACTTAACCTCTCGAAGACCAGCATCCATAGCTCGATACTCAGCATCCGTTGACGAATAAGACACCGTGTCTTGTTTCTTGGTCTTCCAAGAAATCAGAGAACTCCCTAGCATAACCACAAACGCACTAAGGTAACGACGAGTCAAGGGGCATGACTGCCAATCCGAATCACAGTAAATCGTAAGAGAAAGATCTTCGTCAAATCGAAGCAAAATACCTTGACTTGGACAACTTTTCAAATACCGAAAGTGCAGCAGTCCAGTGTGCCTCACGTGGCTTATGCATAAAGTGAGACAAAATATGAACCGAATAACTCAATTCGGGTCAAGTGTGAGTAAGATATATCAAACGACCAACCAGCCGCTTGTACTTCTTGGGATCAACAAGAAATGGACTCCCATCAGAGGCGAGATGATGATTCTGTTTCAACAGAGTGTGAACTTGTGTGGAGCCCAAATGACCAGAATCTGTAATAATATCCAAGCCAAGGCATACTTGCGTTGACAAAGAAACAAACCATCGGGGCCACGACTTACTTCAATGCCCCAAAAATACTTCAATTTACCAAGATCCTTCATCGAAAAAAACTTCCTCAAATACTTCTTGAACTTCTTCACCATATGATTGTCATTCCCACAAATAACATGATCATCCACATAAATCAAAATGGGCAACTCTATTCTCTTTCTTGTATATGAGAAGAATGAGTAATCTTCATATGACTGCATAAACCCAAAACGAAGCAACATATCTGAAAATTTCTTGAACTAACACCAAGGTACCTATTTGAGACCATACAAAGACTTCTGAAGACGACATACCTTACCCGGGTGAGTGTGACGAAACCCTGGGGACAACTTCATATTGACTTCTTCTGCAAGATCACCATGCAAAAATGCATTATTGACATCCATTTGATACACTTCCTAACCTTTTGCAGCAATATTTCGAAGAAGCGTTTGAACTGTAGGCAACTTCACAATTGGAGCAAATGTCTCCCCATAATCCTCTCCTTCTACCTGGGTATTACCTTAAGCAACCAACCGAGCCTTGTAACGCTCAATTGTGCCATCTGAATTGTACTTGATCTTGTAGACTCATTGACTTCCTATTGTTGTCTTGCCTTTAGGTAAGTCTATGATGTCTCAAGTGTGAGCAGTCCCTTGAGCATCAATCTTTTTCACCATCGCATTATCTCATACCTTAACCCCCAACAACTTCTTTAAAATGCTTGGGTTCTACTTCAGCAGAGACAGCTGCAACAAAAGCACGATGTCTTGCAGAAAAACGCTCATCTAAGATGTAATGAGTGAGAGGATATAGAGGAGTTCTTTGACACGTTTCAGAGGACTGGAAAATGGAGAGAGCGTGATGGGTATCGGACTTTGACGGCACATCATCTGTTTCAAAACCACGAAGCAACACACTGCAAAACTGCTTACGATGACCATGACCCAACTGCTCAACATCAACAAGCACCAAGGATTCTGGAGGCTGGACATTGGACCCCCGTCGATCGACATGATGAATTGTGTTGATCGACACAACCTTAAGAGACGCAGTAGACAAAGAAGACTGTCCATGTCGATCAACAGGAGATACTGTATCGATCGACAAGGACCTCAGAGACGAATCAGATTGAGAATCCCCCTGTCGATCGACATGAGTTATTGTATCGATGGACAAGGACCTCATCAGACGTACACTCCTCCTTATGTCGATCGACACGAGGAGTTGTGTCGATCGACATGGAACTCATAGAAGAATCAGACGTAGATGACTCCCCCCTGTCGATCGACACGAGGAGGTCTGTCGATCGACACGAGGAGGTCTGTCGATCGACACACCATCTGCAGACGTACTCTTCTTTTCAACCACCGCAGGAGAAACCAACCAATCGTCATCAACAACTTGAGAAGATGATGTAAGAGCTGGGGAAGAGACATGAGATGACTTAGCAAAGGGAAACACATCATCCCTAAACACCACATCACGAGATACCAATAACTCATTTATTTCGATATCAAAAACTCTCCAACCCTTCTGTCCAAAACCAACAAACACGCACAAACAACTTTGTTCTCCAAACTTATCTTTATCCCCCGAAGCATGATGAGCATAGCACACTGAACCAAACACTCTCAAGTGATCAAACCTCGAAAGAAAACCATGAAGAAGCTCATATGGTGTCTTGCCACTGTGCAACTTCATGGACGTACGGTTAATCAAGTAAGCTGCCGTCAATACCGCTTCTCCCCAAAACTTCGTAGACACACTTGCTTGAAACAATAGAGCACGAGCCACATTAAGAAGATGACGATGCTTGCGTTCTACTCGACCATTATGTTGTGGAGTGACTACACAAGAGGTTTGATGAACAAATCCTAGTTGACGAAAATAAGGAGAAAGACACATGAACTCTGTTCCATTGTCAATCCTAATAGTCTTGACTTGTTATTAGAACTTTCGGGGAAAACCTTCCGAGTTTGTTTCGCCTTAAAACAGACTTCACAAGAATCAAAACCAACAAACCTAGAAAAAGAAGATGACATAGGTAAAGCTGAAAGCATAGAAAAAGTCGGATGTCCTAGACGCTGATGTCACAAGCCTTGATCCACTGAAACCTTGAGTTTATGAATCTTTGCCGATACCACATTCGTAAGATAGTACACCCCATCGTGCTCTTCACCGGTTCCAATCAAAGTCCTCAAGACACGGTCCTGCAACACACACATAGTATCAGAAAAAAAAAAAAAAAAAAAGCCAAACAACCTGCCTGCTTCAACAACTTCGAGACAGAAAGCAATGTGCAATTCAACGATGGAACAAACAACACGTTGGAAAACACAACACGATTAGACAAGCTCCACACTCCCATTTGCAAAGAAAATGTTCGACTACCATCAGCAAAACCCATATCACAAGGCGGAATAAACACTAGATTCGTTAAAAATTTAGATTACCCGTCATGTGATGAGAGGCTCCTGTATCAAGAATTACATCGTCATATTTAGTCTTACCTGACAAATTATCCATAATTTATGCATTGGAACCAGATTGACCCTGCATCATCTGAGAAACAACCTGTCACTGCTCCTGAGAAAATGGAGGAAAAGGGGAAGAACCCGAAGTTTGCGCATTCAAGGCTCTCCCACGGCCAGCACCCGCCAAACCTCTTCCTTTCCCCCGACTACCTCCACGACCACCTTCTTCCACCATTCCGAAAAACCCACTAACTCCCAACAATCCTTCTTCATATGCTCGAAACGACCACACTCTGCACACAACATCTTAGGACGAGAGTGGACAATAGAATCTGCTCCCTTACCAGACACCACACGTGATTGACCATCACATGACTCACAAAGAGCCACAAAACCAACAGCCTCCTGCTGCTGCTCACGACTTCGAGAAGAAGCTAGAAGTGGCTCTTCTTGCACCATTCTTGAGTAACACTCTTCAAGAGGGGGTAATGGATCATAAGAGACCAAAGTCTGACACAAACCTGGCTTCATCAAGAGTCATTAAGAACTGATAAACCTTCTCTTATTCTCGTTCTTTAGAAAAGAAGGTACGCCGCACGACACGGACAGACGTAAAGCGGATGATACGTCTTGGAACTCTTCCCACAACTTAGCCAACCGTCCATAATACTGGAAAACGGTCTAACCATCTTGCTCACATGCAGCAAGATCAGTCCGAATCTGATGCACACGAACTCGATTCTCAATCGAGAACCTTTCTTTGAGATCATCCCAAAGCAACTTTGCCTCAGCAATAAAAATGACAGTAGATCGAACCTCTGGAGAAATCGCAGTACGGATCCACCCAAAAATCATAAAATTGGTTGTCATCCAATTCTCGTAGTTGGAATTATCTGAAGGCGGACACGGCAATGAACCATTAATAAACCATGTTTCGCGTATAGCCTGAAGAGCATTGAGCATCTCTACCTACCATTCATTGTAGTTCTAACTAGTAAGAATCACTGGTGAGATGACAACGCCAAGGTTATCAGAACTAAACAACGTATACGAGAAAACCACAACAGTGGAATTCTGAGAAGTCACCACCGAAAGATTTGATGGAGAATATATGAAAGATGACTACTTGATCAAGAACTAGATTAAACAAGACAAACATAGCTGATTCTCTCGTTCGACACGGGTTTGTGTCGATCGACATGACCCTCAGATGACGGCAACGACTTTTAAGAAAACGTCAGCAGAATATTTTTTTATTTTTGTTTAGGTTTTAGGTTCTCATATCTTTTGCTATGATAACATGTAGTTTTAGATAACTGAATTGTTTGGTTATAACTTTACACATAGAAAAATATATGTATTTGATCACAAACGACCAGTTGTCCTAATACATAGAGCCTAAATACTAACAAACCAAACCCAGTATACACATGTAGTCTAATAGAATACAATCTAAATCCCACATCAAAAATTTAAATAAAATTATATAGTATAGAGATCATGTCAAACTCCTATTAATATGAAACCTTTTGAAAAGAAGTCTAATGAGAAGTTCATGCAGGCTTTGTCTTTCTGACTTTTCTCATTTATAAGCTTTTCTTATGGATTCTATTAGCATTACTCTTGTTTCTTTCATGTTTCAACTTTGACACTTGATTTAATTTTGCCATCTAATTTTGTAAGTTAAGTCCATTTTCTTCTCTTTATTTTTACTTACCTTGCATTGAAAACTTTAGATAAAAATCAAACAGACCTATCATTTTAGATTAGTGCATTGCTTAGATTCCTACCGTTTAGATTATTTATCTTGGTTCGACCCACAACGACAATACTTACACTTAGGTATTTGAATATTATAAATTTTAAACTAGAATACATCGATTGAAAGAATCCTCATCATCAGACAGATTGCTTACAAAATTGCTAAGGTTTCGCTAGGTTCATTAAAGATGTATACATAATTTAAATATCAATGACATAGAAACGTAAATAAAAGATTTTGTTAATAACATTTTATTAATCTTAAACGTGAGAACGCCATGCATAATGTTGGAATCAAGATCCCATCTTCGTCTGCTTATGGAGGAAGTAAGGAAAACTTATACCCACAGAGACTGTTGGAATCAATATCCTATCTCCACTGAAGCTTACCGCTGCAATCTTTGACCTCCTATACCGCAGAGACAAAGATAGGTCGGTTAAGCTCCCGGCTCATCCGTTGTGAGAAGACACCAAATGGGCCGCTAAAGGCCAATGAACAACGGAACCGTCCTCTAGATTGGCCGGCCAGCCACCAATACCACTCATTTTGAACTCGTCAGAACTAGAACCAAATCTACCATGTTTCCAAGACTAAAATGTCTAGAGAGAGAGTCAACGAGATACAAGCGGAGGTGGTGAGGAGTATGGAACTGGTCCGCGAAGACAACCGCCGTAGGAGCTGACTCTGATGATCGTTAACAGAGGTCGTCTCAAAGAGGATAGATCCAGGAGATCCCAACAAGGGACCGGCAGCGCTTAACCTTCGCTAGAAATTTGGTAGTCAACTCAAACCGAGAAGTGTCATGGTCGCACCGTTCACCGTGTTGGCTCACGACGCTTCCGGCCTCCTCGTTATCGGCAACGACTCCCTTCAAGCCAAAATGAGTTGACGCTTCACCGCCCTAGATCTGGAACACAGTCGATCAGTCCCCTCTCACCGACACGCAAATCCACCTGGCCAATACCACTATAGGATTTTTTTATTAGACACGAAGAAAAGCATGAAATGAAAGGGGAGGGCCGGCGACGTCGCTGCGCAAGGTGCTGCTCGCGTTCGGCGATTAGGTTTACAGAAAACCTTAATTAATTTCCCGCTTTTCAGTTTCATGCAATAATCCACCATTTACTTATTATGGAATGATTGTACTTTGATTCTTCTTACATTTCAATTAAATCCCGATTGTATAAAGGTGTGCATCAGCAATACTCACGGGCCAAACATAATGAATTAATTATCTTATCTTGTATTTACTAAACCAAGGAATAATATAAATTATATAAATTAATCTTCAAGACTGAAAATAAACAAAGCTCAAGTTGACAAAAATAAAAGAAACAACTTGACATTTTATTCAGTAGATGGAAAATGAAACAAATTACAATAGAGCGTGCAAACCCCTCAATCAAGGAGCTCTCAAGATAGACCAAAAAGTAAACAACACAAACCGATCGACTGTCCTCATGAAATTTCACCAATTCAAATAAACGAACACAACGATCAAAGAGTCACGATTTTTCATAGTTCATAAATAAATCTTATATATATAAGAAAAGTTTCGAATTAAGGGCACTGGAAGCCACGTGGTGCCTTTCTGTCGCAGACATTGAGAAGCAAGCTAAGGTTGATGGGAAGGTAAAGGTTGATGCCAAGAATACTAGCCTTTAAGGCAGTGCAAAGACAAACCGCAGCTTCAAGATCCACCAGACCCTTGATGAGGCTGCAACATGGAGTCACTGGAGGAGTACCTAGAGTAACATCTTTTAACAAGTTAAGTGCGTTAACACAAACACCGAGCTTTAAGGCATCTTTAGGGCAAGTCCCTCTGGTGGTTGGTGCGGAAGGGCTAGGCTTAGGTTTGTTGTATTTGCGAGGTGGAGGAGGACAATCGGCACTGCGGGTGGCAGTGGTGAGAGTGAAGAAAAGGATGTTGAAGAGAAGGAAGAGAGCAAGAGAGTTTCCAAGAGCCATTGTTTCTTGAAGGAAGAACCAATAAAAAAAGCTCAAAAGAAACTTTTTCAAGTTGAGGAGTATGTTGAGAGTAGTGGTGGAGATAACTGAAGAGTGTTAGTGAGTATTTATAGGGGAAGTGGATGGCTTGAGTAGAGAATGAAATGACATATACTATAAGCTAAATAATTTGATTAATACTAGTGGTTATTATAGTATTTTTGTGGACCGACCATGTTCTTGCCCTAGGGTATTTAGCTGGCGATTTGCATAAGAGTTTTGGAATTAAGTATACAGTTGCTATATCAAAATGGTATATCTTCTTTTGTTTGTATCAATATATTTTTTGGATGTGAAATTATATCGTTATGATAATTATATATACTCAATTTTTAAATATTTATTTATATAGGTATGAATTTTAATATAGTGTATTAATTTATGATACAAATTGCATGTATCTATAGAAAAAAAATCCTAATTAAACGAAATTTGCATGCAAGTTGTAATCCCATTAAATAAGTCCGTAGTGAGGCCTGATTTATTGGGCTGTGTATGTCAATTTTGGGCTATTAAAGTATTTTTATTTTATTTTTTAAAATTTTAAGAAGAAAAACAATAAAATCACGATTTTTTAGATCTTGATTGGTAAAGCATCTAAGTGAGTTTAATGCTTTGTTATATCCAATCAATTATTTTCATCTATAACATTAAACAAAATATTTGGAGTTCTAAATGTTCATTTTGCTAATACTCGAGATTAGAGCATTTAACTTAACATTAGCATTATTAATTAAGAATTACAATAATATCCTTATTTAATTAAGTTTTAAATTATTATTTTTATATCATTATGGTAATTTTGTATCCAACTGCTTATATTTTTACCAATCACATAATTTAATAAATTGTCTGTAATTTATAAACAACTAATGCTGATGCTTATGCTGGTTTATGCTATTGTTCTAATATAAGTTGTACCAATCAAGGCCTTATTAGGAAAACTGTAACACCCACCCCGGCCAAGATGACTGGTCGGGTTTTGGAAGCGTGGTTTTGAAAATCTTATCGAGAGAAATCCGGACATGAAACGATTTAGAAAATTTATCGGACCCGAATGCCAAAACCGATTAAAACCCCGTTCAACCCGATGGTCTTGATGTCCTGCGCTCCAGTTCGTACTAATTCACTACCTGCATCCATAAGACGGAGGCGTGAGTAATTGAATTACTCGTGAGATTGGCTCTACCTACAAAAAGCATCTAACAACCTATCAACACATAGCAAGCAGTCCGGTTCATCACGCCAATCGATCTAACCTAGCCATTCAGTTCGTTCAGTTCGTTTAGTTCATTCAGTTTGTTCAGTTCTATCATCAAATCCTATCCGTTCTAGTTCATCTATTCACTTATCATTTCATTCCATTCCATTTCGTTCATCTCTTTCTAACAATCACGCCCCGATCTAGGAGGTCTCAGCCGAAGCTGCACCTGCAACCGAAGTCCAGGCTCCGCATGCGTCATATCCTTTACACTTATAAACCCGTCGATCTATTAATCCCTTTACACTTATGAACTCGTCGATCCATAAGCCACACTCTTGTTCACATTCGATCGGAGGCATCAAGACTCGATCCAGTCACATCGAGGAATCATGCTGGCAGCTTACCGATCACGCGGGTTTTGAGGCCACACGAGCCATCGACATGTCGGGAGCAGCCGTCCGCTTCTGAATCGGTCACTAAGCCCTCACCGGTAAACCGATGCGATCCTTGGTCCGATCCAGAGCCATCAAATCCCGATCAAGCTTACCGGTCTCACTACGATATGATCCGTGTCCGACTCCTCGACATATCCCGCATGATAGCTTACCGATCCCGAGGCATAGTGACACCGAGGAGCCATCGACATTAATTGCAACCCGTTGAGTCTGTCCCGTTCCGCATAACTACCAGGCCCGAAGCCTATTACATATCCATTTTCATATCCATATCCGATCCGAGAGCCGGTCCCACTCTTCCATTCATAGCCAAGCTTACCGGTCCTATCCGGATGCATCAAACAGCCGAGTCCTCGACATATCCCGGAGGATAGCTTACTGATCCCGACCGCCCGGACATCGCGAAAGCCATTGAAAATATCTATGTCTGGCCCACCGAGTAGTCTCGACCCACGAATCTCCTTTTCTTCCTTTCCATATCCATTCAATCACAATCAACAATCAACCTTATCATGCATCACTACATGTTTCCTTTTCCCTTTCCTAACCTCCAATTTCCTTATTACTAACAAGTTTCCATATTCATCTATGTTAGGTTTCCATATTCATCTATGTCAGGTTTCCATATTTATTTACGCGGATTGGTCTAGGGTTAAGAACCCTATCCGCCACCCCTATCACTCCATGAACAACTAGCGGATCAACCTAGGGTTTAGGAAACCCTAGATCGAACCGCCCCTATCATTCCATGCATCTCTTACACGGATCACAACTAGGGTTAGAAACCCTAATTGTGCCGCCTCCTACATGATAATCATGCGGATCACATTTAGGGTTTGAGAACCCTAGTGTACCGCCCCTATCTACACATGCAACACTCATCAATCAATCAAACAATCAATCCTGCAAGCAAACATACGGATCCACACTTAGGGTTTGAGAACCCTAAGCGTGCCGCTTCACAAACAATCATTATCATCATGCATCGATCCATAAGGACTGGATCTTATCTCTGTATCATGTCTAACACTAGATCCTAGCCTGTAGCATCATTTCTTAGGGTTTTCTAATCGCAGGAGACAAGAGAAAACAGATCCGGGCATAGATAGAAACCACACTCACCTCAGCAATCCGTCTAGCTGGAAAGGTTCTACTAAGCGTCTGATTCCTCCTTCTGCGGTAAGCCAAGCTCCTCAGCCTTCCCGTGATCTCCGCATTCCTCCTCCTCTCCCTCTCTCTCTCTCTCTCTTTCTCTCTCCCTCTCTCTCTCTCCCTCCCTCCCTCCCTCCCTTCCTCCCTCCCTCCCTCCCTCTCTCCCTCTCTCCCTCTCCCTCTCTCCCTCTCTCCCTCTCTCCCTCTCTCTCTCTCTCTCTCTCTCTCTCTCTCTCTCTCTCTCTCTCTCTCTCTCTCTCTCTCTCTCTCTCTCTGTTGCCCGTATCTTCGTATCGTGACTCTCTCTCTCTCAGTTGCCCGTATCTTCGTATCGTGACCCATTGCTCCTTCCTTTCGTTTTATCCCCCTTACTTTTCACTCCACTCTACGTCCAGCCAGAAAAAATTATTGTCCATTTTCACTTACGCTATCTTTTTAGTTAATAAGGGTGTGTACAACTATGGTGGAGCTTGGAGTTGGTATTCTCATGAGGACTTTGGTCTCGTTGGTCGATTAACCGCGGTGGTGGGTGATGAAGACTTTTTGTCTATGGTTATAACCTGGATCTCGGAAAATGGCGGGACTCGACACATGCCCCTTCATTAATTTTTTGTATGATCAAAAAGTTTTTAGGGATTTTTTAGCATAAAAACAAAGACAAAATGCCAGAATTCTAATTTTTCTTAAAAATTAGGGCATTTTCTAATTGTTTCTTAAAAATAGACACCTATTTCATTTTTTTTTTTAAATACCCATTTTTCAGTTTTTTCTTAAGAAATGAGTTATTTATTTAATATTTTTTTTTCTAAAATGGACCTTTTTTACATAAGAGTATTTTTAAAAATGAAATGAGCTTAGGGTCGGTGTCCATATGACCCTACTTTTAAGCCAGGCCTGACTCGACATTTTCTAGAGAGTCGGGGTCCATATTTTAACCGAAGGAAGGCCCTCTAGTCGTTGTTTCGTAGTGGTGTTCTCGATGTTCACTTCTCTGCGAATCTCCAGTTGCGATTCTACTGCCTCGGTGGCCTGAATCTCTGGCCAGTTTCCTCCACTCTACTCCTTGTTGTCTCCATCTGCCGGTTTTCTCTCCACTCAATTTTCAAGGCTGGCTATCGTGTCGTGTACAACCCAGCGTGTTGGATCTTGGTCTTAACTCAAGTTTTGTCTTGCAGTTGACCTCAAAAAGACTTCATATGTATCTCTCTTGGTATGTTGAGGGGCATATTTGACGTAAGTGCAACATATAAGGATAAATTACTTTGCTACTAAGTTATGGTCGCCGCGGTATCATTTATTGGTGCGGCTTTTGTGAAAATGTCGTTGTTTACTTACCTTCTGCTAAGCCGATCTTTCAGTCTTGTATGAAACACATTGCACTTGATTATCATTGTTTTCGAAAATTGATTTACAGTAGCCTCTTCATGTCTCACACATTTCCTCCATGGATCAAATCATTGATGCACTCATGATGCCCTTTCCTGGTGCTTAATTTCAAGATCCTAGGATGAAGATTGAAATACTCAATTTTGAGAAGATGTATAGGAGGAATATCTTTTTGTATATTTCATATTCACATTTATTATCTACAATGTAATAAGTTTATAGATGTGTGTTGTATTCTTTTAAGTCAGCAGAAAGATCAAAACCTTACATAAATCACATGTAAATTTTGTTTTACTATTCTCTGAACATTTAAAACTTTTTAGTTATGTTTAATTATGTTTCAAATATTTTTTTGGTTTGTACATTTACATTTAAAATTGTTAATAAATATGACCCCTATCCAAAAGAAAGAAAGAAATATAATATTTTATATGTTATTAAAATAATGAAATACTATATAATAACTTTTGGCTTTCACGTAATATTCCTGTTTAACACATTTGGTGTTTTTTGGGAAACAAAAAATAAAGTTTACCGGGTTTAGCCGTTATGACTATAGGTTATCACACTGTTTATATTTTCTAGAGCTTGATTAATAAAGTTTGGCTCGATAAAAAATGATCTAGTTAATAAGCCCGCAGGCATTTTAAACATTTCACACTATTCATATAAATAGAGAATTGGTTATGACATGCACTAAATTGATAACGGAGATCCTCATCTTTTGACTACGTACCTGGACCACGTGCATTTAATTTGTAAAACGGTAATGTGAAAAAATTCATTTATTATTTTTGGAAAAGAAAACTAAATCCCATGATTCATTCATGAACCCAGAGTATGGAGTCGCATTCTTATGTCCAACATTCATTAAACAACATTACGTTGGGAGATTGAAAAGATCGATAGAACTAGATAAGATTACGGATTGAGATCGACCAAGACTATGAACTGTGATCTAGATTTGGTTATGAAAATGTCGTTGATATTTAGAAAAATATATTCATGTGTATTTTCTTATTCTTAATTAGGTAGCTAGATTTCTAGTTTTCTTATGTAAGGAACTTGCCTTTGTATAAATAAAACATTTTTGCTAATCAATGAATCAAGAAAACAGTTTATACTTCTCAGGTTTTCTGACACGCTAACGAGCGAAATATCTCCATCTCTTTTTTATGGGTGACATTTTGGCTGATAAATTTTTCTGCTTGACGATAGTTTATACCATATTTTAATTAACTAAAAGGCCGATGACAGAACCGGAAAGATGCAAGGCCGGTTAAACCATAGCCTTATACAGAAAAATAAACAAACCGAATGCCGTATCCCGGAACATCTCACTGAGAATAGAAACCAAAAGCCGGTGAATACATTTTGGCAATTTATTAATCTGTTTTGATTCCTGTCTTTTAATTTTGTAAAAGTTTTGATATGTATTTATTCAAAATATAAAGAAAACAAATGTGTTGTGGACAATAGATACGATGAGATCATATACGAAGCTTGCTCTGTTTTTTATTTTAACATATGATATGGGGAGACAGAAAGACCAAAGTAACAATCTTTGTTCAATTATTATTCGTCGAAACATAATAGATTTTTATAACAACATCAATACTCATATTTTTATAAATAAAAACCATCAATACTGTATAACAACAAAACACGCATCAACAGTGTAAACATGAATAAGCTAGCATACTTATGGTGCAAGAAATCGCTCGATAGGGTTCGTAATCAGGGAAATTAAGGTGTAGTTACTGTTGGTGGTGGTGGACACTGAAAACCAATAGGAAAAGCCATGTTACAAGCAAAAAATATTCTTCTTACGGCTTCATCAATAGCGAAAACCAAAGGAAGTGGCCTGAAGACAAAGCAGAGGCAATCGGCAACTTGGATGTTCGCAAGGCCATTGATGGCACTGCAACACGGCCGTGCCCTTGGGTCGCCAGCTGTAACATTGGGTAGGTTAAGGACATTGGCACAGACACCTAGTTGCAATGGGTCCTTAGGGCACGTGCCAAAGTTGTTGCTTGAGGGCGACAGGAGAAGATCAGCTTCGGCGAAGCTAATTACCAGGAGGAGGATGAAAAGCGAAATGGTGGTTGAGCTCTCTGAAGCCATTTTTTTGTTTGTTTGTGTGTTTGTGTGGATGCTTGTAATGAGGTTGTGTGGGTATTTATAGAGTCATGAGAAGACTTGCATATAAACCAATTGTCATGTTTATCATTTTAAGTTTTTAACTCGAATTGCCTAACACTACTCTTCTTTAGTTAGATAGGCTTTGATATTTTAGGCAGATATTAGCCTTAGGCTCACACTCTATTGTACCTTTTTTTTTGGAATTATTAGGAGGTTCTGAACCGAAGTCCGTACATGTCCCTAAATTCGGGACCAGAGCATGTTATATGGTCCCGTCCTAAGCGTCACTCGATCCTGTGACCTCTAAGCTTTGCATAGGGTACTTTTACCAGTCGAGCTAATGATGCTTGGTCACTCTATTGTGCCTTTTTACTGTTTAATCTGACTTTGACTTCAATTTTTTTTTTTTTTTGAGTTAATAAAAAAAAAACGTTGCCATCAAAAATTTAAATGCTCAAAATACCATGAATATAGGTTTAAATGCTCAAAATGCCATAAATATAGGTTTTGAAGGGTTCTAAAACTTAAGAAATATTTATAGATGATTTCTAGTGTTATGGTAATTTCAGAAACTTGATGATAATTAAAATTAAAAAATATAAAATTGAAATATATATTGAAAAATGTGATTCTTGCTAAAATAGATCCAAAATTGAAGTCAATGGCAAAACTAAACCATATTCCTTCCCAAACTTTCAAAATACCTTAAATTACCATTATGTTTTATTCACAAGTGAAGTCTCATGGTGCGATTTAAAACGAAATTACCCTCTAAATTATCAAGTAATTACGAAAATACCACATTCTTCAAGATTTCTCAACCACCATTTCCAACCAAAACTAAGTTTTAAATGCTTCAAACAACCAAATTTAGTGATATTAATGCTCCATATTTGAGCTAAAAGCTTCATTTTCGTCGATGTTCTTTTCAATTTCATCCATTAAACTCTAAATATCTCATTTTTAAAAATCACCATTCTTAGATCTTGCGATTTAAAATGATTTGTGCATAAAAATGCAACTGGATTTCTTGGGTATTGGTGGTGTACGGCTATGTAGATGATAAACTTAACAATCAAATCAAGAGAAGAAAAAAAAAGGGTTCAGTAAATAAGATCTCTTCTCCCTAAAACAATATCTCTCTAAAAATCTAGAATAATATAAAGCATAGCCTACAAAATGACTGAAAAAACTCTTTTATAAACATTAGGTACAACCTAGGATAGTTAGGGTAATAAAAGGAAACAAAAAAAACCCAAAAGAATAGGGAAAATGCAATTTGGAAACTTTCTTCGTCGCCCCTATCAACCGACAGGCACCTCAGAGACACATATTCTACAGCTCGCAACAGATGAGACATGTCTTCATTAAAACGACTATATCTGGATCTACAAGAATGAGAATCACTTCAAACCATTTGGAGATGAAAGCTAACTTCCACATCTTTCTTTTGTCATCGGTGTGGTCAAATTTGAGTATCGGGAAGGCCCCCAACAAATGAAAAACTTCTGAAATTCATATCCGAGACTGGATCTCACATTTATCGATTTGCTCCTTTTTGCTCCACTTTCTTCAATTCGTCACAAATGTTCAAAACACCTATTATATAGTATATAGACCTGCATTAGAATCTAAAACTAACAAAATACATGGGTTATAAAACCTAAGCTAACTTCCACATCTTTTTTTGCCACTGGTTTGGTCAAATTTGAGTACCGGGAAGGCCTCCAACAAATGCCAAACTTCTGAAAGTCATGTCCGAGACTGCATCTCACATTTATCGATTTTGCTCATTTTTGCTCTACTTTCTCCAATTCGTCTCAAATGTTCAAAACACCTATTATATAGTATATAGACCTGCAATAGACTCTAAAACTAACAAATACATGAGTTATAAAACCTGAAAAACCACATAATATCATACGGCGTTATGGGTCGTCGATGGAGCTCAAAATGAGCTAAAACCGGATCTTGGTAACTTTGACTTGTTTTTTTTTTCAATTTTCAGATCTAAGTCGCGAGAGAAGATCATGAAGTCTCATATTTGTGGAGACTTCACCATGACGTCTCATTTTTGTGGAGACTTCACCATGAAGTCTCAATGGTCAATTGGGGTTTAGTTTTACAATTGACTTTTTTCTTCTTAGAGATCACGATGAAGTCTCCAAATCTCCTTTGAAAACAAAAAAAACGGAGTTGAGACTTCAGGGATGAAGTCTCCGAGAATGGGACTAGTTTTGCATTTGATCGAAGTTTGGCTTTTTTTTATCGGGAGTTCACCCCTAAAGTCTCTAGAAAAAGGAGGTTCTATTTTTGCAATTGACCGGAACTTTCACTTTTTGATGAGACTTCGTTCTGAAATCTCCGTGATAGTCCTTTTGGTAGCAAGGTGTCAACGGCGATCTCTTTCACCCCTTCACTCGGAGATGGAAGCGTTAATATAGGCAATGGAGACCATTTTACTCAGAAGGATTGATTGTCATCAGGTGTTCGAAACAAATTGTGCAGAGTTGGTTTCTATGGTATAGTCTCCTGAGGAGTGGCCCACTTTCGCCAACTTATTAGATGCGTTTGGCATGCTCCGAGTTCAGTTTCTTTTGTTTACTATCTCTTGTATTTCTCGTAGTCGTAATATTAGAGCTGATCATTTAGCTCGTTTCTCTAGAACTCTTTTTCAGATTACTCATATGTAAACTCTTCACCTCCTGTCTGGGCGACTAGCAGGGACGTTCTATTTTAATTAATGTTTGGTTGGAAAAAAAAGGCGTCTAGTTTTGCAATCGACCAAAATTGACTAATTAAGAGACTTCACATTGACGTCTCAAATCATCGGAAAGTTTGGAGACTTCACCATGAAGTCTAGAATTAATAAATCAATTTTTTTGATCAACTGCATAACTAGACCCCTTTTCCCTGAGAATTCACGATGAAGTCTCATCGAGATGTCGGTCAATTGCAAAACTAGACCCTACTTTTTAGAAGATTTCACCACTGAAGTCTCAAAAGATACGGAGATTTCATAGGTGAAGTCTTCTATGCAAAAGCCAAACCTACAGTTAATTGCAAAACTAGACCCCATTTTTCATGAGACTTCACGATGAAGTCTCAAAAGTGTATGAGATTTCACAATTGAAGTCTCTTCAAATAGTTAAACTTATGTCAATTGCAAATTTATACCTCTATTTGAGACATCACGATGAAGTGTATGATGGAAACCTCATGAGACTTCCTTATAAAGTTTGTGCGTAAAACTTTATGGTGAAGTCTCATTTGACAATTCTAGTAAAAATCAAATTTAAGTTGATTTATAATTTTTTTTTCTTGGTCATGTGTGATACTATTGTCTTTTGAGATTATATGAATTTTAGCTGTTTTTGTCGCATAATTATTTTTAAATCATTTTTAACTAAATAGGTAATAAGCTCATATTACTGAGATTTCACGATGAAATCTCGTGACGAGACTTTGTTTTGAAATCTCTATGACTAAATTTCTTAAAAATGTCTCTTTAAGTCATTATTTTGTATTTTGGGGATTTTATATCTGAAGATTTTATATTTTTCTTATGTATATTACTTATTTAGGTTGCTAATGGATGAGTTTTACAACTCAATCTTGTATATTCTAACTTTAATCGAATTTAAGAATTTTATTAATTTATAATTATCATATTAGTCTTCAAATCTGTTTATGTCTTAATTATGTTAAAACAGGATTTTAAGCCTAATTATTGTTGGAGTTTTTGTTGTTGTAAATGTATGAGTTCCCGTTATTAAATCAATTTTATGAGTTTTTTTTTAAATATTTTTTTTTTCATCTAATTTTATGAGTTTTGAATTAATAAATATTTATTACGAGAAGTCTCAATATTAAAACGAAGTCTCAGATTTTAATTTTGTTAAAACAAAGTTTTAATCCTAATTATAAAAAATTTTATTACTTTTTTTTTATATGTTTGTTACTTATATAAATTTTTGTTGTATTATACTGTGATGTTTATGTATTATAATTATTTATAAATCAGACTTCTTAAATTTTTATGGAAAAATAACTCATATTACTAACACTTTACCCATAAAATCTCCTATTGATGAGTGTTTTTTTTTCATTAAATGTATAGGACCAAAGGAAGGAAATTTATAACATTGTAATATAAGGTTGCAAATTTTGTTTCTTTTGTATCTTGTGATTTACCAAGTTTGTTGTTTCTATCTTGTATTTTTCTTTTGTATATTGGCAAATGCACAAGACATGTCAATTTTCAATTTTGATGGTTTTGTGGTGGTTAGATAATGAGATCAACAACCAAAAGTTGCTAAAGCGTTAATTACAAGTACCAGTTAGAACATTTCTAAAACAAAGTAATACAAAGATTTGTTTTTCTTGTCACAAAAGAGTCATTCAAATTAAACTCCACAAAGGGAAAATTTTACACAAAGTAGTTTTGCCACATGATCAGCATAAAAACTTGACAATCGACCAACAAAGTGAAAGGAGATAGAATCGAATTCAAGAGAATAAAACATGATATCATGGAGAATGTCTTGTATCTCATTATGCGTCCCTTGAAAGTTGAGTATGTTAACTAGAGTTTGTGAGTCTGCGTAGATTCGAGAGGTTGCTTATGCCACGATCCAGCTCATTTTGGAGAGTTGTTAGATATTCAGCGACTAAAGGGGGTGCGATGGAGGCTCTGCTTTATGATTCCTAGAACATAGTAGAGTTGTTGGGTTTTTAAAGATCCAACCTAAACCACAGGCTTTTGTGCTCGAGCATCACGCTGAGTCGACGAAGCACTTGAGCGTTCTACTCTCTAACCCATGACCCGTGACTTTAGATCCTTCTTCATTGATGAGAAAAAAAAAATCAAATCATGAACACAATAAAAAATATTATAAAATTGTAGAACAATGTGAGGATTACAAACACAGTAAGAAAGTGAAAAAAAAAAGGTTAAACAAACAAACAAACAAAAGTTGAAAGAAAAATGTAAGGAATTTGTGCAAATCAAAGGCAAAAGAACGGACCGTTGGTTAACTTGCCACCAAGCATTAAACATACCTGAAATGGTAAGATCCAAGTCCATGAATATCGCAAAATTTAGTAAAAATTAAAGAACTAACAGATTCAAAACTACAAGTTTTGAGATGTGAATATCATAAACAGTTATCATCGGAAACAAACCTGTGATGGAGATTTACTGCTTTCTTCTTCAGCCAATCCATCCACATTTTTGTCTTGATAGTTACATTCACCATCGAAAACAACATCAACCACCCATTTGTGGAGGCGATGGTGGTGAAAGCTTCGATTTGTATTAGAGGAAAATCGAAGAAGAAAAGTGATGAAGCAATTTGTACTTTAAAAGGCGATCACAGATCTGGTTTAAAGAAGAGGACGATGGCTTACAGGTGGTGTTGGCGACTGTGAGCTATGAGGCCAAGAACGTTTCCTCAAATCAACGTTGCGAGATCCGTCAAAGGCCTAACCCTAGCCACTACGCGGATCACTTTTGGTCTCATACTCTTTGCCTTGGCCGCCACTGCTCAATAAAGATCTGAAGAAGACGGAGCAAAAAATAATTATAAATCATAGAAAGAGGAAGAGAATTATGGAAAGAGGAGGAGATTATGGTTACCTCGAGGAGGAGATGGCGGCTGGGAAGGGAGTCGACCAGAGGTGGTGGCTGGCGAGCATGGTGAGGGGATCAAAGAGACATCGAGAGAAAAAGAGAGAAGAAAAGTCTGAGTTTGTGTACCGGCATTTGGAAACTCTAGGGTTAGAAGGAGATACGATTCATTTGCAGGAACTGTCAACTCCTTCCTGGGATGGCGGTTCAGATCAGTTTATGTGGGGATCAGGTGATGCCTACTCCGAAACATTCTCCACAGCTAAAACATGGGAGATTGTTAGGCAAAGTGGGGAAGGAGAATAATTGGTCACGCACTGTGTGGTTCAAAGGAGGTATCCCTAAGCGTTCTTTTATGTTTTGGATAACTCACCTGAACCGTTTACCGGTAAAATCGAGACTCTTTGATTGGGGATTGGGAAACGATGATTTTTGCACTTTATGTGAAGTCCATAGCGAGACAAGAGACCACCTTCTGCTTCTATGTGAGTTTTCAAAACTTATTTGGAAGATCGTGCTTGTTCGGCTTGGACAACTTCTTCTCAACTTTCGATTGGGACTCCTTCATGATATGGCTCTCTTCGAAAACGCAAATAACATCTCAAAAGCTCCGGCTGTTCGTTAGTCAGGTTACAATCTACTTTATTTGGAGGGAGAGAAACTCAAGAATCCACTCTCAGGTTAAGGCTCAACCGGCAACTGTATTTCAACTCATAGACCGCGCGGTAAAAGATATCCTTCTAGCAAGAAGGTCAACTAAAGGATGTATAAATCTGCTTATGCAATGGTTTACTTATGCCTAACTGCTATCATTCTATGAATTTAGAACTTAAATAGATTTTTTTTCTTTTTTGGCCTATTAAGTTTTATGCTTAAAAGCATTTGTAATCAAACGGAAGTCTTATTGGTAATATATTCACATTTTATCCAAAAAAAAAGGAGATACGATCGGAAGGGTTCTTTTTACTAAAAGGAGGGATAGAAATGAATAAATTTTATTATATACTGAACCCAAAATTTCGATTTAATCAAAATTGTTTTACCTTTTAAAATATTTTTGAATCTGAGATTTCAGAGGTGAAATATGAAGCCTACGAAATCTCTATGCACGAAATATTTAGAGATTTCTGAGACTTCACATTTGAAATCTCCAAACATTATGTTGACAATGACTTTACCCGTGAAGTTTAAGAATCAAAAATATTTTAAATATTTTTCGTACGAATTATCGGATATAGACCAATACAAGAAAAAAATGTTTTCGCAACCAAATGTTATGAGTACATTGGTATTCGTAAAAATTTAGCGACTCCATCACGACCCATTTGTGACTACATTTCCAATTAGTCGTAAAATGGTCGTTATTTTACGACGAAAACGAAGTAATTTTACGACGAGTTACGACTACAAACCTGTCGCTACGAGTGCAGACGCAATTTAGTCGTAAAAATAGCAACTCGTGTGCCGGGTAGTAAAAGTAATCGTAATTTAGTCTTTAAAAACCGTTATAACACCATATTTTCTACGTTTTGCGGTTTTTGTAACCACTTATTGCGAGACCAATATTTAGTCGCAAATATAGTCGTTAAAATATGTATGTAGTCACTATTTAGTTGTTATTTAGTCGAAAAATCTTATATATATATATATATATATATATATATATTCAACATTAATTTCTTCCATGCATTGTAATAAACACAAAACTAGAGAGAAACAAAGTTTATTTTTTACTTAAAAATGTCTGAAAATTACAATAATACTAATTTTCAGGAGTGGATGTATAATAGGTTAGATGAAACGACTAGAAATTTATTAGTTGAGTTCGTAGCGGCGATTGATCAATTCATGGCATTTGCAAATAACTAGCCTCTAACACAGAGCAATGACGGTAAATTTTATTGTCCTTGTAGTATTTGTGAGAACAACAATTTTTTAACGGGGAAAAGAATTTGGAAACATCTTCATAGTAACAGATTTATGCCAGATTATTATGTTTTCTATAAGAACTCGATATAGATATATGAATGATTTATGTAGATACGACGTGGGGAAGTGGGTATGTATTAAAAAATAGATATGTTGATATGGTGAATGATGTATTTCGTGAAAACATGAGTTTTGCTTACTTTCATGAGGATGATATTTATCAAAATTTAGAAGAACCGGTACGCAATCATTCCAAAAAGTTCTACGATTTGTTAGAAGGAGCGAACAATCCATTATACGATGGTGGTCATGAAGGTCACTCGCAGCTATCCTTAGATGCTTGACTCATGCAAAATAAAACATATCATAATATGAGTGAGAAGTTAGTGGATTCTTTTTGCGGAATTTTGACAGACTATTTACTAGAAGGATATCAGGCAACCGCCTCAAATTATGAGAAGGAAAGATTGACGCGTAATTTAGGCCTCCCATTTCCTGCTACTGATGTTTGCATTAAGAATTGTATGATCGTCTGGAAAGATGACGAAAGGTTAGATAAGTGTGCGATTTTTAATTCACCAAGATAGATGCGAAACGAGCAAAACCGTAGGACCAATGTATCATGTAGTCGTATGTGGTATATGCCTATTGCTGATCGATTAAAGAGAATGTATCAGAGTGAAAAAACTGCTGCAGAAATGAGATGGCATGCCAAGCACGAGTCAAATGAGGGAGAAATGAATCATCCGTCATATGCAGCGGAGTGGAAAAAATTCTAAGATCGACATCCCCAGTTTTTCCAGGAACCCCGTAATTTTTATCCTGGATTATTTACAGATGAGTTCAATCCATTTAACATGTCTCGTAATCATTCCTTGTGACATGTGATCTTGACTCCGTATAATTTACCTCCTAGTATGTGCATGAATACAAAATACTTGTTTATCACAATTATGAATTTTGGGACAAACCATCCCCGAGGTAGTCTTGATATATTACTCCGACCTCTTATTGACGAGTTAAAAGAATTGTGCTCCAGTGGATTCGATGCATACGATGTGTCCTTGAATTAAAATTTTAATCTAAAATTAGTGTTGATGTGGACGATAAGCGACTTTCCGGCGTATAACATGTTATCAGGATGGAACACCCATGGACAATTGACTTTTCCAAATTGCATGCAAGATACAAAGTCTTTTTATCCGCCGCACAGAAGAAAGACGTGGTTGTTTAATTGCTACCGAAGATTTCTTCCTCATGATCATCCACTAAGGAAATATAAAAAAGACTTTTTGAAGGGAAAATACACTATGAAAGAGTATCCACCTGAGTCTTTGACCGGTGAGAAAATTTATTCCTACCGGTTGCGTCGTATAAAACCCCTAAAAACAAAGGATTTTGGTGGAAATGGTCATGAAAAGAAGAAGCCTCACTTCGGGAAGAAGTATAACTTGCACAAAGAAAACATATTTTGGGAGCTGCCGTATTGGAGGGACCTCAATATTCGACATAATATCGATGTGATTCATATAGAGAAGAATGTTTTTGACAATATCATGAATACTCTTATGCGTGTGAAGGGTATATCAAAAGACACCATCCCCTCAAGATTAGATATACAAGGATTTTATTCTCGGCCACACTTACATATTGATAGAGAGGGTATAGATCCTTTCCCCGCCTACTCATTGATAAACGAAGCCAAAACAAATTTATTGGAATATGTGAAACTTGCGGTCAAATTCCCAGATGGTTGTGCTTCAAACTTAGCTAGTTGTGCTGATATAGATAATGGAAATTTTCTGGTATGAAGATTCATGACTGCCATATTTTTATGGAGCGGCTACTTTCATTTATCTTCGTAAAACTCCTAGATAAGAATGTCCATCTCGTGTTATCATGTACTAATTACTTATAGTTCAGTGAATATGCCAAACGTAAATATGATTATAATATTTTATACTAACCATTTGTAGTTTCAATATATATATATATATATATATATATATATTGTAGCGATCGAAGTATTTTTCTGTGGTTTATGTTCCATAACTTTGCAGATAAGTTGAGTCCAAATTTTAAAACAAAACATTATTTTAATCATATGCAATTTAAGAAAGATATTTCCACCATTTTTCGACGTGATGAAACACTTGCCTATACATCTCCCCTACGAAGCTAAACTAGGAGGCCTCGTGCAATATATGGATGTACCCTTTCGAAAGTTTTTTCAAGAAGTTTCAGGGAAAGCAAAAAAATTTAGATATGCAGTATAAAAGATGATGTAGCTTATTTTACAGAGTATTATTTTGACTCGAATACAAACAAAATCAAGGTAAACACTATAATTAATATCACACATTCACTTTGCTATTGTTATACATGCTAGATATTCTAAATTTTTTTTCACTAACTACAGGTTAACAAGTTTCGATGAATGTGAACTCACGTAGGTAGTCCAAGTGGGGAAATGAATGAAATATGGCTTTCAGGGAAAGACTATCAAACCGCACATGCATATGTTTTGCGAAATTGTTATTATTTTCAGCAACTTGAGAGGTATATTTTGGCGTGTTTACCTTAAGATTAAACATAATCAACTTTGTGCTGGTCTCATATTTGTGTTGGTTTTACACAGTCTCTTTGAAGATTTTATTTTTACAAAATATCTAGAACTCTCTGAAAAAGCACTCGCGTCCAAAAGAATAGACGAATATTATTTATGGGTGAAAGATTATGCATGTATAAATTCTTCACTAAGTATACAATATATATGTTATGGTCTATACTTTATATATTTGATATTGACTATCTATATGCAGATTACTTACTGGCACGGCATAAATCTTTTTCCTATTTGGGTTGAAGAGATAGTTCAGGGTCCCGTGGAGAGAGCCAAAACCTGGCCCATCTATTTTACAAGAGGATATTTGTTTCATACGAAAAATCACAGCGAGGGACAAAAGACATGTAACTATGGGGTGTGTGTTCAAGGAGACAATTATAGTGATGCATCCAATGAAACTGATTTCCACGGGATCTTAACTGATATCATACAACTCAAATATGAAAGAGTGGTTAATTCTAGAATCACATTGTTTAAGTGTAAGTGGTACGACCCCGTCATCGGTAGAGGCACTCGTAGGGGCAATGCTGGCGGTGTAGATGTTTTTCATCAGGAAAATACAAAAAATACGAACCATTTATCCTAGGAACGTATGTTCGTTTATATATATATATATATATATATATATAAACATATAAATGTATGCATAAATTTTATATATATATATATATATATTGATATCGCATAGCCTTTCAAGCGGATCAAGTTTGTTATATTCAGTACCCGTACAAGAAGAAACCGAAGCATCCGTGGCTAATTGTTGTTAAAGTCAACCTGAGGGAAAATATTTCAGGTGAATATAGCAACACGAAACCGATGCTTTTGCAACAAGAAAATGATGAGCCCGTAATAATGACTACAATTAAAGATCTCGAAGTCGATATTTTAGTACAAGGAGTTAACCCAGTAAATATCGATTAAGATGTCAGAATGCAGAACTAGAAGATGAATTCTTGGCTCATTTATCCGATTTTGACGATCATGAAGCTGAAGAAAAACCTTACTGATTTGGTTATATTACTTTGTAATACTATGGTACTTAATTTAATTCCGAAAAATATAATGGTTATTACGCTAAATCTCTAAGTTGCTATTTACCTCTCGATTTCGTAATCGTACACCAATAAAGTATATCAAAATTTTGGTTTTCCATAAATAATTAAGTTTATTATGTTAAGTATTAGTAAAATAAAAATTAAAAACAAATAGTGACTAAATTAAGACTAATAAGCCCAAAAAACTCCAATTTCGTTTCTTATTAAGCACCATTTTAGAACCACCGAAACAAAAATTATTTGGGCTAAAATTTTGTTTAACGCGTCCAAACCCTCCTTTTAGTCTAAATCTATTACTAATAAAAGTTAAAGGTATAGTGTAGTTAAGTCGTCCACATAGGATTTAAAACAACCAGTAATATTGTTCCATGTAAGCGTTTTAAAATAAAATAGAAATTAATTAAAAAAAAAAATTAGAGTTTAGAAATAAGGAAATTGTATATAGTTTTCACCATTAATACTATTCTTCACTACCAATTAAAAATAAAATAGAAAAATAATTACAAAAGGAAATCAGAGTTTAAGAAATAAGGAAGAAATAAAGAAATTATATCATAGTTTCCTTAAAAAACTTTTATGGTAGTTCACATATGATTTTAAACGACCAAATTTTTTATTCCAAATCGGCTTTCAAAAGTAGAATAAAATATCAAATTAAATATCAAATATAAACTTTAATATCAATATCTTCAAAATCAAGCCTCATCATGTTCCATATTAATTTCGTATTTTTCTTTCTTATTGGTTTAAAATGAATTTAAATCTAAGTAATTTTTTAAATATATATCATTATCTAAACTTTAATATCAAATATCTTCAAAATCAAGCCCCATCATGTTCCATATAATTTCATATTTTCCTTTCTTATTGGTTTAAAATGTATTTAAATCTAAGTAATTTTTTTAATATGTATCATTATCTAAATTTAATTTTTTTATTTTTTTTAAAAAAAAGTTTTAAATCATTATGAATTTTGAATCATTATCTAAATTTAAACATATATTTTTTTAAAACGAATACTTCTTTTTGTTTAAAAACGAAAATTTACAATTCAAAATTAAACACATATCTCAGTGATTGGTGTTTTAAAATCACTGATGCAACCCAACCTAATCACCCATCAAACCGAAACATACCCAAAATTAGATTTATCCCAAAAAGGTTTTCTTCTTGTGTTGATTATTCACCTTTGACCAAAATGTCTTTGATAGAATCATCACAAAGCTCAATCAAATCTTGCACATTAAAACTTCTCACTTCTCATATCGATCCATTTCTTCTTCAATCAAATATGTGGATTGCCTATCTCTCGCCGACGAAGACAACAACAAAATCGAAGCTCGGATTTTCCTTTTGTTGTTGGAACTGATTCGATTTGCACATTACAGCTTCTCATATCGACCCACTTCTTTTTCAATCGAATCTATGAATCGTCTATCTCTCGCCGACGAAGACAACAACAAAATCAAAGTTGAGATTTTTCTTTCACTGTTGGTGATTTGAGTGGGGAAATTTTTGGTGAAGCTAACTAAGGTTCTGATGTTAGTGAGAAGCGACAAATTCAAGGAGAGATTTTGAATTACAATACAATGTAAAAGAGGAACAAGAAAAACACAAAAAATATTTCACGAGTTTGAATGTGCAACAAAAAGTAGTTTACGATGCAGTTGTGGAGCCGGTAGAAAATGATATGGGAAAACTATTCTTTCTATATGGTCCTGGCGAAACAGGGAAAACATACCTTTATAAAACCATCATTTCTAAGATGCGCTCAGCAGAGAAAATAGTCCTCCCAGTAATTTCGTCATGCATCGCAACATTGCTTCTACCTGCCGGTAGGACAACACATTCACATTTTAAGATACCGATAAATATCAATGAAGATTCAATGTGCCATATAAGGCCTGAAACAATGCTTGCTAAATTAATCAGAAAAATTGATCTTATCATATGGGATGAGACGTCCATGACACATCGGTATGCGTTCGAAGCGCTAGACATAACATTAATAGATTTGATGTCCATGAAAACTGAAGCAACTAAGGACAAGCCTTTCGGAGGCAAAACTTTACTACTAGGTGGTAACTTCCGACAAATATTACAAGCCACTCCACAGGGTTCTAGAGCGGATACAATTTTAGCATCAATCAAAGAATCATACTTGTGGAAATCTTGCAATGTATTCACTTTAAAATATAACATGAGACTCCAAGAATCAAAAGCAAATTTTGGAGCATGGCTACTAAATGTTGGAGATGAAAAATGCACCCACAAAAGGAAAATAAATACGATAACGGAGCTGATGGTCATATGGTTATAGTTGATTCAAAATTCCTAATGCAATCAACTAGAGATTATACTGAGAAAATATTTCAAGCCACAAATGCAGAGAACGAACTAACAAAAAATAAACATGAAAGCATTACAAAGACAACATTCTAACACCCGGAATGAAACAGTTGATGAGATTAATGCATACATGTTATCAAAATTGCCAGGAAAATAAGAGGAATATCTCAGCTTAGAGCGTATAGAAAAATGTGACACAATATCAACAAATTATGAGACGCTATATACGGTTGAATATCTAAACTCTCTAGAGTTCGCAGGACTACCAAAACATAAACAATCTTTAAAAGTTTGAGTATCAATAATGCTGTCCCAAAAAAAACCACTTTCAACTCCATCTCTTACTTCATAGCACAAAAAATAAAGAGTAACAACAATAAACTCATATCGAATTAAAAGGAAAAAAGTAACTCCACTACATAGAAAATTTAATTATCATGATATTAACAACAAAAAAAACTTATTATAAAAATTTTAAAAACACTAAAAATGAAAAAGTAATACAATTTATTTTCTAAATATATTATAAAAATAAAAACAAAGCAGTTTCAAATTGGAAAACAAATACAATGACAAATAAAGTAGTAATAATAAAAATTCAAAATATTAAAATGTTACCATTGTTCAATAAAAATATATTATTAAATATCAAAATAAACGAAACAAAAAAATATTAATATACCCGGGTGTAGCCCGGGTTTAAAACCTAGTTTTGTTAATACTTAGGCAAATTTCTCAGATTTATCTTTCAAAATTCCCAAATGAAACCCTAATCCAGTCTCTCTTCGAGTTTCATCATGAATCTTCTCTGATTCTCTTTCCAAATCACTCAGACCCGATTTTCTTTTCTATCTCGTTTCTATTTCGTCTCAATCTCCGTCGAAATCCGTTACTATCTCCTCTAAATCTCCGTCGAAACCCTAAACAATCTGTCTTTGATGGGTGGAAGAGGAAGAGGAAGAGGCAAAGGCAAAGCTCGAGGTGCCTCTCTCGCAGCGTAGAGACGACCCACCACCAATGGCGATGGAACTCGTTCAAAAATTTCGTCATCGAATCCTCCGTCGAAGCTACCAAGTCAAAACAACTCTAAATCGCCCATGCAGAACTTATCTCCGCCACAACGCTCTTCATCTGATCTCCATGTCCGGGACTATCCACTGCCAAATAAATGGTTCCAGACCACCTTAACGAGGCAACCTCAGAGGTCTCCATCTCAATCTGAGCGGACTCCACTACAAAGCTCCCAACATCAACCTATTAGGTCTCAACGTCAATCTGAGCCAACTCCACTACAAAGCTCCAAACATCAACCGCAGCCGCCAAGATATCAAACCTTCTCGAATCCTCAAACTCGTATATCTCAACCATGAACCATCTCTAGTTTTGAGTATTTATAGTATTTAGGTATTACTTCCGTGTCTTTCACTTCCTTTTTCATTTTGACCTTTTCAGAGGGTAAATGTTAATTAGACATATTTAGAGATTATTCTGGAATACTAGAAGATACATGAAACTATTCACATTCAAAAAATCAATGTGGTCATGAAGATTGATTAACATTTGTGGCAATATACTCAATTCGTTAGACATAATTGAGGGTCAAAAGTTTGAAAAGGAAGAAATTTTCAGTGGAATTTGGATATAATATTAGTATCAAAAGATAGACAATTGAGTTAAATTTTATATATCTCCAACTTAAATCGAATCACAATTTAGAACTCAAGATACGACAGTTTTTCGTGAGACATGTTATCCAAACTGTCAAAGGACGGCCGGAAACCAGCCGATATAGGGGATAAGACTGGCTGACACAGCCCACGGAAAAGCCAAAGTTGGCGTCATAAACCAAAGTACCGGTGGGTATCAGCGCTGTACTGGCCGATATTTCTTGATCGATTTGTGTTGTCGATTTTTGTCATTTACATATGTATTCCACTTAGAATGACCACAAATACTATATTGACACCCTAAGAATGTTTGGAAGGTATCATTCAGTAAAATTCATTCTAGATATATACAAGACCTCTCTAGATCTCTTTCTTTTCTTGATTTTAATACTTTTTTTAGTTTTCTCCATAGGGTGAGATACTTCAAAACCATGTTAAGTCCGAAAAGTATTATCCTTTCCCTTGTTCCTCTACCCTTTTAATATGGAGTTATCATCTTCTACTTCTTTTGTTGCTTTAATTGTGTCTCAGTAGTCACATCATTGGAAATCAAGGTTTTTAATTAATAGATCTAGGGAAATTTATGTTTTTGATCTTCATCTATTAGTAATCCTAAGACTTGGATCAGCCTAAATAACTGATCTATGAGGCTAGAGTTCATGAAATCTAGCCGTAATTGGATTCTTGGAACAATTTTTGAATAAGGTATGTTCTCCTTTGAACGCAACTCCTAAAGTCTGACGTGAATTTTTCAAACTAATTTTCAATTTTGAATAGATTATCCTTATACTTAAATTTTGCTCCATGATTTTTAAAAGATTGCTTGATAAAGAATGATGACTCCTACCTAACCATAACTCGGTTTACGAAGGTGTTTTGTGTTTGGATGAAACTTACTTCTAGAGTTTCTCATCTTCTATATTTCTAAACCTAATTTTTCATAAACCATAAATAATTTCTAAAACCCAAGGTTTTAATTATTGATTTGTATTGCTTTTAATTTCTGTCACTTTTAGATAAAAACCACAAAACAATACAACCTTTGTTTTAGCTTCTTTTAAGGTTCATAATTGCATAGTGTATCCCCTGATCTTTTATGGATCGACCAAATACCATAATTTGATTTTCACTTGCAGTAATAGTTGTAGGGTTTAAAATTTGATTAGATTAGGATTTAAGACCCTATAAACATCAATTTTTTTGCGTCATTGTCGAAGACCATGATAGTTACCTAAGCTTTTCGATTTAGAACTTAGACTAAAACACCTTTTTGTTTTTGTTTTGATCCGGGTTTTTTTTCTTATTTGTTGTGAGTTTTAGGTTTATGATCAGAAGTGGAGGATCTAAAAATTTTCTATCCTTTGAACTTGAACCGAAAAGAACCGTGAGAGGATTGAGTCTGCAATCATTCTAAGCTACGATGGCCAAAATGCGCAACAAAATTGACATGTTACTTAGAGACAACCACGAAGAGTCTGCTTGATAAGGCCATCCAACTAAATCAACTTCTTAATCAGATAAATTTTATTATTTTCAGTCTTCCAAGAAAATAATTTATCTAGCTTCAACAAAAAAGATGATCATCAATCTTATTTTCAGTATGATGCAACACGTTATCATCTACCTTTTTTTTTTTTTACCGAACCACACATTTAACGACAAGGCAATATCCACTGATCATCAGATTTATCATCATGATTCTTCTCTTTAAAATAGAAAACATTAAATTCTTTACAATTAAGAAAGTCTTATATATCTATATATATATAGTCCTCCCATGAATAATAATTATAATTATTCTAGCTTCTGATTTTGCCCATATTTTTCATCATTATAACACAAGTAAAAAAAAATAAAAAATCCAATGTTATCAAAGCCCAAACTCTCAAATCACAAGTTCTGATACAAATAACACAATGGTGAATCTCAATGAAGCTTCTCTTCACATGTGTGAACCACTAAGAAAATTTATATATAGAAAATGGCAGCAGAAGGGCGATATAAAAAATATGTTAGACGTCAAAAAACAATTGTAACAAATGTATTTGAATTACAAATCCAAAGACTCAAGCTCGAGTACCAACTTAATTGCTACCCAATAAAAACTAATTAACCAAAGGGAAATAATAAGTTTAAAAATATGGAGTCCCAAATGATCCTAAGTTCACTAGGATAATGGCCAGCAAATCTAATTTCACCATAAAAGTCTTATGAAACAAGTCTAAAACACCCCTGCAAAATTTTAGCTTAACTTTAAAATCCAAAAAAACAATTTTTTTTTTAACTCAAAAACAGTGAAGAATTGATATAGTCAAATTTCTAAAAACCTAAAGATTGCGAACCACTAAATTTGGAATTGTCAATATAGTGAACATCTACTAAAAATCAGATCTACGAAACCAACTGTAAGAATGCAAACCTCGTTTTCAAGTAGTGAAATTACTGAGTGACAAAACTCTTCCCAATATTTCAGCTCAATCTTTCTCGTATAAGAAAAAAATAATATTTCAGCTCGATCCAGACCCATCTAAACCTCTGATTATCAACTTGAACAAAACTCTAATGAAGCTATTTTATGCATCTTCAATTCTATAAATAACCAACTTTCTTCTAACTTTTATACAGACAAAAGAATTTGGCTGATAAAAATATACATTTCCACTTAACCCTAAATCTAATAGCTAGCGTTAAATTCTAATTACGTAAACTTCTAATTAGCATAAATGGATTAATTTCGTTTATGTGTATATCATCGAATCAATTAAAGGTTTTGTACTGCTTTTAAATTATGTTTTGTATTCAAAACCCTTGGAAGTTGAAGGACCGCTAACGATTTGTCGATTATATCTAGAATATTAAGCTTGTGTTTTTATTGCTCACTGTCCTCTCATTCCCAAAGGATTTCAGATTCTTGTGTTCCTTATAAATGAGTTGTGAAGGTATATTTTCGCGGAGATCAAGAATGCATTTTATTATGCAATCATTTTATTTGAGATTTGAGTTTACGCATGTTTCAAGTTCTTTTATTATTTGTTTTTCCTTGGTGATACCAGTAAACTAATAATTAGTATGATTCGAAAACAGAAATATAGGCAGTCGAAAATCCCATATAAAGTTTATTGATGTTTTATTGCATTATTGGAATAAAGTATATAGAGATTTCAAAGCGAATAGATGATTTATGTTGAGTGTACATTAAGTAGGTTTTTAGTTCATTGTGGGTAAAGGAAATGGTCATGGGCAAGTAAAGCCTGGGGGAATCCTACGACCACAAGTCCTAGAGAGGGTGATGATATTGGGAGATATACTAAGACGTGGTGCTCGCACAGACTCACATAAACAAGCAAGTGCATCATCATCAGACAAATCACGGATGAGAGAACAACATGGCTGCACGCCTATAATTCCGAGGATTCTATCAATAATACTTATGATATTGCCACATATTTGTAGCTGGAGACGGTTTATAGGGCATGTACCACGTGGGGGAGGTGGTGGAGTAGTCGTTGTCGGAGGTGGTGGTGGAGTAGTCGTTGTCGGAGGTGGTGGTGGAGTAGTCCTTATCGGTGGTACTAGTGGTGTTTGGGCAAGAGGCGTAGGTGCAGGAACTGGTGGTTTCTCTGGTAGAGTTCTTGGTGAGGGTATTGGTGGTATTTGAGGAGGAGGTGTTGATGGCCCCCTTGGCGGAAACACTGGTGGAGTACCCGGAGGAGAAGTTGGTGAAGTTCGTGGAGGAGACATCGGGGGTACAAGTGGAGGTGATGTTGGTGCTTTCTCTGGAGAAAATATTGGTGGTGTTTGCAGTGGAGGGGAAGTTGATGGATTTCTAGGCGGACGGACAGCTGGTGTTAGAGGAGGAGAAGTCGGAGGAGTTTTTGGAGAAAACATTGGTGGTGTACGTGGAGGAGATGTTGGTGGGCTCCCTGGAGGAGATACTGGTGGTGTTCGCAGCGGAGGAGAAGGTTGTGGACTTCTTGGCGGAGGGATAGGTGGTGTTTGTGGAGGAGAAGTTGGTGGTACACGTGGAGAAGGTGTTGGTGTACTCTTTGGAGAAACAATTGGTGGTGCTTGTGGAGGAGTAGTTGGTGGAATTCTTGGCGGAGGGACAGGTGGTGTTTGTGGAGGAGAAGTTGGTGGAATTCTTGGCGGAGGGACAGGTGGTGTTTGTGGAGGAGAAGTTGGTGGAATTCTTGGCGGAGGGACAGGTGGTGTTCGCGGGGGAGAAGTTGGTGGAATTCTTGGCGGAGGGACAGGTGGTGTTCGCGGGGGAGAAGTTGGTGGAGTTATTGGTGGGGATACTGGTGGTGTGCGTGGAGGAGGTGTTGGTGGATTACTTGGAGGAGACATTGGTAGAGTTCTTGGAGGTGTACCCGGTGGAGACATTGGTGGACTCATTGGTGGAGACAAACTTGGTGTCCGTGGAGGAGAGGTTGGTGGAGTTCTAGGAATTGGTGGTGGAGGTGGGCGAGGGGGGCGGCGTGATGGGGACCCGGGCTGGTCTTGTCCATTGGCTTTGATGGGGGCAAGGAGGAGGATGATGAGTGCAAAGAAGAGAGCTAGGGTTGTTTTTGAACATTTTGGATCCATTTTCTTCATGGGTGATATGTCCTCAAAGGAGGACTTGTTGTATGGATATTGGTGAATTGAAATGAAGCGATGTTAGGGATCTTTATAGGCTTTTAAGATGTTCACGTCGATGGTTATGTGCCACATGTTCAGTTGCCAAACCTCTTCATGTTAGCTTTAGAGGCGGGCTTTAGTCTACGTTCCCTGGACCGTCGAGTCTTTAGGGCTTTTGAATTCTTTAATTTTCTTCTTTTTTCTTTTTTTTTTTTTTTAATTCCATAATGACTATATGACTTTTAGGTTTTAATATTGTTAACACGTTTGTTAGACAATCTCAATTTTCAGATCTAGTAGAATTAAAAGTTAATAGAGTCGAACGTCTATTAAAAGAGTCGACGGTCCCAAAAAAGAAAAGAAAAGAGTCGAACGTCTATTAAAATTACGTAGTTGATGGTTTATTAGTTTTTTTCTTAAAACGAGAACCTACTATAAAGGCGTCTTAAAATGCCTTAGGGTGTACGAATATTAGGTGGGAGAGAGCGGCGAGTTTGGAGTACCAATGATCAGGACAAGTAGGGCGTGCACCTAAGTAGATGTCAGCTTGGCCGTTGCTAGGACATATCGATCCAGTTGGGCTACTTATGGTAAGAAGATTCCTTTATGGGATCCATAAATTGGTATGCCTTCAGAATATTAGGTTTGGTTATTATGGTCGAGGGTTCGCTTTGTTTCTATGTAATATAGGATCCAACACAGTGTTTGTTTGTTGAACTGCGTCATCACCGCATCCATTTCAGGACTCACCACCATATTTCTCCTGGTTTACGGAGGAGGCGATTCGCAATTGCGTAGAACCTCGGGAGGTCAAACCAGTGCACGGCGGTTGCCACCGTTATTAGATCGACGGAGTTCTCTCTTTTTCCGATCAGATCCACCATTTCGTCGTCCGTCATCGAGAGTGGCGTGTGGTAATAAGATTAAGATACTTTCGGATGTGACTACAACTCTACCGTAGTGCTCCGCAATCTAGCCGGAATTTACAGAATCAGAGATCACATTGTAAAAAGAATATAAGATCGGAAATGAGAAAGGTAGGGAGCAAATACTGACGCCGATGGCAGCTTGGCCGGTGCCAACGTCCCAGGCGAGATAGTGATGGTGGGAGAGAGCAGCGAGTTTGGAGTACCAATCGGCGGGATAAGTAGGGCGTGCATCTAAGTAAAGTCATCAAGTTTGGCCGACCACAAAATTTCAAGAATATGGAATCAAAGAATATGGAATATTCCCTGGATTTATTTATCCCTCACATATTTTTTAATTAAATACAAATGGATCTTAATAAACATTGTCTAACCTACATTAATCTCAACTAGGGATGTTAATACGGGCTACTCGGTCCGTTTAAGTCATGTCCGTTTATAATCCACCCGTTTACAACCTCTTTAATCTATCATATCATATATATTAAAAATATACATGTTTTGCCATGTGGCGTCACCAGAGCTCTCTAAAAAATTGATTTATTAAAAACTTACTAAACCTTATTATTGTGTATAATTATATATAGAGATCTAACTTATTAAACCAAAACCATATAACTATATAAGGAAATCTTACTTATTAAACTTTATTAATGTGTTTAAAATCTTATATAATTTACTAAAAACCTAATATATGTAAATCTTACAAAACATAATTATTAAACCTTATTATTGTGTATAATTATATATAGAAATCTAATTTATTAAACCAAAACCGTATAATTATATAAGGAAATCTTACTTATTAAACTTAATTAATTATTAAACTTAATTAATGTGTTTAAAATCTTACATAATTTATTAAAAACCTAATATAAATCTTAAATAATTTACTAAAAACCTAATATATGTAAATCTTACAAAACCTAATATATGTAAATCTTACAAAATTTAAACAAAAAACTTATTAAACCGTTTAATCCGTATAATTAGATTATAGAAATCTTAGATAATCAAACCAAATTATATAGCCGTCGTCTTATTATTAATTACAAATTCACATCAGTTTCATTGAGAGTTTAGGACGTCTTTCATGAAGATCACACATTCACTTGCACCTATCTCCAACGACTCAGACGAGGAGTCTCACGAGTCTCGCGATGTAGGTAATGCTTGTGATTTTTAGATGCCATCGTTTTAATGCTTTTTATATTTTAACAAGGAGTTTGTGTTTTAAGATGCCATCATTTTCTAAAGTTAATGAGTTTGTGTCTTTGTTCTTTATTGTCTTGAAATTTATATCTATTTTGTTTACAATTGTTTACAATCTATATAATGCCATCGTTTACAATCTTTGTTGTCTTATGCCATCGTTTACAATCTCTGTTGTCTTGTGTTTAAAGATGTCATCGTTTTCTAAAGTTATTACTTTTTAATGATGCCATTGTTTTCTAAAGTTATTACTTTTTAATGTGTGTTTCACAATAAGATCAACGGTTTCTCCTCCTCTTCGTAAAAAAAAGACTTATTGCTTTTGATCTCAACCTATAAGGGAATTAAATTAATGGATACTATCTGGTTTTTAGTTGTACTTGAGTTTTTGGAGAGAGAAGAAGAAGTAGAAGAAGAATATCGTATTTTTTCTGCTGAAGCATCGCATATTTTCATTGGTTCACTTGATGTATTTGATTTGTTTTTGTAGGAAAATCTGACACTGGCAAAAGCCAAATTTCTCAAGTTGGTGTTGAGATTCAAAAACTCAAAGTCAATTTACGGGATGTGCTGGAAAAGAATTTGCAGTTTGCTAAAGCAAACAGTCAAATGTTGGCGGTGTGTTTTATCTTTTCATGTTTCAATTTTGAGACGATTGTAAGATTAATTTGAGACTATATGATTGAAGTATGGCTTCATTGTTCTTTTCCATATTTTTGGCTGGAACTCATTGCAAATAAAGACAGAGTAAGTTCTTTTGGAACTGAAGTTTCTCAAACTAAAGTTATGATAATCAATTACATTTTATGTAAACCAATCACTCTTTTCTCTAATCCTGCAGTGGTTAGTTACTAAAATGATTTCAATCGTTTGCTCTGTTTTGTTAGAAATTTGCTAAAACTCTTTATTTATTTTATATTTTTTTGCTATAGAAGAGACAGTTGACGATTTAGGATAATCTGTGAGATTCATGTTAGAAAAACATGAGTGGAAAAATTGGCCAGCTTTCATAGCACATAACCATTATATGGATAGATGTTCAAAGCCAGGATCTGTAGCTTTTAAGAAAGCTTTCTTTGAAGCTCATTACAAGAAAGTTTGTGCTGCAAGAAAAGTTGTTGCTGAAGAAGAAGTTTTGTTCCTTCAATGGTACATGAACGTTATGAGAGGTACACTCACGCCTAGAGACTGGTAATTGCACCTTAGTTCAACAAAGTCATTTTATATCAATACCACTCCTTTTAATTATATATGTAGTATCTATCTGTTTGTAACCTTTCTAATATTGATGAATCATATTTCTATTAATTAAACTCGTATATGCAGACAAAATGGTCGATGAAGTATAATAGCATGAAGGCTATCTACACTCATCATATATATACATAAGCACAATCATGACATGAAATTGTTAGCGTTAAAGGAAAACTTCCATGTATGCTATTTTGTTTGGGGTATTATCTTGGAGACTACTTGCAATCAATGAGCGCTAAGGAGAAGCTGCAAGAAAAGCTGGTGCTGAAGAAAAAAAGTTTTTTTCCTTCAATGGTACATAAACGTTATGAGGGGTACACTCACACCTAGAGACTGGTAATTGCACCTGAGTTCAACAAAGTCACTTTATATCAAAACCACTCCTTTTTATATATGCAGTATCTATCTGTTTGTAACCTTTCTAAGATTGATAAATCATATTTCTATTAATTAAACTTGTATATATGTAGACAAAATGGTCGATAGAGTATAATAGCCTGAAGGCTATCTACACTCATCATATATACATAGCACAATCATGACTTGAAATTGTTAGCGTTAAAGTTAAACTTTCATGTATGCTATTTTGTTTGGGGTATTATCTTGGAGAATACTTGCAATCAATGAGCCCTAAGGAGTTCTAAAATCTGGAGCAGTGGCTTGATACTGCACATAAGCACATCCGCTCTAGAAAAATATTGCCTTGTCCTACTTTTTTGACCATATATATAATTAAACATACTAAAGTGTCACTTTTTGAATATCTCAAATTCTCAGTTAATATATGATCATGTTTTTCTTGATTGGTTTAATATAACAATCACTTAAAAACGTAGATATGCATAAAAGTTGATTTTAGATATATGAATTTTCATATTTAGTAGGAGATGGTGGGACAACAAGAGAAATAAACGAGATCAACACTTGTCTTCTCGGCGTTCACATGCGTGCTCATGCTCATTCAATTTACAAAGGTGTTTTAACTCTCATGGTTCCGTATTTGAGCTAGAAAGGTGAGAAGGTGCATTCAGTACTGAGATATCAAGTCTTTTCTTAAGTTCAAGGTTTTTCTTTGACCTTTTTACGTATGGTTTCAAATTCTCTTTGTGTAAATTCGGATTGTCTAATAAATTACTTCGCAGATCGGTGCTTGTCCTCTTTTGCTAGATAATAGCTTCTTTTTACTGTTTATTCATCCGTTTACTATGATAGAATCTCGATAAGAATATGTGGGATATATATTTTTTTACATCTATTTTCCGTGCAACCGCACGGGCGAGTCCCTAGTAACCTATTAACACGAAATCTGTTTAACTTGAGCCCGTTAACACAACGTCCATTTTAAGATTTACTATTTTACTATACCAAAAATGCTAATATGTTTGAAACCTTTTTTTCTCATATCTTAAAAAACTTCAAGACCTTAAAAAGTGCAAAACAAGTTTTCTAACATTAAAAAATACGAAACAAAACAAGTTCAACAAGGTGTGGACAAAGTGCCAAAAATTAAATAGTTTTAAGACCATACAAATTTAACAAGACTGAATCAAACTGTTGAGTTTGGTATCGCCTCATCATCTTCAAATATTGTCCGTGGTCCGTGGACTAACTCAGACTTACTCAACTCTTATAAAGACAAAACAATGCAACTAAGATTCATAAAGTAGAGAAGTAGATTCATAAAGTAGAAAAGCAGATTCACAAAAAAATGAAACCAAATTTGAGATCTTTTACGCTCAGATACTTATAAAAGACAACAAAGCAGAAAGATGAAAGTCTACTGTAAAGATTCACAAACCAAATACAACAAAAGTTAAAACCTTTCACGCGTTCAATCATAGCATGCAACAAAATCAAAAACCTAATTTGAACTCAATCAAAACCAAACTAGAGAAGCAAAGAAGCAGACAAAAAAATTTGTTCATCAAGAGAAACTTACAAAGTCATTCATCACACATTCACACACATGAATCTCTTGATATATAAGACTCTACTCCTGTGCTATTAGCTGCCTTTTTAGCTTCTTCATCGTCATCTTTTATTGTACTTGCAATTCAAAATGTATATTAGTTGTACAAATCAGTTACTTATAAGATAATTTGTTGGTTTAACAAAGTTTAACCTTTATAATCCGTAAAACCGCGTAGCCAGTTGCTAGTACAAAGCAAAGTTTGAACATTCTTTGGAAGGAAGCGGTTTCTATATGGCGTTAAGACCCAAGATCCTATACTAAAAGTAGACTCTAAAACTACATTAGTTATCGGAATACTTAACAAATCATGCTCATTCTCTTTCCAAAAGTCTAAAACATCGAAATTTGGGAAAATATTCCTCTCTAGCCTTGGCTCACTTAGAAGAATCACCGCTTGTCTCACTGTAACTCTCAGCTTGTCTCGATAAAGTTTTGTAACCTACAATTAAAAACTGCGTCGTTTCCGGATGAAAAAAGTATACAAAAATAAACGGGTTAACCCGTAAAATAATTGTAAAACTCGTGAAGTCGGCGGATATAAACGGACGGACCCGTTGAAAACCCGTATAAAATAGTTATTTAGTTATAAACTTCATACCCGTAATAACATTTCTAATCTAAGCTATTTAATGGAAGATAGAAAATGAAAAGAGATGAGTTAAAAATAAGACTTTACAGTGACGCTTTAAGAGACTCAAAAGAAGATATGTTGACACATCCTTACAAAAATATAACCATAAGACTTCCTGATTTTGATCTCCGAGAAGGCAGAAAATAGAAACTTGAAAATTGCTTTTGATCCATGTGTTGTGTAGATAACTACAATGTTGTCTAGACGTTGCTTCTGTCGTATAGATAAAGAATCGATGACTCCTAACCAGAGTTCGATTTACATAATTGTTTTGTGTTTGGATGGCACTTAATTCTAGATTTTCTCATCTTCAATTTTCCTAAATCTGATTTTTCATGAACCCTAAGGATTTCTAAAACCCAATATTTTTAATGCTTGATTTCTTATTGATTTTAATCACATTTAAATTAAACACTGCAAAACAATACCACCAATTGGGCCGTGCCTAATGCCTAATCAAAAAGAAATTTTTCTTATGTCACAAATAATATAAGAATTTTAAAACTATATTTTATCAAAAAATGGTATATCATGGTCGTGTTTATATACCCATAACTCAAATCCTACTTCCACTTCAGCTTCTTTTTTTTCAATAAGATTTTACAAAAATAATTTTTTAAAAAATCATAAGAAAATATGTATCAAACCCTAAACTATGGTTTCCAAATATAAACGGTTTAAATTTTTGTTAGCATATAATTCTTGTGTGTTAGGTTTTTATCAAAGAAGAAGAAATCAAAATTTCAAAAAGAAATTTTAGATATGTCCGATCCATTTATCTCAACCAGCATTATTTTCACTTTCTTTCATCCACGCATTTCGATTTGTTATCTACCACTGCATCGTCTTTAGTTTCTTTTTAAATTGTCATTTTTTTAATTCTCTATCTTATTAAAATATATTTTTTGATTAAATAGATTTTTTTTATCCGCCTCAATCCCCAATGAACCTAAACACGACACTGTCACCAATGCTATTTTAGCTTCTTTTTAGGTTCATATTGTGTAGTGTATCCACTAGTCTCTTGTGGGTATCTCTAAATATTACAAACGATTTGTTGTGCATTTGAAGTATGAGTTTTAAGAGATAAATTTAATTAGATTTGGACTTAAAAACCTATCTTCATCAAATTTTCAGCATCGTTGCCAAGGACCACTACTATTACCCAGTGTTCAAAAAATCGTCCTCGGCGGCCGTCTAGGCGCCGGGGAATCGCTATGCAGCAGTGGCCGCAGCGAATTTGTCTTAGGCGGTGAATAAATCGGCCATATAATAAAACAGCTCAAAACTTCAGTATTTTTTCACAAATCCTTTAATTAATGGTATATATGTGCTTTAATATGTCATTACAGTGAAAAATGATGAAAAAAAACAAAACAAACAAAAAAACCAAGAAAAAGGGATCAGAAATCGCAGAGGGTCGGCTGCCACTTAATTAAAAAATGCGTTATTTTGGCTATAAAAAAAGATTCGAACCCAGGCTTGATAGAGTCAACAATGCCTTTAATACCACTATGCTACATTACTTTTACATGTCCAACTGATTATAATGTTATTTATTAGTGAAAGACATATAATTTCCCCCTAATTCTTTCACCGTCTAGTCCCCGATTAATCTCCGCATAAATCATCTAGACGCTAGGCGCTGTTCACCACCCGACTAGCGCCTAGCGACTTTTAGAACATTGCTATTACCAAAGCTTTCTGATTTAGAACCTAGACTAGAACACTTTTTTTTTTCTTTTTATCTGGTCCTTGATTTTGTTTGTTGCGAATTTCATGTATATGACGAGAAGTTAAGAATCTACAAATCTTCTACCCTTCTTTGAAACTTAAATAAAAAAAAAAACCGCGAGAAGATTAATTCTGCAATCACTCTAAGCTAGGACGGCCGAAGTACGCAACAACATTTTCATGCCACTTGGAGATAACCACGAAGAGCCTGCTTGATAAGGTTGACATCCTACTAAATCAACTTCTCGATTATATACATTTTCTTATTTTGGTTTTCCAAGAAAATAATTTTTGTAGCACAACCAAAAAGACAGCTTCGATCATATTTTCAATATGATGCAACATATTATCATCTACTAATTTCCTCACACTTGGCAACAAGACATTATCCACTGATCATCAGATTTATCTTCATAATTATTCTCTTTATAAATGAGAACATATTAAACTCGTTTACATTAAGAAAGTCTTATACATCTAGTCCTTCCATGGATAAGAATTAGAGTTAGGTGCTATTCGTTTGCTCATCCAAAAACTGCATCCAACTAAAATTTTCGAATGATGTTTGTTTTAATGTACTTAAGCATTTGATTTAGATAAGATTTCAGGATTCAAAATTTAAGTCATTCAAAATAATTAGAATTTTTGGATGAGTTTAAATGTTGAGTTCAGATAAAAAACAAATCATCCAAATTTGTAAATGACCAAAATAACCTTAATTAAATAAAAGAAATATATCACAAATCAAAAAAAAAAAAAACCCTAATTCCTAAGATCAGATTTCGACGATGTCGAACTTCAAACTTCTGCCGTTTTCTGCAAAACCTCTCAATCTCTAGTGAATCAAATCCTCTCAATCTCCACTGCATCGTATCCGACAAGAGCTTCAACTTCTTCTCTTCGTATTTTCTCGGTGTCCCCATCTCCTCCTTGATCCGTCTCCATTAAAGCCAAGGTTACAATCTCTCTCTTTCTCCCTGACTTCTCTCTCGTTATCCTCTTTTCGATATAGAAAACCAAGAATCTCTATATCCTTCTCTATTGGTGAATACCCTTGCACAATTTGTAATGTTTTGTAATTCTGAGTCACTGTCTCTCTTTAGCATGTTAAGCTGAAATAATTTTTTGGGTTTCTAATGTTTAGCTTTCTTATAAGCTATGTACGTTTGTGTTCTTACTGATTCCTCTATGAAAACCATATATTTTTTGCTTTCTCTACATATATCGCACTATTTCATTTGGTATATGTAATATGTAATATGTATCTGTAATGTGTTAATCCAATGAACACGCTGATTAATCTTTGTACTTTTAGTTTGTTCACCAGACGATTGTTTGTTGCTTCTGCTTGACCGTTGTTAAGAAGAAGAAAAACTTAAGTTCAGAAAATCCATGAAGCCATTAATATAAAATGTTTGACTTAATAGAATAGTGAGATGTTACAATTCGTGTGTGTTTTGGCTGCAACTGTTTAATGAGTGTAAATAGTGAGAAGGCTTGTATCTTCGTTGTTATGTGATGTTTCTACTAAGCATCTGATATATGTATTTGATTTGTATGCTTTGTTTAACCAAAATGTCTTTGAGCAGACTATGTGTTGAATAAGTGGTTTCTCTTTATATTTTCATGAAAAGAACACTCTTTGAAGAAGATTTCTCTTTCTCTTTTCCTATAGAGAGTCCTTTGTTCATATCCTTGCTCCAAAATCAGTTTTGTGTCTATGTTCATATTCATGAAAAGAACACTTTTTTTTAGGTGTTCTGAAAGAAGTATTGTTGTTGTTGTTCAGGTGTTCCATCTTGTACTTCTACTTCTGCTCTTGTTATCCGTTCTACTACTACAACACAAACATCTTTTGTTGTGGCAAAACTTTTGAAGTAAATAATGACAACCATCTATAGTACTGATGTAAGTATCTTCCCTTCTTAACTCATATTATAATGAATGATTTTAGTTCAGACATCTTGGTTATATTGTTTGGAATATTATAAAAAATTTTGGAGTGGCGAACTAACACTGTTCTATCTTCAACTACGAGTTGAAGAGAGATTGAAAAGAAATATCAGAAATCAGTTGGTCAATCATGCTGGGAGACTGACTATAATAACCAAGTTCTATTAGACATATGGGAAAAAGCATGCATGGAGAAAATTTAGGAACAAGAATAATAGCTGCAAGAAGCAGTACGAAGGTTTGAAGAAACTGACTCATAACAGAACTGGTCTTGGTTATGATTGAAATGGGTTCATAGAAATGGCTGCTGATTGGTGGGAGGAGCGCTGCAAGGTATATATATCTTTCTATGTTTTCATTGTAGATCATTGTCTCTCAAACACAGCCTTTCAGGACCCTTACGGTTATAATTCGAGATTTCTGTGATAAAACTTAGAAGCACTTACCTGGTCAAGTAGAGAGTGAAGCTGTTTCCTGGAAAAACTTGTAGCATTAAGTAGCTGAAATTGTGGAATTCTGATTTCTCTAGGATGATTCTCTGGTTTCTTGTGTATTTATTTCTCTTGTTTGACTTCAGGAATGGCCTGGTGCTAGCAAGTTCAAAGAGAAACCGGTGGCAAACATTGATTTATTGGAAGAACTCTATGGTGTTGTTCATGTATCAAAAACTGAAAGATGAAGTGCTCAACAAGGTGAAAACAATATAGATTCCATGATTCCTGAGGAGCCCATACACGATTTTGATGCTCCATCTGAATCAAGGCAAAATGATCCTCCTCTCAATGCAGAATCTAATGTGTCACAGAATGCTCCTTCATCTTCCAATGCACCAAGGTCTAATAGGCGTAAAAGATGGGCAGCAGCAACACAAGCTGTAGCATATGTGATTAGGGATAATATTCAGTCACGTGATGAGATACTTTCCCACAAGAACCAACTAATAGAGAGCCACCATGATGTTTGTTGTAGTCAGCTTCGAGCTATGAAAGTTTTGCATTCACTGGGTAGCATAAGACTTTGGTCTCCATTGTATAAAGCTTCCATTCAACATTTGAAGAAGGATGCTATCAATTGTTAGACTTTTTTATCTTATGAAGATGATGAGAATAAAGTTTTGTACCTAGAATTTGTGACGGGAGAAAAGAGGGAAGGGTGAAAGAAGTTGTTTTTGTTGAGAATGATTTCTGACTTATGTGGATTCTTGTTTCTAATGAGAAAACATTTTTTTGTCTTATGTCTTTAATCTTTCATATATGACTTATATGGATTCTAGTTGCTGATGAGAAAACGATTTTGTCTTACATAGATTCTCATTACTCTGGGTAAAAAAACCCGGAACCGAAGAACTGAACCAGAATCGACCAAAATTTTTGGTTCGGTTCAGGCCAAAATACCCGATGGGTCCTAATGTTAGGGAACCATGGTATCGGTTGGGTTCCGGTTCTTACCTAAAAACCATGGATAGGAACCGAATACCCGAACATATATATACATTTACCCATATAGTATTAGGGTTATCGATATTTCGGGTAGTTTCTTGGTATTTCAGATATTTTATTGGCATTTCGGGTAATTTATTGATATTTTAGACATTGGTTCTAAGTATTTTTTGTCATTTCGGATTTTTTATTTGCATTTCGGGTAATTTATTGACATTTCGGATTTGGATTTCAGGTATTTTTAGTGTTATTTTGGGTACTTTTCTAAATTCGGGTACAATTTTTCAATATTTTGGTTTCGGGTACCCGAAACCATTTAAGAACCGAATTTTTCGGGTATGTTATGGTTCCTCAAATACTATACCTGAACCGACCCGGAACCGACATAAACCGAACCGGAACAGAACAAAAAATTTGTAAGTACCCAATGGATCCTAAATTTCTAGAACCGAAATACCCGAAACCGAATGGTTCCTACCCGGAATCGAACCGAATACCCGAATGCCCAAACCTAGATTCTTATGTCTCAGATGTCTTATTTTTATCGACATATGTTATGTTCAAAAGCTTTTCCTCATCCCAAGACTGATTCTTTATTGAATTATAAATGTTTTCAGAATACATTTAGCATTGCACTAGATGAGGAGGAACACATGTATGCTGCTGCACTAGAAGTTTGTGGAGTAGGGGATGTTAATATACCAAGACATAAACCTTCTTTTCCTCATCTTCCAACCGGAAAGTATTACCTAGTCGACGTAGGATATCTCAGTAGGACTGGTTATATAGGATCTCATCATAGAACATGATACTATCTTGATCTGTTTGCGAGAGGTGGACCACCAACAAACACTAGAGAGTTGTTTAACTGCAAGCACTTGGGATTGTGTTATGTGATTGAGCGAACATTTAGAGTATGGAAAGCCAAATGGAGGATTTTAGACCGCAAACACCCAAAGTATAAGTTGAGGAAATGGGTGAAGATTGTGATAGCAACTATGACGCTCCACAACTTTATACGCAATTTGAGGACCATGATTTTGCATATTGGGAAGGGGTGGAAGAGTATGAACATCATGGTGATCAAGAAAATAATGGTCATATTTCATACATACCAATTGGTGATAGAGCGATGGAGGCTTTACGTGATTCTATCACCGAGGAGTTAGCGAGAGGATGTGGACTTTCATATTAGTATTCTTATCGATTGGTTTTTATATTATTATGTATTCATATTATTTTATTTTAGTTTGTTTTTATGTATTAAAATGTGTGTTAGTATTATGTTTCTATATACTTTTTTCATTTTAATTAGTTTCTATAATATTTATGTTATTGACATGTTTTTCTATTTTTATTGTATTTTAATGTATTATAATTATTTTATTTTTTATGTACTAAAATGATTGTTACTAATTTTAAAAAAATTTATAACAAAATTATTTATTAAATTTAATCATATAATTTAAATATGATTTTATAAGTTATTTTAAAAATATTTAGTTGTAAATACAATTTCTATCATAAAAATCTATTTTAACATAAAGCATGTCATTTTTTTAGTCATTTGATAAAAAACACATCCAAACCACATTTACATACGTACAAACAGCCATAACTGCTGAAAATACATATATGTGGCTAGATCTGTGTGTTATGCAGATAATCAGGCATAAAATAAAAAACACACAGTTCTTAACGACGTTCGGTTTCCCTACATCCTCAGGACCTAGTCCAGAATCAATCCACTAGAAACAATGATAATTTGTTACAATGTTTCTAGCTTACATAGAACTGCTAATAGAAACTTACAGATCGTGATATCATGTCTATCCTGAACTTACAGATCATCACATCATGTTTGTCTAGCAGGGCGACATCTTCAACACACCACGTGTGCCTCCCTGATAAAACCCTAGACACACAGCGGCATATGATCACCGTCTATTGGTATTTATACAGCCTCGCCTAATCCCTTATCCTAGATCCTCACAGAATATTCTGTAGATCTACTTTCCAAATCTGTTACAGAATATTCTATAGATACAGCTTGCTTTCCAAACTTATCTTCTTACCAAATCAGCTGCACAAAATATTTTTTATTTCAGTAACTTAAACAGTTCAGCAAGGCACTTGCCACGTCAGCCTCCAGCCACGCCAAGTCCTTGCCTTTTGCTGTGACGCCTGATACATCCTCTGATCACTCATACACCAACGCTCTGTCTCAGCACACAGACTACAACGCTTTGTCTGATGAATCCTCTGATGCATCACCACTCTGCCTGTTCTGATACATCTCCTGATGCATCCAACAACAGTGTTCCTAATTAACCAAACTCCACCTGATAGATCCTCTGATCAATCAGACTTCAACACTTTGTCTGGTACATCCTCTGATCGCACCAACAGCAATGTTTGTGATCACCACATTCAACATAAGCCTGCCACGTCATGTCTTCTAACAGCCTGATGACACACCGTCTAATTCTTCTAAGACCTCTGATTGAACAGAGGCGTCTGATTGACATGCATCGTTTAGAACATCTCCGTATAGCAGCTTATCAACTCTGTCACATCATGTTTGAACATACATCCTATTTGAATAGTGATGTATCATGGATTTTACCGATTTTCTACCATGATAAAGTAGGTTTTATGGAGTCTTGTAGCATGTTTTGAGCATTTATGCAGGATTTACTAGCAAAAGACACTTTGGAGCAAAAAGAGCTAGAAAGAAGGTTTTATGGAGGTTTTCACGTGAATTGAGAAGACTTATAAGATTTGGAGCCAAAATGAAGAAATGTTGCTGCGAGCCCCGAGTCGACCGACTGGAAGAGATGCAGTCGACCGACTGTGACGCCGACTTAATTTAGAAGATTTTTTTATCGGGCCTTTCGCGGAACCCTAGACCATAAGACTCATTCACGACCTATATAAACACCTCTTAAGCACTAGAAAAGGCACGACGACGACGACGACGACGACGACGACGACGACGACGACGACGACGACGACGACGACGACGACGACGACGACGACGACACCCCAGAAGAACTCAGAGCAATAGAAGTTTATCTTTGCTTTTTGTTTCCATTGTTTTAGCTTTTAGATACTGTTCTTATCATTGTTCTAGACTCTGAAGAAGGTTAGAGAAGTGTTCTTTCTCATTTGAGCTTCGTGAACCTCTGATATTTTGCTGTCTAATTTGTTTTATATGCACTTCATTCATAAAAAGATGATTTGTTTTAACAAAATCATGTCTGAGTAGTTTATTCATTAGATCTAGGGTTTTCAAAGGGTTTACAAGGGATGATTCTAAACGGTTCTGATTTGTAGAATAAGCCACGTGATTCTTCACTACAAACAGTGTTTCAAATTTAGAGGTGACGTAATTAACCACTTTTAGATTATCAAGGTCGATCTTTCTACCGGAGACGGAGATAGAGACGCCGGAAGAGTCTGTAGTGAGCAAGGTGTGTTCTAAGTCAAACGAGAGTTTGCTTAGACACCTTGTGAACAGATCTAACTTGTTCGCATTAAAGCTTATTTACTCCCAGCGACAATCCAAAGAGATTTGAGATTTAGGGATTTAAATAAAGGTTATTTCTAGTACACCAATAGGATTTAGTATTTTAAAGTGTTTAGAGTTCAAGAAGTCACCAATAACCGTGATCCTGAGTTTTCCCAACTGATTTCCTTTAGATCTAATGTCTTTTTTAAAGTTTGCAACACATCACAAGTCATTAGCATATTAGAATTGTCATAGTTCGGTTACATTTGCATCTGAATCCAAACTAGCCATAGCTCTCTGTGGGATCGATAACCTAAATACTACAACTGTACACTGTGCACTTGCAGTTAATTTTGGGTGAATAACTTCACGCATCAAGTTTTTCTGGCGCCGTTGCCGGGGAGCTTCGGTGTTTAGTTTGGTTTTCATTAGGAAGTTTGCATTAAGATTTCGCATAACAATGTATCACGATATTTTTCGATTGAGACGTCTGGAAACCTTTATTCTAATTTGATACAGGTAACAATTCATGATGAATCAGGAAAGAGACACGCAAAGCCGATCAATTGAAGAGGACGAACACCCGAGTTGACCGACTGCATCACTCAGTCGACCGACTCGTGATCCACCTCAAGAGGAGAAGAAAGAAAAGCAGGAGAGAGAGGAGGAAGCCACTGAGACAGCCAACGAAAGCCGTATCAACACTGCTGAAAGTTCTGAAAACAAAACAATGGAGGACAAATCCAAGGTAGCACAAGGAGTGATGAGCATGTCAACATCGAACAACTTGACGAACGATTTTTCAAAAGAAGAGAAGAGGGAAGAAGAAACAACAACTGAATCTAGACAGATCCTCGACTCAAAAAACACTAAAGTGCGCATGATCAACTCAAATTTTGGAGAAACAATTCGTTCCATCCGCACAAGCCCAATCGACCAGACCCGAGTCGACTGACTTCCACGAAGTCACCGACCTGGAGGCAGAAGCCTAATTCGATTACTTTCAAGACGGAAAGAGAAGGTCAACAGGAGATGCCTAGACTAGAAGATGATGTCTATGCTACCGCCAATGATAGAAGTTCTGAACAAAATATCTACCCTAGACGAGGGTATGATACAAACCACATCAAGGCCGCACTAAAAGAAAGTGAACTCAACATCAATACCAAGGTGATACGAAGTCTATTGGAGATCGAGCCTTATGAGAATGGAAGAAGCAGCCCTCTGAGACACTTGAAGGAAGTAGAAGACACATTGGCACGAACTGCCAAGGATGAAGGTACCTACAACAAGTTATGTCTAAACCTTTTCAAGTACTCTTTGTGTGGAGGAGCTCTACTTTGGTATGAGAGACTTGAAACCAAGAACATCAGGACGTGGAAAAATCTGAGGGAAATGTTTATTGATAAATTCTTGGTTGACCCACGAATGAACATTGCATCATTTGCGCAATCCGAAGACGAGACTTTCAATGAAGCATGGAGAAGACAGGAGGACCACCTGCGAAATTGCCCAAATCATGGTTTCAATCTAAAGGAGTTAGTTTCAATCTTCTATAAAGGTTTTCTATGGGAGAATCAAGTCATCCTGGACACAATGAGCAATGAAAATTTCGACGCTCTGAATTTCAAGAAGGGAACCCAGCTAATACAAGATTATGTAAGGAGTGAAAGCGCAAATAGCAGGGGTACCAGTCAAATCAAAGCATCAAGGCACGACAGGGAAATCCAAGAGATCAAGAGGAGGTTACTAATGATTGAACTTTCAAATCATGGAAGAGAAGAAGATACCCATTACCAAGGCGAAAGGAAGGCTCAGGAGCAGCAAACCCGAGGACCCATGCAAGGAAACGCGATGAAACCACTTAGGAGGGTACAACAAGATGGGAATTACAGATGGATGAGTATGAGCAATCAACAAGAGATCGCTGAAGAAAGAAGAAGGAGAATGGTGAACGAAAATCTTGGAGGAGGAAATCAATATGGGAAGCTGCGAAGCCATCCTCATTTGAAAGTAGATATCGAAAGAGGAGCTGAATCAAGATCCAGGGGAGAACTAAAAATGCTTCAAGTAATCAGACCACCAAGGAGAACCTACAATCAAGGAATCAAGACAAATGAACAACCCAAAGCATTGCAGTCGACCGACCTGGTCATGAAGTCCACCGACCGCCACGGAGACGACCGTCTCTTACTAAGGGACGATCGACTCAACATCTCGGGCAAAAGAGCATTTAATCTCTTTCGAAGTTGTTTCACACCGATTTTACATCTCAACATCAGAATCCAACCACAAGGAAGAGCATCCAATCCAAGAATGTTGAAGATTGAGGAGCCACCTAAAAGGAGACCACCTCTTGACAAGAAGGGAGCACTTAAGAGAATGACGATTTGTATAATCGAGGCGAAGGTAAAAGCAAAGGAACCCCCGGGTATAAGCATCACCAATCCCAGGATGCAGGACGTGAAGTCACTGGAAAACAACCCGCAGTACGTGAATAAGATCAAAGGAACAAAGAAAGTTTTTGAGGAATCAAAAGGGTTCACCCAAAAAGGGAAAAACCAGTTCATGACGAGCAATTCAATCCAATTCAAGGAGATAGGACCACTTCAAAAAGCTGTTCTGAGTGCCTCAGCACAATTTCAAAACGAAGCAAGTACCACAACAGCCAATCATGCATTCAGAACAGCGCCGGAAAGGAGAATCATTAACCATCATCAGCAGTCAACCACTCATGACACCTCTACAACATATAGTTACAACCGGCCACCACCATTGAACCAGATTCCACTACCACCATATTACTTCCAATTCATGAAGGAAGAAAGATTCAAGACACTAGAGAGAGTGGTGGAGGAGCTTGTGACATCTACGCAGAGTCAGATGACCAGATTAATAACCCTTTTTGGCAGAGTGAGCAATCTTGCATTCCAAAATGCAAATGATCTCATCATGATGAAGACCGCCCAGTCACTGGTTACTACTAAGGCAACACAACATCCTATTGTCGTTGGCGAGCATCAAACGAACACACGAGTCGACCGACTATCGTTCTCTGGAGAAAGAACTCAAAAATCGCAGCAAGGCAACAAGCTATTCCATACACAATATGAAGTAGAAGCCAAGAAGATGAACTTTGGAAGTAATGAAGACGATGTTATCAGGATGAATTGCACCATAAACAGCAAGAAGTACCCCAATTCAGCTGTTATTCAGGGGAACGAAGTCAATATGGTATCTGCCACCCTTGCAACAACTTGGGGAGAAACTGAAAAATGTGATTTAATGCTGAGGTCAAAGAACGGAACACTCTGTGTAGCAATGGGATTCATCCGAAATATCACAGTACGCATTAAAAAGGTGGCAGTCGTCACATGTTTTGTTGTACTCTGCTCGATCGATTTAACTGAAGAGCAATTCATCCTCGGACGACCATTCTTTACACGCCTGGAGGTCGCAGTACGAAAGTATTTTCAGTTGCCCTTGCACCCATCTCATGAGCACAACCAACCCCTATCTATCATTAAGGTGGATGCTAGAAGCAATGCTTCCACTCCACCTCGGCCATAGTCGCCAAATTTAGTCAAGCTACTGACTATAAACAAGCGCTGAGTGGGAGGCAACCCACTAGGTACGTTTTATTTTTATTTTTAGGTGTTTTTGATTTTTTTTTCAGGCGAGGAGATTCAGCAAAAATGGACTATACGCTACCCGAGTCGACAGACCTACCTCTCATTAGGGTCGGCCGACTTCAATTCCATGGTACCGCATTCGATCCTTTTGCAATTTCACTTGGGATATCTTTTCTCTTTTGTTACACCGAGACGGTGTAATTTAAGTCTGGAGAGTTTATCCATGCTAATGAAATTCTTGTTGTTTATCTCATGGTTTTTCGCCTTGTTTTTAGTTGTTTTTATCGAGTCAAACCGTTGAGGGAACAATGATTAATCTGGGACACTAATCACATTCTGTTTCACACTTGAGAACATTGATGCAGGAACACAGTTAGAGTCTATGACTATTGGAAAACCTTGACACAATTCAATCAACCAGAAAATACCCATATCCTTGAGTCATGAAATCCATGTAAGTCTGAGCTATTGCACTTTCATGACTATATGGGTCAGTCCTCGTTCAGTGTCATAATAAGAATGTATGGATATCTATAGCATTCCACTCTCCCTTATTTAAATGAAAAGAATCCGTTTATAACTAAAACCTAGTAATGAGACAGAGGGAAATTCCTTAGGACGCCAATTATTCGTCACTAGAAGCTCGGGATCGGTTAGGAAAATTTCCTGCGATACCACTATGCATTAGAACCGTTGAGAACTTGGTTGACAGCGAGGTTAGGAAAATTTCCTGCGATACCACTATTCGCTTAAACCTTGAGAGTTTCAAAAGATAAAGAAATGAATAAGTCTGGGGGAGAGTGAAGTAATTTTATGACTTCTTATTATGATATTGAAAAGGGAAGGAACTTGTTCCTTGGGCAGTACTTCTATGGTTCTGAAATAGCTATGATGCTTTGGATTGATTGACTTGTGAATCGTGGGGGATGCATGAAAGATTGTTAAGTTGATAGGGAATGTACATGTTGGTCTTGACTTGATTGGTTCTGGTATTAATAAAATTTTCGCTTATGTGATTTCCCAATGAGTTCCCGAAGTCGTTAGAACTTTACCTAGCAGCCTCGATTATTTGCTTGAGGGCAAGCAAAGGTTTAAGTTTGGGGGAGTTTGATGTATTATGGATTTTACCGGTTTTCTACCATGATAAAGTAGGTTTTATGGAGTCTTGTAGCATGTTTTGAGCATTTATGTAGGATTTACAAGCAAAAGACACTTTGCAGCAAAAAGAGCTAGAAAGAAGGTTTTATGGAGGTTTCCACGTGAATTGAGAAGACTTAAAAGATTTGGAGCCAAAATGAAGAAATGTTGCTGTGAGCCCCGAGTCGACCGACTGGAAGAGATGCAGTCGACCGACTGTGACGCCGACTTAATTTAGAAGATTTTCTTACCGGGTCTTTTGCGGAACCCTAGACCCTAAGACTCATTCACGACCTATATAAACACCTCTTAAGCACTAGAAGAGGCATGACGACGACGAGACACCCCAGAAGAATTCAGAGCAATACAAGTTTATCTTTGCTTTTTGTTTCCATTGTTTTAACTTTTAGATACTGTTCTTATCATTGTTATAGACTCTGAAGAAGGTTAGAGAAGTGTTCTTTCTCATTTGAGCTTCGTGAACCTCTGATATTTTGTTGTCTAATTTGTTTTATATGCACTTCATTCATAAAAAGATGATTTGTTTTAACAAAACCATGTCTGAGTAGTTTATTCATTAGATCTAGGGTTTTCAAAGGGTTTACAAGGGATCATTCTAAACGGTTCTGATTTGTGGAATAAGCCACGTGATTCTTCACTACAAACAGTGTTTCAAATTTAGAGGTGACGTAATTAACCACTTTTAGATTATCAAGGTCGATCTTTCTACCGGAGACGGAGATAGAGACGCCGGAAGAGTCTGTAGTGAGCAAGGTGCGTTCTAAGTCAAACGAGAGTTTGCTTAGACACCTTGTGAACAGATCTAACTTGTTCGCATTAAAGCTTATTTACTTCCAGCGGCAATCCAAAGAGATTTGAGATTTAGGGATTTAAATAAAGGTTATTTCTAGTACACCAATAGGATTTAGTATTTTAAAGTGTTTAGAGTTCAAGAAGTCACCAATAACCGTGATCCTGAGTTTTCCCAACTGATTTCCTTTAGATCTAATGTCTTTTTTAAAGTTTGCAACACATCACAAGTCATTAGCATATTAGAATTGTCATAGTTCGGTTACATTTGCATCTGAATCCAAACTAGCCATAGCTCTCTGTGGGATCGATAACCTAAATACTACAACTGTACACTGTGCACTTGCAGTTAATTTTGGGTGAATAACTTCACGCATCAAACAGCTCTGATTGAACAGTTCTTTATAACAACTTATCAACTCTGTCACATCTTGGTTGAACAACTCTGATTGAACAGCTGCTCCTTACTAGCTTCACGACTCTGCTCTGTTTCACCATCTCTGCTTGAACAGCCAGCTTTTCAACTCTGCTATGTTTCACAATCTCTGATATGTTTCTCTGGTCTCTAGTTGAATCAGCTACTCTGCTCTGTTCGACTCTGCTCTGTTATCTGGTCTCTGATTGAATCAACTTCTCAACTCAGTTAGCATACACTAACAATCTCTCCCTTAATGACTGAGTTGTAGAGCATCACACCAACGTAAACACACATCATAACATACACAATATAACATCATCATATTATGGCATCCTCATCCTGAACTCAATTAGCATACACTTACAACTGCATCTAAATAATTTCTAATTTCAGAAACCAGATTTATTAACAAAGATGATCCGCATGTTGCCTCTGGATACAGTTTCTTTCTGGATGAAGCTGTTGAATGAGGAGACGAACATCACCTTATTCTAGCTTATCATTATGCCTATATTTTCCATCGTTAATACATGCAAACAAATAATCTAATGTTATCAAAAACAAAACTCTTAAAATACAAACTCTGATACCACTATGTAAGGAAATAACACACAATGGTGAATCGCAATGAAGTTTCTCCTCACATATGTGAACCACTAAAAAATTTATATATAGAGGATGGCAGCAAAAACACAGTACAAAAAATATGTTAGACATCAACCAGTGTGAATAGTAAAACCATTGAGACCTTCGTACACCAAAAAAGAGTATAACAAATATATTTGAATTAAAAATTCAAATACTCAAGCTCCAAATAACTAATTTGCTACACAATAAAAAATAAATCAAAGAATTACTAAATTTAAAAATATACAGTCCCACCAAATCAAACTCCACCATAAAATATCCTAAGAAATGAGTCTAGAACAAACCTGCAAAATTTCAACACAAATAGTTAAGAACTTGTCATCACATTTCTCAAACACTAAAGACTACATATCATGAAATCTGAAAAATTATCAATACACTGAACATTGTTGGAATGCAAAACCTGTTCTCAAGTATTAAAATTACTAAGTAACGAAACTCTTCTCAATATTTTAGCTTAACTGAGACTTTGAGCAAATCCTGATGAAGCTATTTTCTACTTCTTTAATTCTAAAAGGGGAAAATTCCTAAAAAATATCTCAACTGAATTTATTTAAGTTGTTTATTTAATAGACGTATTTAACAGACGTTGACGGACAGAACGGAGTCATGTTAACGGTGTTAGAAACCGAATTATCCATACATTTAAGTTATATATTAAAGTAAACCAAGTTATTTGGATATGTTACGGTAGCCTAGTGGTCATCACACTCGACTAGTCGAACCCGTGACCTTACAGCTCGACATGAAGAAATTAGCCGACTGTGCTACAGTCATGATGTGGAAATACAACTCACGATAAATATATAAAGTTATAAAATTCAATCATCATTAAACCCTAATTGCCGCCATTACTTTCCTGCAATTCAAGGTCGACGTTCGATTGCTCTACTCTCGCCCCTCTATAGAATCGCAAGCTTCGATTCACAGACCCAAATTTCTGCATATATCGTTAACAGAATCAATCCCATTGAAATCAACAACAACAACAGTGTCTCTAATGGTTTGGTTAAGATTACTAATGGCGAAAACCCCAATGGATTATCCTCTGAATTCAAAAATCGAAACTCACTCTCTCCACCGCCGCATGCCATCGTGGCCGACATCGACCTTGAAATGCAGGAAGATAATGGCGGTCATTAGGGTTTATTGAAAGATGATGATTGAATTTTGTGAATTGTTTATATCTGTTTCTTGAAATTATTTGCCAATATATTGGCTCTTGCACAGTTGGCAATCAAATATTTGTTATGGCACTATAGGCACGTGTTCGAATGGAATCTGTGCATTATTTTTTAATTTATTTAAATTAGAAAATATGTATGTAAATTAAAAAAAAAAATTATGTGCTTAGTGTATTCAATCCTTGGTACGAAGGTTCAGCACTGAGTGTGATAACCACTACGCTACAGTTACATCTCTGAACAGATTGGGTTACTTTAATATATAACTTAAATGTAGGGACACTTCGGTTCATAACACCGTTAAAATGACTGTTAGGGTCCGTCAACGTCGGTTAAAACCGTGTTGTAAAAATCTAACAAGTGTATTAAATAAACAACTTAAATTTGTTGATGTATTATACAGGTAATTGAAAAAGTTCATGTATTAATCGGAAAAAATGAGTTTAGTTGAGGTATTTTTTAGGAATTTTTCCTATTCTAAAAGTAACCAAATTTCATCTAATTAATTTTTAACATGAAAAAAAACTTGAAACGTAAAAGTTTACATTCCCACTAAACCCTAAATCTAACAATTAGGGTAAACTTATAAATTCTAATTACTTTTAACCAAATCCAATTGTTTTATCCACCCTTAAGACCATGATCGTATGCATATTTTTGTTGGTTTAATAGATGTAATTTTTGTTTTGTATCACCCAATCAATTAAATTTTTCTAATGCTTTAAAATTATTTTGTACTCAAAATCTTAGGAGATGCCGAGTGAAAGGACCCCGCTGAGGATTTGCCAATCCATCTCGATTAAATCTAGAATATTAAGCTTGTGTTTTTATTACTCACGGTCCTCTCGTTCTCTAAGGATTTCAAATTCTTGTGCTAAAAGAGTTATAATGGTATACTGAATCGGAGATCAATCCTTTTGTTTGATGGTATGTTTAAGGTTCTTTTATTATATGTTTTCTTTGGTGAAACTAGTAAACTCTAATAATTATTATGATTAGAAAACAAAAATAAAGACAGTCGAAAATCCCATAAAAACTTTATTTATGTGTTATTGCATTATTTGAATAAAGTATATAGAGATTTCAAATATTAAAGGAGTTTTACGTTGGGAAAATACATTAAATAGGTTTTCTTATTTTATTGTGGGCAAAGGAACTGGTCATGGGCAAGTAAAGCCTGGGGGAATCCTACGACCACAACTTCTACAAAGGGTGATGATATTACGAGATAGACTGAAACGTGGTGCTCTAACTGACTCGCATAAACAAGCAAGTGCATCATCATCAGAAAGACCACGGATGAGAGAACAACATGGTTGCACTCTAATTCCAAAGATTCTATCAATAATACTTATGATATTGCCACAAATTCGTAGTTGGAGACCATTCCTAGGGCATGTACCACGTTGGGGAGGTGGTGGAGTAATCCTTATTGGAGGTAATGGTGGTGTCCGGACAAGAGGCGTTGGAGGAAGAACTGGTGGTGTCTGCGGTAGAGTTATTGGTGGTATTTTTGGAGGAGATGTTGGTGGCCTCCTTGGCGGAGACACTGGTGGAGCACGCGGAGGAGAAGTTGGTGGAGTTATAGGAGGAGACATTAGTGGTACACGTGGCAGAGATGTTGGTGCACTATTTGGAGGAGACATTGGTGGTGTTTGCAGTGGAGGTGAAGCTAGTGGACTTTTAGGCGGACTAGAAGGTGACGTTTGAGGAGGAGAAGTCGGAGGAGTTGTTGGAGAAGAAAATGGTGGTGTAAGTGGAGGAGGTATTGGTGCACTCGTTGGAGGAGACACTGGTGGCGTTTGCAGTGGAGGGGAAACTGGTGGACTTCTAGGCGGACTAGCAGGTGGTGTTCGAGGGGAAGATGTCGGAGAAGTTGTTGGATAAGAAATTGGTGGTGTACGTGGTGGAGGTGTTGGTGCACTTTTTGGAGGAGACATTGGTGATGTTTGCAGTGGAGGGGAAGCTGGTGGACTTCTAGGCGGACTGGCAGGTGGTGTTCGAGGGGGGGATGTCGGAGGAGTTGTTGGAGAAGAAACTGGTGGTGTACGCGGAGGAGGTGTTGGTGCATTTTTCGGAGGAGACATTGGTGGTGTTTGCAGTGGAGGGGAAGCTGGTGGACTTCTAGGCGGACTGGCAGGTGGTGTTTGAGGCGAAGATGTTGGAGGAGTTTTTGGAGAAGAAACTGGTGGTGTACGTGGAGGAGGTGTTGGTGCACTTTTTGGAGAAGACATTGGTGGCGTTTGCAGTGGAGGGGAAACTGGTGGACTTCTAGGCGGACTGGCAGGTGGTGTTCGAGGCGGAGATGTCGGAGAAGTTGTTGGAGAAGAAACTGGTGGTGTACTTGGAGGAGGTGTTGGTGCATTTTTCGGAGGAGATATTGGTGGCGTTTGCAGTGGAGGGGAAGCTGGTGGACTTCTAGGCGGACTGGCAGGTGGTGTTTGAGGCGAAGATGTTGGAGGAGTTTTTGGAGAAGAAACTGGTGGTGTACGTGGAGGAGGTGTTGGTGCACTTTTTGGAGGAGACATTGGTGGCGTTTGCAATGGAGGGGAAGCTGGTGGACTTCTAGGCGGACTAGCAGATGGTGTTAGAGGGGAAGATGTCGGAAGAGTTGTTGGAGACGAAACTGGTGGCGTACGCGGAGGAGGTGTTGGTGCATTTTTCGGAGGAGACATTGGTGGTGTTTGCAGTGGAGGGGAAGCTGGTGGACTTCTAGGCGGACTGGCAGGTGGTGTTCGAGGGGGAGATGTCGGAAGAGTTGTTGGAGAAGAAACTGGTGGTGTACGTGGTGGAGGTGTTGGTGCACTTTTTGGAGGAGACATTGGTGATGTTTGCAGTGGAGGGGAAGCTGGTGGACTTCTAGGCGGACTGGCAGGTGGTGTTCGAGGGGGGGATGTCGGAGGAGTTGTTGGAGAAGAAACTGGTGTTGTACGTGGAGGAGGTGTTGGTGCACTTTTTGGAGGAGACATTTGTGGTGTCTGCAGTGGAGGGGAAGATGGTGGACTTCTAGGCAGACTAGTAGGTGATGTGCGAGGAGGAGAAGTCGGAGGAGTTGTTGGAGAAGACACTGGTGGTGTACGTGGAGGAGGTGTTGGTGCACTATTTGGAGGAAAGACCGGTGGAGTTTGCAATGGAGGGGATGTTGGTGGTGTAGGGGAAACTAATGGCGTACATGGAGGAGGTGTTAGAAGACTTCTTGGAGAAGACACTGGTGCACTTTGCATCGGAGGAGAAGTTGGTGGAGTTCTTGGCAGAGGAACAGGTGGTGTTTGTGGGGGAGAAGTTGGTGGAGTTTTTGGAGGAGATATTGGTGGTGTGCGTTGATGAGGTGGTGATGGACTCCTTGGAGGAAACATCGGTGACAATCGCGTTGGAGGAGGAGGTGGTGGACTCATTGGCGGAGACAAACTTGGTGTCCGGGGAGGAGAGGTTGGTGGAGTTCTACGAATTGGTGGTGGAGTTCTACGAACTGGTGGTGGAGGTGGGCGGAGGCGGGGGCGGGGGCGTGACCGGGACCGGGGCTCGTCCCATCTATTCGCTTCAATGGGGGCAAGGAGGAGGATGGTGAGTGCAAAGAAGAGAGCTTGGCTTGTTTTTGAACATTTTGGAGCCATTTTTTCACGGGTCATATGTCCTCAATGGAGGACCTATTGTCTGGATATTGATGAACTGAAATGACGCCATATTATGGAAATATATAGTGTTTTAAGATGTTCACATCGATGCTTAGTGCCACATGTTCAATTGCCAAACCTCTTCATGCTAGGGTTAGAGGCGGGCATCACTCTACGTTCCCTGGGGCCGTTGATTCAAAAATCTTCTCTTTTTTTTATTTCTTTAATTCATAATGTACTATATGACTTTTAAGTTTTAATATTGTTATTAACACGTTTGTTAGGCGGTCTCAGTTTTCAGATCTAGTAGAATTAAAGTTAATAGAGGCGTACGTCTCAAAACTTGTTTTTTTCTAAATTACGTAGGTGATGGTTTATTAGTTCTAAAGAAAAAAAAAAGCGAGAACCTTACTAAAAGAGGAGTCTTAAAATGCCTTTGGGTCTACGAAAATTAGGTGGGAGAGAGCGGCGAGTTTGGAGTACCAATCAGCAGGATAAGTAGGCCGTGCATCTAATCTAAGTAGATGTCAGCTTGGCCGTTGCCAGGACATGTCGAACCAGTTGGCTACTTATGGTAATTAAGAAGATTCCTTTATGGGATCCATAAATTGATATGCCTTCCGATTTCACTACCCGTTTCTTCATAATTGATACGCGGTGTTGGGTACGGTACGGTTATTATTGTCGAGGGTCTACGTAATATGATCCAAGAAAAACGTTAACAAAATGTATTTTACTACTTATGTAAGAAGACGAGAACCTCATTAAACAATGATCTCACACCATTCCTTACAATCAATTGCTATTACTTCTAGAAGTTTAGGCGGAAGGGATACTGCAAATCGCTATCGATTTTTCTCGAGGCTCTAAACCTTTACGTGCAGACAAAGAAGCGGAGAGAGTTTTCTTATTTGACATTTTTTTTTAAAGATTCTCGCTTTTCTCCACAACTTTGGCAGTTTAGAATCTGGCCGTACCGAAAACATAGCAGAGAAGATAAATCAAGATCACAAGGCAAACACAACAAACAAGCCCTTTGAACAAGTGCTCCTACAACGTCACCCAACCTAAGGGAGATCTAATTTATTTACTTTTATGTTGGAAACTTCGTAACTTATAAAAAACCGTTGGCAGAAAAATAAAATCAAAATGTTATTTATTATACAAGGAGACGTTCCTTCTTATATAATTTTACGTGAACAATTATTTTCCGGTTGGTTCTATGACAATTTGAGCCGCTTCACTAGTTTTTAACGGTTCCTGCGAGCATAAAAGTCTTGTAGACAATGGTTCGGATCAGCTCGGATCCACCCCAAGCTGTCTCGAGCTCCTTCACCACATTATCCGACAACAAATCGACTCCTTTTTCCTTGGCAGCGCCAACTGCAGACCACGATCTCAGCATTTGCAAGAATCCTTCAAACGACACCGGTTTTGTCATCTCTAGCTCGATGGGCTTTCCCTCTGAGCCCAGGCCCACGCTCTCGAACGGAAAAGGCAGCGTCTTATACCCGTCCAAAAAGTACTGACACTGTGGGAATTTATAATACGGCACCGTTTTCTCGTTGAACCGAGTCATCACCGCGTCAATCTCGGGACTCACTACCATGTCGGGGTTGTAGGTCCACACGGCGATGATTCCTCCTGGTTTACGGAGGAGGCGATTCGCAATTGCGTAGAACCTCGGGAGATCGAACCAGTGTACGGCGGTGGCCACTGTTATTAGATCGACGGAATTCTCTCCTTTGCCGATCAGATCCACCATTTCGTCGTCCGTCATCGACAACGGCGTGTGGTAATAGGTTACTTTCGGATGTGGCTTCCCCAGATTTAGCATCGTCTCGCTCACGTCAGTCGCTATGACTCTGTCGTAGTGCTCCGCAATCTAGCCGGAATTTACAGAATCAGAGATCACATTGTAAATAGAATATCAGATCGGAAAATAGAAAGGTAAGGAGGAAATACGGACGCCGATAGCAGCTTGGCCGTTGCCGGTGCCAACGTCCCAGGCGAGATGGTGATAGTGGGAGAGAGCGGCGAGTTTGGAGTACCAATCGGCGGGATAAGTAGGGCGTGCGTCTAAGTAGATATCAGCTTGATTGTCGTAAACTCCTGACATTTTTCTCCTCTTCTTCTTCTTCTTGTTTACAGTTCCTGTTCAGTGGTTGCGAATCAAGCTTGATCCTAAAGAGACGATGAAACGGCAGATTGCGAAATCCGAGTTTGCTAATTCCTCGTCTCCACGTGTTGACTTGTTGGCTCTTTTGGTCGGCTAATTGGTTTTCTGTTTGGTTTCGGTTTAAATCAATTTCTGGTTAGCAGATGTATATGGTATAAGTATAACTGGTACTCGCTATTATATGAGCTTTTGAATCGGCCCATTACAAGAAAATAAAAGGTTTATTTCTCGATCAAGTAAATCGAATAAACTTACCTATATATCCATATTTTTGTTCATGTGTTAATTATTTTCGGAAGTATTCCACTGCCAATAGATTGTAAATCCTACTACAAGCTCACACACTCTACCTGGTGGGGATTTCTCTCAAGAATGGATTGTTCCTTAAACTTGAGTGTACAAGAACACTTGCCGTTCCCACGAATTTGCATCACCCCATGATGATAACGATATAGTTTTTCTAGTAGTATATTGCATATAGTTGATGTTACTTAAGAAGAAAGTTAGTTATAACATTACTTATCCGCGAAATGACTCGAAAGTAGTAGTTTATAACTTTTTTTTATATATACACACCTTACTCCACTAAAATAATTCTCCATCATCAAACTTCGCAGTCAAAGCTTCGACATACTCGACTTGAATCCTCGTTTAGACGGTGTTACTTATGCGAGTTTGGATATCCTTAAATTCTGGCATGAGAACTCTGACCGCTATGGCGCATTGGCTTTCTGAATCAACTTTCAGCATTGGAGCTAGAGTGTTGAACAAATATCGAAGCCGTCTTTTCCCGAAAAAATGTACAAGCTTTGATTTGTAGTAGGAATTGGCTAAAAGGCTTTGAAGCATACAAAAATGATAAAATAATAGTATTTATAAGTTTTCGAATCCCATAAATCAGATTCATAATTTCTATATTAATCTCCTTTTTTATCAAAAAATGTAGAGGAGAAAGAAAAATTTAATGGTGAAAATAACTCAGTATCCAATGTCCAATCAAATGATGTTGATGAAGAGTGATGTCAATGAAAAAACAAGATCATTCTCGAATTTCAGAAGCAAGATTCAGTTTCAATCATGAAAAATAAAAGTTCTTTAATTTTCAATTTCAGTTTAGACTTGTGTTATTGTTGGCTTTGGATTGGTATGTTGGTTCTGGATTATATGTTTTGATTTAAGTTTCAACAATAATCTCTAGTATTTTGCTTCATAAGACTTGCTCTACATATCACTTCTTTACTTCTTCATTTCTGGTTTGAATTCAACTTTGATTTTAAGAGTTGGTTTTTACTTCTTTCTTATGCTTCTATTGTTCTCTGCTTTACAGGTGAGTGAGTAAAAAACATAATACGTTACAACCTAAGTAAAAATAGATGAATGACTCATGAGACAGCTTTTCATCCCAAACTCTTTCTTCTCTTAATTCTTTATTGAAATGACTCACGAAACAACTTTTCATCACAAACTCTTTCTTCTCTTAATTCTTTATTGAAATGACTCACGAAACAACTTTTCATCACAAACTCTTTCTTCTCTTAATTCTTTATTGAAATGACTCACAAAACAAGTACTCTCTTTTGTCTATTGTAACATTCCTTTTGTCTATTTAAACCAAAAGAAAAAATTGTATAACATGATGGTTTATTTACTAACTTTGAGCATTACAAATTAGGGACACCATTTACAATAAAAGTTAAACTTGTTGTAAATTACATGTTTAGTAAACCATTTCTCTAGTTTGATGAACATAGTTCGCGGATCAGCCCGCTAAACCGCCTATACAAACAGGTTGGGTTCGGGTTAGTGTTTATAAACCGCAGCCCGCAATGGGTTGGCCCTCCACGAGAAAGAAATGGTCCGCGCGGTTCGGGTCACTTGGGCTCGGGCAACCCGACAGACATCTCTTGCTATTATATGTATGGGCTTTTTAATCGGCCCATTACAAGAACAAAAGGTTTAAATCGATCAAGTAAAATCTACTTACTACCTTTTTTATACGACTACAAATAATACATACATACTACCAATTTTGGCCGACTACAAACGGAAGAAGGTTAAGAAATTTCAAGAATCTGGATTGAAGAAAAGAGTAAATTTTGCCTGAATATATTTATTCCTCACATATTTTTTTAACTAAATACAAATGGATCATAAATGAACATTGTCCAAACCTACATTAATCTCAACTATTTAATGAGATAGAAAATGAAAAGAGACGAGTAGATAATAAGACTTTACAGTGACGCTCTAAGAGACTCAAAAGGAGATACGTTGACACATCCTTACAAAAGTATAATAACCAAAGGCTTCCTGATTTTGATCTCCGAGAAGGCAGAAAACCGAAACTTGAAAATTGATTTTGATCCATGTGTCGTGTAGATAACTACAAATGTTGTCCGGACGTTGGCTCTGTCATGTAGTCAAAAGATGAAAAACCTTCTCTATTATTCAAAAATCAACGCTTTTGTTTCGAAATAGCATAAGGTGTTTAGGAGGTGCAAAATCTGTAAGGATGACTTAATATTTACCTGGAATGATAAACCAACAAGAAGTTTTCTAAGCAGAATCTGCTAACTCTTCTGTGAATTCCCCAAAGATGTCAGGACATTCATTCCAAGTCCCGTGACCTCGTGCTTCCCAGTAACCGCCTGTGTACTTGAAGGTTTCGCTTTCTCCTTCTCTGTCAAACCATCTTGGTCTCCACCCACTTTCCTGAAGTTTCCGCGACTGCAAAGCAACCGAACATATTACACCTCTTAAAACATAACAAATCTAACAGACAAAGCCCCAAAAACAACAACGTACCATTCTTTGCCTTCTTTCTAACCGTTGTTTCTCTAAGTTCGCCTTCTCATATTCACCGTTCTCAAGGTGCCGTTGATCTGGTCTGAGCCTAGAGTCCGTAGGGGGAAGCTTCTCCTAAATCCATGATTATAACAAAAACACAAGTTAAGACAAGAACCCATATACATAAAAAGCAAAGAGTAGCAGATAGTAACAAACCTGTAAACCAGGTGTTAGTTCATTTAGAGTAATGGCAAATGAGGTTAAGTTGTATCTAGTAACATTAGGTGGTGGTTTGATGCTTTTCCAAAGTAATGAGGCATTCGATGAAGGATCACTGACTTTCGTCTTGCTGATTCCATCACCAGCAACATAGTAAAGGCTATCATTCCATTTACCAAATACCGTTGCAGTTTTCTTCCCACTCATGATGTCTTCAACAAAACCATTTACCTATATCCATATTTTTGATCATGTGTTAATTTTTTTCAAGTATATTCAACTTCCAATAAAATGCAAATCCTATACAAGCTCACACACTCTACCTGATGGGGATTTCTCTCGAGAATGGATTGTTCCTTAAACTTGAGCGTACAAGAATACTGGCGGTTACCACGGATTTGCATCACCCCATGATGATCACAATAAAGTTTTCCTAGTATTATATTGTATATCGTTGATGTTACCTAAGAAAAAGATATGTTTAACGTTACTTATCCTCGGAATGACTCCAAAGTAGTAGTTTATAACTTTATTTATATACCTTGCTCCACTGAAATACTTCTCCATCATCAAACTCCACAGTCAAAACTCCGACAGGTTCGACTTGAATCGATCTCCCCCAAAATTTTGACCTTAGGTTAGTGTCACCCCAGAACCTCCACCCTTTACCTTCACAGTGGCAGGCGATAACAGTTGGATGGTGGCTCACCTATTATAAAAAGTTCAATACCAAAACAATGATATGCCATGGTTTTGGATATTTTTGTGTTCGTAACATTCTAACTTTATGTGAAAGAAGTACCTTCTCAGAGAAGAATCGGATTCCTTTCTCAGGAAAGTCAGCTTCATAGGTTTCTCCAAGCAAAGGGTTAAAGGGCTTGCAGTGCCGGCCTTCAGTGGATGCATATCCAGAGACCGCAAAAGCAGCCACATTCAAGGCTCTTAGGAGACCGTTCCCCTAATAATCCAATAGGCTATAGTCAACTTAAGATTAAGAGAATACACTAAAGCAATAATATAAGCAAGAGACTTTGTTGTAACTCACAGCTTTTCCAAATTCATATGCTCGGTCAAGAAGATAAGAGTATTCCAAGTCTTCAAAGCACTTTTGGAGGGATGAAATTGGTTCATTGAAAAACACAGGGAGGCAAACTCGGGTGAGATCTTTTCCAACGTTGTCTTTGATCATAGACCAAAGACTTACACCTTTCTCTTTTTCAGCTGGATCAGGAAGCTTTGTTCTTCTCTTGATATCCGTGTATCTAGAAAGAGCTAGATTAGATCCAGAACCAACATTAGGTTCAGTGAAGTACTCTTTTGTGTCATGAAAGGAAGGCTCATCTTCTTCAGATATATCCTCAAACTCTTGTTTATCGTCAGATGAAGCAGTTGTGCTGCATTCTAAAAACCAAATAACGTCAAGCAAACACACAAAGAAAGGCTATGCAACTCCATCAAGTTAAACAGTAGAGATTGTATGTACCACTATACTTTCCACGTCCTATAGTGGAAAATTCATGCTTTGTTAATTGGTAGACATTTTCATGGATCCCTGATGCTCCAGCTTCGAGATTAGCTACCTGTACATAAGAAAACTCTCATCATACAGCAGCAAAGATGGATAAAATGCCATGTTTGAATAAAAACACCAAAAAGTGGCAGGAGTGATGCCAATCCAAATCACACCAATATAGCATTCAAGACATGGATAAAACTTAGACATGTATTAAGTTTCTATTTAAATTAAAATACCATGGTCGACATATCAACATGAAAGATGGACAAAAAAGAATTGTCTACATCAACCCATATGTGTCCAAAACTTTAGCAACCTCTCATTGTGTATCTATAATTATACAAGATGGTAATACATACAATGATTACATGAAGTTTTCAAGGTGCTATTTTATATGCACAGGGGTTTACCAATCCAAACAAACCTAAATGGATGTTGATAACTAACTCATTAAACAAAAAGAAAGATTGAGCAAGGCCAAAGTGAGGAACTTTAAGAAACTAAAACAATCACAAAAGGAAAAAAACTTTGTTTACCTCTAGCTGCCTCAATGCGTCAAGCAAATTAGTCCGTTCTTCGTGTAAAAGTTTAACTTGTCCATGCATTTCGGCAAATTCTGAGACCATGATCTGCTCGCATTCTTTTACGAGATTTTCGTTCATTCCCTCTTCTTGCAACCGTTTCTTTAGTCTCTCAGTTGAAATGGACAAATCTTTTGGTGACGTGAAGGAGAAATCCCCATTAAGTGACCGGAGAGGAAAGATGCATTTTGTAGATGCTAAAGCTTGTAACCAAGCTGCTCTATCCCTTATGGAATCGGTTCTCAGATGAAGGGTCTTAGTTGCTGTGAATATATAGAACTTTCTATCATCAGAATTGCTTTCCCTGAAAGATGAAACCTGCTGAAACAAAAAAAACATATAAGTATACCCATTTAAGTACTTAATCAGACCAATAAGAAAAAGAAACCCAGCTACAAAAAGCAAACAGAAAAAGGTTGAGACCAAATTACAAACTTCTAATCTTTAAACGAGCCATAAACATCAAAACTCACAAAGTTCCTACAACTAAAAAGAAAACACACCAAAGATCTCAAGATCCATCCTATATAAAGCAAAAATGGACCCTAAAAATTTCAAAAGCATATGTTGGACATATAGCAAAAAAGGTTTGAGGAAGCAGATTGGAACTACAAAAAAATCAAGATGGGCCCATGAGAATTACTTTAGACTAGATAAGGCACGTTAGATCTAGGTTGAGAAAGACAAAAGTTATTATCTGTAAGTGTAAGCAAAACAAAAAAAGTTCTAAAGCTTATGTCTAGATAAGCTTTGGAGTATTTGGATTAAGCAAATAAAATTTTGAAAGTTCAACAAAGAATATGCCTGGAAAAAATTCAAAACAAGCCATCCTTTTCTCAATGTCAAGCATGTCAAAACAAAGTCTTTTTTATAATTGGCAAAGACCCCACCCTCCATTATTTCCAACAAACTAATTCTACTCACCCAACATGTCTAAAATCCAAGAAAACTATATTCATATACATAAATAAAAAAATTGAATCCACAGAATGATATTGCAAACAATCCCATTTCAGTGAAACAATATATATATATAGTTATAGTCTTCTTGGCCAAGGAGAATTTCAAAGTAAAAGATGGAAATGAAAAGTGAAAAACCTATATCCTTTTACTTAGTAGCGTTGCGACCAAGACAAATTCAAAGCAAGCACATGCAAGGGAATGAAACCAAAGAACAAATTGTGGAAAAGTGTCCAAAAATCAAAATACTTGTTTTAGTTATGCTACTGAAAAAGTTCATGGTTATAGTGACCAAAATTGACATATCTTTAAGATCCTTGGCTTTTTCTCCAAAAGAAAAAAACCAAAAACAAAAAAAAAGAAAGAGAATCCAAATTTATTGACGGATGGCAAATGGGTTAATCTTGAAACCAATAGAAACAAGATAAAAACTGAAGATGTCCTTTACACATACAAAACACTTAACAAGCCAATTTGAAAGAAACAATGTGACCACTGAACAAAACCCTAACCTACAAAGACAAGATTGTAGTTGCCAACAAATATATTCAAAGCTTTAAATTTTGAAAACAAACTAGCACCTGTTGATGTGACCCACTACGAGATTAACAGCAAGTTAAAAGCTGGAAAATACAAGCGTGATTAATATAATAATTAAGAGCAAAATCGAAACAGAAGAAAAATGAAAAAAAAAGTGTAAATGCAAATTATAAAGAAAAATGGTCAAGAAGAAGGTGATGATTCTGATGAAAGGTCCTAGACGAAGGTACTGTAAAATAACATTTAGGGTTTATCTTTTCGTTAAGAACACAGAGAACAACTTGAAAAACCTCTGTGTATTTCCTCTAACTGAGAGTGATAAAAGTCGTTTCGTTTCCCCAAAAAATCAGATTCCGGAGTAACAAAAATTTAATGATGAATGGAGAACAGAAATCAATAAATCTAAGAAAACTGATAATCTCAGGTGAACTTTAATTTTTTTTTTCCCTCAGAATCAAAAGAAGGGGAGAATCTCGCTAATGCTATTGTAAAATCAAAATCAAATTTGGGTGTTTTTTTTTTCTCATTGAGAAATTTATGCAACTAAATGTATTGTATCGTATGCATATAGATATACCTTGAGATGAACAATGCCGACGGGTTTTTGCTGTTTCTTACGACCGCTGCAACTATCCATCCTCGAGAGACGATCGGCGGAAATATTTCCGATTAGCCTCACATCGTCCGAAGGAGAGAGTAGATTCAAATTCTCCGGTCGCTGGATCTTAGAGTAAGACAGGATTCCATTACGGAGGAGGAACCATCTAGATCTCCATCCTTTTCCGAAGTTCGTCCACTTGTATAAGATCCCGGCCACCGTTTCCGCCTCCGATCCCACCGAGGTTACCTTTTTCCGGTCCGATCCACCGGTAGGTACCGCCAACGACGTCGCCGGAAGACTCCTCGACCTAGTCAAAGGCGTGACCGGTTCCGGCGACTTGTCATCAATCCCGTGTGGACTCTCCAGAGTGATACAGCAGAGAGGATGCAACTCCTTCACTCGCATTATTTCCGACTCTCTCCGATCACTCCGGCCGGTAATTTAATCTTCGATCACAAAACCATAGGCACATTCATCTCCGGGTTTTCGAATCTTTTATTGGATCAAAAATCTGGGAGAAATAAAGCGTTGGAGATCGAAGACTGATAGATCGAGCATGCAGATTTGGGGATAAGACGAAGAATAAAGAACCTGAGCTCTGAAACTGAGATTTCTCAGAGAAAAAAGAGAGAGGTTGCTTAAATGTGAGACTGCGTAAGCTTCAAACCCCAATTATAAAGGCTTTATGTAAACATATATATACATTACATACATGTACATATATATATTTCTATGTATATGCTTGGATCAGAAAGAGGTTGGGAGCGAAGTTGGAAATTTAAGACGATGGCTTAGATTGGTAATTTCCCGATGTTAAGGAGGATATAAAAGGGAAAAAAATATGCTGTAATCTTCTTCTTGATCTTGATATTAATCCCCTAATTACAACATTACTCTACGAGAAGATGATTTTTACTTTTATCTAACCTAAAAAGGTTTATAACATTAACGACATAGTTTGATTTCAAGCTCATACAGTTACCTTATTACAGCTCAACACAATATGGTACAATAAAATTAAAATAAGTTCACAGGGGTGGGCATTTTGGTTTAATTTTGGGATCGGTCGATCGGTTTAACTAAAACTCTAACCAAACTCAACTAAAGTTAGTTTCGTTTAGTTTGGGTTTGGTTCGGTTTATTTCGGTTCGATTTATTTCAGTTCGCTTTGTATATGGTTCGATTTTAACTCGGTTAAACAATATCAACTAGTATAATTTAAAACTTATATTACTCATAACTTATAGAGAAAAGAGTTCATTTGATAAGCGAAAACAAACTCATATTATTCATAATTTATTTATATTAATTTATATTGTTGATAAAATATAAATGAAAAAAATGAGATTGATTTTTTCTATTATACCATAATTTAATATATAATTAATTAATTATAAATAAGTAGATTGGGTTATTAATTCGGTTCGTTTTTGTATTTTTTTTAAAAAAAATTAATCAATAAGAGATGCAAAATCAGATCAATTTTTTTTGACCAATATCAAAAATTTTATATTATTATACTGTATCACACCTTATTTATGTTTCACATCATCTCCATTTAGAACATATACTTTTGTCCTTTTAATAAGTTTCATTGGTAACTTTCATTTTTTAATAAGTTTAATAAGTTATTGGTATATTGTTTTGATGGATATCAATCATATAAACTAAAAAAACAAAAACAAAAAACAAATTAATGTATTACTATTCACTTCTTACCTCTTTTATATATCCTACTATATCTCTTCTCGTTTAAAACTTCTATGGTATGTTAAGATTTGACTAGTTAAAATGAAATGAAATGGATGCAGATACGAGTTTGAAAATTTTGTGAAGACAATTTATTTTGGTTGAAGAAACACCATACTACAAAAAAAAAGGGATTTAACATTACTTTTTTTACCACTTTGCATTACTTTTTGGGTAATGTTAAGCTTTTGGCATTACTTTAGCAAGTAATGTATTAGGCAATGATGCTAAGTTTATTAGCATTAATTAAGAGAGCAATGCCAATTTTAACATTACTTGATTAACATCATTTATACTAAGTTTAACACCAATTCTTTTAAGTTTTAGCACCAATTCTACTAAGTTTTAACACTACTTATTTACTTATTTACACTGGCTCAAAAATACAAAAAATGATGCCAAAATAAGCAATCAAACATTGTTCCATAAGATCAAACATATATAGTCAATACATTGGTTTATAACAATCAAACATTGTTTCATAGGTAGTCTAAACCGATCAAACATTTAACCATAAACTGAAACATTACTTCATTTCACCATTTGATGCTCCATTCTCTCTATTGTCTCAACCTAATCAAACATAATCCAGTTTCATCTTCTTCTTCATCATCTTCTTCTCCTTCTACTACTTCGTCTGCAAGATAAAGAAACACTATCATTCCAAGCCACAGAAACACTACTGAATCTAACAAGCCATAAACACTATCATTCCAAGCCAAAACTATTGCCATTCTCATTTGATCAATTGCCGTTCTCTATACTGTCTTAGCCTAACCATTCTCAAGCCAAAATCTGAAAAAGAAGAACATACATGTTTTGGTTCTGAGGTAGTTTTAGCTTTCAAGAGACATTATGAAGGTAGCCATAAAAGGTAACGAGATATAAAAGTGTTTCCCTATGAGCATTTTTAGCATAACTTGAGAGAAGCTATGTGTTCTACCTCTTCTGGAATGAAAGGACATAAGCCATTGTCCCTGTGCAAGTGCGATTCTACAATAAGTTCTTCTGAAATAAACTTCTGCTTGATCATCTGATCCCGCCGATACTAGATAAGTTCATTGTGAATATCCTTTAAGAATTGAAACGTTGAGTATAGTCAGAAACGATTTCATCGTCTTAAACTACTTTCTTATGTAACTCGAGCACATAGAGTAGAAAGGAAAAAAGCAGCGTAGCTGATAACACCTTGTCCTATTAAAGAATACAGATGGAGAAGGTTGGAAACTTTTACCTGGAAAAGCTCAGCACAACCATAATATGCCAATTTGTCCCTCACTAAGTCAGGATGATAAGCTAAGAAAGGTTGACCTGTTTTATGTATAGTCATTTTTGGTTACATAATAATCAATCTCGAGATCCCAAGCTAAGTTAAAGAAAGAAAAGATACAATATTACTCTAAAACAAGCATTCAACTTATTAGCAAACAACATTCTTCATCTACACATTAGAAAGCAATTTCAGCATTATCACAAGAGATGTAGATAGCATACTGCAACGTTGCTGCTTTCCCTTATGAACACCGTAATCCACAGCCTGCACACATATCAAAAGGCTTTGATTTTATTCAAAGTTTTCACTATGTAGAAGATGAATACGTTAACATAGAGGAAGGCTGATTTTCTGAGCACGAGCTTAAAGAATACAGTAATCAACTACATGATAAAGATATTCAGGGGTTCATACAATTGTAATCAAAACAAGAGATGCATAACATGATCTACATACGAAACTGAAAACTACATGAGCCAAGAGAAATAAAGCACAAGCGACATAGTGAACACTAAGTAGCTAGAAATGTATAATGGAAACCTTTAATCTTCCCAAATACCATATGTTTGTAAACGCTATACATAGAAGCCATATCGCGAAGAGAATCCTACATCTCAAACCGAATTCCAGATTTGATGAGAGGATATAAACAATCAATCGATAGTGTAAATTTCAGATTCGTTTATGAAAAAGTAGGGGCTATTGTTCAGCTTATGGTTGTTTGGCTCGTGTGAGCCATAGAAATGTCTCGAATTTGAGATAATCGAGATTTAGAAGCGTCAATGGTGGAATCCACCGTCTTCACAATCGTGAGCTGAGATTGAGGATTGATGCAAAGGCGATCGATGATTGAGGATTCAATAGAGGATGACGCCGGAGGATGAAAATGTCGATTCAAATGATGACGACGGAGGATGCTGAGATTGAGATATCAAAGACGATGGGAGACGATGAAAGTTTCGATTTCCGTCGAGACTTCGTTTATTTTTTCCACTGTGTTTATTTTGTTAATTTGTTCAATTTATTAAAAGACTCTTCTTAAATCAGAGGGTTCAAAGAAGGATTTTAACATTACTTAATAAAACGATGTTATTTAACATCACTTTAATGAGTTTAGCATTACTTTACAAAATCATGTTAATCTAATGATGTTAAATGCCGGTTTTTTTTAGTGCCAGTAGATTTGTATGTTTAGTGAAGCGGTTAGACCTTACTCCCTCTGTTTGACAAAGAGTGTCATTCTACCATATTTCAAACATATTAAGAAAAATAAGTAAATTTCTACTTTGTCTTTTATTAATACACTAAAAAAGTTTATCTTTCTAATTAATAAGCTGAAATATTAGGGATAAAATAGAGATTTGTTTAAAAAATTTTCATTTCCAATGTAAAACGACACTCTTTTGTGAAACAAAAATAAAGAACTAGAATGACACTCTCTGTAGAATGGAGGAAATAATAAATACTTTAGTCGTAAATTCACGAAAAAAGTATAATAATAGTTATGAGAAAACACTAATTGTTTTTCAAATAAAATTTTAGTTATCAATAAATCATAGAAAATATTTTCTTAAGGACTCAAAAATTTTGTTTATAAATGATATATTTTTATAGTTACAAATATTTTATTTTAACTAATATATGTATAAAGTATATTAGAGTTTGAAATGTTAATAATTGGTAGAAGATTAAAAAAATAAAACCCTAAGAAAATTACAATTTTAATATTAAATCTATATCACAACCTTTAGTTACTATTTAGACAAAATTCATCCTCTTAATTTTGGTAAGTCATGTAACGCCATATATAATATAGCTTATGCTAACAAAAACATATGCAACTAGTATAATCTAGTTTATGTTGAAAAAAAAAATGCAACTAGATATGTGATTGTTTTCAATACTAAATTATGAAAAAACATAAAAGTAAAGAACACACGAAATTTGTTAAAAAGGTTCGGTTTTTCCTACGATACCTAGTTTGGAATCATTCCATTATAAAAGATAGTAAATACAAAGCATACAATCTTTTCTACATAGCACTACCACCAACAGAACTTACAATCATCTTTTTTTTGGTGAGTAGAAGCCTCACACACAACATGTGTGTCTCTCAGGAAGCCCTAGACATGTAACCTCTTTGAGAGACCGTCTCTTCAAATCATTATTATTAAATGAAAATATATTTTATTTATGTAGCGCGTTTGAGGGTGTATTTGGGACATGGTGTTACGTTTATGCCATTAATAAAATTACATAATTACAGTGTCATCGTGACGTGGCGGTTTGTTATTTAGTTTTTATTTTTTATTTTTGTTGATGACGTGGTTTCTATGTGTCGTCGTCGCTTACAAGACACGTTTGTTGGGCCTATCTAGGTTACGGGTCCGTATAAAAAGCTCATAAACCCTGATTTTGGTTATTTTTAGATCGCGCAAACCGTTGAGTTGTAAACTCTTAGATGTCAATCCTAATTTGATTACGTTTTTGAGTTACATTTAAGTAACATTTTTTTATTTTGTTTTAGGTTACGGTTTTATTTTTGGTTTTAGTGTACAAGAAGAAAAATAAGAGAAGCAGTTTCACTTACGGTTTTAAGATCTGATTTTATATCATTAAGTTTATATAAACTTTCAACCCGCAAAATGATGCGGCAAATAAACTAGTATATAGAGATTGTTTAACCCTAAGATTCTTCTATGATTTAGATCAAGAAAACTTTCTTGTCAACCTTATCTACTTGCCAAATCTAATGTATTTGATATCATCACTTACCATGTGATTAATTATGTTCTAACAAATGATTCTTTGTTGTAACACGTTTCATCATGTTCCAACAGCTTTCTGAAAATTGTTCCAACGGAAGCTTCCCAGTTGTACCAAGCTTGTCTTGTTCCAAAAACTTCTCCAATTTAGTCCAGCTTGTCTTGTTCCAAAAACTTCTCCAATTTAGTCCAGCATGAGGTTCATTGTTATATCATGTTTCATCTTGTTCCAACAACTACTCAACTTCATCTCCTTATAAATCAAATTCAATCTCTCATAAATATATTGTACTAGACTTAGTCATGTTCATCAAACTTTAGACTTAGTCATATTCATCAAACTTTCTACAGTTTTGATGGAGAGAAATTGTTGTTTTCTAGTATCAAGTTTCAATATTTATTTCTCTTCAATTTTACCCAAGTGCAAGTGCCTCATTGTAACAAATTGAGAGGTTGAACTATAAAGAATATGTGAATACAAGCGATGATTAACTCAGTTTTAACTTTAGGATAATAGTAAAGTAGAGGTTTGATTTGTTGGTTTGGTTTTCTAGTGAAACCTACTTGAAGTATTTAAATAAAAAAAATAAATAAATGAAAGCAAAATCTAAATGAAACAAAAGGAAAAGAAGTAAAAGATTCAACCTTAATAACTCGAATATCAAACAAAAGTTGTAATTATAGATAGGGTTTATGGTCTAAAGTTTAGCATTGTTTAATAGGAAATAACAATATGAATCATGATTCTATCTGGCAACATTAAGAACCAAATCTACATGTTTTTGGGAATCTAACATAAATCAAGACTGCCAAATTACAAAAACTAACTCTTATTAGGAACTTGTAATTCATTCACTTAATCTCTTAAGTCAAATTAATACCAATGTGGGGTCTTTAAAATAGTTTCCATAAAAAAATTTGTTTGGTTAGGTGGAAAAGGAAATCAAAAATAGTTTCAAATAGATTCACTAGGTATAAAGGTTCTCGTAAAAGACTAAGAACTAAGAACAATTAGGTATAAAAAATTTAGATCGTCATGTACCCCTTCCTACTCCAAGTTGTATCTAAGCCCCATGTCTGAAGCTCATTATAGAGCATTTTTCATCGTATTCTATCCATGATTATAGGCTTTTTGCCTTGGTTTCCGTCTTTATTTTTCATTAAGTAGTAGGGGAGATCTTTTGATCATTTGAACCCACGGTCTAGGCACTGTGTCTTTTTTATATTAGTTTTACTTCGGTTATTAACTGCTTCTCCTCATAAGTTAAGTTTCATTTTGCGTAGTTTGGTTTTCGACCTTTATGAAATACAAGAGGACTTTTCATTTAGACACTTAAAGTTTACGGGATATCTATACCGAGTTTCTTTTTAGATATTCTTTATTTTTCTGTTATCTTATCGTCTAAGAATTTTCTTGCTTTCTCAACCTTTTCTTTTAAGAACTACATTTATACCCATACAACCCAATTTATTCTAATCCTAAGCCTAGAATTGAGCTAAATTTCGAGTGAATTTCTAAATGAAAATACTAACATTTTCATTCTCCAATCTCAATATCTTTTGCAAAGTAAAATTCATAAAAAATGTCTTACAATTCGTTTGCAATGATTGGTTTTAAAGAAAGGTTTTGGTTAAGGGTGAGGGATAACCAATTATAATGACCATTTGGACCCACAAAAGACTGATAAAAGTGAGAAAAATGGTTTAAAAGTGTATGTTATTATTCATGAGTATGATTTTTCAAGTTCTCATTGGAAGACAAGTTAAACTTAAATTTTAAAACCAAAAATCACAAGGTTAAGTTTACTTTATGCAATGTTTCACGGATATACAAATTTATTGATCAAAAGGAGAGAATCTTTCAACATTTTCAAGTGATTTATGTATCTTTCACTATTGGTGGAAATGAAACCATTTATAATCACTAGTTTTTCAAATATTTTGTTCTTGCCTATATTTATGTCATGTTTCTTAGATGCTAAGACTCGATCATAAGCGTGTCCTTATGAGTCGAGGTATTTACACGGAAAAATTCTCATTTCATTTGGTTTTTTTTTTTAATCAGGGGGCTTGTATCGACTGATGCACCTAATCGATATTGAAAAATTGATAGGTGTATCAACCGATATAAATTGTCATGTAGCCAAAATTTTCAAATTTTTTGATGTTTTTCTAGTCCCTAGTTGCGAGAGACTCAAATTAATGTAGTAAAAAAAATAATAAGATAGAAGATATCATTAGTATTGATAGAATCTTTCCCTAGACTCAACTTCCACTGTCCCGTGTACGCAAATCGTGGAAGAGTTGAAACACCTTAATAGAAAATAGTGTGATTATATATACAATGAGTTGAAGATATAGGACTTACCTTGGTTTTAGTTTGGATCCTTGGGGATCCGAGAGAGTTTTTGACTCCAGGGTTCTTTGACCTTGGATGGGAGAGTATGACCTCAATCGGGTTTAACAAGATATATGTATATGATCTTTGTGCGGGATCGAGAGCCAATATTTCGGTGTCCAACGTGGTGCAGATGCTTGAGAAACGCGAGGAGTGGGTTTCATTCATGATCTTTTAGTGGAGCACGCCATCGTGAACACATTGTGGCTTGAGAAAGAGGGCTTGCTCCCATGGACTTGCATGAGGAGAAAGTGTCGGAATGCGGTATTGAGGTAGCTCGTTCCTTCTTCATACGGTGTGGTAGTATTCTCGAGATATAGTATGTCTAGTTTCGTTGGTTTAGATTCTTGTGGAGAAGATAGACTCTAAACTCGTCCCATCGAGAGCATTAACGTTGGGAAGTCTCTGGTGTGGGAGGAGGTTTCTTGTAGTGCACTTGCTCTTGGATTTGTTATTGTCCCTTGAGGATGGTATCGTCTGGTAACCAAATATACTATTTTCTTGTTCACATCAGAGAAGAATTTAGTGAGGAATAACTTAAGAGACACAACCTTTCTTAACTTGAGTTGGATGGGAAGCTGGGGCAAGAATTTTTTTTAGAGCATGGAGAAACGAATGGAACATTTTCTCATCACACGACTCCTTGTTCATGCTTTCTTCTAATAATTTTGTGAAGGCTTGGTACTTTGTGACTCGCTCTTCATCGCTCGATTCTTCCGCTTCATCCGGTGTTACCGCTTATCACATTTCTTCGGGGTGTATGTTCCTTGCTTCTTTCCACATTTTTTTCAAGTTTCAAGTCGGACTCGTTGTGTCTCACCGACTCACTTCCTTTCGTTGGGTTCTTGTGGAGATGGCCACAAAATCTTGAGGATTGGGGTAGCACCGAATATGATTTGTGGTTGAGATTTGTTAAAATAATCCTCTTGGTGGTGAAGTAAAAGTTCGCTTAAACCATTACAAGAAAGAGCTGAGTGGTATCGGTTCATTTTCCATAGTCTTGACGATCACATGTTGTAGTCGTTTTCACCAATGAGGCCTGGAAGAAGGAGTCAAAATAAGCAGGTCCCGGGTGGTTCTATCATAAACCGATATCAAATATTCCAGTTCATAACTCACCCACATAGGAGTATGTCACGCCTCCAATCATGATATAAACTCTCTTAGTGGTAAAAGCTTTTACCTAAGTTGCGAAATGCGGCTGGAAGAACCTTCAAAACAACTTTGATTCTTTTCTACTAATGAAAGTGATCAATCACGGAATGGGAAGCAAAAAATTCTTTAGAATCATTAGACCATGTCCATCCCGGGGTTCTTAAAAAAAAAAAAAATTTAATAGCAGGTCCCACAATATTTTTAAAAACCGAGTCTTAAAGTTTTTATTTAAGAACCCCAATTTCCTTCGAATCTTGCACTGTTCACACACGTGTCATCGGGTGATTGAAATTTTTTTTTCTTTTTTTTTTCTCACCGAAAAAAGGTGGATCCCACAAAAAAATATTAAAAAATTATTTAAAAACTCTAGTGGTGGAGTTTACGAATGAACATGCTCTTAATGACATCTCCTGCATTAATTCATGTTTCAACTCTTATCTTTTCTAAATATATTTCACATCGATTAATTTTAATTTAACTTCGCTAGCTAAGTTGACACTCAATCTTATGCAACTTATATCTATCCTATGCAACTTGTTTTATCTGTTGTATCTGGATAAACTCTGTAACCTTTCTTCAATATATAACTATCTTGCTGAAAAGAAAAAAAAAATTATGATCAATTGTCTCGTATTTTGGCGAAAATGACTTATCAGTTGGAAAAATAAATCACGAGGTTAAATACAAACCGTGCATCAGGGGAAAAGCCCACTTTTGTTTTTGGAACAAAAGGCCACTATTCAAAGTGATAGACGAGAGCAACTAGATATATTTTATATAATAATCAATGGTAAGTCATTGGTACCATGAATAGGCTGTCTGATGGATGGTAAAAGAGTAATTCAAAATTCACAAATTCACGCGTATATGTTTTGCTTTTTTTGTTAAGGAAAAATTGATTGTAAATTGGTTGTATATGATTTTCTTATTAGAAATTTTTTACTTACAATGATTAAACGTTATAGATTACAATAGTAGTATTTATCAATTTTAAGGTAACCCACTGGTCGGAAAAATCTAGTAAAAGTGTCCAGTATCTTTGGCTCCTACACAAATATATAAATATTAAATTTTTTAAAAAGTAACCTTTGGATTTGGAAATATAAGTTATATACCAACTTATGTGTTAAATCTTTTTCCTCCAATGGTCAAAAGCTACTCTTCTATTTTTTTATGTTTTCTTTGACCAACCATTAACATTCATAAATTACTATAAAATCTCATCATATTCTTTCAAACACTAAAAAAATAAAGAATAAACGATGAATTAACCGATCATTTCACTCTTCTATATTTAGTCATTTTTTTCAAACCCTTTTACGTTTTCTTTTTAATGTTTACTACTAATAATATTGTATTCTAAAATTGAACTGTATTTGTTACGTATATAATATATTGACAAGAAAAATAAAAAAAATTGATGTTATAGGTTAAGAAGAGTAGCATGGTTAACTTGTTATGTTTTTGTAAACATGAATATGCTCGTTTATCATTATATATTGATAATTAACTTATTGTATTTTGGTTTTCTCATGTTATATAACTTTTATAAATAACCTAAGTCAAATTAATCGGTTTGGGTTCACTAATCCTTAAATAAGGTTTAATGCTCTCTTGTTTAGGCTATTACCATCGTGTTGTAATTGGGTTCTCCGCTATAATTTATGTTTTATATTTGTCATGTTATTTACATTCTATGGATGACAAATTCAATACTAATTGGTTTAGGTCTTCTAATCCTTATTAGAGTAATAGGGTTTATCACTCTTTTATGCTATTATCATCTCTTGGGTAGTTAAGACATTTTGTTTAATTAGGTTCTCCCACTACAATTTAGGTTTAGATTTCTCATTTTATACATGTTTTATAAATGGCGTATTGAACATTAATAGATTTGGGTTAACTAATCACTTCCTAGGGTTTCACGCCTTCTTGATTATAGTTAAGATCAGGTCCGGTCCGACGTATAAGCAGGGTAAGCGGCCGTTTATAGCCCAAAAAATTTGCGCAAGATTTTTAAGGCCCAATGGTCTACTTCAACTTATAACTCTGTAACAAGATTTTCTGTTTCATATACGATACGATGCGGTTCCTCTTCTTCGTTCTGTTCTTTGATTTTTCTCATAGGATTTTCAAAACTTCGATCTCGAAAATAGTTTTTGTATTTGTGATTCTTCATTCGTAATTCAGAATCAGAAAGGTACGTGGACAAACTTATTATGACTTTATATGTTTCATCTCGTTTCTAGTTTTCCGAATCAAAGCTTTGTGTCTTCACCTTCACATTTATAGTTTGTCCAAGCTTTGTTGTGTCTTCTGTTTATTATATTGCTATATGACTGTGTAAGTTTTTTCGTGTTGGAGCAATTATTCTATTTATATTGATTGTAGGCTTTGCCGTTGGAGCAATTATTCAAATTATTAATTTACTAAGTCTGTAATATAGTGCAATTCAACAATTTGACGATTTGATTTCAAAAAACTTCGATGATGCTAATTCAATTTTTCCTTTTGTTTATTTGTTGAAGAATATCTCCTCTTTGTGTGAACTCAAGGTTTATGATAATTTTAACAAGTTTATGACTTAACAAAACTGGAGTTATAAACAACTTGAATAGTTTTTTTTTAAAATAAAAAAAAACTTGAATAGTGTAAACAAAACTATTTAAACTAACTGTTGACTAATTCATGTCAATTTTTGGTAATTAAAATAATAATAATTAGAAAAGCTAATAAAGCTATTTTTTGCATATTATGATGAAATCTTGAGTTATATATGTACCTGTCTTGAGAAAAATGTAAAAAATATGGTTGGAGAGTCGACATCTTTTCTCTCCTTCTAGAAAAAAAGACTTTTCTATCAAATTTGTTTTTTTTTGTCTTCTTGCCATTCTTCTCCAACACAAATCTTTCATAAAGGTAGAAACGAATTCCATTATGCTGTTATTTTGTTTTCGATCATAATACTCGTGTAGTTTGGTGTCTTTGTATCCCCGTATGGAGTGTTAGTTTCGTTTTCATAAACCGCCATATTTACGGAAACGGAAAAACCCCGGAGACAAGTATCGAATGATCATCAGGCCGTGGGTGGGTGTCTTGTCAAGGAACCCGTGGGTCGCTGTGTGCTATGGTAGGAACAATGAATGGCGTGGTTAACCATAAGGGTTAATGGCAGGGGATACAATTACACCAGAGCCCTTAGGAGTAGATACTAACATAGAGTAGACGTGTTATACGCATAATAGTCTAAGCGGAACGATCACCGGCATGACCCGTTGTGTCGGTGATGCGTTTCCTAAATCTGAGTTAGTATTGATTGTTCCCGGCTATATGCTACTTCGGTGGAAGTAACGTATATCTGGTTGTGTGTTTACATTTCTGCTGCTTCGGCTATATTGCATGTTTGTTTGTTAATCTTGAGCTTTCGGGGAGTTGTGCATGTTAGTAAAGGGTCTTAACTTGCTCAGTAACATTAGGTTGCTCATTAAACTCATTTTATTATTTTTCAGGTGACCGTAGTTTAGATGGCTGGACATTAGGGCAACCGGAGTAGATTTTCGTGTCTTTGCAAAGATTGGTATTTAGGGTTTTCATGCGAAGTTTGAAACGTTTTTACTAAGTCTGTATATACAACACTTTATTTTTTTCTCTTTGATTTGTAAGGATTTTATTTTTATTTTGTGAAATAAAAATAATGTTTTATATTGGCATGTGAGAACCCTTATATTAGGCTAGTCCGACTTAACACAACCATTGTCCTTGGCTCAGAACAAAGGGGACGGTACTTAATGTAGTATTGGAAATGTAGTCCTCTTTGTGATGGCTATTTTGTCTGATATGGCTCTGAATATTGTCAACAAAAATGCACCGGATTGTCTAGGCCAAGAAGCCTGGCTGTTGCAGGTTCGTGCTTGATTGTTGCGCAGTCGGGCAGAGCGGTTAGCGGGTAGACGGTTCGGGGGCGTTACAGACTCAGTCGATCAGACTCATAATCTACAACATTGTAAGCGACGGTGTCACTGCTTTATAATCCAACTTTTTCGAAGTTCCTCCGTCGTATTTCGATTTGAGGGGAGAGAAGGGAAAGAGAATCTAGTATCATCAAAGGTGAAGATGGAGATGAGAATAGAGGTGAAGATGGAGAGATAAACTTTGGTAGGCGATTTTTGGGATGAATGGATTTAGAGTTTGGAGTAGATGTGTTTTTCTCAAAATTGAGGGTTTTCATTGAGACAAGGAAAAAAATGAAGGGGGAATCTGAAAAAATGAGAGGGGATTTTTGTTGGAACCAAATGTATTTTGGAGCCCAAATTTTGCTAAGTGTAACGAGAATGAAATTTTTATTACCCCCTTATACTATTAGAACGCTTGCAATGACGTATATGGTATTAAAGATAATTTTTAAAACAAGACACGTAAATTTTTTTTCTTATCTAACTCTATACCATAACGTTTACATATATAAAAACTATTACGGATATATGGGTATATCCGTTTATTGTGTATATTGTGTATATTCTCATATCTTGGTATAATGTAAACCTTCCTAATCTTGTGGGAAGCTAGGTCAAACCTATGTGTATATAACTAGATCATTTGATCATTGTGAATAACAAGAAAACCTTTTATACATTCTAGGTTTCTTGACATGGTATCAGAGCCCTAAACTCATACAATTTTTTTAGGCTTGATTACGTCTTTTTCTCTTTGATCATCTCGGATCTAACATCTCCTTCTTGTTTGACCTCTCTCTTTCTTTTTCACTCGTTTAATTTCTCGGTCTCCTTACTCCTGTACTCGTCTCTCTCTGTATCACGATGTCAGGAGACGACGTTTCTTCTTTGAGTTCGAACGTGAAATCTAAGTCAGAGAAGCTTGATGTTCAACGAAGGACTATATCTCCTTATGATCTTTCTCCTAATGATAACCCTGGTTCGGTAATTTCCAAACCTTTGCTTAAAGGACCTAATTACCATGAATGGTCGGAAAATTTTTGTGGTGCTCTTCGAGCACGGAAGAAATTTGGTTTTGTCGATGGCTCTCTTCCAAAACCCTCTGAAGATTCGCCGGATTTGGAAGATTGGTGGACGAACAACGTGTTAGTCATGTCTTGGATTAAACTCACCATCGAAGACTCGGTGCGACCGAATTTATCCAAATTCGATGTGGTTAAGGACTATTGGGATCATATTCGTCGTCGATACTTGGTGAAAAACGGCCAGCGTGTTCAACGTATTAAGACAGAGCTTGCGACTTGTCGTCAACACGGGTCGTCTATTGAAGAATACTATGGAAAGCTAATGCAACTCTGGACTTCTTTGGCTGAGTTTCGACAAACTAAGGGTTGTGACCGCAGAGTGCTGCTCTAGAGCGAGAGCGAGAAGAGGACAGCCTTCATGAGTTCTTGAAGGGAATTGACGAATCTGTTCATGGTGCGGTGAAATCAAGTCTTCTCGCTCGCGATCCTCTTCCTTCATTACATGAAGCTTACAACGCTCTTCTCCAAGATGAAGACTCGAAACATGCTTCTCAGGTTCTCGATGAGAAGGTGGAAATATCGGCTCATATGATACGTTCAAATTCCACTGCTACGGCTGTTTCTTCTTCTGGTACGTCTCTTACTCGTGATGAACGTATGAAACTGCTTTGTTCCAGCTGCAATCGCAATGGCCAGCTCGCTACGAATTGTTTTCGGACCCTTGGTTATCCATCTTGGTGGGGTGATCGACCTCGATCACGAGTTCCTTCAGGTGGTGGATGTACTGGTTCTTCTCCTGCGGCTCCACCGGCTCGTGCCAATTTGGTTTCTCTTTTGTCTCAACCAACACAATCTGCTCATACCATCTCTACCGCAGATCGTTTAGGTCTCACGGGACTTAATGATGAGCAGTGGCGCACTCTTGTTTGCATGTTGAATGAACGCAAACCGCCATCTTCTTCCGAGAAACTAAGTGGTACGTATTTTCTCTCCTCTTGGATTGTTGATACAGGGGCTACGAATCATATGATCGGTTCTTTGGATTTCCTTTCTGATATTTGAGAAATGGCCCCATTACCAGTAAAACTACCAGATGGTCGAATTAATCTTGCTACGCGTCAAGGAACAGTTGTTTTGAGTTCTGCTTTGACGATTACGGATGTGTTATATGTTGATGGATTACAGTGTCATCTGCTTTCAGTTTCTCAGTTAACTAGGTAGCGAACATGTCTTATTCAGGACCGCATTACTAGGATGCTGATTGGAGTGGCTGAGCAATTGGATGGACTATATTTTCTTCGAGGGATGGAGTTTACAGGAGCTATGCATCAAGTGGATCAAGTTACTGCTGATACTTGGCATCATCGCTTAGGACATCCCTCTTCTAGAGTTTTTGATTTACTACCTATGTCGGATTTATCTAGTAGTGCTTTATCGAATAAGGTGTGTGATGTTTGTATCCGCGCCAAACAAACACGTTGTTCTTTTCCAGTGAGTTCTAATTAAACTAAGGCTTTGTTTGAATTAGTTCATTGTGACCTTTGGGGACCTTATCGCACTACACCTCGTTGTGGAGCTAGATACTTTCTTACTCTTATCGATGATTACTCGCGTAACGTTTGGCTCTATTTGCTTCCGATTAAGCAAGATGTATCTCGTACACTTCGAGATTACATAGCTCTTATTGAACAACAATTTGAGACTCATATTAAGACGATTTGAAGCGACAATGGTACGGAGTTTATGTGTTTCACTTCATTTTTCAGAGAAAAGAGGATTTTACATGAGACCTCCTGTGTTGGAACGCCACAACAAAACGGCCGTGTCGAGCGGAAGCACAGACACATTCTAAATGTTGCTCGTGCTTTACGTTTTCAGTCATCTCTTCCACTTGATTTCTGGGGAGAATGCATACTTACAGCTACTTATCTGATAAATCAGACTACCACACCGTTGCTTAACGGTAAGACGCCATTTGAATGTCTCTACAATCGTCCTCCGCCTCTTACTCATCTACGTGTTTTCGGATGCTTGTGTTTTTCTCACAATCAACATCACAAGTGCGACAAATTTGCGACTCGCACTATTCACGGTGTATTTGTTGGTTATCCTTACGATAAGAAAGGTTGGGCGAGTATTTGATCCTTCTACGGGAAAGATTTTTGCGTCTCGCGACGTTATTTTCTGTGAATCCGTTTTCCCTTTCTCTGGATCATCTCTTTCTGGTTCTGTCTCACCTGCCCCTGTTGATTCCTCCGCGCCTGGTCTTGTCGATGGTGACGAACTGCGTTACGAATCTCTGGTGTCTTCTCCTTTGCTTGCATCTGAGCTTGCTGATGTCGTTCATGATTTTTCTTCGTCTCCAAATTCGAAGGAAGAAAATGAAGTTGCTGAACCGGGTTTAATTAATGAATCTGTTCCGGTTCACAATACCAATCCGGTTTCTTTATCTTCTAATGACCCGGTTCATTTAATTCATACCGATCCGGTTCACTTAACTTCAACCGACCCGATTTCAGAATCAGAAATTGGGATTGCGATTAAACCAATCCCTAACCCAGATTTGGTTCCTCCGTCTTCTCCATCGTCTTCTTCTCCATCTGCTCCTCCTCCATCTCCTCCTATTGTTGAAGCATCGTCCGATTCTTCATCTTCTGATAACGATTCTCCCGTTATCGAATTAGGACGACACCTCCGCACTACCCGATTACCACATAAATACGATGATTATGTGATGAACGCGATTTCACCAGTTATTCGAAGTTCTGTTATTGCACCTTTTGGGATTGAATTTTATGCAGATTACTCACAGTTTTCGGCTAATCATTGTCATTTTTAACCGCTATTACCTCTGCCGTTGAACCTCGGTCGTATAAAGAGGCATTTCTTGATGAAAACTGGCGTAATGCGGTTCACGATGAATACGATGCTCTTGAGGAAATGAGAACGTGGACTGTTGAAGATTTACCTCCTAGCAAGCATGCCATTGGATGTAAATGGGTGTTTAAGCTTAAATTTTGTTCTGACGGTACTTTGGAACGTCACAAAGCGCATCTCGTGGTTCTTGGTAATAATCAGATTGAAGGTGACGACTATGAGGAGACTTTATCGCCAGTTGCTAAGATGACAACGGTTATGACTTTTCTTCAGATTGCAACTTCTAAAGATTGGAAAGTTCATCAAATGGACGTTCACAAAGCTTTTCTTCACGGTGATCTGAATGAAGAAGTTTATATGCGTCCTCCTCCGAGATTTCATGGTTCTGATAAGAAAAAAGTGTGTCGTGTCCGGAAGTCTCTTTATGGGTTACACCGGGCTCCTCGTTGTTGGTTTGAAAAACTCACTTCCGCTCTACACGACTATGGATTCATTCAGGCTATTCCGGACTATTCCTTATTTAACATGGATAAAGGTGATGATCATCTTCAGGTACTCGTTTATGTTGATGATCTAATTCTCTCTGGCAGTTCGTTATCTTTGCTTGCATCCTTCAAGGATTATTTGAATCGCTGCTTTCGCATGAAAGGTCTCGGAATTTTGAAATATTTTCTTGGCTTGGAGATTGCTCACAATCCGAAAGGAATATATTTATGTCAACGCAAATATGCGCTTGACATTATCGATGATGTTGGTCTTTTGGCTTCCAAACCTGCAGCGTTTCCGGTTGAACAGAATCATCGTTTGGCACTTCATTCTGGTCCCGACCTTCTGGATGTGGCGGCTTATCGGCGTCTTGTTCATGTGTTATCTCATTTTATGCAAAAGCCTAAACAAGCTCACTGGGATGCTGCTTTGCGAGTTGTTCACTATTTGAAAGAGACTCCGGGTCAGGGAATTTTGTTGCGTGCTTATATTCCTCTCACAGTCTCGGCGTGGTGTGATTCTGATTGGTCTGGTTGTCCGTTAACGAGGAAATCATTGACATGTTGGTTTATTCAATTGGGTGGTTCTCCTATTTCTTGGCAGACCCAGAAGCAGAATGTGGTTTCCCGTTCGAGTTGTGAAGCTGAATATCGTGTTATGTCTCTTACGGTTCAAGAGCTTCTTTGGATCCGGAATTTGTTGCACTCGTTCGGGATTGTTCCTACTGCACCGATTCTTCTTCATTGTGATAGTAAGTCTGCTATTCATTTGGCTGCTAACCCTGTTTTTCATGAGCGTACAAAGCATGTTGAAAATGATTGTCATTTTATTCGGGACGAGATTTTTCGTGGCACTATTGTTACTCGTCATGTTTCTACACATTCTCAGTTGGCAGACATTTTCACTAAAGCTCTTGGACGTAAGGAGTTTGACGCATTTTTATCTAAGTTGGGTGTTCTTGATCTCCACACTCCAACTTGAGGGGGAGGAGGTATTACGGATATATGGGTATATTCGTCTATTGTGTATATTGTGTATATTTTCATATCTTGGTAAAATGTAAATCTTCTAATCTTGTGGGAAGTTAGGTCAAACCTATGTGTATATAACTAGATCTTTTGATCATTGTGAATAACAAGAAAACTTTTTATACATTCTAGGTTTCTTGACAAAAACATTAAAAACCAGACGCATTACAAACCTAATATTTTTGTAGTGTCAAATCTCACTTCCTCTGCTTTCCTATCATCAGCGTAACATCGCCGGTGATTCTCTTTCACAAAAATTAACTTCTTCGGCACTTCCACCACTCTTAGAGTAGGAGCATGATGGTTAAAAAAGTCTAGGTCAATAGAGTGGGTCTTGACGGCGGCGGAGCCTCTTAGTAACAGCAGTTGCTGATGATTTGTTGAAGGCAGTTTCTTCCCTTTCATGTTTTTCCAGCGATTTATAATTGGAAGTGTTGATTGTGGGTAATTCGTTAAGCGTATGCGATATTTTGTCCGACAGTGCTTTTTGGCGCTTCCTTAGTGGTCATCGACGACTGCATGGCGGTGCTTTTGGAAGGGAGATGTGTGGAGTAGTGGGTAACACGATGGTGTCTTATGTTGGACTTTTATCTTATTTTATTAAATTTCATGTAATTTTACTCTTGTTTAATCATCTCACTCTCACTATGTACTTCAAGACTATTTGTAACTTTCGATACTTTTACCCATCGAATATATATAATTCTGAAAAAAGGTAAAAAAAAATCACAAGAACTCCTTATTATGAAAGTTATATCAATATTAATTGTCAAATTTTTTTAGATGTACATATGTATATATAATTTGTAAGAAAAAAGTTATCTATAGTTTATAGTTTTTGTGGGATAAGACCGGCATGTATTTCATGGGTAATTAAAGACAAAACAGAGAGAATCATCTAACAACGAACCAAACTTATCCCACCAACCAAATCGCCCCTGAAATCTGAAGCTGGAGCAGTTTGTGAATGAGTCGTGTGTGCCAAAAAACTCCACTTTTATCATCTCTGAATAGTATCAAATGCCAAAAATGTAATTACATGTATTTGCTTTCGGGAATCACCAAAATACATCATTGGAATTACTTAAAACATTCTCAATATGGTGAAAGATATGAACAATGTTTCTTATGGTTTTGTTTCAAGAACTGAGAATATGTTAGCAGATTCACTTGCAAATCGACATTAAGACTTATAACCATTGCCAATATTGTAACAGACTAAGCTTTAATTTTATTTATTTTCTTACGGAAAAAAAAACTTTTGTGGGGGGTCAATATATCTAAGATTTGAAAAGAGTAAAAAGCTGTCGAGTCAACTATAAGAAGACAGTAAATTATAATATTGATGTCAGATGCATAACAGCATAATGTTTATTATTCTCATTAATTACAAAAATAGCATGGACCGTGGGATGTATGAGGCTGTGGACCGGCGTGGCGTGGAGGACCCGGTACTGGCTTGTTGTCCCATTGTCTCACACAGTCACACGTGTCAGAATTGTTGTTATATTTTAGCATCGTATGAGATGTTTGAAATCTAATCAATAATTACCTAAATGAGAAGACAATGTAAACAAAATTCTTACCATACAAACTTTTTAAGCCGCGGTAAACGCAACTAATAAATTGTCACAATATAGTATAAAAAGGTAAAATATAGGGAGTTTTCAAGAAAGTGCAAGGCGCTAATCAATTTTAGGTGATGTAGATGTTTTTAATGTTTATATATATATATGTTTTCTTTTTTTTTATCATCAAAATTTTATTAATCTCAAGAACAAGATACAAGCGCTGATGCGTCACCATTATTCGAACGAGGAATAAATTTAAAGGATATAGAGTTAAAACTCAGAAAAAATTCCCGAATATCCTCAAGGATCGGGTGGATCTCATTATGGAATTGCCCATTATTCAGCAGCTTGATGACGGTAAGGGAGTCTGAGCAAATATGGATGTCCTCAACTAACTGCTTACGGAGTGCTTTTAAAGCCTCAAGAATTACCCAAGCTTTTGCCGCTAAAACTAAAGGAACGAAAGCTCTGGAGGTGGACTCTGAGATGTCTAATGAGGAGGAACGACAACATATCACCCAAGCTAGACCCGCCATGCATGAGGAAGCGTTTCAGGCGGCATCAACACATCAGATGTATTTGTGGGGATAAGGAGTAAATTCCTATTCGCTGTTGTTGCCGCTAGGGTGGTGAAGGGGTGGCTTAACATGCGCCTCACTCCAATCAGTTGCTTCTTTAATTGCTTTCGATATCACATCTCTAGGAGAGAATTCTTTGTTCTCGCACACATAGAGGTTTCTAGCTGTCCATAGATTCTAGCAAATCCAGGGGAAGAGAGGTGTCGTCGTTCCTGTTGTAGGGAGGCTTAGCAGCTTCTTGGCATTGGCTAAGAAAGCTAATCGCGAAGGCTGTTGGAGATTAGCGATTCCTAGCAACGCGGAGAGTTCCCACACCTGGTGAGCAAAAGGACAATCTCAAAAGACATGGAGAACAGATTCTGGTGCCCCACAGCGTGGACACGATGTCGTTGGAATGATCCCCCGATGAACGAGATTAACTCCTACAGGTAGAGCGTTTTTGCCGATTTGCCATAGAAGATGCTTCAACTAGGGCAAAGCTTTAGCCTTCCAAATATTTGCCTGCCAATTAAATTCCCTTTCCTCTCTTTCTAATTCTCTGGCTGTTAGAAGCCCGTAGCTAGTCCTTGTCGAGTATTTTCCGTTTTTGATGGGGAGCCATACCACCTCATCCTTTCTCCTGCGTGAGCTAAGAGGTAAGAGCCATATATGTCCGAGGTAAAATGGACTTAATCATGGGCCAGTTCATTCATTAGATTCATCAAGTTTTAGGTCTGATAGCTTGAGATCTTGGAAGCCGATGGGGACTGGTCCCATTGGCACTAGAGGGGCTTCAAGAGAGAGCCACGGATCGTCCCATACCCTGATTGTTGCTCCATTTCCGACTCTCCAACCCATTCCGAGCTTCAGAACGTCTCGACCAGCGAGTATACCCCTCCATCCATGGGAGGAATTTGTGGGGGCTTTAGCTTCCAAAGAAGAAGAAATATGACAACATTTACTGAGAAAAACTCTATCAAATAGAGAGTCCGGTTCTTGTAAGATTCTCCAGCCCAGCTTGGCTAAGAGTGCATCATTAAAGGATTCAAAATCTCAAAACCCTAACCCTCCTGCGTTTTTTGGTAGAGTCATCTTATCCCAAGTGATCTATGCCATTTTCCGATCATGTGGTTTCGCATCCCACCAAAAGCAGGTAAGAATAGATGTAAGTTGCTTGCAGAGCAAAGTGGGAAGCTTGAAGTTTGTCATTGTATATGATGGCATGGATGAGAGAACTGACTTTAAGAGCACTTGTTTCCCAGCTTGAGAAAGAAATCGAGATGTCCAGGAGTGAGATTTTTGCCTAACTTTTTCAACGATTGATGCAAACACGTCTCGCTTCTTCCGACCAAAGTCCTCTGATATGCCTAGATATTTTCCGGTACCCCCTTCCGTTGAAATACTGAGGATCGACTTAATCTTATCGCGTTGCTCCCTTGGGAGTTTGGATGAGAAAGTCACCGATGAATTTTGTAGATTGATGCGTTGGCCTAAAGATGCTTCCTAGCTCTTCAAGATTGCTATCAGAGCATTTGCGTTTGTTGCATTAGCTTTGCAAAAAAACATAGTGTCATCAGTGAAGAGGAGATGGCTAATTTTTGGGGCTATTGTTCGACACCCTTATCCCTGAGAGGAGCCCATCCTGCTGAGCTTGGTTACATAACCCCGTTAACATTTCTGCGCATAGAATAAAGAGGTATGGGGACAATGGGTCTCCTTGTCGCAGACCCCGAGAGGGGGAGACAATACCTTGGGGGGAGCCATTAATCAAGAAGGAGTATGACACTGAAGATACACACTCCATTATCCAGTTAATCCATATTGAATAGAATCCGAGTCGTGACAATACTGCACGTAGAAAACCCCACTCTATTCTATCATAAGCTTTACTCATATCCGTTTTGACCGCCATTGAGCCATACACTCGCGCTTTAGAGGTACGAAGCGTATGGAGAGTTTCATGGGTAACGAGGATATTGTCTGAAATGCATCTTCCGGGGATGAAAGCCGTTTGATTCTCATAGATAAGCCTAGGGAGAATTGGTTGTAACCGTTTAGTGAGGACTTTAGCTACAATCTTGTAGTACACATTGCAAAGTGCAATAGGGCGGTAATCCGAAACCTTCCTCGGAATAGTTCCTTTCAGAATTAAAAAAATATTGGTTTTATTTTGCTCATCCGGGAACTTGCCATTAGTGAAAAAACTCTGAATGTCATGGGCAAGATCGTCGCCAAGGGTGTTTCAAAAAGGTTGGAAGAAGCTAGCGCTAAACCCATCTGGGCCTGGGGCCTTTTTTGGGTTAATAGTGAAGAGGGCATCTTTGATTTCCTCTTTAGAAGGGATAGAGGTGAGTCGATCATTCATCTCTTGCGTTATACGTGGCGTGATAATGTTGTTGACCACTTCATAGTCGCCTGAAGACTAACTCGTGAAAATGTCACGAAAATAATCCGAGATGAGGTTAGAGAATTGACTCTACTCGTGGTAGGGATTACCCTATTCGTCCTCTAAGACCGTGAGCTGGTTCATTGGCCTCCTGCCCCTGGTAACTTGGAAGTAATAAGTAGTGTGTTTATCGCCACCTCCGAGCCATAAGACTCGGCTACGTTGCTTCCAGAATGAATCTTCTTCCCTATATGCTTCCTCCAAAATCTTTATAAAATTAGAGATCATCTCCACATCAGGGACATCAGCAGATAAAGCATCTTCCAAAAGTTTTTAATGGTTAAGAATGACTTTCTCACTGTTATAGTTCTGTTCCCTTGTCCATGAGATAATTTCTCGTCTGTAGGCAGCGATCTTCCTCTCCATCGGCTGGTGTTTAACCGTAGCCTATACCTTTTCAATAAGATTATGTACCTCCTCTTTTTCGCATAACCGTCTATCAAATCGAAAGCAGCCTTTTTGTCTTTGACGAGAATCATCAATATAAGTGATCAGAGTTCGAGGATCAGAGCTCTCAAACCTGAGGTATTCAGACCTTCTGGAAGGGAAGTCTTCAATCCAACCATCATTAGAGATGGATCTATCGAGACGAGCTCGATTATAGTGAGTGTAACGCATACCTCTCCAAGATAGTGGGTTACCTGAGTAACGAACATCCCAGAACCCCTTTTGGGAATAGAAGCTTCTAAAGTTAGAAAAAGATCGTTCAGCCCGAGGGGGACCTCCTCGCTTTTCTTCTTGATCTACTATATCGTTAAAGTCCTCCGTAAGTAACCATGAACCGCTTGTAGTAGTTCCTATTGCTGAGAGTTTGTTCCACACCTCTACTCGTTTACTGCTCTCCGGGTGTCCGTAAACGAAGGTAATATAAAACGTTTTGTTCTTGTACTTAACTTGGGTGTCGATGAAATTAGAGCATGAAGAGACTTTGGACTTTGGCTAGAAGTCTTCCTCTTGGGTCATGTTGAGTCAAGTAAGCTTGACCTAAGCTCACGATATTGCTCTTAAGTTTAGGAAGATAATAGATGTCGGTGACTAAGTCTTGTTCACCAGTCTTGCTTTCAAAGAAAATAGATCCCTTTCCTGCTATTTCGATGTAAGACTCATCTTCAAACTTCACTTTCCCCCTTATCTTCTCATTGAGCTCGGTGAAAAATTGTTTGTTGTCGGTCATTTGATTACTTGCTCCATTGTCTAGGTACCAAATTCCTTCTTCTCCTTTTTTGACCTCGAAGTTCTTTGGTATTACATTTTCTTCGTTGAGAAGCACAACCTCGTGAACATAAAGTGTCATCTCAGCTTCTTCCGATTCCACTTTGTTCACCTCTTGTGTTTTCTGCTTTCTCTCTCGACAACTAGAGGCATAGTGACCTTGCTTGTCACATCTATAACAAACCATGTGTCATGTACCCTTGTTATCTTTTGGATTTTTCTTCTCTTGTTGATTAGTTGATTGGTCTTGGGAGCTTCCTCTTCCACTTCCACGGCCTTTGTTTCCTCTGCCTCCTCTTCCTCGCCTTCTCCCTCTTGACGAAGAAGCAATCTTTTCCTCTGAATTAGAGGATAAGAGCTTTCCTTGTGTCTCAGAACTGCATGCTTCATCAACAATCCGCTCTTCATAGGCTTTGGGTCTTCCTATGATGTCTTCAAAACCCGTAGTCTTTAGGTCTAGGACTTGCTCAAGAGAAGTTACGATGTGAATGTACTTGCTTCTAGGTAGCCTATGAAGAAACTTCTTCACAAGTTTTGACTCTTCTATAGTTTCTCCTAGGGGTGCTCCCTTTGTTGCGATCTCTGATAACTTTCCTGCGTAGTTATCAATCATTTCTGATTCACTCATCTTCAATCTCTTGAACTCGGCCATTAGGGTTTGGAAGCGAGCTTTTTTGACACGTTCTGATCCTACATGTCGAACTTTAATGGATTCTCATATGTTCTTTTGTGAGTCTTGTTCTCCTACTTGTAGAATCAATGACTTCGGGATATATTGAAAGATAAGCGCTATCGCTATATCATTCTTATCCAAGTCCTCAATGCCCTTCTCGATTGTTTCCCATACTTTGTGAATTCGTAGTACGACTTTCATTCTCATAGCCCATACCGTGTAGTTAGTAGGGGTTAACATAGGGCATTGGATTGTGACTCCCTTATCGATCCCTTTAGGTTTAACATCACCCATGGTCTTGATGATCTTCGTCCTTGTATAGTTTCCAAAAACGAAACCGATCAACTTCAAGCAAAAATCCCTTGGTGTTGTTCCCCTGTTTATTTTCTCTGGTCCAAATCGTGACCAAAAAAAATTAAAGAGGAAAAAATAAATTTTCTTCTCTACTTCTAATGATCGCCTCCTTCCTCAGGTTCGATCACCGTGTTGGCTTTCACGACTCGTCTTCTTCTTCGCGTGGCTCCTTTGTTCTTGAACCTTCACCGCGATTTCTCTTCCTCGAGTTCGGTCACGTGCTCTTTGCCTCCCCTTCTTGGTCGGTTCAGATAATCGAGAGATGCTTTACAGCTTTTCTCTCTTGTTTTCTCTTTTAAAGAAAAAACGATTTGACACAACCGGTGCTTCTCCTCGATCTTTCTTCTGCTCAAGACGTCGAAGAGTTCTACAATGACGACTCCTCCGTGTTGTGATTCTTCACAGACGAATCGGATCCTTGCTCGATCTTTCAACTTTGAAGCTCTGATACCAAATATTTTTACCGATTTATGTGTTTACGCAATTAAGATTTTGAATAAAACTTCTTTTTATTCAATGTTTAGAAACATCTCAAAACTAAACACCTAATTGTCTTGATTTCTTGAAAACTTCCAAGGATCCTTTATATAAGAAAATAGACATCTCCTATTTTCTTTTCCTATTACAATTTATAACAAGCAACTTCCTATTCTAAAAGGATAAAGCTCATCTAACCTAAACCGACTTGTTTAAGATTATTTGGACGGTAAACTTATTTGAAGCTTATCCAACAATGATGAAATGTGGGATTTAAGGAGTCAAATATCCAAACCAAAATTAGTTGGAAGTTCTTGACTAATCAGAGTATGCATAGTTATCTTATATAGTTATCTTATAGTTTGCAACTAAACCCTTAATTATATTATTTTACTAATTGACGAGAATGTGATTCGGTTTCAAATGATTGTAATGAATCACATATCAATACTTTAGGGTTAAGGATATAAATGTATATGTATATTTATATATCTTAAAAATTAAATACAAAAAGATATTAATATGGATTAAATTACTAGGTTTTAAACGATGGTATTACATATGTGAATTTGTTTCATGTTTTTGGACATTGTGGAGTTGATCAGAACTCATTTACCGCGAGGTATGCTAGGAGAAACATCTAGAAATGAGGACGAAGACGAAAATTTAGATTGGATTTCTCTTCTATGTATTTTTAAAAAATATTCTAACCAAATCAGGCATGGATCAAATGTTTGAAAGTTAGATTTTTGGTAATTAGTCTCAATTAGTATTTTTGAATTATATTAGCCACTTTTGTTGTTTTTGAAATTTTTTATGAAATTTACTTTTGCAACCTTTTCAATTTATGAGCAAGAGACAAATATAATTCTCGTTGCAATATTTTGCAGCTTTATTTTTAGAAATACATTGCTACATTTTGCAACGGTACATGGCTTATCCATTGCAAAGGTTGTTGCTAAGATTGCAACATTTTATCCCAAAAATACGTTGCTAAATTTTGAAACGGTTTACCCATGTATTCTCGTTCCGAACTTTGCGACATCATATCCTTTGCAAAATAAATGTTGCAATTTTTTTCTACGTTTTTCTTGAAAATATCCGTTACAAATTTGCCGTTGCCAAATCGTTACGACCTCGTAATTTATTTACCTGCAACAATAGTTTTACAAGGGATTCAAGGTGTCTATGACCAAATTTTTCATTGTTACGAATTGGTCTAGGAAACAAAATGAAAATTCGTGCTAATGAAAACCACCAAAACCTACTACGAACTTGATCTAAATAATACACGATGATAAAAAAGGCAATTAACACAACTCCTCTAGCTTATATAATCATCAAAAAATCCGAAGAAAACATGCTAGCAATGAATGCTAGTAGTGTTCTCAAATGCTATACCAACCCGCAAAAACCTTAGATTTGAAGAGAAAAATTCGGAGAAAGGATTAAACTTGAATTTGGAAAAGAGAGTTGTGACATATCTTAAAAAATAACATAAAAAAAATCTTTTCTAAAATCACCATAAAACCTTAGCCACATCAATTTTTCCATTTACATTGTTATTTATGTGCTAACTATCATATAAATGATATGCTGAATTAGAAATGAATCTAGAGTACTTAAAACCCTTAATTCTTTACTTTAATAAGATAAATCCTTGATAAAAATAACACTTTCACTATTTTTTTTAAATGTCATTTTAACTCACCCACTCATACCTATTTATATGTCATTAATTAGATAAATGTAACATAAATTTAAAGTTTATGAACCGAAAAATAAAATTTAAATTAGGAACTTGGTTTGATTATTCAATTCAGAAATATAAAAATAATATTTTTTTCTAAAACAAAACAAAAAAAGAAAACTCCAAAATTACATTTCTTTGTGGACACATGTAGAGTATTTGAATGTAGTTATTAGTCCGACCAGAAAAACCAGAATTTAGTTAATTATATATTTGATAGTAATCATATTATATAATTTTATGTTTCCATTTTTTTTATAAAGAAATGTAAAGAGACAATTAATTAAAAATCAACGTCAACATCTAATAATTGATATCAAGCTTTATTTTGGGAGAGGTGTTTTTTCCATGGAAGGTGATGGACTCGATTTAAAGTAGGGATCCACATATATGTGTTGCCATGTGCGTAATGCTAACAAAAATGATAAAAGGCTATAATTTGATCGCATTAAACCTTGCTATGTGATGTATCCTTCCATATGAATTATTCATATATTTTTTGGTAAGGTTATGAGTCTTTTAATAAGAGTTTCTTAGTCACACTATATATTCTTTCTTGACAATACAAGATGTCGTTATAAGGTCCAACTGTATTATCTTTTATTTTATTTTTAACGGCAAACTGATAATATTAATTACACCAGATAAACTACAACAGATCTTTGTGAGTTCCTTACTCTTAATCTTACCAAGACAAGTGGACATGAATGATAATCATCATTATCCATGATAAAAATATCTTTTTCAATTAGCAAAACTCTATCACTTTATTTCCAAAAAAGATATTAAAGACAACAATAAGTTTTCAAAGCCATATATACCATCCTCTTAACTTTTTTGATGTGAAATCTAAGATATTTTTAATTAAGTAGTATCCAACTTTATATTAGAGGAGAAACTGTCAAATAGATATTATTGTATTCCAATAATTGTAGGACGTTCTTTGACTAAATGTCCAACCAAAAACTTCCATCTAATTGCCAAACAATGTTGGAAAAATTTAACCTCACATCAGAAAACGGATTATCTATAAAAACTAGGACCCCCGTCTTACTGTTTAAAAATTCAACATTACACACCCACCCATACACCCCCCCCCCCAACTCAACTATCAATTAAATATTCAATTAATTATTTGTGGAATTATTTATCTGTTAATATAGTTTTTGTGAAATATACGTTTTTTTTTACATAAAATAAGTGTGTTTCTTACAAACATATCTACTTGATGAGTTCGTTTCTCCAATGTAATGGTGTACTATTTTATTTACATTCGTACTTTCTTCTGTGCTACAGCTTCCACTACCTTCTCATATATCACAAACTATACTAACTAAGCCAATAGATACGTGGTTTTGAATTGTAATTCTTAAGATCTTGTATATCTTTTTTTATTAATTTTCAAAAATTAAATTATTATCACATCTCTTATCCATTTTGAGTTTTTTCCCTTTCATTTCCGTTCAAATAATAAATTTTTGTGACCGTTTTAATTATTTTAATGGTAAAAAAAAATAACGTATGAGATGGATCGAGTAATTTTATCTGAATATTTAAAATAAAATTATAAATTATTGAATTTTTTCTAAAAATTGTTTCATTTTTTTTGTCGCCTTGTGTTTTTCTAAATTACCTAAAAGGTACTTAGATACATATATTGAAGTGTACCTTTATCCAAATTAGTACTTGAAAGAACATTACTAGTAAAAACCAAATTTAAGTATTAACTAAATGATGTAGACCAACACTGAAAAGTTTAAACACTCTTTTTTGTATTATATATTTTAAATCAAATAATGATAGCTTTCTAACATACAAAATAAATAAAAATCTTAAAAATTTATTTCACGCGAATCAAAACCAATCTTATAGTAATTATACGTGTAAAAAATAAAATAAAAAATTAAGTCTCATATTATTTCTTTGTGAACAAAATTGTTATCTCATATAATATATATATATTATATGTATATATATGAAATTTACTATAGTTAAATTAGAATTTGTTTATTATCATGTTTATAATTAATATCATAGTACATGATTTGAAGTGAGCTCTTCATGATAATTAATACTATAAAGAGAAAAAAAAAATCTCAATAGTCTTGCTACATCATTCACTTTGTGTCAGGGAAAACTATCACCTCATTTAAAAAAATTAGTTTTAATAAACAATTAGAACATAACAAATTTACATGTCATATTAATTAAAAGTAAAACTAAAAACTAAAACACCATTTCTTGCTAGGTTCTCATTAAACGTACAATATCCTTCATCTCTGTGTGACCAAAAAAAAAAAAAAAATCCTTCATCTCTGTCACATATCGTGATTCTTCACCTCATCTTTTTCACACTCAATCCAACAAAATCTCGATCTGAAGCAGCGTATTCGTTGCCGTATCTCTTTTCCTAAGAGATAATTTCAATTTTCGAGTTTTCTCTTTTGAATTTATGTATATATATAAGTTTACTAAGATCCTTTATGGTTTTTCAAAATTGAGATTCACAGGTTAATCAAAAGAGATTGCTTTGCAATCATAGTCCAATCCAGACATACTCGATGATTTCTTAATGCCTTAGTTTCGAAATAAACTCGTCGAGGTGAGTTTTGCAAAATTGGGAGGGGGGAGGGGGTTGATTTAGGGTTCTCAATTTAAGTCTTTCATCGAATATGGTTTAGGTCTGACATATAAATTTATATAAGAGATCTTATGTTTAAAGTTTAGCTTCGTTTCAATTTGAATCCATATATTTGATAATTGTTAACATTTATTTTTTAATCAAACAACAACACTTGTATCAACACTTGTATCATTGTGTGTAAGAAGCTTTGAGCTTCTCCAAAAATGGAATATTGAAAATTGAAGAACAAAATCTCTCATAAACTAACTCATTTCTTCCTTTTGAATATATAAATAGAGATTGAAAACAAATAAATAAAATAAAGTAAAAAAAATAAAACATATTTACCCGTATTGTTAATAAAAGAAAGGAATAGAGAAAGAGGAGGAAAAAAGGGAGGAGAGGAAAGAAAAAAAAAAAGGAAGAAGAAAGAAGAAAAGAGGAGATGTTGTTAATGTCATCATATGGGTATAGATAAAGAAAGACATAAACAGTAATAGAGAAGAAGTTGTGGAGAGAGGTGATATTATATGATATAAAAGTTCAAAATAATATGGTAAATCTCTTATCAATGTGAATACATGCAGCAAAAGAATGGATTCCATTATATGCAAATGGCGCTTGATGGAAATTGCAAAAGATAAAAAGTTCATTGTCATTTATATAGCTAGATTTTATCTCCGCATATAAAATAGGGGATCTAAGATTTGGTTACCCATATCGACAAACTAAATTTTTACAATGTGCTTGTTTGTGTTAATGATCCTCTATAATAATAAAATTACAAATGTTGCGAATAAAAGCAAATTTTAATAAATGATGAGAATAAATAATGCTATTATTACATGTGTGTGATAAAGTCTCAAAAATAAAATAAAACAAATGTTTGAATTACCAAAATATTTGTAAGTCTAGAATTAAAAATATACCAGAGCTGTGGCCATGTATAAGACCGAAAAAAACCAATAATAACCATTGCACCGAAAACGAATTTCAAAAGACATATAAAAATATGACTATGCTATTTTATAGACAAAGATAAATATGTATGAATCTGCCAGTTTTATTCGAAACTCTTTACCCAATCATATATTATTTACAGTAGACTCAATACTTTGCATCTTCTCTTTTTTCAATCAATGAAGAGAAGCATTACTACATGAGATCTAAATAACTGTACTCAATTTAAATAATAGAAAATAACTCGCAACGTAGCATCCATACAAACCCTATATATATATAAAAAACAAAGTATAATTTTATACTAGTAATATAGTTAAGAAATTGACAATTCTTTTATCAAAAAAACAAGATAGTTAAGAAATTACAAAGCAGCAGAGCCCCTTTTTTTCCTAACAACTCGCGAAGGCTTCATGTGACCCTTTCCTTCATTTTCCTTCCGATAGTTTCTTTAGCTTCATTCTATTACTACTAGCATTAAATAATGCAATTACATTTGGGGACTGACAAGAAAGAAAAAAAAAAAGCGAAGTATGATAAAGACCATATGTTGATTTGGTACAATACAAAGATTTTTGTAGGCTTACCGAAGATAGCTCGATTTACACATGATACCTTATCAGACGACTCAGGTTGCATTATATATATTAGATCTTTTAAACGGTAGATATTAGTGTTTTTCATTATTTTATTTTAATAGCTTATGATTTCATTCTCAAATTAGAAGTTAGAAACTTTCATTATATGAACCAACTATTAGAATACTCTACAAAATAATTATTGCCTTTGTTTTCTTTTTCTTTTTGGTTATACTCTATAAGTATAAATGCATTTGGGTGTGTGTATATGTCCGACATTAATCCAAATTTGAATCAATATCAAACTTATTAATTGGAGTTGAGATATATAAAAATGTTAGGGGAGAAAAAAAAAAAGATTCTGATATTAATTGTCTATGTACGGATTGCCACTTGCATGCCTTTGAAGAAGAAAATAAAACTGAACCTTGAATAAGAAATTGTTTTTGTAGTTACCCTTTTTCTTAAAAATATCGACAAGCCTTTAGAAAAACGATAACCTTTAAAGTAGTTCCCCAGAGCACTTTTCTTAAGAAATACGCTACATTTCTGAAATTCAAATATGAAATTTTTGAATATAGTATGTACTTGACATCAAATTGAGGAATATGCTTTTGGATCCCAATACTAATTTAATTAAGCTATACTTACTATTAACTTTCGAATTCCTTAATTAGTTCAATTGATGTAATTTATCGACCACACTTATTGTAAGATTCATGTTGATTCAACGATTTAACGATTTTTATGTCTAATACATTATGATTTTGATGACAATTATTAACATAAGCATTTTTTGATTAATATAGAGCTACAAAGCAAATGTATGGCAAACATCATATAGCTACAAAGCAAAGTAATTTTGATTAAATCAAACCCGATCAATGCGGAAGGTTTAGGGCCTTTTTCATGAAGTTCTAAACTATTACCTAATCATATAATGTGGAAAAGATTGGGTACAGCAAAAGAGATTTGATTTAGTTCCTTTTGCTTAATCAGTCAAGATTTCATCATCATTACTAAAACTAATAGTGATAATGAAAGAAAATTAAAAAGAGAAATATATATATCTGTAATCACCCCTGACTTTTCTCTGCTATTGTAAAATCCAATCTCTCTCAGTGGTCCTTTTTAGAAAATTATCTTCATATTTTCTTATTACTAATAATAAATATAAATATAGATATAGTCTACATATATACAGTTAATGAGAAAACGAGTGCTATAGAAACTAGAAAGTGGAAGACAACCCATATTTACCCCCAAAAATAACCAAACAAACAAAAACAATCATTTCGATTTTCATAATTATAATTTATCAAATATATTAAAATTCTGAACTCCAGCTGTTTAATCATCCAATAAAGAAAGCTTAATAAGTTTGTGTAAAAAAATTCGTGACTCTCACGTATAATGTTAATACTAAGAGATACATCTAAAATTCAATTCAAATAATCAAACTTTCACCAACAATATCAGACAAAACCCAAAATCAAAACACCAGAAACAAAATTTTATTTTCTTTAGGTGTGGCATGTGTTTGTGTGTGCTGTTGTTGGTACTTTGTACTATCTTCTCTTCAATTTTTTTTTTTTTTAAAAGTAATAAAAATTCAAAAAGACAAAACAAAAAAAGGAATTCCTTTATTTCGGATGTTAGTGCAGAACATGATAATGATGAACACAGAAGTAGCATCAGACCTTTTTCTCTTTCTAGCTTCAGATCCTTTTTTAAAAAAATTACCTGAATAAGGTCAGAGTCACAGAAGTTCTTGACTTGCAAAATTTAGGGCAAAAAGAAGAAACTCTACTACAACAATAATTCACCTCAAATATGGTAACAAAGAGATGACCATACCAATACTCCTCTGCCATTTTCAGATGTAAAAAGTGATTCTCTGCAACTATGTTCCATCACCTTCCTCTATTCACTAATCACTCTTATAATCATCTTTTTAGTCAAAAAACTACTACGCATGCTCCAGATGGTGGTGTGGTAGGGTCTTTCTGAGGAGACACTTCTTCTAAAGAAGAGGGTTTGCTTTATAGCCACATAAACCAAACAGACTGATCTAAAACTGATCATTAAGGTTGAATTTGAAACAAGTTATGTCCTTGTTTTTGCTACAGGAAGGAACCATGTGAACTCATAATTAATAAAGTTTCTCAATAGTGCTCATTGTTCTTCCTGTACCATCCTATTTTCTGTGCCTCTACTTTTGTAACACCAAATGAAAACAACACATAACCAATCCCATTATTGATTCCATCTCTCTTAGATGACTTGGTTTAACCAAGAAGCAATTTGGTGGGAATAGAGAAACCTTAAAAGAGAAGTTGTTACCGTGTGAGAAGGTCATGTCAATAGAATTTTGAGATCTAAAGCTTTAACTCTGTTTTCTTCAGTCTAATCTCACTGCAGGAATTGCTGTTGAAACAGCTGACACATAACAAATTCTGTCAGCGATAATTTAGCAATGTTTATGATGTCACAATCAATCAATCACTTGCCTCTTAATTTCAAAATTAAAAAAAAAAAAAAAAGAGTTAAGAGGAATATTTAGAAGGTGGGAAAAAGATATTCAAGAAAGAAACAAACAATCTTGGAGTTACTAAACCAATCATGCAACTTTCATTCAAGCTTTTCAATTATAGCTAACAAAAAATAAACTAATATCTCTGACTCTAACCTAGTTAGCTCCACGAGTGTAGAAGAAAGTCGGAGGGTGGGTCCAATCTCACACGCTCTCTCCTGCAACCTTAATCATTCTAGCTTACTTGTACACCTTTTGAAACTGACAACACCTAATAAGGCCTATGCCTACCTCTAGATGCTTATCTTTCAACCAACCTAAAACAAAAGATGAGAATATCAAAAACTTAAAGCGGCTTCAAGAGACAGAGATTCGAGTTAAAACCTGCGGCCACCGACGAAGCTATTGCGAACGGGAAAGCCATGGAATGAATTCTGGCAAGTTTAGCAAACGGTTTTCGTTTCTGACAGATGACAAAAGGACTCTGTAACATAGTACACAACATGTTGGCTACACTAAGAAAGAGAGCAAATAAAAAGAAACCTACTCACATAGGTTAGAAATATTCCTAAACGCAGAGGAACCATTGATATTGGCAAGCATAACATGTTCACAGTGATCCACACATCTAATCAATCACTCATGGTCTCCCTCCCAACAATTCTTCACATGCCTGTGTTTCTTTTCCATCAATTAATCTTTTGGAAGCTCGAAACAGTTCACAGAAGTTACATTACGTAGAAACAAGACAGTAAAAGCTATACAAGTAAGGGTTAAGGAGATCACATTCATCCCCAACTTCATTGTTTCAAAGCATTCAGATGGAAACTAAGATGAAGCTAGAATGTGAAATATGTCTAGCCTTCATCGTTTGCACCTTCAAATAACATGATGAACAAAGCATTTTCATTGATCACATTAAGTATTATATAACACAAGAATTCATACAAGAGCTTCTGGTGAAACATAGAGTTCTTGTTCTCAAAGTGATTGAAACAATATCAATTTTGGATTTCTCAAGTCACCAACATTACAGCAAGAATCTGAGTAAACACAGAAACGAATTTTGGATACTTTTTTTACCTTCCAAAAATCTGTTCCAATCTCAGAAAACGAAGAGCAAAGAGAGCTTCTAGAATCCCTAAGCAAGCACCAGCAGCCACGTCGAGCACGTAATGTCTCCCTAAGAGAATCCTAGAAATGGCTGTCACTGCTGCCCAGATCCATACAGCAACCACAACATTTCCCTTCACATCCCCATCGCGATGATCCCTGACCCATCCATCTAAGAAAGAGTAGCTCGTATCTACCGTGGGAGCTATTGCGACGGAGGAAAAGAAGTGAACGGATGCGGCAACGAAGAAGACGCGAGACGCGTGGCCGGAGGGAAACGAGTAGTGATCAGCGGATACGGCGGTGGACATTGAGGGATGATTGTAAGCGGGACGAGCACGACGGAAGATGAGCTTCACGATTCCGACGAAGATTAGATCGAGGAGTAGGCCGAGTAGGAAGGGACGGAGGAAAGGACGCAAGGGAGGGGAGAGGAGAAGGGAAAGTGATATGGGGAACGAGAATCGGAAATCAGCGGAGATCTCTAGGAGGAGGAGGAGAAAAGGCGGAAGGAGTGGCTTCGCCACCGTGTGAATCGCTTGTGACACGGCGGCGTCCACCGCCACGATGGGACCGACAACACGCGATGCCATCGACGGGGACATAACAGCCGTTAGGGATCTGGGGCTGCGATTGGTCGACAAAGTCAATAGATTTTGCAGTACGTAAACGGCGCCGTTACAGGTGATGAAGGAGAACATATAAATATTTTTAATTACGAACCCAAGTCAGGGATTTTTAATCAGATGGGCTGCTCTATCTATGGAACAATTCGGCCTTTGCTAAGTGCACTTTATTAGAGATTCTCAAGACATAGTAACGGGCTTTAATCGCCAAATACCTGAGCAAAATCTAATATTAACCGTTTCGGATTTCAACCGTAACCAGACCATAACTATAAAAACAGTTAAAATTTTTAATCGTTAACCGTAACAGTAGGTTAGTTAAGATTAAAAAAATTATCAATTGTAACCATTTATTAACCGTAATTCGATAATTGTATCAAAACCGTCGATTAACCGTAATAATTGTAACCGTTTTTGAAAAATATCAAAGATAATATTTGCTTATTTAAAATTAATTTTTTATTTCTTTAATATATTTACATTTTGTCAAAATTTTAAATATTTATTTTGTAGTTGTTATTTTCTAGATTTTTTTTTTCCCTCAGAATAATATATTTTATTAACAAAAATCAAAGATTACATTGTTAAACATGAGATAATTGATACACTCAAAGAATATTATATCGAAAAAGCAAATAAGTTTAAGCTCCACATTCTTGATAATGTGCTTAATTGCCTTCGATTTATCCGTCAATCTTGTGTTGTTTTTTTTTGTTTGGGAGTTTTCATATTTTTTCCGTTATGCATTCGAAAGCTAAAGGGTTTGATGCATCCGTTACATCGCAAAACCTTCGATTTGATCGAAACTCTCTTAAAGAAAGAGATTTAAATTTTATGGATTGTAGCGCTTACCCATACTTGTATGATCCATCTTCTAAATCTCAGCCTAATAATCTATAGATCGTCCTCAATGTATGTCTTCCATGGTAGTTTCCACGACGATCGTAAAATTGTAGTTCAAATCCGAATGGATTTTCATAAATCGTGGAAACAAGATTGAATGATTGCAATTATGTCCGGGAAGTATCACAAAACTAACCACCAATGTTAGTTTTGAAAAACTCTTGACTATTAATGCCGGAATACCCACGGCGTACCCGCCGGAAAATTTTACCACCACAAATGATCTGTTAGAGCCGAACCATAGTAAAAATGATTTTCGTAATTGAATAATGTCTTCCGATCGCACTTGTCGTCTTCTTTCACAATGGCGGCGTTGAAAGATAAACCATTGCTCCAGTCGAAACATCTTGTAGAGGCAAGGCTATGAAAAAATGATGAAATCTCTGAATTCAACACCATTGATGGGAGAAAGAGAGATTGGAAACAAAGGTTTTCCATATTTTAATAGAAATCAAAACGAAATTGAAAGGAGGAGGGGTCGACCGATGCCAGAGAAGCCAGCATCGGCCGGGGGAGAATTGCCGGAGTTTGGTGGTTGCTAAAGAAGAAAACGGTTGAGATTTGTAATTACATTATTTTCTATATCTCTATAAAATCATTTGTTAATTAGTATTTTTAAGAGAAATAAAAACATTCCTAACAATGATTAAAATTGATGGTTGTTCAAAAAAATTGATGGTTATATTTTTCTCCATTGACATTTGTTTTCATATACTTTTTCTTCGGTTCATAACATAAACCATCATCTGATTAGAAATAAGAGATTCAGTTCTTTTTAAAAAAACTAGTGATTACTAATTACTTTGGTTCCATATCGATGGACAACATAATTGTGAGCCAAATACGACAAAATTTAAATTTAAGATCATTTAAAATATTTACCGTATTATTATTAAGCAATTGTAACCATTTTTAACCATAACAGTACTAACCATAACTGTATCTGTTTTAACCGTATATTAAATGGTTAAGATTAAGATAACCGTAGATTTTAATCATAACTTAAATAACTTTAACCGTAATCGTGGCCATGCCTACAAAGACCAACGTTGTAAGAAGAGAGTTTGACTTTGACCTATTTTGTCTTTTAGCATGGTATCAAACTATTTCATTTGCTTGTGCTAGTTTGTTCTTTGAATAAATAAATAAACAAAACAAAGTCTCTCAAAACTTGCTTCCCCCCCCTTCCCATTAATTTGCTTGCTTACTTGTGAAGATGGGAGTTCAGAATCTATATTCTTCATCTTGAGAAGAATTTTTGGAAGAGTATATCTGAATTCTTACACAAGATCAATAATCTAGAAAGAAAAAAGAAAAAAGAAAAAAATACATGCTCAAAACATAGCAAACATTAACCAAACACAAAAACAAGTGCAAGATTTGTTCACCAGAAACAAAAATAACATCAGTCGTCCTCATCTTTTTCTATATCTATAAGCTTTATGAATGTCTGCAACCGCAATCCCTCATGTGAAAAATGACTCTTAAACCATCTCTACATCAGCTCAACTAGAGGATGAGAGTCGGTATACTCAAGCGAAGAGATGCAAGTACACACTACATGATCATTTTGTCTTGCGATATCTGACGGGTCAACAAAAAATACGAGTGAATGCATTCCTTTTATTCCACACCATGTAAACAGTAGCTTGTAGAAAGAGCCTCACCAAGATAAAATACTTTCAGTACCATAATAGATGTGGACCATTTAATGGCTGAAATGTTCACGATTTCGAAATAACTAAGGTTTTTTAATAGGAATTTATAGGTCAATATAGAGATAAGTAGATTAAGTGGCAGCCTACCCATTAGTTACGAATCGGTCCATCACCCTCAAATATTAATCGTATCTCTTTCATTAAAATATATTTTAATATTGCAACCAATGTTCAATCCATCTCAATTTTTTACATATTCGTTTTACTATTTTAATTTTTTTTCATGGCTAAACCACACAAGCTTTTACTTTATTTTATAATTCCATCTTTCAAATTACAACTACAAAAATAAATTTTAAAATTTTGTAATCGCAATAAGAAATCTTGTTTAGCCAAATTTGATTTTAACTTACACACCCAACCCTAACTAATCAGCTTAATTCAAAAGCTGAGTTCAATGAAAAAGTTGTGTGTTGCACTTATTTATCTTCCTTTTTGTCTCTTATATTATTTGAAAATTTACGATATGAAAGAGGTTAGATTGTTAACATCTCAAAGAATCATCAAATTTTGAGAGACTTACTTTTGTTAAAAGAGATGAAATTTATATGTTATAAATCTCTCTATCTATGTGGTTGCAAACTGTATATAGATATGAATTGATATTTTCATATTCTCAATAACTCCAACAATGTTTTGGCATTGTGAGTAAAGTCAAACTATGAGTTAGTTTAGTGACAAAGATCAAAATTAAATCAGCTTTTGGAATTGTGAGTAAGCCAAATTATACCTTGTATATATAATGTCTTATATGATGGACGTGGAAAATATTATTGGTTATTGTTGATTTAGCCGCACCCGAATTTAATTTTATTGGTTATTTGTTTTTGAATAACCCTAATCTCAATTCAGTTTTCTATATTTTCATCGAGATCGTTTGACCAACTGTTCTTAGCTTTAAATGCCAGTTTGACCGAATATAGGTTAACATCGTTTAAACTAATTAGTCGAGTTGAATGTAGAATAAAATTGGATTTGATGAAACATGGTTTTTAGTCGTAATTATGAATTTTTAAAAGTTGTTTTTGCAGTAACAATTTATCTAGAATTATAAAGTATAGTAAAATTTGTGTGATTTTTGGATGAAAAAAAGAAGTTGAGTTAGTAAATATGAAGAGACAAATAAATCAGGTTGATTGAACATTGGTAGTATACTAGAGGCTGTTTTATAAAGTTAACCCAAATGCTTCATTTGAATATTCTTTTCATATGCAAACTTGTAAAAGTGTATAAATGATATCTTAGTTTCCATGGTTTGATGATATCGACTAACAATTTCGAACAAACTTTTAAATTAAATTTTCTCTGCCTTCTTTTTCTTTAATAACAGTAAATAAATTCTACTACTATTTACTAGGTATATATTAAAGAGAGAAGAACCTAAAACATCGGTCCTACTGATTCCTTACCTTCCATAGTTGTACTACAGTGAATTAACTTCATATCCTATTAACTATTGTCTCCATAATTATTGTTATATCTCAATAAATAAGACCCGACAGTAAACTTAAATCCTCCAGTTCTTGATATGTTAAAAGGAAACACATCGTCAATTTGTTTTCCAACATTAAATGAAAAGAAATTTTTGCAACTACACCTACCTTCTTGATCACTCTGCCTCGTTTAATCATAAATTCCTTCTTGAGTAACTTTTAAGAAAATCAAATCAAATAAAGCTTATCACCAAATAAATTCAACTCAAGCTAATATGGGCCAAGCCCAGGAGGAAGTGAAAGGGGTAAAATCGGTCATTGAACAGAACATCAACCAATAAAACACTCGCGGGTATTGTTGTTCATAGCTACATAACTTCTGAACAGAGAGAAGCATTGTCTTGAAGCGAAAAAGGATCCGAATTTAGACCCGATAGTCTAATATGCCAAGCGGGTGGATCAAGTCATTACAATGCAAATCCAAGGCTTCTATTGATGTCTACGATTTTAGCAGTAAAACTCTAATGTCGAGTTACAGTTGCAGAAAAAGCTCGCGTAGCGTCAAAGACGTGATCGATACCAGATTATTAGGTACGAAAAACCCGAAATCCGACCCTAGTTTAAGGCGTTTGAAGTCTTGTCGAACCGAATCGGAGCTCAACCCGCCTACCCGGACGCGACGGAGCAAGTCTGCCCGAACATCTGACGCGCTGACCGAGCTGCCCGATGGCCATCCGTCGAGGAACGTAGTGGAGATTATATTCCAGTCTAGCTGGATCCCCGATGAATTTCCGGGTCGGATCGAGATGATTTTCAAAGTAGAAAACGGGTCAAGGACTGTATCCCGGTTCGAGGAGTATAGAGAGCTTGTGAAGTCACGTGCGCGTGTACATCGTGAATGCGTCGGCACGTGCGAAGAAGACGCAAGGTGCTTGGCCGACGGTAACGAGATGATGAGGTTTTATCCACTCGGTTCTACCCCAGAGGAGATTAACCGCGGCGCATGGGGCTTCGTCGCCGGGAAAGGTCAGGCCGTGTGTACGTTTTCGGGTAGCGGTGAAGCGCACGCGAGTGGCGGATGTGGGGGAGGAAGAACAGCGATGCTGATTTGTCGTGTAATAGCGGGTCGGGTTGCTAACAGAGCCGGGTTTGGGTCGGACTCAGTAGCGGGTCGAGGTGGCGAGTTATTTGTCTTTGACACACGCGCGGTGTTGCCTTGTTTCCTAATCATTTTCAAATTGTAAGAACATAACTAAAAATAAATAAACTTACTATATTTATTTTTTTACAAGAATTAGGAGAAATATTGTTTGAAAATTATCATTCGTCAAACATATTATACATCTAACAGAGAAATTCGACCAGATTTTATTGCAATGAAGTGCCCAAACGAAATGTCAAATATTCTTTTTTTTTAATGGGCCGGGTATTTAATATCAACACACGCCATTATCGCGTCTTCATTTCACTGAGTTGTGTTGAAAGATTGGAGTCACTCATTTAACTCCATCTTTCAAGGGAAGTATAAAATATATATACAGAATCTATAGACGTCGGAACCGTAATATTTTATTAATTTATAGAGTTATTAATTTATTGATTTTTAATATTTTTTTTATTTTTTAATTTGTTCTTAAAACTCTTATTCTCCAGATTTTAAATTGTTTAGATTTTATTTTTCTTTTGATTTTATATTTTTTCAAAAAATAATTTTTCTTTAGGTTATAAATTGTTCTAAATTTCTTATTTTTAGTTTCCAAAGTGTTGTAATGGTAAGATTTGCTAAATTGTTTCCTTTTTCCATAGACTTGACGACAATACTATAAGTTTTTGATGCAATAGAAAAAAATTAGAGATGAACTTCAACGAGATTTGAGCTTCAAAATAAACAAACAATACAAACAATACTAGAATCAGTTTGACTAAATTCACTTAATTATGTATGCATAACATATATAATTTATGATATTATTGGAACCATATATTTACATTGGGGTTTCTCAAATATTATTATCTTATTATTTTATCGAGTTTTGTAAAATTTTACACTAGCCCAACTCTGGACCGAAAATTTTTATTAATTTATCGTGTTTATTAATTTATCGAGTATTAATTTATAAAATTTCTACTGTATATATATATATGTAAATGATATATTTCTAAACAGTTAATCCCTTACGTGCTCACTTAATCAATATTTATGTAATTTCTTAATCTTATCATTCAATGTATTATCTTACATTAACAAGTGAAAATTAGTTAAATGTTGAGGTTTTATCATTCTATTTAAATGCAATATGTTTCTTATGATTTTTTGTCATTCTCATCAGAAAGGTATGTTTCACGTGCTTTTGATAATATCGTTTGAGAAGTGTTTTTGAAATCCGACTCTCGAAAGCACTATTCTATGGGATTAATCGTCGAGGTTTGCTGCATTCCGAATTTTGTGGAAGGCAAAGTACTTTGTTGACTCCTCTTATATAGATCTAATGCGGAAAACCATCGAGAAGTATATATAGACATAGATTTACATGAGAAATTACATATGCTACCAAATATTTTGTATAATAAGTCTAATGTAAGTATGGAGCTATGTATGATTAAGATTTTTAAGAAATATAGAATGTTTGAAAAATAACGAAGCACTCATCATGGATTGTTTTGTAATATAGTGCAACATGATATAAGTCTTTATAAATGCGTCGGTCCAATTTTTTTATTCTTTTCGAATTTGTGGGGATGGGGTATGTATGTTTTAGTTTGACTTCGAAAGTTAGATCGGAAAAACATAATCATGGTGAAGACAATTTGGTGGAAGACTAAATATGATGATATATAATTACAATACCAAAACGGAGATCCTAATCATAGTTATTGTCTTCTTGACTTGAGAAAATATTTAATTTTTATCTTACAATTGTGTTTCTTAATTATATAGCGCATACTATTATATATAGAACTTAGCATATTCACATGAGAATGTTAAGGTTAAAAGAAAAATAGGTACAAGAGTTATATCATACTAACTAAAGCTCAATGTTTTTACTTCACATATATGCTCAATGTTTATTATTTTGTTGTGGAGTTTGGATGGTTTTGTGTCTTGTTTTCACCGGAGATGTATTGAACGGATTTCGAAAAAGATAATTTAACTAGGATAAACTTGACATACGCAAATCAATGAAAGATATTCATCATTTTTAAAGAAAACCCGGTTGTATTTGAATTATTGTCAAAATATTGTAGTCCGTCTTAGTTCTGCGGTTAGACCCGAATTTTTATTATTGTTGATTTATGTTTTTTTTCTACATTATAGTACTGCCCATGAGATTTTGTATGGTTATGATTTGGATCAGTTATACTATATTAGACAACACATTAAAGATGAAAGAAAAAAAAAACTTAGTTATGTTTTGAAGCTTGTGATCTTACTTCCGTTCTTCATTTTCTTTCTAAACTTTCTATATTCTATAACAAAACAAATTTCATCAATGGAATGTGAGATGCCGTTTTGATGAGACGAACATCATGTACATGAGATCAAATTAATAAATGTGTGTATTCGATTCAATCTTCGATTGATTACCATGAGTCATCGAGAGGTACTAATTCGATTATGAAGGTTTATAACTTGCGTTCATCATCAAATTTTCAGTATTGTGTTAGCTAATTCAAGTAGTATATGCTAATAATTAGAAGAAAACAAATATTTTCAAAATTATTTTTAAAATATGTAACTATGTCCACCCACCCATCGATTCTAGATCTTATAAACATGATAGTGTGGTGATGGATATTACATGTTATTCAATGATGTTTATAAACGAGACTTAATTATTTTAGCAATTTTTTCAAAGTTATATAGTGTACCGATAACTAATTTTCTTTTTGGAATAAAGAGACTTGGATTATTTGTCCCAGCTAATCCACCAGATTACAAATTAAAATATTATATAGTCCAATACTAAGTTTGCATAATCCGAATTTTCGGAGCATAAGTAAAAAATTAAGGAACCCAATAGTTTATCCAAATAACCCAAGCTAACATTATCATCGGTACTCCACAAGCATGCACAACGGCTTCCCCTTCAGTTTTTGCCTTCCCTGCAAAAGAAAAGAGAGTAAGTTTACAACTCAAAAACATTAAATGTCACACCAATATAAAAGATCCCGATTTATTACGTGGAATACAACAAATTAAATTGTATGACACAAACCTTTAATTCGGGTAACTCGATCACACATGCACATTCCACAACTTCTGCTCCAACCCTCTCTAAAATGTTTTTTTTTATATAAAAAAAATAAAATAGTAATGAATATTTTGAATTTGGTTAGGTTTGAAAATTAATAAAAGAAGTCTGAAAATTTTACCAAGCAAGTTAATGGCAGCGCAGAGAGTACCACCAGTTGCGATGAGATCATCAACGATTAATGCTCGATCTCCGACCTCGACTGCTCCTACGTGCATCTCTAGCCGATCATTTCCGTACTCCAACTCGTATTCTTCAAATATGGTTTCACCTAGTTACATTTTAATATCATGTAACCATAAATAATTAGTTAGACATTTAACACTAGTACTAATTAAATAATTAGTGATATGAAAAGTAAAAAAGTATAAGAACCAGGCAATTTCTTGGGTTTCCGAAGAGGAACGAACTTTGCTCCAATGGCTAATGCGATTGGTGGACCAAATATAAAACCACGAGCTTCAATCCCTGAAACAACAAGAAGTATAAAATTGCAAACTCGGTTATTTACGGTTTTGTCGGTTGGTGCAAAAAAAAAGTATTTTTAAAAGTAAGAAATGTTTAGAAGATTAATTTTAGGAATTTTAGTTAGAAGCAAATAATATTTAAATGAAACGCAGGGAATTAGGGAATATGTTGTAGTAAGGAGTTACAAGAGTATTATTAAGAACATTGGTGTGGAAGAGAAAGCAAAGCTAAACAATGACTCTTTGTCCCAACAACAAACCCAATAGACAGATTCTAAAGCACTAACACGTAAAAAATACGGTCCAATATGTTACAAGTATTCTAGATATGTGTTAAATGCATATGAGGACCATTTTAAAAGTAAGAGGAAATGATGTGTACTTCATGATACTTCATATTCTTACAACAGTAATAACAATGTAAAAAGCTTTTGTACTTCATTACACAGAGCAGAAGAGAGAAGAGGGAAGACAAGAAATTGGCCAAAATAATGATGAGAGAAAAAGAAATAAAACCCAAATCAAGTTTTTTTGGGGCCAACTCTTTTAAAAAGGTTACATCCATCACTCAACTACCCATCTATCCAAACAATACCCACCACACACACACAAACACAAACACTTTTCACATAAACAAGAAGATCAACAATTATAAGCTTTTAAAAAGCATAAGAGAAAGAAAAAAATATATATACACTTTTCTTAGATGATTTGAGAGGTAGAATGATCGAAGCAATCAATCTCCCATTCAATCACTCAGAATTTAGAAGATTTCAGAGACAGGATCTTGTTAATCGAATGAATGGTATTAAAGAGTTTTGTACGTTTACATTTTTCCAAAAAGAAAAAAAAAAAAAATCTAAACACTTCGTCACATTTGCAAACGTACATGTAAATAAATGCTAACATTAAACACGAAAGGTATCATGTCATATCTTTTCATTTGCATCTTGTTTTCAAATTTTGAAATATCATATTATTATATACATATACGTATATATACACATATTTAATACATTCAATCATAAATTCAAACAAAAACAATAGATTTAAAATAATTTATAATATAAAAAGAACAACCACTTCGAATCATTAAGCTGAGCTACCTATTTGAGATGCGCAAGTACCCTCCATAAATAGTATTATAAAAAGATTTTGAAAAACAAAGATTTCACCGTTACCTCCTAAATCTTTAAGATTCCACTAAATACAAGACACCGAAAATCAACTGTTAACAGTTCAAAAGTACACTAAATAAATTATAAGAAAAGCACACTAAATAATAGTAGAAAATTTGGAAAAGAATTTCAGTAATGGTTGTTTTTTTCTCTATAAGTCACTTAAATCATGACCTACCCACTTTTCCCCGGAATGACACTATATCCATATAACTTAGAAAATTGTTAAAATATGGATTTCAAAGAAAGAAATAACTATTACCTGCAACCACTGAGATGTTCTTGTCTCTGCACCTCTCAACAAACAGATCAATTGTGTCTTTGAAGGCTTTCGGATCCAACAACACTGTTGTTATGTCTTGGAACATTATTCCTGCAATTCATTTTTTTATACATTTTCTTCTCTATGTAAGACTCTTGTTTTTGCACGAGAAGATGTGTATACGTGATTATAAACCAAGATTATTATTATTTTATTTTTTTGATAAGAAACCAAGATTATTGTACGGAGAACAATACTTATGTAAAATCTTCTTAACTCAATATTTTCATCGATATATGTATATTTTTTTAGAGAATTCAGACAAAAAAAACTGCATTTTTCTTGGGAAACAACGATGAAAACTATTTTATTCAGAAATATTAACAACATTTTCTATGCGACGAAACAAAGTTTGTAACGGTAAAGACAAAACAGAGCACTTGGATAACAAGAACACAAGAAAAGCTTGTTACCTTTCTTTGGAAAATCTGGGACGACACGGATCTTAGTTTTGATTCCGTTGATACGAGGATCCTCTTCGACTTTGTTTCCTGACATTTTCGACGAAGGACAAAAGATAATAAAATCAACTAAAACTCTTCTCTGTTTTGTTTTTTCTTTTTAATTGTTATCTCCTCTCTCTCTTTCTCTTGCTAAAGGAGTTTGGGAGAGAGGAAGAAAAGTGAAGCGGTCGTTATACCCTCTTATTACTATTTATATATTTTAATTCTTTTTTAGTCAGATTCTCTGTGTTAAATTGTAGTGTGCTTAAAATGTGTTTAATCTCTGTCAACAACTGTAAAGCCAATAAGATAAGAAATGTATTACTCTTATTTCTAAGTTTATGTTATTTCAATTAAATAAAATGTATACTATTAGTAAGTAATCTTTTGATAAATTATTTCTTAAAGTAATCTTACAGAATCTAAAAAGTATATTTGACAAAAATAAAATAATAAATTTTAAAGGTATTTAATTAGGATAAGTTTATTAGGAAGATAATGGAAAATTAATAAATGATTCATATTGACTTTGGTCCATAAAATTAAGAAAATAACATTTATCCCTAAATTTTGATTAAAAACATAAAACTGCAATTGTTAAGATTATTGTTAAATTTATATTAATTCATTTAAACATATTGTATAGTAAGTAATCTTCTGATAAATTGCTTCTTAAAAATAATCTTATACATAATTAGGATGAGTTTTTAAGGAGGATCATGATTTTTTTTAGTGAATTTTTCATATATTAAAATGAAAAATTAGATTTACTAAAAGAATTCATTATAATCATAACATATACAATCCAAAACCCTCATTTTTGAACAAATATTTTTCAAATATGAAGAGATCTTTAATTAATAAGAAAAACCGATTATGATGTATGATTGCTATCGATCTTCCGCGATGACACTTTTGAAAATAAGTAAAGTTCCTTGGTTAGCTTAAGTAAACCTACTAATGTGCAATGATCTGCCAAAAAAATGTTGACGTCCAGTATAATGTAGGTGAAAGATGGCCAAGCTTGTGGTGTTGCGATAGCACCAACCAAACTCTTGGTTAAAAAGCAAAAACTACTCTAGGCAGGTGTAGATTGTGCATACAATCAATCGTCCAAACACAACTTTTCATGGGTGCATCAAGATCACAATAATACTAATGAAGGATCTTCGAGCATGGAGTAGATTGTGCATCTACCAAGTTGTTATACTTTTTTTTTTTTCCTATCCCGAGAGGATCCAATATCGCATTTTAGCCGGAATTCTAGATGGAGTATGATGTGTGAAATCATTCACCTAAAACAAATTGTCCGTGCACAATATACAACTGTAATATTTAGGTTATCGATCCCACATAGAGCAAGGACTAATTAACGGATCTAAAAAATTTTAAGTAAATAATCGAACTAGAAAGAGTAGTAAACGTAGTAGGTTGCTTTCAATGATGGGAAAAGCATTAGATCCAGGGAAATTCAATTGGTAACTATAAATGTGAATTTGGCACTCAATAAAATTATATCTCTTAATTCTAGAACTTTAGACATGTGAATTTATGATGTCCTAATAGTGTTTCACGACAATGCCTTTGTTTCTAATCCTAGATCTCAAAAGTACTTTGGATTTTCGTTTAGAACAAACAAACAATAGATTTCAAGCTACATCTATTCACAAGGTATCCCAGATGAGCCTAAAAAAAAGACCTAGGAAGCACCTTGCTCACTACAGAGAGCTAAGACGATTACTAGTGCATTACTGCTACTAGAACTCGAGTGAATTTGATCAAAATGGTTTGCGATTCCGCCACAATCAGTTAAGAACAACTGTAGTGAAGAATCAATAATAAAACTTGTTGATTAAACTATTTTAACAATTCACAAAAAAATCGTAGAAAAACCCTAAATCTAATGAGATGACTGCTCACACATAAAGATCAAATTACTAAACATTATTGTTGAAGTGAATAGCATAAAATCAAGAGTAGATAATAGATGATCAGAAGTTCACAAGTCTCAATTGAGAAAATACAATTTTTTTCACTTTTTCAGAGTCTTAGAACAAAATACATGAAGTAGTACCTAGGGAAATAATGTAAGATAAGGAATTGGAAACAAAAGCTAGTAAATTCTATGATTAATTACGTGGATTATTCTACTTCTTAAGACTCCTTTATATGTGTAGAGGTCGGTCTTAGGGTAGAAGCTCCATAAAACTTGAGTCGGGATTGATTGAAACAAAACGAGCCAGTATTTGACATTCCGTCAGAATGACATGTTTTCAGTAAAACGGCTATATCTTGGGTTTCAGATATCCAATGGAATTGATTCAAATTGTAAATGAAAGTTAACATCCGCGCCTATAAATTTACTTGTAGACCGTCTCTTGGGTCGCCCATTAGGTGGTTCAATGGCCGTCCGACTAATGAAATTCAGATTCTGCCACAACACTTTTTTTTACTAGTTTGCTCCAAATCGCTTCACTTTAGTTCTTATTGCTCCAAAACATATTTTTCTTATAAACATGTATAAATACCAAGAACATACTAGAAAAACTCTATAAAAACACTTGTATCATAGTAGAAATCCGGTAGTTTCCCATGATACATCAAAGTACAAAGGAATTTCCCCTCTTGACTATGGTTAATGATCCGCTCATCTTCAAAACGTTTGGAATTCTATACTTAAACCATTGATTTACATAACCTTTTTTCTTCTTCATGATGTACACAACTTTAAAATTCATGCATTCAAAGATAAAATTAAAATTGTTACGATTTTTTTACAACCTCCAAATAATCCAAGAGAATGATTTTTTTTCTATAGGACTGAATGAAATTTTTGTAGCTCAAGAAGATAAGCTAGGTTCACATTGAGTGAATCCAATAAGTGTAGGAATGTTGGAAAAAATCATATATGTCTAGCTAATGTAAGGTAAAGATCAAATGATTCTATGAATCTCCTTCTAATTCAAAAACCTAATAATGAGAATCAACCCCCATGCCTCTTCTTACAATATTTTAAGCTGATATGTTAGGGTTTTAGCAGTTTTAAGTTCATATTTAATTATTTTTGGGTATTAAACCACTTCTTTAGCCTTTACATAAACTTATTTCATGTAATGTATCCCTTTTTTCATTTATACATTTATGACTTTCACTGAATTAACATTTTTGTATTTTTTGCGTTTAATAGTTGTTGAAAGAGCTAAATTTTGGGTTTAAGGGGACTTTATAGAGTTAAAAGAAGATATTCCATGTGATATGATAGATCTCTTTCAATCAGACTTAAGATCATGAAGAGAATTTGCGAATCGAAGTTTCGATTAGCGAGATATGTCACAAAAAAAAGTTTTTACTTTTTTTTCTTCATAATCATTATGGAACCATGTTCTCATCGCGTGAGTAAAATAATCATGGATTAAGGTTTGAGTTTTTGATTAGATGTAAGATGGACTGAGAAATAGGCTTGTTAGGGTATATATGTTAATCATGTGATTATGCTTATAGAATAGAAATGAAGTAGATAATCCTTCTCTAGATCAAAGGGAATCAAACACCTACCAAGTATTTGATAAAATTCTCCAACCAAAACCAAATGAGAAAACCATATTTAGCCTAAATGATTATATGTTAAAAGGGTTGGTAGGGAATTTAGTAGTGTTTTTAATGACCATTGCTCATTTTATTGCAATTCATCAAATGAAATTTGGCTAATTATCATAATGAGAATGTGTTAATTTACATGCACTAGAATAAGCTTGTAGTGAACCCAATTTGGAAGTCAATCCAATTTGGAAGTGAATCATCAATCTTAAATATATCTAATCAAACCAATATCCATCCCTTGATTCATTTTTTTAGTTATTTTAATTTATTCTCGATTTGCATAGACTTTTAGTTGAATTTTATTTCTTTTGATTTTTAAGTTTTGTTTTACTTACTCGTATTTTTTTAAAATTTTTTATTGTTATTTTATGTAATCTTGCACTTATTCTTTACGTCTTGCATGTATAAGTTAGTAATTAACTTGTTTAGTTCTTGTTTGCATTTTTTATTTTATTTTACTAGGATTAGTTTAAAAACCGGAATTATCATTATCTTAACTTGCTTCATTGTCATATTCCTACTATTTAGCTTCCTAGTATTTAGTATAGTCCTTCCTTTGGATTCCCATAGACCAAAAATCGTCTATCCTACAAGACCCAAGGAAACTAGGCCTAGAAGAATGAGACAAATGAACCATTAAGTAACCTATACCGTTTCCTACAAGCAGTCTCGAATCTAGATTTTCGTGTCCACTCCATTATCTACAATATAATGCCCTATAATTATCGACTGAACATCACTTCGTTTGAAAACTACGCGGTGAGGAAGCAGAGTATGTCCAACATTATAAGGTTTCGACCAGATCCTGAGATACTCACACCATCACCATTGAGACTTAAAGCGCAGTGTCCTCCCCGAGCAATACACCTCTATATCTCATGGTGGTTGTTTTCTTTATGACGAGCAGAAGCACGCACCTAACCTTCACAAACCATCGAAAACCTCTAATCCATAACCAGGAGTCGAGAACACCAAAGCGAATAAACCGTTAAATACACAAGAAGCACATTCCAACGGTGAGTCTAGTCGAGAACCATATCCAAAGGATTGGTCCAAAAATTTCGAACCCAACCAAATCAGAAACTCAAGATAAATGCAATACCTACGCCGTTGAGACTCTGGTTCGCGATGGTTTTCGAGAAAGCCAAGACATGTATCGGAGAGCCAAACCTATTTTATATTACTTGGACTAAGATTTGTGGTGGAGGTTGTCGTGTACCATCGTTCCCAAGTTTGGTTTCCGACTCCCGAACTGAGCGTGGACTAGCCGTTGTTGCTTTGAGCTGCGCTACAACAAGACCTTCATATGAGCCGGATGGAGTCATTCTCAGAACTCCTTTACGTGGTCACCTCACGAGCCTCTGGACTTAGACCTAATCGGAAAGTCGCCAAACTCAACGCCAACCGTTGATCCTACCATCACCGCTAACCATAGAGTCCAAAATCGATAGGGTAGTGAGCCGTTAAGACATAAAAAAGAAATGAAGGCCAGATCCGATCTCCGAAGAGAATTGCAGCGGCTATATTTTTTAAGAGAGAAAATTAGGTTGAGAGTGTTTAAAATTCATTCTTAAATACTAACCAAACTTAAAACATTGAATGAAGTTCTTATTTAAAATCATCATAAATACTAACCAAACTTAAAATCAAATAAACTTCCATTAAAACAAAGAATAACGTTCAAGTAAAACATTACATTTTTCATGAAATTAAATAAAATCCGATCTCCCGAAAACATTTAAAATCATCATAAATACTAACCAAACTTAAAATCAAATAAACTTCCATTAAAACAAAGAATAACGTTCAAATAAAACATTACATTTTCCATGAAATTAAATAAAATCCGATCTCCCGAAAACATCATATAACCAGACAAGTTTCAGCAGTTATTCGAAATTCTCAACATAATTTAAAGGAAATGAAAAGAAAAAGAGGAGAAGATGAGTAATGAATTATTCAGTGAGAATATCAACTCTCTTCACCGGAACATAACACACATTCTACTACTATTGAACAATCAAAATAACACAGACCTAGACACCACCAATTATATAGGTATATGTGTCTAGATATATATGTTATGTTATTAAATAAGTGATATTTTGTATTTTTGATGGAAAAATTAATTTCATTTTTTCACTTATCTTTACAATTCATTAATACAATTAAATTATTAATTATGAAAAAAGAATACTAAAAAATTATTTCTTAAACTTTCTTAATCTCAACGTACTCAAGCAAAACACTTTTTTTTGTTTCGATACATAAGAAAAAAATATATATATATATATATTTTTTTTTTATCAAGTACACAAGAAATATTGATTTGTTTTTCTTAAAGTTCAATTAAATAAATTATAAATGAAAAATCACATGGCAGGAAATTGACAGGAAAGAATAATATAACACGAAAAATAGTAAGGAAAAAGACTTCTTATTTTTTTTTTCTTACAAGAAGAAAAAGACTATTTTCCTAAGGAAAAAAGAAAGAGTTTAATGATTGAAAAGAGTACTAAAAAAAAGTTAGTGGGAGGACTATCTAATGTGTATTGGCACAAAAAACACTCGTCCACAAATTGATTCGACCGATTATAGTACACTCCACAATCTATATTACCAGTTTGACAGTTCCACTCTTTCATTTAATCGACACCTCCGACCTTATCTCAACAATTTAATTAATCAATTAAAGATTTTTGATGATTTTGTTGATAATTGAGACTTTTGAATTTTGTGATTTGTAATTTTCTGAGACCAAGATAAAAGCGAGATTATTTTTTTTGGGTTAAAATTCGATTCCTTGGTTCCAAGAATCAATTTAACTACCATAATGGTTCAAAATTTCACCATATGTGTAAAAACAAACAAAATATATCACTTTTGTGCAAAAGCTAAAGTGGAATCACAATATACTTACCATGGTCATATGATATCTAGACATCATGTAAAACACGGAATAAAAAAGATTTGCATGCTTTTGAAGGACAAAAAAATTCCGGTTTATGAAAAACAGAATAAGATCTTTTCTTTGGATCATGTGGTACATTTAGAAAGCGAGAAATAATAAAGTTTTCAATGGTAAGAATGTTTCGCCAAATGATACTCTTCATATATCGAGGCGGATAGTTGGAGATTGGCTAATAAAAAAGGCGAAGAATACGAATGAGAGGAAGATATATAAGGAGGTGTTTTGGATGTGTCTCTTGTATCACCTCACTCCCTTACATGTCAGATTGATGCTTCTTGGCACAATATTGGACTAGTTAGTGGACTGAGGTGGTGCATACGTGATACCAGTGACCTCTACCTTTTGAGAATGTAAGGATGTAGACGAAGTCTTTCAACCCTATATACAGAACTAGACGACTTTTTTTGGGCTATGTCTTGTCTTCTTGAGAGGCACTTGATTTCCGTCATGATAGAGACATATTGTTTAACGTTAATTTCGATGACGGATAACTACTCAGATTGACATGCTTTCTACGCGGATTTGGATTACTTCATCACACTTTGTGCTAAGTTTTCATATTTCACTTTAACTTTTATTCCTAGATCTTCTAATGTTCGTATTGATGCCCTTGCAAAAGAGGGTAAGAGCATGAGATTATTTATTTTCCCATGTTAACTACGTAAGACCGGTTTGGTTTAGTAATTATACAAACATTTTCTCGTCGGTCTAACTAATGTATGGTGTCTTTGTTGTAAAAAAAAAAAAAGATTCGATACTTTTGTAACTAGGGGTGGGCACGGGTCAGATACCCGGATTCGGATCCGAAACCCTTGGATCCGTCATTTAGCTACCTGGACCCGGATCCGAACACCTTGGATATCCGATATTCGGGTATTCGGAAAAAAAATTCGGATATTCGCGGATACCAGTACTGAATCTTTGAATTATTATTATATATGTAGTAGATTCTTTTTTTATTAAACTTTTTAATAAATATTTCTAAACAATTTTCAAATTCCAAAATATATAATTTCTTAGTATCAAAAAGACAATAAAAAACTATGGACCATAATAGTCTTTGACATAGGCTATTTTTTTCGTTTTATAAATGGATCAAATAATAATATAGGATCATAAATTTAATGTATATGGACTAATTTGTTTTTTGGTGTAGTCTATAATATATTTGTGTGGTCCATAATTTTAGAGTTAATTATAAGTTATAATTAATCAATTAAACAACTATACATATATATAGCTTATAAAAGGGTTGGATTCGGATACCCATGTTAGAACAAAAGTATTACCCGTATTCGAATCCGGACCCGAACACCTCAAATACCCGAATTTTCGGATCGAATCGCATCGAATCTCGGATCTCGGATCTCGGATAATTTGTCCACCCATACAGCTACAATATTGTTGATGCTGCTGATAAATTAATATTTTTCTATGGAATGGTTAACAATACTACTGATGTTATATAATTCGTATACTGTTTAAAGTAATTATGAGATTCTAGGTTATGAAGATGTTATTAAAATGCAGACGAATCACAATATCGGACACCTTTGTCCCAAGTTAGATTTTTATCATGTTTCTCCAGATTTAGTGTAATAATTGAGGAGATAGACAGAACAATAAACGAAAAGACTTGTCGAGTGGCAAATTGGTAAGAAGGAAACTAGAATTGAAGAGTGGCCTATCAGAATTCAAAAGGTGGTGAGCTTTTTATCTTATTCTGGACCATGGACATTGGACAGCCTAATTAAAAGCTCCCAAAAAGTTATTAAAATAGAGAAAAGGAAATCTACAATAGAAAAGAAAAGATACATCACTTTCATTTTTATTTTTATTTTGTTTTTTGACATCTGAATATCATATAATAGATAATTGATGGTTTGGATTACAGGTGAAACTGAAACCGAAAGATCGAGAAATTTGGTAAAGACCAAAATCTCACAAAAGGATAAACCTTAACAACGAATCTAATGAAACCGTCTTAGTAAATCTCACTTTCATTTTTATTAGTTTTGCTATATGTTTATATATATATATATATATATATAAATCTCTTGAGAAAATAAAATGTCCCCCAAACAAAATCTATAACAATAGATTTGGCACTCAAAAATCCCACTTGGTCTATGTGTAGTAAAGTGTGTTTAGATACTGGAGTTAGGCAAATCTAAAGTATCGTAACGAGTTGACGATATTTACTTTCATTTTCTATATCACTAAAAAAACTGATTTTTTAACAGAAAAATACATAATAATAATAGATGATAGGATTAGGGATATTCAAAATGGTAAAACTGAATCGAAATGAAATAGAACAATATAGATGGATATCAGTTATACATGTAAACCATATGAATATGATCCTTTAGAAACTTTAGAATTTAGATATGATTTGGTAATTAGTCAATTAAATCGATTAACAAAAAAAACTAATTGTTTTCTTATATATAAATATTTTTTTGTCATTTCTTATTTTTTAGTCATAATTAATTTTTCATTAATTTTTAAACTAGTTTAGTTACATAATAGGGAAGCTATCAAAACATATAACTCCCTTTGCTAACCTATCCGCTTCAATGTTTTTTTTCTTCGCTGCAAACTCAAATTCTAAAAGAATAAAAATTTTGAAAATTCTCTCAATATCACAAAAAAATTCATAGATTTCTTTTGGATATTCCTTCGACGCTATTGCTTTAATCAGAACGGAGGAGTTGGATCGCATCCTAATTCGCCCAAAATTCCTTTTTTTTGCCTTTTTAGCGCCTTTAGCAGTGTCATCGCTTCTTCCATCAACACACGTCTATCGCACCTCGACGTCCTTACTCAACTTGGTTTCCTCTTTCATCAACAAACACCCATCCCAGCTCCGATTTTTCGTTCCCTCTTGCCACGCTGCATCAGTATTGCCCAAGTAGTCCACCTTTCTTGTTCTTTATCCTTTACCATCGGTTTCTTCTTTGTCTCTCCTTCCACTGAACCTTGGGCCATCGTCCATTCTCTCGCCTTTATTATCGCTTTGCACATTAACATTTCTACTGCTATCTCTCTGGTTTCAAAGATTTTATTGTTCTTTGACTTCCATAGCTTCTAGCAGATCCAATCATACATAGTGGTCGCTTGAATTTCAATTGGTGGCAAACACTTCAGTCTACTCGCCTCAATTAATAGTTGCTTTGTAGTCGAGCTCTTCGGTGGCTCAAATTTGTCTTTGAGTGGTACCTTAGCCCATATTTCCTTCGCATAATTGCAGTAAAACAAGACATGTTCCCTTGTTTCGCTTTTCCCGCATCGTATACACTCATCCGATGTCATTATTTTCCTCCTTTTCCACCCTATCCAACCGGTAATGCTTTTTGAGCTATTTTCAATAAAAATAGGTGGATTTTGGGCAGCACTTTCCTTTTCCAAATCAGTTTTTTCAAGTTCCTATTACTGATTTCATCACCATGTGACTCAGCATGTTCTTCTTCATCTTTCATCGTCTATGTAGCTGCATAATAGCCTGATTTCGTGGTGTATTTCATACTCTCATTTCCCAGCCATGCCAATTTTTCCGATGCTTGATATTATCATATCATTCATCATTTAGGCTTACATTAGAGTAGGATTCCATTTCATAATTGACATGTTTTGCTACCTTTATCATATATTTCATTGCATTTAGAGTCTAGGTGTTGCATTAGGTTCTAGTAGAGTCTTTGGTGCATTTTGGTTGTCTCTTAGGTACAAAACAAGGATAAAAGGGAGCTAGGAGCTAAGGAGATCATTTGGAGGAGGAGAAGCCATTGGATAGGCAAGAGAGGAGCAAAAAGAAGCTGCAACGGTCCAGGTGCAACGGTCAAGGATTGACCGCTGCAGAAGACTCCAACGGATTGAAGGCGCAGCGGTCAAGGAGTGACCGCTGCCAAATCTTCCGGACAACTCCTCAAGCCACAGCGGTACCTGCAGCGGTCAAGGAGTGACCGCTGCAAACTCAGTCACAGCGGTCACCAGGCGCAGTGGTCAAGGAGTGACCGCTGCAATCTTCTGAAGACAAAACCAGATCGCAGCGGTCTTGCAGCGGTCAACCGCAGACCGCTGCGGCCTAGTTCGGACAAAAAATAACCGGGTCGAAACCCGGTTTGTTCCGGGTCGATCCGATTTGACCCAATTCATAAAAACCCCTTTTCTCTCACTTACACTTTTATGTTTTAGTTTTGCTAAGAGTTTGAAAACTCAATTTCCCTTTTGTTCTTGAATCCCTAGTTGAATTCTAATACAATTTGCATTTTCCTTTAAGAAATCTTGTCTTTTGCATTTCATTATCAATCCATCTTATAATCCATCATGATTTCTCCTCTAATCAAGCTTGGTTTTGGGAGAATCATCATGGGTCTTGAGTAGTTCTATTAGGGTTTAAGGATGGGTTAGATGAGGGTAATCTAAGCATGGATTAGGGTAGTTTAGGGTTTAAATCAAACATTCCATCCATCTCTAAGAGTGCTTAAAGCTTCTTCTTGCATGGGAATGAGGAAGATGATATGAGGCATTTCATGAACACCAAGTGTTTGATGAAATGCCCAATAGAGCTTAGAGATGGAATTATGATTTTTATGCCCAAGGGATTGGTGCTAAAAGTTTTAATTAGGTTGATCTAGTAATTTGAAAATGAATTCACTAATTGTCATCACTCAAATGAGAATTTTCTAATGATGTATAATTAGTGACATGATTAATTCCATGGAAATGAATTAGTCAATTAAATAGATCATTAACCTAGGGAATAGCTAATTAGTGTAAGCTAGATACT